>OY755178.1:2596372-3282455 GCA_963576735.1 Bedellia somnulentella
ATATTACAACAAATACACACTATAGCATATTGACTACATTCAGACTCTATAACAGATCGTTGTTCGCAGCAATGGTGCCCACATAATAATAGGTTTCTAAGGAAAGTACAACCAAGGCGTCTTCACCAATCAGGGTATGTTATATTAAACTATAATAAGGAGTTTTTATACCTTCGAAATTGTGGTTTAGTTTAAAACAAAATACTTGAAAATAAGCACTGCTGCACTTCGTTCATCCGGGAAGAGATTTCTTGTGGTAAATATTTGTCTGAACATAGTGATTTAATTCTAAAAGCACTCGCTTCCTTTTACTAAAAACTACTAAGTCGTGTCGTAAAAAGCGCATGAAAGAAGACTGGGCAGCGATATTCTATGCCAACACTTGCTTATTATAAAATAATTAAAATACTTCGATACAATCGATCAAAGAAAATAGCTTATCCGCATAAAATAAATAACTCAACTGCCAATAAGAACGTAACACAGAAGTAGACACTTACAAATTACAAATCATTTATAAAGCACGTAAAAAAAACATTTTTCAAAAGAACCGTTGCCCAGAAGCGCTAAGATCATCACAACCACCAATCAACACTTGCCCCTTGTTAAATTAAGTCATTAAAACCGCAATAAAAATCATTAAAAGTGATGTTTGAAAAAGCGCGTTTTTGCTACCAAGTAGCTGACGGTCGACAGTTGTTAATTTCATGTTATTTATGAACAATGCCTAGCAAAGGTATGCGCAACTTCAATTGGCTATCAGTTTTTTTTAGATTGACTATCTGACAGTTTGAAAGGGAGTGGAAGTAATTTTGTTTGACCCAGACTTTTTTTATATTGTACTTGGTAGCAAGAACAAATGTTGTAAAAGGACATCGCCCATCTTATATTTTGAATTAAAAATTAGGTAGTAAACTTCAACTTTACTCTTTTGGGTAAAGTATGTATAAATTGGTTTTTAAAAAAAATTTTGGTATTTTGTGGATTATTATATTTTTTAATACAATTGGCCTCCACCTCGTTTTTAAAACATACCCTTTTTATATTTATAAAAGACATCAAACTAAACAACTTTGCATATGGAATGCTTATCTCTAATATAGTAATTTTCAAAATAATTAATAATTAAAAAGTGTCACTGTCTAGATCAAACTGAGAAAGTATGGTGAGTTTTTTAGCCTAAGCTAAATAAAAAATAAAAAACACATGTTAAATCTCAAGATGTTTTTTTTTTATTTCAGCTGAGGCTAAGAACCTCATTATACTTTCTCAGTTTGATCTAGGTACGACACTTTTTATATATAAATTATTTTGAAAATCACAATATTTTGGTAACATTTCGAAAATTCGAATATCTCAAATCCGAAATTCACTATTCAGAAAACTGTTCACATAATTTACGTATCACAGATGCTTTATTTTCTACAAATTCATTAGAACATAAATACATTTTCTAGAAGTATCACTTCCCAGAAAAACTAAAACCAGATTATTAAAATTAATTTTTTGCTTTTACCAACTACATCTTTTACTATAATCTCATTATTCCAAAGGTTTAAAAGACCGAAGTAACTTTATCTATAGTCTTACATATCGTAAATCTCTTTAACCAGATATTTTTTATGTTAGAAAAATTGTATAAATAGAACGCGGATGCATGTCTGTTTGTATGTATACTTGCTTGCTTGTTTGCATGCTTGGTTGCATGTAGGGGGGGTGCAGGGGGGCAGAGCCCCCCTGCTTGGGGGGGTCGGGGGGCGAAAGCCCCCTGCAGACAAAGAAAAGTTAGGTTACAGTCAGTTAGGTTAGGTTAGGTTAGATTATGTATAAAACGAGCGAGCGTAGCGCAGCGGAGCGAGCACCTAAATGTCTGATGCATGATATACTACTAAGCGGGGTATACTATTACTTAAAATATGCCTGCAAAATTATTCATAGCTAATACTCGTAGGTATCATTCAATACATCTGTATTTCAAATATATGGAAAATGATTTTTTGGTATGGTGATTATTCGGAAAAGCAATATTGCGGAATTAAGGTATATCTGGTTTTCGATTCTTCGGAAATCCGTTCTAGTGGTTAATCAAAATGATAGTAAACAAAAACAAAAACCAAACGATAATCTGGAATGTAAGAATATGGTATATGAAATTTCGATGAAACAATATTATGGCAATTAAAAAAAAAGCGATTAGTTTTCGGTAAAATAATATTCGGGTTTAAAAGTTTCGGATATACAGTATGTAACCCAATATTTTAGATAAGCATTCCATAGGCAAAGTTGTTTAGTTTGATGTCTTTTATCAATTTAAATTATAAAAAGGGTATGTTTTAAAACGAGGTCTAGGCCAATTCTGGGTCATTATATACATTAATACATATAAATATCACTGTTTAAACTGCTGATTTTACTAACTAACAAATTGCTGAAAAATTTAATGTATCAAATTCGATCGTATATTTGATACCAAAGGTTATCCAAAAAATCAACAGTGTTTGCCGAAACATTCATATCATCAGCTATATTCTGGTGACTATTATTAAAAGCGTACCCAATAACATTCGTCGGGAAAGTATGTACGAGTATGTAAAATTGAAATACAGCACCATTCATTGTCATTTTATCAACACGTCATTGTATCGTGAATTATTATTGCCAAAGCCTTTGTTGCAATATTCAGTTGACACAGCGCAACATGCATGAGTAATGCCTTGGATGAAGTGATAATGTGTACGATTGATCTATTCAAATGATCTATGGATCTGTCAAACGATTCAGTTTGAGCCTTTCGTGCGCCGTGAAATTTATTGCTGATCTATGCTTATAAGCTGTTAATGCGAATGTCTACTGCTATATAGAATAAACTACATTCAGTAAAGGTATTTAACATTAAAAGGAAAATGTCCTGAGGAAACTGAATTGACTGAGTAAAATGCCAGTGTTTTGGTGACAAAAACAGTGATTGACTATGTCACGTGAATACATGGGCCGCGCAAAAAATGGATACTAAGAAAGATTTGTGATAAGATGACAATCGATACTAAAAACGATAGTACCCCTGTAACCCACACCAGGCTGGTCCAGTGTGGGTTAGAAGACTTACGAATACTATCTTCATAGTAGCCGGGACCAAGTTCTTAACGTGTTTTCCAAAGCACGAAAACGTCATATTGCGAAATTAGATGATTCAAGTCTCCAATATCCCACCAAACTGGGTTAAATCTACCAAATTATATTTGTTATTAGATCAGAATGAACTGAAGCCTGAGACGCAAGGATAATAAACTCAGCTCTTTACCGCTAGACCACGGAGGCAATTACATACGATTTAGTATTTTCCTGAGCGCACAACAAATGAACACATATTTCATCCACTAAATCAAACTCAACATCATCATCACCAACAAACCAGTATTTAAACACGTGTTGTAACTCAGTTGGGAGCACTTCTTCAATAAGTATTGGGTTCGGGCGAGCTTCCACAAGAGATATACGATTTAGCGATGCCATGCGATAACATTTTAGATATTGGATTGAATCAGGCGTTACTTTTGCGGAAATCCATAGCAATACTAATATTAATAAATTACTTCGCTTAATTCCGCGTAATACCTGCAGTCTTCATGCAACATTCACTGTGCACTGCCGGCCCTCCCACTTACAAGAAATCGAAAAGCAGACAATGCATCACACACACACCAGCAAAGGAGAAAACCACAGGCATGTTGCATGAAGACTGCAGGTATTTAGCGGAACTAAGCGAAGAAATTTATTAATATTAATATTGATAAATAATAGTTCAGAAATCTGTACTTATTAAAAAGTGCAAACGTTTGATGAAATATATTGCTATCTACTAAATGATATTGAAAATTCTTTCATCGATTCGAGGTTATATTATTTCTGGGTAAAGTAGGTTAGTAAGTATTCATTTTTGTAAAAAAATATGTAAGTTTTGTCTTATTTAATTTATATGGCTGCCATACAAGATCAATAGAGTTGAGTACAAATTATAATTTTTTACTTAGTAAATATTTTTCTGAGCTCAAAGCTTGATTTTCTATATATTACTTCATTAACATATAAAAATTATTATTTTGTAAAATGTTATAATAAACTAAAAATAACTACAGTAATTAATAAGTTAAAAACAATAAAATATCCTTTAGCATATATCCTTTAGTATGCTTAGTACTATTTGAGGCCGACCTCACACAGCACTACACTTTTTTATCAGTAAATAAAGAAATATACTTGTCTTTCAGATTTAATAAAAGGCTATAAGGACACATTGCTAACAAACTTAACTTGTCTGCGCTTATCTCTCAGTAGAATATTGTCATTAGTCGGGTGGCTTGGTGAAATTAACCAAATGGCTAGTATGGTCAGTGGCGCAATTTCACTGTCAGTCTGTAACTTGTTTCAAAATCCCCGATCCTTTGAGCTACCGTTTACATGGGACGTATTTAGCATACTACATCTTAAGGGTGTGTAATTTTATTACTGTTATTTTTAAAGAATGTAACAGTGATAAGATTTTACACATTCCCCAGCATTTTAGCAAATAAAAAATTAGACAAAACCAAGTTAAAAATATATTAAAAGGAGGTATCCAGATAATAAATGATAAGAGACACGGGTTTTTTTTTCTATTGGTTTGGGTTGTTCACCTTAGGAAGACTTTTCTACATTGTCAAAAGCCAACCCATACTGCGTTGTCTGGTAAGTGGCTCAATTTATGAAATTACTTTTGTATGAATTATTATGATATATTTTGCGGTAGAATGGCTTAAAAAGCACAACCCCGTTTCTTCCTATCTGGGTGGAAACTCCTCACAAGTCTTTGTTAACTCATCATTTATCCAGGTACCATCAAAAAGTTGCTTAGTGATTCTCAATTTCGAATCTCGGGCTTTTCATCATACATAGCATTTATAGAAATAATAAAGTAACTCCAAAAAAAAATTCTAGTTTATATAAATAGCTGCTGACGTACTGTCATCACCATGTAGGGCTCATAATGAAAACCAGTTCTGATTTTGTGTATACTCATACACAAATCAGAAATTACTGATTGTGGGCCAAATTTAGTGAAACCATTTCTTTAAATTATGTCATTGAATACTGTATATGTGTGCTAATTAAAAAAAAATCTAATCTTTTCTTTTTCTTTTCAAAAAATAAATGAAACAACACCCCTGGAATCCGGCCCTGTCGTCCGTAGTTAGAGCTACGATAATACGGTTGTAAATAACTCTACGATGAGTTATAGCGACGTCAGACAAAGCTCGATAAAAGGTTTCCATCCCGACGACACGGCACACCACTAGCTCTACCAACGATCTCTTTTTTCTAAACTGTCGAACGAAGATTACAATGTAATTTTGCTACGATTAAAATTTAGATTAAGTTTTACCAGTTTAGGAAAAATCATCTGAGAATGGTAATATGAAAACGGGAATACTATAAGATAGATAGATTTTATAAATTTATTAATACTTATTTAATTACTAGTGGATCGGCCCAGCTTCGCACGGGTAGCGTTGTTTTTTAAATATCTGAGGTTTCTTTCTTCAGTCACTGCTCAAGCATTGTGATATTTAGCGTAATGTTTTCAATTTATTAAATTTATAGCACTCCCTGAACAGTGTAGTTTGGTGATTTTGAATGCGCTTTTATGAACGGTTCAGTATTTTCGTTTAATAGCAAATTTCGGAATAAAACGCTGTGAAGTATTTATAACAATCTTAAAATAAATCATTACGTAATGTAGGATGCAATTACTGGCGCCATCTAGTATGTAATATGTAAATTAGTAAAGATTTGGTTTTGGTCACGGGCGCGATGGCTTATTTTATGCATAATTTCGGTGTTTCTCTACCGATTTCTATGATTCTTTTTTTATTGAATAGGTAATCCCACCAAAAACATTAAATGTAAAAAAATGCCAAGTCTCTCGATGCAGTTTTTCCATCTTAAAAAGTTTTGAGATCTCATAGAAGCCAAGTCCTATTCAAAATATTTCGTAGTTATAAATCAACATTTAGTAATTGTATCAATAGTTTTCTTTATATTATAATTATAGTGACTTGGCAATGAGCACAAGAAGAAACAAATAAAACGGCATACTCGTATTTGGAGGAGTTGAAAGTTACACACACCGCATGCGTAAACATTAATATCACAAAATTAATTTTCTTTTGGTTTATCCGTGTCGTCCCAACCGAATTTCGGCAACGGCAGTCAGTCTTAGTGCACTCTCGATTCATTTATTTTTATAAAGCGATGGCCCGTAAGGTATTCTTAATTATTGTATTGGAGCATGTAGTCGGTAGTGACCATCATGATTCACACATTACAAATAATCTGATCACTGGTCTCGTCAGTAACATTTGCATATAATTCCAGGCAGCAAGCAGCTTTTAATTTGTGCTCATTGCCAAGTCACTATAATTATAATATAAAGAAAACTATTGATACAATTACTAAATGTTGATTTATAACTACGAAATATTTTGAATAGGACTTGGCTTCTATGAGATCTCAAAACTTTTTAAGATGGAAAAACTGCATCGAGAGACTTGGCATTTTTTTACATTTAATGTTTTTGGTGGGATCTCATTTATTTTTTGTAATGCATTTCTTTCTTTTACTTTTAGGTGACCTCACAATTTCTTGGACGTCAGCTACTGCTTTGCTTAGAACTCATTCTCTATCTCTATCTCTTCTGTTTCTTCTCTGACGCTTCGTTACTTCTAAGGTAGACAAGTCTGGGCGATATATACTTCGGAGTCGATTATATTCAGCTATTGCTGTCTCCTGAGCTTTGATACTACTAAAATTCACATTTATTAAATGTAATCCACCCAAACTAGTCACTCTTGAAAGGGCCACGTATGCTTGTTTGACGACTGAAAACTCCCATACATGCTGTATGACAACGAATGAAATAAACACGACCCATCTCCAGGAATAGAGATAACTCTGTGTGGACAAAGGTCGCCATTTATGTACAACTAGCGACCCGCCCCGGCTTCGCACGGGTGCAATGCAAAATATACCTACTACAGAATGTCCTTATACACAACGTTCACAGCTTTTTTGTCATTAGCCAATACAAACATGTTTTGCTTAGACGTTACTCTTGACAGCGCGACATATAATTGGCCATGTGAAAAACACTCAACACTCAAGTCTAATCCTCCAACGTTAAAAGTTTGACCCTGCGATTTAATAATGGTCATTGCAAAAGATATCTTCACCGGAAATTGTAGGCGTTTATTAATTAATTAATTTACAATTTTTTTTAATTAATTCTTGATATTTTCCTCGCTAGAGAGCTCCGATAAACGCGTGCGATCGCTGCAAATCATAAAGTACGCGCTATTTATAGGCACGCGCCGCCCGGCGCAAACAACTACGACCCTGCATTTTAAATTTGTAATATCTTCGGTAATATTCACTTAAATTACATGCTGTAAAAAGCATATTGATCTATAATAAATGCACAATTTATTTAAGGTACTTAATTGGATAAGGATTAATGCTGTATTGTTTAAAATCACTTCGTAAATCACCATTTTTTAGTAAAGAATAAAAATGGTTATGCTGGGTTATCCCTAAGAGATAGACATATACCATGGCGGACTTTTTTGTTGAACTTTTTAAGGTGAACAATAATGTAGTACATTATTTTGGTCTATCTCGTAGGGTTCAGCCAGCGTTTGCAATATAAGCGCAAAAAAACGTGCTTATTTACGACATCACATTAGAAACCTTTAAATTTATCAGTGTTTCTCTACTATATTATGCATTTATTATACATACAAACCTTCCTTAAGAATCACTCTGTCTATTAAAAAAAACCGCATCAAAATCCGTTGCGTAGTTTTAAAGATCTAAGCATACATACGGACATACAGCGAAAGCGACTTTGTTTTATACTATGTATTGATATTTCACGTTCCATTACACTATATTTACAATTACTTCTATAACAATAGGGCTTAAACTTATATAAATATATGCAAACTAAATAGAACTAAACTAACTAACAAATAACTAACTACATAAATATATATCTACTAACTTACAAACGATAACTAAACTAAACTAAATAACACGTAAAGTTCTCCGAATATCAATTATCACTACAATATTTTTTAGTTTCGAAATGGGTTTTCATAGACAGATGGCGCTATCAAATGAAAATTATCGAATTATTTTGAAGTACCTACTACTTACACTGCGCTTTGTAACGCAACCATAGCGCGATTCAGACAGGTACAACGCCATCTATCGAGCGCGCATACAATATTTATCGCAATACAATGGAGTTTTAGCTTTATTAATTTAATGAACTTTATGTATTAATTTGTATTAATGATAGTCTATGTATTACATTTATATTATTCTTTTCTATTCTATGTATGTATTCATCCAATTGAATAGGTACTTGAACAACGAACAAAGTTAACAATGCAGTCAAAATCCATACATAATGTTCTTGCCAAACCGCAAATATAAAATTGTTTTCTATGGCATATAATTTTTTAATGTTTTTATAATTTTTCCTTTATATGTGGCTAATGACCTATCTTGGTGCAAAATTTGAAGTTTCTAAGTCTGCTAGAAGTACCTTAGATTTTTGATGATCTGTCAGTGAGTCAGTGAGTGACAAAATGGTGTAACTTTGATCGACCGTAACTCCTAAACTATTAATTCATTTGGCGTGTAATTTCGAACTTAAGCTTGTTCCAATGCCTACTATTATTCACCGAAAACCTAAACTCCTAGCTTTGTCCACGTCGAAGATAAAGGGGGGGCGAAACAGCCGCGAAACGCTTCGAGAAAAGATGGTACGGCCGTGCCCGTTTTGCTCGAGACTTGGCAGGGGCACTGCCGTGCCCCCAGATAATGTTACCTTTTTTAAATTGGGGATGAGTGAGAGTTTTACAAACGTAAGAGTAAACAAATATAATCACACTGTTCCGAACTGCTAAGCTATCAGGAATTACACGTGTTATTGTGAGTCAACCATAAAAGATAGACATATACTGTAACGAAGTTTTTTTTTGATAATTTTAGTATGTCTAATATGTCTTAATCTTAATATGTTCGAATGAAGCAAGATGAAATATTAAAACTCAACTCAACTCAAACTCAAACGCTCACGCCGTATAGGTATCTCCAAAGGGGTTGGCAGAGGTCCTAATACTTCTGAACATCACATGATATTGTCACCTGGTGGATTGTTCAGAGTACCCACGTTTTGCTTGGACAGTATACTCACGCGATAGGGGGCAGGTCTATCGCTGTTTGGTACGAATACACTGTCACATGTCTAATAACAACTTAGCCATGAGGGTTTCCTCACGATGTTTTCCCTCATTGTTAACAAACATGATAAATGAACAATATATATGTCTTTAGAAAAGACAAATTAGTGTAGGCCCGTCTCGGGATATGAACCTTCATCGTAAAATGATAAAAAAAGATTTATCATTTATTAGTAAAGCAATATCCCCAATAACTCTTTAAATCTGGTCATAGTTTCAGTAATATTTATGTAATACATACATACATATACTCACGGCTGTAAATCCCTAGAAGGGGTAGCCAGAGCTAAGGAATTAGAAATTCCTCAGCCACTTTTGGAAATGTGAGTGGCGAAAGGATGGTAAAAATAAAGGTTGTTAGTGATGGGTATCCAACCGCATCGACCAAAAATCCTTTACAAACCCCAATACCGTTAGTCGCCTCTTACGTACACCCACCGGAAGAAATGGGGTACTGCTATTCTAAGCCGACACGCGGCAGCATGACCAAAGTAAATACAAACATGGAACGACAGAAAACGGAAAGAAGACTACTTAAACAATTTTACAACATACATACAAAAATAGCATAGAAAACGTAGGCAGTATCTGATATATACTTCATATATGTATATTCCCATTTTCCGTGGGTAATCGAAAGAGGTCACAAAAGTTAATAACAAAACTATGTAACAATCCACCAACTCATCATTATTTTTTTTACGATATCCTTCAATATTAAACTTAAAATACACCGATTTTTAACTTTTTTCTAGTAAAGTAATATTGTTTTAAAGTATAGAGGAAATAAAGCGTGACGTATTCAGATATTTATTTTCCGCAAACATTTTTGCCTATAAATTTAGGGCTGTGACGTGATAATGCACCTATAAATAAACGCTTTCGATGAGTTATGTTGACAGAATACAATGGAGATCTATATCGATATTTATCGATAGTCGTATCACATCACTAGATGATGCAACATCAGCAAAGGTCTTTACAAATTTAAGTGAAATTTCACACGTAAACTACAAGCATTATTATGGTATCAGAAATGATATAGGTCTAAGATTTAAATGTTCTATGGAATGGCGAATAACTTTGGAGTATTTTTATTAAAGAAAATAAGTTGCTAATATAAAATTACATAATCTGATTGTTACATGTTTTTAAGAACAAGACAAAATATTTCATTATGGTTCTAATCAACAAAATATTAACTAAATTGGCGGAATTGGCACTT
Organism: Bedellia somnulentella; assembly: GCA_963576735.1. Taxonomy (NCBI): domain Eukaryota; kingdom Metazoa; phylum Arthropoda; class Insecta; order Lepidoptera; family Bedelliidae; genus Bedellia; species Bedellia somnulentella. Next base: position 2,606,939 of record OY755178.1, read on the forward strand.
AAATGGTTTTCAATCCCAGAAAGGGGTAACCAGAGCTTCAAATAAGATATTGATTACAAGAAGAATTGGGGTAGTGCTATTCTACGCAGCAGAAAAAAAGACTAAATATACATATTTTACTCTTACTTTTAAACACATGAGACCGTACTAGCAATGATAATAGTAGAAGCAGTCTACTCAACATGACATTGCATTTGTTCTTGCTTAGTCTACCAGTACCTGCTAATGGTAATATGAGTCTGAGGCTATTTACAAGATAGGTGCAAGTTGTCAGGATGATTATCAAAAATGCTTTTGTTCTAGCCCCAAACATGTATCCGCCTGATTTCTGAATTGAGTATTCCAGCTGAGAACAACTTAAGTATCGTTCTGTCGCATTAAAAGCTTAACAACTGAATGAGACAAAACGATTGCTTGAATACTCAATTCAGAAATCGGACGATAGACAAGCGAATGTAAGTAACTTTAGCTGACTAAACTGGGGCCGGCATGATTCTCATGATTCGGATGGATCCATCTTCTCGTGATTACATTTTACCATGGTTTAAAAACTAACACATATTTTAACAATTGCTTGAATAAAAACTCAACAAATGTATAAAAATATATTTTAGCAACTTCCCCGTCCTCGTACAACTTATTTTTATTAATTCCCACATCCGAAGCTTTTTTAAATTTACATACATACATATACTCACGGCTATAATTCCCTAAAAGGGGTAGCCAGAGCCAAGGAATTATAAATTCCTCAGCCACTTTTGGAAGTTGAGTGGGGAAAAGGCGGCAAGGTTATTGGTGATAGGTCTCCAACCGCATCGCCCAAAAATCCAATAAAAAGCCCCAATACCCTTAGTCGCCTCTTACGACACCCGTGGGTAGAAAGGGGTAGCGACATTCTAAGCCAGCACTACACGGCAAATTTAATATCTAGAAATAGCCTTAAATTATATGTAAAAAGTAGTCACCAGTTGCGCATGAGTTTATTCCAACACGTTCCCGTGAGATGCGCATATGTCTCATTGGAAAGTGAAGTTTTTAATATTTTTATTCAAAGAAATATAAGACATTCCACAAAAATTCATACCCTAAATGAACTGTACTCAGAAAAAAGACAACCTACAAATCTACTAACTATATTCATAAACACAAAGAACCATACTAAATATAATATGTTCCAATGAGTTACTACTTCATCCAGCTAAACACTTCAAGCAATTATAAACGATTGCAATTACAAAAGAACACGAAGAACGCAATTGGCCATATCGCACCGAATAGATTAAAACAGATCTACCAAACAAAACTGTACAATTCTACAATCTTATACGTTGCTTACCTCCCCCCCTACCATGCGTGCATTAGTCGTTCGTATAATTAGTGGGAGGTGTCGCCGATGATAGAAAGAAGAGGGGAGAAAGGCGAGGGGCAGCGAATAGACATTAACTAGCGTATAATGAGTACATGAACGCTCCATAGCCATTAGACCGAGAAAATTATCGGACACAGTAAGTCGATATGCTTTATCGGACTTTATCGATAGTTTAATTGGAATTTGTGAGGAACAACACTAGTTTTAATAAAGCTTACACTTAACTATATAAGTTGAGACTTTAAGGGGAATTGAATTATGAAAGGATTTTATTTGCAGTTTGCATTGGTAGCGTATCGAAGTGCATTACTAAAAATTCTGTGAGGCGTAGATTCGTCTTTATTGTGCCTTAATCTCTTTTTAATACAAACACACAAATATATTCTCCCGGCAATAGATCCCTAGAGGGGGTAACTAGAGCTAAGGAATTAGAAATTCCTCAGCCTCTTATGGAAGTTAAGTTACAAAAGTAAGGTAACAAAAGGTTGTTAGTGATGGGTCTCGAACCAGATCGCCCAAAAATCCCTTAAAAAGTCCCAAACCTTGTTGCCTCTTTTGCACACCATGGGAAAAAAATGGATAAAAGATAAGAGAAATTCCTCAGCCACATTTGGAAGTTGCGTGGGGAAAAGATGGTGAAATAAAAGTTGTTGGTGATGGGTCTCCAACCGCATCGCCCAAAAATCCCTTAAAAGCCCCAATACCATTAGTCGCCTCATACGTACACCCACCGGAAGAAATGGGGTAGTGCTATTCTAAGCCGACAATACACAGTAAATACTATGTCTCTTAGCCATATAGACTTCTAGGTGCGTGTAACGTCTTAAAATAACAATATCCTATATCTATACAAGGATGTCGTGCTAACAGAAGGGTAGGCGACAAAAACGAATCCAAAATGATAATTTTTTGTCAACTTTTCCTTTGATGCAACCAAAAGTTCTAAAGTTAAGTTATGAAGGGAGTAGTAACTGACCTGTTCTTGAACAAAAGGTGCGGACCAGACACTGTAAAGATTTTTATTTGTGTGCGTGTGTGTGAGTATGTTTAAGTTCTATTTATTGTGTTAGCGTTATTTGGATGATGAAACAAATTGCATTATTTTTCAGGTCAATATCATGGAAGTTGCGGATAAAGCGCGGCTACTGCTACAATAAGGTACTATATTTTGCTTAATTGTGAATATTGACCGCATAAACATAACTCCTACAATATTTAAAGAACCCTTGGGCGCCTTGCTCAAGTAAATCCTAAGCTATCTAGAAAACCAAAACTAATATAAAGATAACATTTTGTACGTGACATAAAAATGATTTTATCGAATCCAAGCAAAAGCACTGTACTACCTAAATAGGTAGTTTAATATTAATGTTTAGTTTATTTTCCTTTGAAAAAATATATTTTTGGGAGCTGAGCTATATTGTAGAGCCTTCTAACAATAAATACTTATTTCTCTTTTCAACTTACAAACTAGTATCCAAAAATGACAGTAAAAGGAAGTGGATTTTTGTGCTGTGATGAAAGGATTATGCAAAAATGGCACTGAGTCCCAAAAAGATTTTGTCGGCTTCAAAATTTTAAATTTAACCCTAAAGCCTTCAATCGCCTCTTATGACACAAGTGGGCCAAACTGGGTTAATGCTATTCTAAGCTGACACTACACAGATTACAGGAATAAGTCCGAAGTAATGAGCAACAAGGATAGTTATGATAATAATTTAGGTGTATCTAATTAATATAATTCAAAGCATAAATACCTCAATAAATCGGACTATAATCATCCACTTAATTAAGTAAGTTTATCAGTTGCATTTATCAATTCAAGCTGGAAGCGCTAGGTGATCAGTACAGTAACTCAACTTATACAACTAGAGGTCGTGCAGTGAAATTCGACTTAATCGAGATTAGGAAATAATATTGCTATACACAAATCATATTAATGGTACAACAATAACAATAAATGATTAATATGACTATAGACTTTGACTTTGAATAGAAGTGTGTGTAATTATTTTTTTAATCATTACTTGTAGATTATGGGAAATTAATAAATAAATGTAAGATCCACGCACTTTTTGTATATAAAGTATAGTTGTGTGAAATTTTATACAACTCCATCCGCGTAATTTTCGTAAAAAAATATTATATAAACCGTGTCCTCAGCCATTATCATGTAATATATTTTACATAATTAAATTAAAGTGATTAATTAATTTCACAAAAAGACACCTCATTTACATTATTTATCTGTATAGCAAAGTCAATCCATATGCAGTAGTTAACCTACTGTGCCGCGCATGTTTATAATAGCAATTGGTGGTTAGAGTTATCCACGAGTCCTTAGGGTGTGATCTTAATTAGAATGCTGCTAGAACTAAATATCTGATAAATTATAGACACAAATCTATGGAAATGTTTCGAAAATACCACATCCTTAACTATATAGTAAGTATCACGTAATTTAGTCTATCTAACTAGTGACTTGATCCGGCTTTAGACGGGTTGCAAGTCTTCGTTGTAAGAGATATTATAGTTTTAAACGACGACGACGATTAAACGACGATGATAGTTTCTCGATCCGGAGGTTGCGGGTTCGATCCCCGCTGAGAGCTACATTTATGTGATGAGCATAAATGTTTGGTTCTTAGTTTGGATGTTATTTATATGTGTATGATATAATATTAAATATATCATTGAGTTAGAATCCCCTAATACAAGTCTTTCTTAGTTTGGTGCTAACTTGATATCTGTATAGTATGTCCGAATATTTTTATTATTTTATAAAAGCCACATATATCCGAATTATATTATTGTTGTGAGTATAGATCAATCACTTAGATTTGATACATTTGACTACGTGCTTACTTTTCTTTTTGCAATATTCACCTCCAATTTCAACTTAAAACACCCTTCGTTATCGTACCCACCATAATACTAAACTACAATTACAGATACATTTTACATTATTGCCCTTTAATGTTCACGAGCAACATTGAACCAACAGTTACCAATAACATCGATTCACAAAATAGTAACTAACTTTACAAAGTAACTCGATACGGAACTAAGTATGAGAAAAGTTCATTGGCAAGCGAGTTCTTAGAATCGTTTCAATTCGAGCGATGTTGCGGCTACCGTCTTTTTGTGTCTCGATACTTTAATATAAGGCTGCGTTTTTTATAATGCATCTGTAGAGGTGCTAGGCTTTTTCAATTTAGAACAGTCACGTTTTTATAGATTCCTCGAATATCGATCAATGAGATGACGCCAGCTACTATAGTATGTTTTTTCAGTTTTATGTGAGTTTGCTTCTTGTTTTTACATAAATGTAGAACTACAAGCTGACCCGGCAAACATTATTTTGCTATGTAAATTATTTCGAGGGAATTCCGATTTATAAAATGAAAATAAAATATTCAGGGTGGAAAACCCTTACCACTTAGGAGTAAAAGTTATAAACTTATTCTCAGAACTACATAATGAGTCTGCAAAATTTCATGAAATTGGTATAACCGGTTAAACACAATAATTATGAAAACTCATTTTTTTTTCCAAAGTATTTTTTTTTCTATTGGCAAAAATACTGATAATTTCATATTTTAGAAACAATGATCATTCTGGAAATGCGCTGACACTTACCATCACTTACGTCTATTTAAGCCAATAAAAGTTAGCCGGAGCTTACTGTGAGAAACTATTCAGCTACTTTTGGAAGTTTAGTGAGTAAATATTGCAAAACAAAGGATAGTAAGTAAGTAACTGCTATTCTAAGCTGACATTTCACAACATACATACATATAATAATGTTTATAAATTCCGAAAAGGGGTAGCCAGAGCTTATGAGCAAGAATCTCTTCAGCCACATTTGGGATTGATAGGGGACAAACTGGTAAAAATAAAGTATCTTTGGTGATGGGTCTCCAACCGCATCGCATGAAAACCACCTAAAAAGCCCCATACCCTTAGACGCCTCTTACGACACCCGTGGGTAAAAAGGGGTGAATGACATTCTAAGCCGGCACTACATGTCACAAAACATAATATTCACAACAAAACATAATGTTTAACCTCGTAACGCCCGTATAAAAATTGTTATGACTTGTAAGTTCTATCCAATGTATCTCTAATGGAACAAAAAAAATATGTGCTGACTGCCCATTATTAAAATTAATGATATCTTTAACAAGAACTATTCCTATGGCTTTATTTTTTTTAATAGTTACTATTAGTCACAGGAGTTTTGTTCCTCTAGTGATACAACGGGCGTTACGAGGTTATTATGGCATCCTAAAACTGAATGAATATAAAAAAGATCGTCAATAATCTCATAGTAAGAACTCCATCTAAACACAAAATGAAACCACAACTTCATTACAAAACGGCTAATCGCGATAGAACGCACGCTTAAACTATCTCGCCATAATAATTTAGTAATTATGCAAATTCTATTCGATATGTTAATCGATGCAGCGCAACGATTGGTCACAGACTCTACGAGAATCGATTGTTGATCGAATCACTATATTCTGGTTTGTTTAGATTATTATCGAATATCTAGACTGATATAATTAAGAAATTACAGCGTTTTATGATGAGAGAGTATTAGTATTAATTTGTTTAAAAACTTTTTTTTATAAGCTGAGTACAAAGCAATCTGTAGAAAAACCAGGGTGACTGCCATATCGTAAAGAGTTGCAAAACTTCAATGGTTATGGGCAGTGTACATTTCACACAGAACTGACAGACCCTTGGGATTTAAATAAATAAATACAAGGACATATTACACACACGTGATAAAACATGCACACATACACACACACACACACACACACACCCCTTCATATAACAGTTATACTCTTCATATTGCACTTTATTATCTCCGTTTTGTTTATTTTTACCCACTTTTCAAATCTAAATGTAGATCATATTTTATTTCCTATTTATGGGTTATGTCTGTTACTAAGTTAAGTTTAAGTTTAGTTAGTTTTAACTGCTAAGTTTTTCTTCTTTGTAAGTATTGTCGGAATTTTCTGTGGATATTTGTCACTGGCCTTATGTTTGTAATTTGTTAACCATTATGTTATTTTAAGTTATATGCTGTTGATGTCCCAAATAATAAAAAAAATAAATAAAAAAAATACTAGGTATTCAAAACTGCTTAAATTCGATATTTCGTGCAATTTATCGAGATTTTAGTAAGATTGAGATTGCCAATCGGTATGTACAGTCACATAACTTTAAACACTAACAAACATCATGTATTTCAAGTGTCTCGTGGGTGTTGCAAATAAACAGCCCCTTCAGATAACATCATAAGTGTAAATATATGCAGATAAAGCAAGAAAATAAGCTAATTTCTTTGGGAGTGTAGATGGTATCGTAAGAGCCGGTACCAGGGTTGCATAAATTTATAGCATATTCGTGGTTGTCCGTCGTTTGCGTAGAGATCTCGAACAGGCCTCTACATCTGTGGGGCTTATTGCTGTTTACTGTTTTATTGCCCTTGCTAACTATTGTATCAGTAGCTAGGCTATTACTTTGAAGATTTAAGGGTGTTAATGGTTGGTTCGATGCCTTGGGAGTCTGAAGCCTTTTTTTGTAATATTAATTTGTGTCTTGAGTTAGACTTTTATTTTTACAATTTTTTGGTGGTTAACATAGAATGAAAAACCTTGAGGTTATGATTAATAATCAATTTATACCAGTGAACCGGCTTAGAATTGCTCTCTTATTCTTTTCTTTGAACTTACGCCTTTTATAAACGTTTTCTTTCTGTTTTGAAACGTCTACTGTTAACGTCTGGTACTCACAGTACAAACAACACTGGCTCTATATAACTGTTTATATTGGTGTTTGTGATGGATAGCTAGATTGATTTTAAATTTGTATTAGTTCGATCTTTCTCACACTTTACGCATTTTGAAAATTTATGTAATACCTAATGATATGATTTATTATTAAGAAATTTTAATAAATGGATTATAAAGATTTTTGTAAAGGAACGGAAGAGCTTTCTTAAACTTTTGGAGTTGAAAAATACCATTTTGAAATAAATTTTCGCCGTTTTCCTTTCAAACTTTTTTCCAAGAAGGAGTAGTTGCATTTGATATTTGGCTGTTATTTGCCCAAACAATGACAATAATAAATTTAATCAAAATCAGTTACTTTAATGCAAAATACGTATACATACATAAATAGTTAAATATACCCACTGTTATAAACCCAATATATGCTCACTAGTTTATATACATAAAAAAAATATAAAATACGTAACAATAAAATTTTAAATGCAATTAAAATATGAGATTTTTATTTTATCACGAAAAAATAACATTAAATAAAAATTAAAGATGTTATTAAAGGAAAGAAAAATTTCGACACTTGCGGAGTTCGAACCCGCGACCTTCGGGTATACGCCCCCGTCGCTCTGCCAACTGAGCTACAGTGTCAGTTGGCATCTGGGTTCGAACCCCGCCAGTGTCGAAATTTTTCTTTCCTTTAATAACATCTTTTATTTATGAGTAATAATCCCCACATGAGGAATTCATGTCAAAAAACATTAAATTATTAAATAAAAATTGCTTGATTCCCAACCACTAACCCAAAAGAACAAGCAATGTGTATAATATTGCCAGCAATTTTCTTTCCGTGTTGTGCGAAACTACTAAGAATATAATTTTAAATTATTAGTAAAAAATACGGTTCTGGCCTTTATTGAACGTAAAAAACAGCATAAATATATTAAAGATGTCCTCAACAATTTTGTTTTGCTCGGTTACCTAATATATTTTCTTACCAAAATTTTAAATAGTTAATTTTTTCTATCTTTTCCCCCGTCAACTTTCAAAATAAACCGAGCTACCAATTCTTAAGCTCTTTTGATACTTACAGCTTACGTAAGGTTAAGTTTAGGTTTAAATTAACTATTATAAATTGTGTATCAGTAATAGCTGAACAGTGTTGCTGCCACGTTTCGTGTTCCGTCTGATGAGAGGGGATCTTAATATGATCTGACAACAAATTGTCGGCTGGAAGCGTCTGGCAGAAATGCGGGAATTAAGGCGGGGAGAAATTCTAGGTAATTTTTAAGTCATATTAAGAGAACTATGCAAATAAGCTGAGTGAAATCGTAACGTTCTTGTTTATAGTCAAGTAAGGGTTAACTCACACGTTCACGCCGTATATCACCGAAGGGGTTGGCAGAGGTACTATTACTTCTGAATATCACTCAACATCGTCAACAGTGTACTCACGTAATAGGGGGCAGGTCTATCGCCGTTTTGTACAAATACAATGTCACATGAGTGAGTTCAACTTAGCCATGTGGGTTTTCTCATGATGTTTTCCCTTGCTGTGTAGTACCGGCTTATAATAGCACCACCCCATTTCTTCCGGTGGGTGTGCGTAAGAGGCAACTAACGGTATAGGGGTTTTAAAGGGATTTTTGGGCGATGCGGTTGGAGACCCATCACCGAGAACCTTTATTTCACCATCTAATCCCCACGTAACTTCCAAAAGTGGCTAAGGCATTTATTATTCCTTAGCTCTGGCTACCCCTTCTAGGGATTTATAGCCGTGAGTATATGTATGTATGTATGTTTTCCCTAACCGTTAACAACCATTATAAAATAACCACTCGTATGACTTTAGAAAAGACAAACTAGCCCGAATTGTCGTAATCAAATGGCGTTATTAGTCACGGGATCGGAACCCAAGATTTCTGAGTGAGCCATAATAGGTCTGCAACTTTTAGATTAAACTAGTATTTATTACACATTTTAATTTACCGGGTAGACAGTAAACGAACTTTAAATTGTATTCTTTGAAAGAATACTTCATCAAACAATTAAAAATATATTAACCTTTTTTTTAAATGTTTGCCTAAACTGGAATCCAAAGAAACAATCCAACACTTTCAAAGAAAAAACCTCATGTAAAATTTACTAATTTTACCAATCTAACATAAATTATACCAATCGAAAGCCTTGACCACAAAGATATAACAAAAAGCTTCTCCTTAACCAAGCTTTTACAACGATCGTCTAAAGCGTCAGAGCACTTGTTACAACAACAGGCCAAGATGGTCGATAGTCGCGGAATAATTTCATTTGGACTCGACACACACCGCATTAATCCACGTTATCGGTAACTGGACGGCCATCACTAGCTGCCTCACGATTTTCAAATCATCTACCGCACTCCAGATTGAGTTTAGATTGGTATTCTGTTTGTTAATTTATTGAACCACTTTTTAATATTAATAGACGCTACTTATGGCAAGGAAAAAGGTATTCCCTTCTGTATTTGACTTATGTTTGCGTGTTAGATCTCGTGACTGTGTAACTTTATTTAAAGCATTTGTGATTTTAATTTTTTCATTAGTATTTTCTACGGACTATAATTATGATACAATTTCGCAAAAACGGAGCTCCTGAAAAAAACACTGTGCAAACCGCTCCGAATTATATATGGATGATAAAGACAGCATCGTCAATTTTAATTTAAAAACTTGTATGAGATTGAGGAATTTAAGAAAAGTGTAAGATAAATTTTTCAGAGTCGGATAAAGTAGCGGAAATATATATGTCTGCTCCATACCATTGTGATTGCACGAGTGAATATTTAAAAAGTTTCAACTGATTGGTTTGTTTTGTTATTTGCATTGATTCATTTTTAGATGAAGATTCATTTATTTATGACCACTCATGGAAATGACTAAAATTGTTGTATGACATGTTTTTTGCCTACATAAAAACTTGAACATTGGTACTTACAATTGCTATAACTAAAAAACATATAAAACGAATCAGAACAACACTAGTGTTGCGAATCATACCATCACGTCATATCGATAGTCGATAGCATGTAGCAAATAACGTATTAATCTAATAAATTCTTACAATTTAATACAAACCCGTGTTATAAGTTAAAAGCGGTAGTCTCCTGTCTGCTTTAATAAATTAGCTGACCTGAACTCGACCGTATTGCTCTGTGGGGAATATTGAATGCCAACTGAATAGAGCATTTCTGTTATCTATCCCAGTTTAATATATTATCGTCTTTATTGCTACAATTTGTTTAATGTTTTGTTTGAAATCATTTTCATGTTTTGAACAATGGTTAAGATGAAGTGTAGCATCGGATCTTAAGGTTTGGTTTATTGGTAATATAACAGTTCTGGTTTTAGGTCCTATTCAGTTTGTTTTCTTTAAAACTTGATCTGATACAAGTGCAGTGTCTATTCAATTTTAATTAGAAGTTAAATCTCACAAAAAAAAACAAATATTGCGAAAAAATAGTATCTATGACATCATGATCAGTTAGTCAAATGCTCTACGGCTAGACCACGGAGGCTGATAATTTTCTTCCTTATTCAACACTTATCAATATTTTTACTAATCATACCCCCCCCCCCCTATAAAGCACATTTTGTATTAAATTTACATAGTTTTGAATATACATGCCATCATTACCACGCCTTGTTTTTTAATCAACTCAATCTCCGAGCTAAATTCCAAATTTGAAATCATTCCGCCATTTTGAATCACGAAGCCCGCGCCACAAAGGTTACCAACAAAGTGGTATTACAAACGATAATTGGTGCGTTCAGAAGTCTTGATAATCTAAAACTATTGTTGCTCGGCAGCTCTATGGTTTTGTAACCTACTGTTTGTTACTGAGATATTGTAAACCCTACATAAAGATTGTAACTTTAAAGGTTAAACAGCTTCGCTGCACTGTTCAGATGACTCAGTAACCAATAATTTACGATCGCGATGTTTCATTTTTATGACACAATAGAAATAAGGAGGCAAAAATACTTCCATTATTTTATGAAAAAAAATAATAGGTTTTCTTACACATTTTTTAAGATTTTATGTTGACGGGTACCACCATGCAGGTTTTAGTTCCCTTGCGAGTTTCAAGAGATCCAGTGATTCGCGTAGAACAAGCTAGGTGGACAAAAGTCATTGTCCAATTTCCTGGAATTGATCGTTTTATGTTGTCAAGAACAACCCTATTATCTCATTTCCAAAAATTGATTGTGCAAAGTCCCGTTAAGGCTTGCTAATGAGGTGTTAAAGGTAAGTAATGACGATTATTACTAATTTGTAATCGTCTCAGTTGCAATTTTGCCACATATTCGACAACACCTCATGGCTTGTGCAGTAAACGAATCAGTGTTGTGTGCTATGGATCTTATTAGTACAGGTAAGAACATTATATTTTTATAGAAATCTTACTCCTAGGTCACTAAATCCAATAAAATTTTACGGTCTAAAATATAGTAAGAAAAACACAAAGAAAAATTATTATTTTTTAATGTTTTATAGACTGCAACTTTTTGTCTCCACATGTCTCCGGGTTAGATTTTATATATGTCGTAGATCTAAGCCTAAACTTAATATTAAACATCACTTTCCATGCTCCTTTTTTGCTCTAACATTTTTTTTATTTTTTTTACAGAGCAAGTGCTTAGTGTTTCGAAAATTGAATTTTTCGAAGAGTGGATCAAACACGATAAAGAAAACAGAAATTCACGCATTTTCGATTTTCTTTCGGTTAAATTTGATCTCTCAAATATAACCGAACTATCCTTGCGTGAAATCACCAAGAGCATCGCACAATCAATCGCACATCGCAAGAGCTAGTAGCACGAAAATAGCCCAGAAATGGAATAGTGCTAGTCGCATTAGGGAAAGGTTTCTCTCTATGCATAAAACATGGCTGGAAGGCACAGACTTTCATTTCAAGGTGTCTGTTAACCCTCCAGTTGCCACCACTTCTACTGAGGATGCTCAGCGACCGGGAAGACCTCAAAAGAGCTTTGAGGAGTCATCATATAAAACAAAAAAACGACGTGTAGACGGCATCGTTTCTGAATGGAGTGCAAAAGAGTTGACAATTGCTGCAGAAGTAGCTAGTAGATCGGAAGGCAAGCGGAACGTTGCCCAAGCTATAAAACGAGCGAGTGATGAAAGAAGTGTTGAGCAAAATGTAGCCTGCCCTAATGGAAGACTTCTTACCAATATTGAAGCGTGTGCCTATTATATGGACGCTAAGTGTACAAGTCACACGAACAAAGCTACGAGGAAGTGGGAAATGAAGGCAGGACATAAAGTGTTACCATCATACTATAGTATACGTAAGTGTTTTTTATCCTGTTATCCCCCTTCAGAGCACATTTCTGTAACGGAAACACGTGCAGAATGTAAGCTACAATCGATTTTAGACAAAACTGCTGAGAGATTAGTAAAAACACAGGAAGAAGATATAAGAAGTGTGCTTCCACAAAATTCGTTCGCCCATTTCGCGACCTTATGTAAATATCCCTCGTAATGAAAATGATTACATAGAGTCGAATTCTTCAGATGATGATAGTGATAGGGAATGATTGTAACATATATAGAATATTATTTTTTAAGTAACATAACATAAACATAAACGTTCACGCCGAATATCCCCGAAGGGGTTGGCAGAGGTACTAATACTTCTGAACATCACGTGACTTTGTCACCTGGTGTTCAGAGTACCCACGTTTCGCATGGACAGTGTACTCACGTGATAGGGGGCAGGCCTATCGCCGTTTTGTGCTAATAGACTGTCACATGACTAAGTACAACTCAGCCATGTGGGTTTCCTCACGATGTTTTCCCTCACCGTTAACAACCATGATAAATTAACCACACATATGTCTTTAGAAAAGACAAATTGGTGTAGGCCCGACCCAGGATTTGAACACTAGTCGTTTGCACGATAACCGAGTGTTCTACCCACTGGGCTATCACGGTTGCTTTAAGTAACTGACTTGTAAACATTTGTTTTTCATATTAGTTTTAAGTTTAGAAAAATGTTTAATGTGGAAGAAATCATGATTTTTGCATTTATTTTAATATATATATATATATATATATATTTCATTTTTTGTATTTTTATTTACACCACCCCCCTCCAATTTACCTTAAGTCATGAAATGTAAAAAAAAGTACAGAATACGTATGATTAAGCACAAATAGAGCCATTCGAGTCGAAAAATAATTTTGTCCATCTAGCTTGTTCTACGCGAATCACTGTGGATCGTGGCAAAAAAGTCTGTTTCTTTTATTTGCGTCGCCTTGAAGTTTATTTATTTATTTATTTGAGAAACAAATGGTACACAATATTTCGAATAAGAGAAAAATACAGAGAAGTTCTTGACCTATAAATTTTCTACCAATTGTTATATAGACGATAGAGAAAAATGCGAATTAAAATAACTATTGAAAACAAAACAATTATACATCGGTTGTAATATGGAAAATTTATACAGATAAAATTAAGTAAGTTAAATGAATTATATTGTCATTCCCACCAGACCAAGCAAATACTATAAGATTACAAAATATGCATAGAGATTTTAGGAAATAATGTTAACAATATTTTATGATATACTTACTATGATATATATACCTAAATAAGATAATTACTTTTCAAGGTTAAAAATACATAAATTAATAATATATAAGATAATTATATATAAAATACATACTTTAATAATAAATATAACATAATAAGTAAATATATAGATATAATATAATAAATAAATATAAATTCAAATAATTATATTAAGACAAAATTGTATGACTCAAACATTTAGGGTCGATCGGCTGATTCAACAAACTCCAACTGTTTACAAAAGTTCTTAAAGTTAAGTTAATTTTATTCACAGCTTCAGGAGACACTAGATAGATTTTTTATAACATATAATCACGGATATTAATCCCTAGAAGGGGTAGCCAGTCACTTTTGGAATTTGAGTGCGCAAAAGATTGCTAAATACCTCGAGTCGTCTCTTACGATCACCCGCAAGCAGAAATAGGGTAGTACTATTCTAAGCCGACACCACACAGCTAAATATTTATAAATGTTAGTTTTATAAAGGTATTAAACCTTTACGTGTTTCCTCGAAAGATAAAAACGAAATTTATTTATTATATACAAACAATATTATCATCATCATCATCATCAGCCTATAAACGTCCACTGCTGGACACAGGCCTCCCCCAAAGATCTCCACAACGACAAGTCCTGTGCTGTCCTCATCCATCGGCTTCCCGCGACCTTAACTAAGTCGTCGGTCCACCTTGTGGTGTCCTACCCACACTACGTCGTCCGGTACGTGGCCGCCACTCCAGAACCTTCGAGCCCCAACGGTTGTCGGTTCTGCTATAATCTTTATATATTATTTCTGTAAGCCTCTTTCTTGCCCGGAAGCCTGCGACGCGATGAGTTAAGCTAGAAATTTGGTTCAGGTATCGTTTTGTACAGTTCGCGGCCGTGGTGTGCACAGAATTCAGACATCTGATGTAACTGGATTAAGTTAATTGTTACAGAATTTCAAAGTTTCGATTTTAGCCCATAGACTTTGCTTGAGTGTCATAAGCGCGCGCAAACTTTAGTCGATCAGAGATGCGCTGTGATTAGTCGGAATTTTTTCAAACCAGCCAATCAGAAAAATTCACTAGAAATTTAAAAGAGCTGCGCTGTGATTGGTCGGAAAATTTCAAAATAAACTCATTTTATTGGACGCGACGTAGTCGCGCCAGGGTTACCCACTAGTATACAATATTATACTAATTAAAAATACACAATGCCATTTACAAATCTTCACCTATGAAAAACCCTGAAGACCTTAAATCGTCAAATCCTTAGGTAAGGAGAGGTATGGACGCAACCCTAAAAATTAAAGAAAGAAAGAAAGAAAAACATTTATTCACAACTAAAGGTTCACTTTAAACACACAACAGTAATCTTAAAACAATAAGCTTATAAACTACAAAATTAATCATTATTAAAACTAAACAAAAAAGAACAAATAAACTTATATATAACAATTTAAATTATACAATTAAAATTATACAGCCTTTTGGCATATTTTTAACTGCTATAACTCTTCTTGCGTCTTTTAAGTACATTCATGCTAACAAACTAATTAGGCATAATTTATTATAACTACATTACCTTCTTATATCCGAGCACTAAGGTAATTTTAAACTTTAGTTGGCTAACACTAATAGAACTCATAAAAGTTAATGTTGCAATACATACAAACATACATATACTCACGGCTATAAATCCCTAGAAGGGGTAGCCAGAGCTAACGAATTAGAAATTCCTCAGCCACTTTTGGAAGTTGCGTGGGGAAAAGATGGTAAAATAAAGGTTGTTGTTGGTGATGGGTCTCCAACCGCATCGCCCAAAGATCCCTTAAAAAGCCCCAATACCGTTAGTCGCCTCTTACGTACACCCACCGGAAGAAAAGGGGTAGTGCTATTCTAAGCCGACACTACACAGCAATTAATGTTGTAAGTAAAAATATTTTTACTTATAAAAAAATACATATACTAACGGCCATAAATCACAAAAGGGGGACCAGAGCTTCAGAGCTAGTAACTTCTCAGCCACATTTGGAAGTTGATATAGGAAAAGATAGAATAGAATAGAATAGAATAGAATAACTCTTTATTGTACATCAAACACAACTTACTTATACTCACGGCTATATTTCCCTAGAAGGGGTAACCAGAGCTAAGGAATTATAAATTCCTCAGCCACTTTTGGAAGTTGAGTGGGGAAAAGATGGTAAGAATAAAGGTTTTTGGTGATGGGTCTCCAACCGCATCGCCCAAAAATCCAATAAAAAGCCCCAATACCCTTAGTCGCGTCTTACGACACCCGTGGGTAGAAAGGGGTAGCGACATTCTAAGCCGGCACTACACGGCACATCAAACACAAATTTACAAAAATAATAATATGATCAAACAGTTTACAGTGAGGTACAATTGGCGGTCTTATCGCTAAAAGCGATCTCTTCCAGACAACCTTTGGAAGGTGAGATCGATAAATTAATTATTTGGGTATTGCACAAAACAAGGCCAAAAAAACATGATAAGCTTACTTAAAACTATATAAACTATAACTAAAAGATGGTAGAAATAAAATATAGTTGGTGATAGGTTTCCAACCGCATCGCCCAAAAACAACTTAAAAAAGGCTCCATACCGTCAGTCGCTTCTTACGACACCCGTAGGTAGAAAGGGGTAGTAACATTCTAAGCCAGCACTACACAGCTCTTATCCAAAAAGTTGTAATAAATAAAACAGAAACTAGGATCTATGATTTGATGAAAGTTAGTTAAAATAACACTTATAACATAACATAATAGCACTACCCCATTTCTTCCGGTGGGTGTACGTAAGAGGCGACTAACGGTATTGGGGCATTTAAGGGATTTTTTGGCGATGCGGTTGGAGACCCATCGCCAACAACCTTTTCACCAATTTTACCATCTTTTCCCCACTTAAATTTCCAAAAGTGGCTGAGGAATTTCTAATTCCTTAGCTCTGGCTACCCCATCTAGGGATTTATAGCCGTGAGTATATTTATGTATGTTAAAATAAAATAAAAGGATTGCCGTACCTTCAGAATCCGTTTTTTTTTCATCCATTGTTGGAAGTTGAGTAAGGAAAGATTGTAAAATAAAGGATGGTTAAGGATTGGTATATCGTCACAAATCGTCAGTTCTATGATTAAAATTGTGATATGATATATCATATGATATGATAATTATGAATCTTTCAATGCCATCAATATACTCATGCCATTAGCTTATATTAAGGTAGACAGAGACCATCACTTTGTACGGTAATGGTAAACTTCTTGAGCTCCATTTAAAATATTTTCTTTTTGTGCATGCCCTTTTATTCTTCGCACTTCGAACGCCAGCCTTTTTGGGACATTCTCTATTTAATCTAAATATTTCTTACGTGATCGTCCTCCTCGGACATTACCATCCTGCAAAATAACAATACATAAATATACTCATTGCCGTGTAGTGCCGGCTTAGAATGTCGCTACCCCTTTCTACCCACGGGTGTCGTAAGAGGTGACTAAGGGTATTGGGGCTTTTTATTGGATTTTTGGGCGATGCATTTGGAGACCCATCACCAAAAACCTTTATTTTTACCATCTTTTCCCCATTCAACTTCCAAAAGCGGCTGAGGAATTTATAATTCCTTGGCTCTGGCTACCCCTTCTAGGGAAATAAAACGGTGAGTATATGTATGTATGTAAATATACTCACGGCCATAAAATTAATTATTATTAATTAATTTGTTCCCATTGGGATGTATCCCAAAAAGGGGTAGCCAGAGTTTCAGAGTTAGAAAATCTTCAGCCACATTTGGAAGTTGATAAGGGAGAAGATGGTAGAAATAAAGTATCATTAGAGAAGGGTCTCCAACCACATCGCCCAAAAACGACTTTAAAAAAAGCCTCATATTCTTAGTCGTCTCTTACGACACTCGTGGGTAGAGAGGGGTACTGACATTCTAAGCCAGCACTACACGGCTAACAATCATCCAATGATATTCCAATCGTTTATAGATGTTACCTAAAAAACTGATCACGTAAACGTTGTATTAAGCGGCCAGTACCACGCTCTATTTAGCTCATAGCTACAATCACTCATGTATAGGATTTGAAATCTGATCAAATGAGAGACCGCCCATACATATACAACGAACTTTTTCAGGCCCACCCATAAATGCGTGTATCAATATGCATTCAGTGTATGACAATTACTTATAATTTTTATTGCTGTCTATTTATGTCTTGTAGCTGTACAAGTCGGACTTGTATATTGAATAATGTTCTTTTCTTTTTTTAATTGCACGCAAACATGAAGTCTGTATATGAGTCCCATTAAATGTTATGGCCTCTTTTGATGTTGCGAGAAAAAAGTTTTAATACTATGTTGACAGAAGTCTATGGCTGTTTTGAGATGCAAGTGATATTTATTGGCGCTGGTAGCGATTGTGACTTTTTAAATGGACTCATAAATTTTGTTCAAAAGGAAATGCCGATGGGTTTTTGTCATCCCCATATTTTTAAACTTAAACAAGACTGCTTATCTTCTATATCATATTTTCACATGTTGTAAAAAGTTTCACGAACATATGGGTTTCAGAGGCCCTGGCCCAAGTCCTGTTTTTTTCAATATATATTTTTTTATTTTAAAATCTAAACTTTGAGAAAAGTTACATTTTTAAAGGGGTTTCATATCACTGAACTGAAAAGTTTTACTTTATGGTAAGCCTAGGAGGCGTATGTAGTTAAATGTGTGAAGGACGAATAGAATCGCTACATTAACCTGCGTCATCAAGATGCCAAGTTCGCATCACTTGAATGAAGCAATTATATTGGCTCTTCAAAAAAAACATAACATATACTCAGGCCATTTGTTCCCATTGGTGTAGGCAGAGACTATCGATTGCCACTTCGTACGATCCTGCCAAACCTCTCTAGCTACGTTTGCATCCATTAATCTTCTCATTCTCCCTAATATTCTTATTCTTCATACTTCGGAAGCCTGCCTTTTTGAGCACACTCTCAATCTGGACCAAGTGTGTCCTCCGTGGTTATCCTCTACTAACATTTCCTTCCACACAAGATCCCTTTTACCGATTTCCTAGCATCCCATGTGCCCAAATCATCTCAACATTCCTTTTTCTATCTTTCTTGTCTATTTTACTAAAAGCAGATTATCCTTGCACATCTTAGTTGCATCCACAGACTTTAGATGGTGCATGTGCGGATATGTGTGAGGGATGAGTTTTTGAAGAACCATAAAACCACTTTATTTACGCAACAATGCGTAAGCGGTGCGCCTCCTTGGAAGCCTACCCACACTGCGTTGTCCGGTACGTGGCCGTCACTCCAGAACCTTCCAATACAATGTGCCCTCGATTATTAATTAATGTTATGATGCACACAGCCGTGTAGTGCCGGCTTAGAATGTCGCTACCCCTTTCTACCCGCGGGTGTCGTAAGAGGCGACTAAGGGTATTGGGGCTTTTTATTGGATTTTTGGGCGATGCGGTTGGAGACCCATCACCAAAAACCTTTATTTTTACCATCTTTTCCCCACTCAACTTCCAAAAGTGGCTGAGGAATTTATAATTTCTTAGCTCTGGCTACCCCTTCTAGGGAATATAGCCGTTAGCATATGTATGTATGTATGTATGTATGCTATGATAAAATCATTAATAACGCAAAAACTAATAAATCTTGAATATAATACAGCTGATCTCATAAAAATATATAAATTATATTATACAGTTACTCATCAGCTTATTTTTATCAGCACTTGATATTTTTTACCACTCATAATAAAGTGCCTATATTGATTGTTTAATAATTTAGGTATGAGCAGAGTATAAAATAAATTATTTTAATGGAAATGATGAGTTCGTATCTAATAGAACTTTAAATTAATTGCATGGAAGTTAATTGTATTTTTAAACAACAAATTATTTCATAACTTTGTTTCAACCTTCAATATAAACCTTCATCAAACATATTAATCTATATATCCGTTGCTCAACCAGCTCATATACCATAAAATACGGGAAAGCTGGAACCATACATTTAAGTGGTTTCGTAGCCAAATAGCTAAAAACGAAATCCTTCTCTTCTGCATTAACTGCTTCACTTTTTATTTTTAATTTATTTTATTACACCATGTAGTTCGGCTTAGAAAAGCACTACCCCATTTCTTCCAGTGTGTGTTCGGAATAGGCGGCTTAAGGTATTGGGGCTTTTTAACGCCCGATTTCTGAATTGAGTATTCCAGCTGAGAACAACTTAAGTATCGTTCTGTCGCATTGAAATCTTAACAACTGAATGAGACAAAACGATACTTAAGTCGTTCTCAGCTTGAATACTCAATTCTGAAATCGGGCGTTAATGTTTTGGGCTATGCGGTTGGAGACCCATCGCCAAACACCTTTGTTTTAAAATCTTATACCCACACAACTTCTAAAAGTGCTGAGAAATTTCTTGTTTTGAAGCTCTGGCTACCCCTTCTAGTTATTTATTGCCGTGAGACTAAGTATGTATGTTATAGACAATTACAGAATAGTATTTAAATATGCTAAATTATTGATGAAGAATAATCATTTATCCATTAGTTCTACTTTAATAGTCGGCAATCGGATATCATGAATTCCTAAAACGAACATAATGTAGTAATTATAGACATTATTTATTCAGTTAATTAAGAAGACAATCGGAAATTAGATTATTCCATACTTGTATGTAAATTTGTGATATTTCCTAGTAATATGATAAGGGTGCGTATTTCACGTAATTTTATATGTAGTAATAGCGGAAGTGTAAAAATACTTATATAATTTGTATCATAATGATCATTTAAAAAATATATATGCATGTATTGACGTTTAAATGTATAATGCCTAGATAGCATTATATTGCTTATGAAATACATTTGCTTCTTACAAACTTTACTTGTCATTTACATATAACATAACATAACATAAACGTTCACGCCGAATATCCCCGAAGGGGTTGGCAGAGGTACTAATACTTCTGAACATCACGTGACTTTGTCACCTGGTGTTCACAGTACCCACGTTTTGCATGGACAGTGTACTCACGTGATAGGGGGCAGGCCTATCGCCGTTTTGTACGAATACACTGTCACATGACTAAGTACAACTCAGCCATGTGGGTTTCCTCACGATGTTTTCCCTCACCGTTAACAACCATGATAAATTAACCACACATATGTCTTTAGAAAAGACAACTTGGTGTAGGCCCGACCCAGGATTTGAACACTAGTCGTTTGCACGATAACCGAGTGTTCTACCCACTGGGCTATCACACTTGTCATTTAATTGCAAAATAAAGTGCATTTATAAGACTTCCGAATCATCCGAAACTTTCCGCTAATTAGATAATTCAAGCTAGCAATTGCTGCCAAAATGATCATCAAACATATTTTTGGAATAGTTACGGAAAAGAAAGTTTATTTATTTATTCTATTCTTACAATAAACATTAACGGGTGATTGTCTGCAAAGTCGATTGAATGCGAAGCCAGCATATGAAAAATCATCAGGTTAATCAGAGGCGCTACCAACAGGCCTAGCACAAGCGCTATTTATCGTCACGATATCGGTTAAAATAAGATGAGAGTATATGATACTAAGTAAGTACGATAGAGGTGACTGTTTAATACCTCGCGATATCTATACCTTTCGCTTGTACTAGCTATGCAGGTAACCTCTGCATCGATAACGCCACAAAGAGGATATCTAACCTTATGTTCTTGATTGGCCTCCTATTTCTTAAGTATACGTCTTTTACACTCAATGACTGGATGTCTCAAGTCAAAAAAAAAAAAAGTCAAAAAGTTTATTCTTCAAAATTAAGTTAAAAACTAACATTTTTTGAACGTCAAATGTTTTTAAATTTATCATTAGTCCGTTGCTTCGGAAGGTGTTCGTAAAGAGAAGAAGCAACAAAGAAACTCTTTACATTCACATTTTTCCATTTTTTTAAAACATGGTTTGTACAATTTCAGTTTATTAACATGTTTTTACTTTATAAAAGATTTTCTATGCGACAAAACCAAACGCTTGTTTGACATAATAAAAATAAATTGTCCATCACAAAAAACCAATCACATAACGTGAGAAGAAAAATCCTCACCAGACAATTATTCCTGGGAATAACGAGGGAAGATTTATAGCTTTACGGACACGGTCATGTGCGCGTTGGGTCCTTGTCGTTTAAAAAATCTTGAACACTGTAGTAAGACTTCTTTAAAAGCATGGCTTTTATTGCCTTTTTAAAAGATGCCACAGGCAATTCCAATATGTCAGAAGGAAGTTTGTTGAAAATTTTCAGGGATAGTCCCATAAAGGAGTTACTTACTTTATTAAGTCTCCACTTCGGTACGTTAAGTTTCTCCTTATTTCGAGTATTAACAGTATGCCTATCACTAACTTTACTAAATTGACATATATTCTTTTTAGCATACATTAAATTCTCAAATATGTATTGGCAAGGGACAGTTAAAATGCCAATATCTTTAAATTTTTCGCGCAAC
Source organism: Bedellia somnulentella (assembly GCA_963576735.1). Classification (NCBI taxonomy): domain Eukaryota; kingdom Metazoa; phylum Arthropoda; class Insecta; order Lepidoptera; family Bedelliidae; genus Bedellia; species Bedellia somnulentella. The sequence goes on from OY755178.1 coordinate 2,629,260, forward strand.
GAATACCTCGACCTCAACATGTAAATAGAGCGGATAGCTCGCTTTTGTAAGACGAAAACTTTATGAACATCAGCCGCTTTACCCCATAATAAAATATCAAGCGACGAGATTCCAGAGATATTTTAAAAACACTGTTAAATAAGCACTAAATCGTTGTTAACTAGGACTTCAGTGCAAATTGCGATTAAAATGAATGAGAGCTTAAGAGCTTATTCCATTACACTTTGTCGTTTCTGAATTCAGACGTCCTTCGAAGTTACTGCCGCAGACGCTTGTTACTCCACTACACAAATTTGTCTACTTTTCAGAAGCCTAGCGTTCTGAACGTTATTCCACTAGTCTGAATTCAGATTCTGTGGCTTTCAGACGTATTCATTCAGACAAATGGAATAATCTCTTTAGCGAGTTAGGAAAACCTCTGTCCAGTCGGTGTTAAGCTTTAAGCCGCGCTCTGAATAAGAAACCATTCACTTATTTCTTTGGGAAAAAAGTTCTTTGGTGATTGTTCCTCAATCTATCCCATTTTCCAAATTATAGCGATAACAACTATTGTATTTTACTAATGTTATTGTGTATTTTTTTTAAATAAACTTAGAATGTAAAAACAACCGTGATAGCCCAGTGGGTAGAACACTCGGTTATCGTGCAAACGACTAGTGTTCAAATCCTGGGTCGGGCCTACACCAATTTGTCTTTTCTAAAGACATATGTGTGGTTAATTTATTATGGTTGTTAACGGTGAGGGAAAACATCGTGAGGAAACCCACATGGCTGAGTTGTACTTAGTCATGTGACAGTGTATTCGTACAAAACGGCGATAGGCCTGCCCCCTATCACGTGAGTACACTGTCCATGCAAAACGTGGGTACTCTGAACACCAGGTGACAAAGTCACGTGATGTTCAGAAGTATTAGTACCTCTGCCAACCCCTTCGGGGATATTCGGCGTGAACGTTTATGTTATGTTTATGTTTATGTAATGTAAAAACGTCCAAAGATTAACTTATAGAACAAGGATCCAATAAAAATCTAAACGCGAAATATTGGTCTTGTTCAAAATGCCATTAACATTTTTATCGTTGCTATGCTGGTCTTGCTCTCAATCCACAAGCCATCACTTCAAATTACAATTGCAAGAACTCTGAACGATAAAACGGACAGAAGAGACTGACAAGCCTTAATGGAGAGAAACCAATGCAGCCTACACTTAAAAGCAAACAATTATGCAATATTTCTCAGTTGGGTTTAACTCAACGTTCACACTTTATATTCCCAAAGGGGTGGCAGGGCAACTAATACTTCAGAACATCACGAAACATTATTGCAAGTGACCGGCCCCCTGATTACGTATTTTGTGCGACTGGCGATTGTTTTGCAAGCTGCAAGATTGTCGCTGTCAATGTCATAAATTTGTATGCGATTTGACACTTTTGACAGGGACAGTATTGCAACTTGCGACACAACCGCAGTCGCTTAAGATACATAATCAGCCCCCGGTTTTTACAAAGCACACCGTCACATGACTGATGTAAAATTTCGCTATGTGGTCTCCTCTAGATGTTCTTCCTTGATGATGGGATGACAAGGAATATATAGATATATTAAACCACATCCCCTAATGTCTACTTCAAAGTCAAAGTTATAAGAACCTTTGTCGCCTAATACGATTCGCACGGGAAAATAAAATACATACATACATACATATACTCACGGCTATATTTCCCTAGAAGGGGTAGCCAGAGCTAACGAATTAGAAATTCCTCAGCCACTTTTGGAAGTTGAGTGGGGAAAAGATGGTAAAAATAAACGTTTTTGGTGATGGGTCTCCAACCGCATCGCCCAAAAATCCAATAAAAAGCCCCAATACCCCTAGTCGCCTCTTACGACACCCGTGGGTAGAAAGGGGTAGCGACATTCTAGCCGACACTACACGGCTACATTATTGTCAAGTGATATTCAGAGTACCAACGTTTTGCTCGGACAATGATACGATAAACGATATCGTATCATTCGATATCGAACGAAAGACAAAATACGATAGGTTTAACACCGGTATTTACAAACACACTGGTACATGACTGATCTAAAATTTACCTATGTGGGTTCCGTCTAGATGTTCTTTCTTGATGATGGGATGACAAGGAATATATAGATATATTAAACCACATCCACTAAGGTTTACTTCAAAATCAAAGTTATAAGCACCTTTGTAGCCTAGTACGATTCGCACGAGAAAAATAAATAGTTGTGTTTAAAGCTGAAAATACATGACTTTCTTTATTTAAAGTTTAAGTTAGGTTCAGGCAGTTTTTTAAGTCTTCGACTTTTGGACACTGCCGTATCGCAAATTTTTTAACACGTTTGTTCGAAATATTACATATTTAAGTCCCTTTAATAATAACTGTGTAGTGTCAGCTTAGAATAACACTACCCCATTTCTTCCGGTGGGTGTACATAAGAGGCGACTAACGGTATTGGGGTTTTTAAGGGATTTTTGGGCGATGCGGTTGGAGACCCATAACCAAAAACCTTTATTTTACCATCTCTTCCCCACTCAACTTCCAAAAGTGGCTGAGGAATTTCTGATTCCTTAGCTCTGGCTACCCCTTCTAGGGATCTATAGCCGTAACAAAGGTAGACGATATTATTCTAATAATATTATTCTGTCACAGTTTTTACCCAACCTTCTCGAAACGGTTTAACTGATTATTATGAAATGTGTGTGTGTACAACATGTCTGAAATTGTAACCCTATTTTTTCACACCCCAAAATGCCAAGAATTTCCTAACCTACGTAAAAATACTAATTATACTAACACTAGCTGAACCGGCAAACGATGTTTTGCCATATACATTATTTATAGTGAATTACTATTTTATAAACTTACTTACTTACTTATACTCACGGCTATAAATCCCTAGAAGGGGTAGCCAGAGCTAAGGAATCAGAAATTCCTCAGCCACTTTTAGAAAGGTGTGTGGGGAAAAGATGGTAAAATAAAGGTTGTTGTTGATGGGTCTCCAACCGCATCGCCCGAAAATCCTTTAAAAGTCCCAATACCGTTAGTCGCCTCTTACGTACACCCACCGAAAGAGATGGGGTAATACTATTCTAAGCCGACACTACACAGCAAAATATATAATATAAAATAAAAATAAAATGTTAAGGGGTACAATATCTCTTAGGAGTATAAATAAAGTATATATAAATAAACCTATTCTCAGACCTACCAAATGGGTATGCAAAATTTCATTTAATTTGGTACAGCCGTTTCGGAGGAGTATGGTGACAAACACTTTGACACGTGAATTTTATATAAAAGTCAAAAAGTCAAAAAGTTTATTCTTCAAAATTAAGTTAAAAACTAACATTTTTTGAAAGTCAATTTTTCTACATTTTTTAATTATTTTTTTTTATAAAGATGTCTATACTTAGTTTTTTAGGTGACCTTGTTATACTAAAGAGTTTAATCAATATACTAAGTATTCATTAAAATAACTTTTGAATAAACATGAAATGAAAACCTCCAGATGGTAGCTCAGTAGATGGTAGAAGAATAACATAATTAAAAACCAGTCGCGTATTTTACAACTATTAAATTTATGTGACGGACGCGGTGGCTTAATGGTGACGATTATGGCTGCAGAACGTAAAGCATATAACCTTTTTACCTATCATAGACATTTATATACCATAAATGTCATACTTTTCTTCATCGGTAAAAAAAGGTAATTATTATGATTTACATAAACTAGTACCATTTTTCATCGGCTTGTTTGTGTTTACAACCTTAACACCTTTGAAAGGATGATATAGATCGTAATGTCGGGAGAATATGGCCATAGAGTCACATATATATTAAATAGAAAGTGTGCAAAAGATATACTTTATTTCTACTACCTTGTCAACTTATCAACTGCCAAATGTGACAGAAGAGTTTCTGGCTTCCCTTTTTTGGTATTTATGGTAGTGAGAATATGTATGTATGTAAGTATGTACCAAAGAGGGCTAGCATCCGTAGTTTGAAGAAAAAAGATGTATGAAAAGATTAATGAATGTGGCTCGCGAGCTTTGCCAGGATCGTACAAATTAATTTACATACATACATACATACATATACTCATGGCTAAAAATCCCTTAACGGGGTAGCCAGAGATTTGGAATGAAAAATTCCTCAGCCACTTTTGGAAGATGATTGGGGAAAAGATGGTAATAATAAATGTTTTTGGTGACGGGTCTCCAACCACATCGCCCAAAAATCACTTAATAAGCCCCTATACCCTTAGTCGCCTCTTACGATCACCCACGGGTAGAAATGGGGTAGTGTTATTCTAAGCCGACACTACACGGCTAAACTAATTTAAGGAATAATAATTAATTTAATAAATTTAAGGAGGTAATAGGTTGAAAGATATGGTATGACTGAATCAGTCACAAAATGAGCCGTTGAAAACACGGTAGGCACCATTTATTGCCAAACCCAGTGGCATCAACCATTCACGGACTTTTGGGATCAAAAGACATTTGTTAATATTGCTCTCAAACTCAACGATTACACCGTATATTCAAGAGGGGGTGGCAATGTAATACTTCTAAACAACACGTGACAATGGAAAATGGTCACCTGGTTTTCTGATCTTGAGTACCCACGGTTTACGTTTTGGACACTTCACACACCTGATAAAAGGCAGACCTAACGCCGCTTTTATGAGTACGACCCAGTAATGTGGGTTTCCACGAGATGTTTTTCCTCTCATTTAACAACCTTAATAAGATGCGTATGACTACACTTATGATTATTGCCTAACTACCTATTTATTGATAATTGAAGTTGGGCTTTTTATACAATTTTCGGATCATTCAAACAAACTTCAAGATAAGAGGAATATTTCTTTGTTTTCTTCCAATCCTGGGACGGGCCTACACCAATTTGTTTTTTCTAAAGTCATATGTGTGGTTAATTTATCATGGTTGCTAACGGTGAGGGAAAACATCGTGAGGAAACCCACATGGCTGAGTTATACTTAGTCATGTGACAGTGTATTCGTACAAAACGGCGATAGGCCTGCCCCCTATCACGTGAGTACACTGCTTGCCATGTGAGTTCAGGAGTATTGGCACCTCTGCCAACCCCTTCGGGGATAAACGGCGTGAACGTTTATGTTATGTTATGTTCTTTGTTTTTCCATATCACAGTTAACTTAGGTTGACTTTCAATCTAATTCTACTTCGCATTTACATAGCCATCGTATGTTATTAATTGTTTCTTTAAATTATTATTATTTTAGTACGAAAAAATATTACCATGAACTTCCTTTGGACTTTGCTTGTTAATTTATACTTCTAAATAACGTTTGCTTTAAGTACTATCTAATAAGTTAAAACCAACATGTGTAAATGCGTTAATACATTTTGAAATGCCAGTACTATTACATGGCAACCAAACAAAGCTAACATTAAATAATGGCTCCAAAGCGTAGTGGTCAAATATCTTAGTATTTATCAGGTAATGAATTAAATGTAATGATTCATACATTCGCATATAAGTATCCATTGAAATTCACGTAAGCTGAATTATCGAAGCACTAAATCAACTATACAAAAGCAACATAAAAGCGTATTTTAAAGGAAAACGCTTTGTATACGCTTATACCTATTTATTTACATAAGAATTGCATTAGTACTGTCTTTACAGTTAACACATTATAAAGATGGCAGCCGAGTACTGGCATTGTACGCCCCGCAGAGGTAAATGTAGTGTGACCATACAGCAAAGAGAATTAGCATTTTTTATCGTTACATAGTTTTTTGTGTTTAAACGATACAACGTGGTTCTAATTGCTCAATAAAATGCGTATGATCGGCATTTAGAGAAATGTGGTGTGGTAACGCTGTAACGCTGTGTGAGATGGAAATTGTTGTTTAATGACGTTGAAAAGATAGAACATATTGGTGCTTAGCATGCGGTTTATGTTTTGTATGTATTTTATTACCGTTGGTAATGTTGGTATATTAATATTGATTAAATTTACTGTCAAAGACGAATGTCATTTAATTATTATACTTTACGGCTTAAGATGAGAAAAAAATGTGTTTTAATAAGTTTTCTTCTTATCGTTTTCTGGGCGTTCATAACGTTTACACGTTTTTATTACATTAATGTATTCAGGCTATTATTTATATTGCGAACCAATCTTTGGACTTAATAAAATACTAATCGTTTCATAAAATGCATTGTTCAAACGTATTCGATAATCTATGATTACATCTTACTGTTTTATAAATATTCGTATTATCGTATAACTAACTTTTGTAACTTTTGTAACTAACACATATGGACCTCGTCTGAAATAAACAATTTTTTTTTTTTTTTTTTTTTTTTTTATTTATTTATTTATAATCTTATACATTCTGTTAATTAAGATGTGTGTCGCAACCCTAATAACATTTTTGGATTGAGTGATGTGAGGGTATTTTAATAACTCCTCAATCACAAACTACCAGCCGAGCCAGCTCGTCAGTCAGCCCGTGACCACGGCACCAGTAGGTGTGCCGAAACGTCGGGCAAACATATCACGTAAGTGGTTTTAAAAATCTTCGTTGGTTAATCCTGATTATTATTATATATAATGTCTACAAACCGCGAATGTTTCAAAAGTGTAATAGAAACTTATGTAAATCATACTGATATTTTTGAGTTTATACCTGAATATCTGAGTCACTAAATAAGTGGATCACTTCTATATATGATTCAAATTTCCAGGCCCATTGATGTCCCACTAAACTGAGTCTTACAATAAGAAAAAACATAAGTTTTTCGAAAACATGGTCACCTTACATGCGTGACTGTTTTCAAAAGTCCAACTTGAAATTGATTCGCAAGTTAACCGCGACCAAAATATTTCCTAAATGATCTCTGAATATACATTAATATTTATTATTATTATTAATCACAAAATCTCGACCATATTTAATAAACAAGATCATAATATTTGCGTCATTGTATAGTAGAAAAACCTTGTTTGAATTGAAAGACCGGCAACTTTTGAAGGATTTGTTATCAAGGGAAAAAAATGTTGCGGAAGGGCTTTCATAATTTTTTTTTTTGGTGTTCACCTACAAATAAGGGTAGAGCTTACTATTCTAGCACAAACCTCTCTTACTTACCTTTTTTTCCTGCAGGGATCGAAAGACGCGACTTCGATTTTCAGTTTCCAGGGTTTTGGAGTGGTCGAAGACTCATCACCAAGCACCCTTTAATTTACAATGCTTACTCGACACGTCTGTCTGCCTAAGCAAATTAAAAGTGCTGACATAAGTTAGTATGTATTAATTTTTAAGTGTGTATAACACTATATGGTAGAAAGAGTACGTAAGAAAGTAAAGTTGTAGTGTGATAAACGATGTATGTCTAAGTTAGCTTATTACACTACACGGTTACGTGCTACAAACTCTTTGTACTACATACATACATACAGATACTCACGTCATTATGCCCATCGGGGTAGGCAGACACTATTGATCGCCACTTTGAACTTTCCTGGCAAACTTCTCTACCTTCGTTCACATCCATCAGTCTTTTCGTACATGCTATTTTATTCTTCACACTTCGGACGCCTGCCTCCATGGTCGTCCATTATTCTTTGTACTATGTAGTGTAATATCCATTTTATAAGTAAAATCATCGAGGAATCAATGTAGAAGCACCTGCGTATGCTGAGCGAGCAACAATAAATCGGTAGTAGGTCTGAGATTCAATTTACCAGCCGCAGCGCAGTGCGATCTCTTTCTTATTACTTATTTGTTAATTATGTTTTGATACTATAATTAAAATTAGACTTTGCTCTAGTATAAAATATAATCACGACTTCTTCAGCCTTTATAATTCAGAAACAACCACTTATGGTTGGAAGGTTACATTGATAGCCTAGATCGGTGGTGGTAGATTACCGCTTTATCCACTTCAAAAACTCAAACGCTCACGCCCTATTTCCCCGAAGGCATTGGCAGAAGTACTAATACTTCTGATCATCACATGAAATTACCCAGCTGTTGTTCAGCTGTACATGCTGTTCAGAGTACCTACGTTTTGCTTGGTCAATGTACTCACCTGATAGAGGGCTACCTATCGCAGTTTTATACGAATACACTTTATGTACTTATCAACCTAATTCTGACAAGTTTATGTTTATTTAAGCCTTAATAAAATACAATCGAAAATGCAATTATGTATTAATTGAGGTCTAGATCGAACCGTTATTGTATTTTTAAATACAACCTATAAACAATCATGCCAGCATAAAAAATAACGTCCTCGCCGTAAATCTCGAATGTTGGAAATGAAACTAATATAATACATCATTGTCACCGTTAGTTGAGTATACCTAATCATATTGTGCTTGGAGAGTGCACTTACAAGACACGGGGGCTGGTATCCTTTCTGTGCGTATACAATGCCACTTTACTGATTTCATCATAAAGATAGATAAAAGATATTTATTTGTTACCAAACCACAATAACAACATATAAAATAAAAACATTACAAATAAAATAAGACAAAAGATGGCAACAAAAAGGAAAAGTACCTCAGTTAGGTTCCCAACATTATCCGCAGGACACTGCTGGGGAGCTGGTTTTCTGATACCGCCTGTTACATCATACATCATAAATCATCATCATCAGCCATTAGACGTCTTCCGCTGGTCATAGAACCTCCCCCAAATATCTCTACAACGACCGGTCCTGCGCTGCCCTCATCCATCGGCTATTCGCGACCTTAACCAAGTCATCGGTCCACCTTGTGGGTGTGACTAAGTTTAACATGACTCATAAATTGATCTCACATATGACTTAAGAAACATACATTGGTGTAGGCCCGTCTCAGGCTTATAATTCATGTCTGCATACAAATAGTAATATTTCCCTTCAGCCATCAAAGTAGTCATTTAGTTGTTGACGATCTAAGACCTGTACAAATAAATCTAAATGGAAAACGTCACTAAACACACAGTTTCATCACATTCTATGTCAGAGCACGGATCTAAAAAGACACCATGTCATTATAAGAACATTAAAATTATAAAGCAACAAAGTTTAAAATGCAGAGTTGAATATGCATCTATTTAACTCTCAGTGTAATTGCAACTTGACAGGTTAATACTTTAATGGGGCCCTTTTCTATTTGAGTAGGAAGATTGATTTAAATAACTGCTAGTCTTTGGTTGTTGGGTTTAAGTTGATAGTTTCATCAAGTTTGTTGGTACATATCTAATACATACATACATATACTCACGGCTATAAATCCCTAAAAGGGGTAGCCAGAGCTGAGAAATTAGAAATTTCTCAGCCACTTTTGGAAGTTGAGTGGGGAAAAGATGGTAGAATAAAGGTTGTTGGTGATGGGTCTCCAACCGCATCGCCCAAAAATCCCTTAAAAAGCCCCAATACCGTTAGTCGCCTCTTACCTACACCCACCGGAAGAAATGGGGTAGTGCTATTCTAAGCCAACACTACACAGCAATAGGTATAGGAAAATACTCCTTATGGCATATCAAACATAAAATATTTACAGAGAAATACAATTGGCAGTCTTATCACTAAAATCGTTTCTCGTAATGTTCATAAAGCTAGGTTGGCATTGAAACTTAATGATTAAACTTATTGACAATGCCGTGTAGTGTCGGCTTAGAATAACACTACCCCATTTCTACCCGTGGGTGATCGTAAGAAGCGACTAAGGGTATAGGGGCTTTTTAAGTGATTTTTGGGCGATGTGGTTGGAGACCTGTCACCAAAAACGTTTATTATTATCATCTTTTCCCCAATCAACTTCCAAAAGTGGCTGAGGAATTTATCATTCCAAAGCTCTGGCTACCCCGTTAAGGGATTTATAGCCGTGAGTATATGTATGTATGTAAGTATGACATTGAACTGTCTGGCGGTCTTCTCAATCCATTAGATTGTTACGAACGTCACGAGGTCATTGGTAGGTGTATTTATATTAAATGCACATGCGGATGGTTTGATTTTTCATTCCATCACTTAAACTAAAATAAAAAAACTATTGTAAGCTACAGAGCTTGCACATCATTGTGAGTGTGTGTGCCTCTGCAATGATGTAATGACGCTGCCATACATAAACGACGGAACTGGAGTAGCATTGTGTGGTTAATTTATCATGGTTGTTAACGGTGAGGGCAAAACATCGTAAGGAAACACACATGGCTGAGTTGTACTTACTCATGTGACAGTGTATTCGTACAAAACGGCGATAGGCCTGCCCCCTATCACGTCAGTACACTGTCCAAGCAAAACGTGGGTACTCTGAGCACCAGGTGACATTGTGGCATTTTCAGGCACTGACTGACTTGTCATTTGGCTATTCATAACTCCATTTACCGCATTACCTTTGTCTGTATTCTTTCGATGGTCTCGCCACATTTTCCATCAATAATAAAGTAATTTCCCAGATATCTCTCTTTCACTTCTTCCATTTTCTTGTTACCAATAAAGATTTGGGGTTATAAAATTAACTATACTATTAGATAGTTGAAGAATACAATGAGTTCATTGGGCAGTTGATTGCTCCATATTAGACAAGGTATTTTGTTTCTAGTGTGTTGTATTGGCTTAGAATATCTCTACCTCTTTCTACCCACGGGTGTCGTAAATGGCAATTGCGGCGATGCGGTTTGAGACCCATCACCAATAATACTTCATTTCTACCATTTTGACCCCTATCAACTTCCAATGTGGCTGAGGAGTTTCAAGCTCTAAATGTTTTTTGGGATTTATATTTAGTTTCATGCATGGCATGCGTTAAAGTCATATCTGTCTCAAAAGTCAATCAAATTCAATTGATGAAGGAAACAATTAAAACGAGTGAACCCGCCTCAGTCAAAATAAACACTATATCATTTTGAAATAGTGGCGGGTGCAGACGTATACTCGAACTACATAGAGTTCGCATGCAATGTGTTTTTCTTAATGCATGAAGGAAGCATGTTTAAAAATATTTATTTCTAGTTTTTACAGATGCAAAAGAAATGAATAATTTTAGAAGTGACTATTCTTCTAGGTTTCTTCTTATCAAGTGGACTTTTAATAGGGGTTTAATTATTAATCTTTATCTTCATCTTACATTAAAATACATAAAAGTACATAAAATTACATAAATACATAATTGTGCAGTTTTGTTATTTTGTTATTTTTAAGTTTCATTCGTTTTTTTTTTACTTTACTTTCGACATTTGCTGGTTCATTTATAGGTTTGATGAACTGACTTAAATTTAGTCAGTTTTTCATCATACATACATACATACATATACTCACGGCTATAAATCCCTAAAAGGGGTAGCCAGAGCTAAGGAATTAAAAATTCCTCAGCCACTTTTGGAAAGTTGAGTGGGGAAAAGATGGTAAAATAAAGGTTGTTGGTGATGAGTCTCCAACCGCATCGCCCAAAAATCCCTTAAAAGCCCCAATACCGTTATTCGCCTCTTACGAACACCCACCAGAAGAAATGGGGTAGTGCTATTCTAAGCCGACACTACACAGCATTTTTTTCATAAATTCTTATCATTTCACTCTAAATCATCCTAATCATGTTTCAAACCCACCTCAGCGTGTTTTGTCACTCTCAATCACTGTCACTGTCAGCATGAATAAAAACCTTAGTTTTCCACCCTATTCATAAAAATTATCCAACATTATAACTCTATCCTTTCTCACTCGCAGCAAAACGTATAAACGAATAATCGTATCTCATATTGGCCCCGCCCACTTATTACCCTGCCAACTCACAATTAGACTTTTAATTACTAAAACTCAATAGCAACAAGTCATCTCCTGCATTCAGCCGCATATCATTCACTTTGAAATTAGACGATAGAATCTAGTGTAATTTTGAGCGGACTCATTATACTGCCAATTTGAAATGTGCGGTAGTATTATTGAAAGGCAATAGCAGTTCATTATATTTAACTAGTTCGGTTTATGTTTGCGAATAATTGTTAATTTACTGTTGTTGGTATATTATGCGCGCTGGCTGAATGGTTTCGTTCTAATTGGAGTTATGGTGATAGAGGGTCGGGCTTAGCACTTCCGTACTGCGGAGGTGTGTGACATGGTAAATTTAAACTATGGGTTGTTTTAGGGAAAGTGATGAAAGAATATATAAATACAATATCGGTTGTAGAGAGTACCGACACATTTAAAATAAGTAAAGGGCATGTATGAAGATATGCAGAATTAGAAAATTTTCAGCAACTTTAAGAAAGTGCAAAAAATGAAGATGAGAAAGATATAGATGAGAAAGTGTAAAATAAAGGATTTTGGTAAAGGGTCTCCGCCAACATAGTCAGCCGTCTAACATACATACATACATATACTCACAGCTATAAATCCCAAGAAGGGGTAGCCAGAGCTAAGGAACTAGAAGTTCCTCAGCCACTTTTGGAAAGTTGAGTGGGGAAAAGATGGCAAAATAAAGGTTGTTGGTGATGGGTCTCCAACCGCATCGCCCAAAAATCCCTTAAAAGCCCCAACACCGTTAGTCGCCTCTTACGTACACCCACCAGCAGAAATGGGGTAGTGTTATTCTAAGCCGACACTACACAGCAACCATCACTGAAAAGCGAACATGCCCTAATTCGCCTCTAATGACACTCACGGGAAGAAATGCGTTAGTCCTAATTCTATAGGTATTCCCTCATCGGAAGCATTCGCGTGAAATCTAACGCTACAGATTTAAGCATATAATGAGGAGAACCGAGCATTACAATGCGCACCTTGTAATGAATGGTTATTTATTAGTAAGTCATTACAAGTGAATGCTTTTGCTGTGTAGGGTCGGCTTAGAATAGCACTACCCCATTTCTTCCGGTGGGTGTACGTAAAAGACGACTAACGGTATCGGGGCTTTTAAGAGATTTTTGGGCGATGCGGTTGGAGACCCATCACCAACAACCTTTATCTCACCATCTTTTCCCCACTCAACTTTCCAAAAGTGGCTTAGGAATTTTTAATTCCTCAGCTCTGGCTACCCCTTCTTGGGATTTATAGCCGTGAGTATAGGTATGTATGTATGTATGCTTTTCAGTCAGGGAGGTATTATTATAATGTAATGCTCAAAGAAGAATCTACAATGTTACAGTACACGTGAATGCTCTCGGTGAGGAAGCACCTTAAGTCAATACTACACAACTAGCACTAGTAAAAATATATTGCTTACAATATAAAAAAGAAAAATAGAAAAAGGAATGTTGAGATGGTTTGGGCACATAGAGAGGATGGATGATAGAAAATTGGTAAAAGGGATCTATAGAGCTAGTGTGGATGGAAATGTTAGTAGAGGACGACCACGGAGAACACACTTGGACCAAATTGAGAGTGTGCTCAAAAAGGCTGGCGTCCGAAGTATGAAGAATAAAAGAGCATGTTTAAAAAGATTGATGGATGGAAACGAAGCTAGAGAGGTTTGTCAGGATCGTACGAAGTGGCGATCGATAGTCTCTGCCTACCCCAATGGGAATTAATGGCGTGAGTATATGTATGTATGTATGAGTATATATTATATCAGGCTGGCTATTTAGCACTGTTTGGCTGAGAAATTATTGAACTGCTGAACAACTTATTTTGGTAGTAAAAGTCAATCAAAACAAATCCTAAATCAAATTCAATTATAATCACCAGGAATTTACTAACCTAAAACAGCAATACATTTTACTTTTATTTATTTGTTAACATTAAAATTTAACGGATCTACCGACACCGGATGAAGGTACATAGCTTGATGGTAAAGAATTTAAAAGGAAATTATTTAAGTCACGCAAGGCTTCGCTTGCAGTCTGCAAATTAGTTATACTGCCTTATGCTTTATCACTTTGACTTGATTGGATTTTATTAAAAGGCTTTTATTAGTTTGTAGTGTAGTATCAGCTTAGGCGGATTAGCTCGGCGGTTAGAGACCCATCACCAACAACCTTTAGTTTACCATCTTTTCCCCACGCAACTTCCAAAAGTGGCTGAGGAATTTCTAATTCCTTAGCTCTGGCTACCCCTTCTAGGGATTTATAGCCGTGAGTATATGTATGTATCGGCTTAGAATAGCACAACCCCAATTATTTCCACCGGTGACATAAGAAGCGACCTAGGATTTTTGGGGTTTTTAAGTGGTTTGCGTTTGGGCGTTGTGGCCAGGGACTTATCATCAACCATCATTAATTCTAGACTCTCTGTCGACTTTCAAAAATGGCTGAGAAGTGGGAGTGCAAAATAAGAAAACCTTTTATTGAATAATGAATATTCCCTACAATATGAAATAAAATGCATCTTTAATACCATTTCGCCTTAAATGAAAATAATGAGTTTTAAACATATTAGGTGGAACTACTTAAAATATACTAGTTTACAAAATGCGCTTTGCAGTAAGATAAGTTAGAAGTTTTTGAAGTATTCTTTAAATACAGGTTTATACAATTTGAATGTTACAAAGCAATTTTTTAAGTTTATTAAAACAAAATAAGTTAATGGTATAAAAAACCAAAAAAAAAGTGTATTTTATTATTCTTTTAGAACTTTTTCAACTTATAACATAGGTAATTCGTATGAGATTAAATCATCGCGAAATCTAGGCACACGTATAAAATTGTTAAAAAATCTATTAAGTAAAATATAATTAAATTAATCAGATCAAGTTAGTTTGTTTAGTTGTTTTAACAAGCTGTAATAACGAATAAATCGTGTGATTATAGTAAATGTGGTAAGCAAAAATGTTGTTTTATTTTAGTGATTATTATCAATTTATTTTGTCCTTTATAGACAGGTTGCTCAGCCTGTTCTACTCATTGAACAAATAGTTATTGCAACGTCAACTTACGAAAAACAGAACTGTCCTTTGTGTGGCGTTTCGTTTCGGTTTCGTTTATGATATAAAGAGCTTATTCCATTACACTTTGTCGTTTCTGAATTCAGACGTCCTTCGAAGTTACTGCCGCAGACGCTTGTTATTCCACTACACAAATTTGTCTACTTTTCAGAAGCCTAGCGTTCTGAACGTTATTCCACTAGGCTGAATTCAGATTCTGTGGCTTTCAGACGTCTTCATTCCGACAAATGGAATAAGCTCTTTATCCTTCTAGTCAGGCTATAAACGCATTTTTACAAAAGTATATGTCTCAAAATTATAACTAATAAAATATGCTACAGATTTAAACTGTGGATTTGAATCACTTGAACCTAGTAAGGATCTCAAAACCACAGCCCACCATACTTGACACCCATAAACGAAACTTTATTTTTCGAGCTATTCTTTGCAATTTTTGGTTTGGTACCTATATTGCATCATCATCATAAACTTAAGAGCAACGCTCTTGTCGGTGTAACACCCTCCAGTTACTTCTATTTAATTTCAGCTCTTTGATCTCTTGGTAAGACAAGACGTCCACATTTTCTTTGATTTGGTCCATATATACTCTTCTTGGCCTTCTCCTTCCTCGCTCTACTTCTATCTTTCCCTCAATGATGTTTCTTATAAATTCTTCGTGTCTTATCAAGTGGCCCATTATTTTGCCTCGTCTGTCTTCAATGATTCTCATCAGCTGTCTCTTTTCCTTCACTCTTTCCAGTACTTCTTCATTGGTTATCATTTCCATACAGCTTTTTTTCTCCATCCTTCTCCAGCACCACATTTCGAAGGCCTCAAGTCTCTCCTTGTCTCTCTGCGTAATTGTCCACGTTTCACATCTAAAGAGGGCTATAATCCGAATATAGGTTTTTATGCAGCGTTTTCTGACTAATTTGGATATTTTGGCTTTGAATATGCTTCGCTTGTTATGGAACGTTTGTTTTGCCATAGTTATTCTGGTTTTCATATCCAATGTGCATCTTGAGTCGTTCGTTATTATGCTACCTCGGTATTTGTAGTTGTTCTCATTTTCTAGTTCGATGTTGCCTAGTTTAATTACATGTCTATCTGCACTTGGTCTCTTGGAGATAGTTAAAATTTTGATGTTGCTGATGTTGATTTTGAGATCAAATTTTTTGAAGATGGTATTCATTTTCTCCAAGAGTATGTCGAGGTCTTTCTTGTTTTCGGCCAGTGCCACAATGTCGTCTGCAAATTTGATGCAAATAAGTTTCTGCCCATTGATTGACAATCCGTTGCTGACGTTCCTTATTTCCCTCATGGCCCCCTCTACGAATATGTTGAAAATGAGTGGAGATAGTGAAATAAACCATTATTTTTAGCCATCTTAATGCCTTAGGTGTTCTGATATGTTGGATATAGAAAAACATTACATAGATAACTATTAATTGTCGTTCAAACTAAACTTGTATAAAGTAAACAGGTCAATCAGCTACTCTAAATTCATCTAAATGCAAGTCATACACAAAGAATGAATACCATACAGAGATATACATACCAAAAAATATATTTATTTAAATGCCACGTCCATTTTAACTAGACTGGCAGATAGCAGATGAAGTGTAAAAAACTCTTACCTCATTTTGTCATTTACTTTTTTATTTAAAAAAATATACCAATAATTCAAACCGTCACAAACCTTTAAAGCTAATATGAACTATTAAATTGCGCTATTTTGTGTTTTTTTAGTCACTTAGTAATTAGCAAGTGCTAAATACTTTAAGCTTATTATCGTAAATTTTGAATGAAATGTCGACTTAAAAACAGCCTAATTAGCAATGACAAATAAATAATAAAATGTTAATTTTAATCCGGATACAAGATAATTGGCTGCACAAAAAAGACATAAACTTTACAATGCACGCGACCACAGCGATTTTACATTTTTGTATTTTTTTAAACGGGAAATAAACTTTATAGCATTACAACATATGTAGCATACGGAAGCATTTATAAATTAGCGGGCCTCCAAAGAGGGAAAAGAGCATATATGAAAAGATTGATTAAAGGTAGAAGAAAGCTCGACAATACTGCACCTTAATATATTTAATATCTTTTTGAACAAACAATAATGCCAGCTAACTGCACTGTGGAATGATAGTCAGAGGCTTCGAAGTGCTGGTAGTCCGTGTTAATTTTTCCCGCTACTAGTAAGGATTCCTGAGTAAATCTGAACTCTAAGGTACAATATATTATAAGAAAGTAAACTCATCTAAGGAGTTACCACCATAAGCAGTATAAACTGTATAAGCTTGCCAACTCTAAAGGTTCTTATGCAAAATGAGTCAAAATAAATCAATATTTATCGTCAGTTTACTGTCAGGTCGCATTCCTGCATAGCCAGCACGTGCGAACTTTTAACTAGATATCGCGTGGTATAAAACAGCCATCTCTTTCGCACTTACTTACTATCGTATACTGCCATCTCATTCTAACCGATATTGTGACTGTAAATAGCGATCGTGCTAGGTCTCCTACTATATCTTTTCAATAAAACCTTTGGGAGGATTTGCAAGTCATTTTTGGCATTGTAGCCAGTCTCAATACAAAATCTATGGCTGTTTATTCTCTCTTCAGTTGCTTTTTGACTTTGAATTCAAAACCATGACTTGTATGACACGGTTGTGACAAAATTGTGACATTAACGAAGAAAAGGTTTATTTAGCTGTGGTTTGTCATGAAAGGTAATAGGAATGATGCGTCAAGGGAATTTATAGGTGGAGCTATGATTTATATTTTTGTTCAAAAGTTCAGCGCTCTCGTCCAATTATTTATCGCATATTTTCTTATGAAATCAGATCTGAACAGAACAACATACATACATATCCTCACGGCTATAAGTCCCTAGAAGGGGTAGCCAGAGCTAAAAAATAAGAAATTCCCCAGCCACTTCTGGAAAGTTGAGTGGGGAAGAGATGGTAAAGTAAAGGTTTTTGGTGATGGGTCTCCAACCGCATCGCCCAATGTTAAAAGCCCCAATACCGTTAGTCGCCTCTTACGTACACCCACCGGAAGAAGTGGGGTAGCGTTTTTTTTAGGCCAGCACTACACAGCTAAAAACATGAATCTTTTAATAAAACAATATTAATCAACAAATTCTCACAAATAGTTCAAAAATCCAGGTGAAATATAGCATTATATAAATAAACATTCAATATAAATCGATCGTTCAACAATTTCTTGTACTGAACGCAAGATTACCATCCTCGTAGATGATAGACTTCCAAGAAATAGAGGTGTTAAAATAATTTAATCAAGTTTAACTACACAAGACATCTCGGAGTCACCTCAAAGAAATTATTGAAATACTACTGTACTTGTGTGAAAAAATCGACATTCTTACGAGTTAGAATAGTCAGCCGGTGCCACGGAATAAGCGGGGCGAGTAGCGAGTTTTCTATTTTACGCTTAGCTCTCATTTCAAAATTCGTATAACTTTATCCTAACCTACATGGCTGAGTTGTACTTAGTCATGTGATAGTGTATTTGTACTAAACGGCCTATGCCTGCCCCCTATCACCTGAGTACACTATCCAAGCAAAGCGTGGGTACTCTGAACACTAGGTGACAATGTCACGTGATGTTCAGAAGCATTAGTACCTCTGCCAACCTCTTCAGTGATATTCAGCGTGAACGTTTGAGTGTCTGAGTATAACTTTATTTCCGTGTTAGAAATCGATGAGCTCTGGGTGCAGGCACGAAAAAATTATTTACACATAACAAGTGATGCATTTGTCTCTCTCCCACCTTATTGGCCGATTTGTCAGGGTGGAGATATAGCGTTAACTGACTTTATACATTACCAATTTTGTATGCTATGTAGTGCCGGCTTAGAATAGCACTACCCCATTTCTTCCGATGGGTGTACGTAAGAGGTGACTAACGGTATTAGGGCTTTTAAGGGATTTTTGGACGATGCGGTTGGAGACCCATCACCAAAAACCTTTATTTCACCATCTTTTCCCCACGCAACTTCAAAAAGTGGCCGAGGAATTTCTAATTCCCTAGCTCTGGCTACCCCTTCATGGGATTTATAGCCGTGAGTATATGTATGTATGCAATTTTGTATGTTGTCTGCTATTTTAAAATTTGTGTTGACTTTTTGTAATTTTTATTGTAGCAAAGAATATATGTTTTACTATCATTCATTAAAATGCATCATGCTTTTATTGAAAACTATAAGCGTAAAGACGGGGCAGACCACTAGTTCTAAATATATGAATCAGTATTAACATAAAGCAAAAAATCGAAGAAAGGATTTTGCACCAGACTGATCTCGATGAATAATATACACCATAATAAAAAAAATGTACAACTCGATAAAAAAACACATACATTAAGATAATACTTGTAATAGGTGTAGGAATAATAAAATAGTTATTTATTTATAACCAAAAGAAACTTATAATTTACTAGCTGACCCGACAGACTTCGTACTGTAAATTTGCTTATGCCAAACTTTAGACGCTTTTTCCGGTACTCTGAGTTCAATCAGGCGGAAATATTTTATTGGTATTTTTTCCGGGATAAAAAGTTTTCTATGTCGTAATTGGGGTAATTATCTAGCATTCTGCTAAATTTCATTCATATACATTCTGTAATGGAGAAGCCCTTTTCACCTCAAACACACAAACATCCAAACATCTAATATTTCACATTTTATACTTAATATTAATAGAATAAATATTATACGTATTTTTGTGAGTAGATCCACTAGCGAAGAACTTCAATTTCTTCTATCTTTACCTGTATTCCTTGGACAACTCCAAAGCAAGTTTGCAAAATCGCTCTAAAAATCGCTATTAACCCCGCTCGTATGAACATGGCACCAAAAATGGATTCTCGCATTTTAATTAAATGAATAACTACGGACCTCTTGGTACTAACACGTTTTTGTATCTCTGATGGCATCCCTTAATTGAAATCTGAACGTGCAAAAATCCAATACATAAATGTTACTCATCGGAATCTATTTCTTTGACCGACATCGTTCGGAACTGGTTAAGTCCGAGCAGTAATTAAAATAGATATGACACCGCTTTGTGCAAGTTATTGGAGAAAATTGTAGGTTTTATAATGATTTGTACATGCAGAATTGACCATTGTATAAATATACTTATTTACTTAAACTCACGCCGAATTTTCCCATTGTGGTAGGCAGAGACTATCGATCGCCACTTTGCAAGAGCCTGATAAATTTCTCTTAATTCTGTCACATTCATTATTCTTCTCATACATGCTCTGTTATTCTTTTTACTACGGATTTTCGCTTTCGTAAGAACGTTTTCTATTGGGTTTACAAACGTCTTACGCGGCTGTCCTCAAGAAAGTAAAATAAAGGTTGTTGGTGATGGGTCTCCAATACCCTTAGTCGCCTCTTACGATCATCCATGGAAAGAATATCTTTTTATTATTCAGAAAGGCAGATACATTAGACTATCATTTGACTATGAGATCATTTTGAATACACCAGTAATAAATAGGATTTTGCATTCAATGATATATTTAATTTTGCGTCATCAAAAAAGAAGTTTTATAGGAAAAATGTATGGAGTTATCGATTCAGTGGTATAAATGCTAAATTCAACATGATCGTAAATCTTTTATTAATGTAATTATATTAATACATAACAACCTCGATAGCTCATAGGATTTTATTATAGGCCTTACTTGCAGATAGGCGTGGATTCAAATCCCGAGTCAGGCCTACGCCAATTTTTCTTTTCTGATGTCATTTGGGTTTGGTAAATTTATCATGGTTGTTAACGGTGAGGGAAAACATGGCGAGGGAACCCATATGGCTAAGTTGTACTCGTTCATACATATACAAACGCCATTCATTCTCTTTGAAGTAGACAGAGATAGATTATCACTTATAAAATTATAACTAACCCCTTAAAAACGTTTACAAAACTTAACACATAAATTTTCAAAACCATACCAATCTTGACACGATAACATGCTTAACAAACTAACTACCAAAATTTATCATTCAACTATCTAATTGAACATTAAGTTTTTCAATTAGTTTTTAACAACGGAGATTGTTTCCTTGTTATTGTCGGTCAAGCATAAAATATTGACTAAGCATTTTTTTGATACAAGAGAAATACATTTCTAAAACTTACATACATATACTCACGCTTTTATTTACCATTGGGTAGGCCGAGACTATCGATCGCCACTTTGTATGATCCTGGCAAACCCTCTCTTCTTTCATTTACATCCATCAATCTTTTCATACATGCTCTTTTATTCTTCATACTTCGGACGGATGGCTTTTTAAGCACACGTGGTCCTACGTGGTTGTCCTCTTATAACATTACCTTAAAACTTATATATTGTACTTATATAACATAACATAACATAAACGTTCACGCCGTTTATCCCCGAAGGGGTTGGCAGAGGTACCAATACTCCTGAACTCACATGGCAAGCGCCATCTAGTTTCCAGAGAAGGTACCCACGTTTTGCTTAGACAGTGTACTCACGTGATAGGGGGCAGGCCTATCGCCGTTTTTGTACGAATACACTGTCACATGACTAAGTATAACTCAGCCATGTGGGTTTCCTCACGATGTTTTCCCTCACCGTTAGCAACCATGATAAATTAACCACACATATGACTTTAGAAAAGACAAATTGGTGTAGGCCCATCCCAGGATTGGAACTCACGCCCTTCTGTTTTTCGGGCGGGTGTTCTACCCACTGGACTATCATGTCGCTTATATATTATATCGATACTCTCTGCCTACCCCAGTGGGAACTAACGGCGTGAGAATATGTATGTATGTTATATATTGTAAGTATATGATACTTTAATTCATAAAAGTGCTTTAGGATTAATAAGTCCTCAACTACAAATTTCTAGTACCTACTTTGTGAAAATCCAAATATAGCATCGTCCGTATAGAATATCGGTAAGCTTATTCCAAAGTGTTATAACCAGACAAAAAGTGGTTACTTTAGAGTCTAAATAATAATAAAGTAATACTGTAAAATACACATACATGATAAAAAAGGTCAAGGGGGTCGCAAAATATTTTTTCATACCAGGGGGGTTGCATCATGAAAAAGGTTGAAAAACACTGCTTTAGACTATAGATTATTCAGAGAAACAACACACACACACAAATCATATGACAAGTTTTTACACAATCATACAAACCACTAGTTCAGCTCACCAGGATCTCGTTCCAAACAAATCTAAGTGCACTTTTATGAGCGCGTTCATATTTTCTAATAGCTGGCTGTAAAGCGTTTACTCCACTTAAGGTGTAAGGCGTAGTGGTCTCGTCGTGCTATTCACAGTTTCCAAGACAGCCTGCAGGGCTCAGGCTAACCCGCTTGGTTTGCGCTAAGCTTTATGGCAAATTAATTGATCTGAGCTTACACCTTCTGTTACTACGGGTTTTCGATTTTAACTCGATGGAAGGTTTTTGTCACTTGTTTTTACGTAGTGCTAAAATATGGAATTCATGGTATTACTTGAATGTTTACTTACTGAAATATACACTTTAAAAAATCATTTTAAATAGTATTTTCAAAGATTTTCACGATTGCACATTACAATTCAAACGCCTATTGATTTTCAGATATTTAATCGCGTGTTATTACATAGTTTTTAAAGCCCGGCGTTTTGATAAGTTTTCAGTTATCAAGATAAAATACAGTCTTCCTATGACCATAATAACTGAAAACTTGTTTTTATAGTAATTCATTTTAAAATTCTTTGACCAAAAAGTTTATAATTAAATGCTAAATTACGTGTAGATTATATTCATATAATATACTAGCAGCCCGTCCCGGCTTCGCTCGGGCATAAATTATCATTAACATTTTGCTTTTTATTTTATTACATGTATTATTATTTTAATATATATTTTTTTAAGTTTTAAGCTATGTTATATCTTTTTGTATTTATATTTAGTTTTTTTTTGTTATTTTTCATAATGTGTAATTACATCAAAAGCCATTCAATTTATAGAGTTAAAGCTTCCCTGTAAACAATATTTGACGTTGTTTTATTTTGTGGCAGCAAAATAAATTGATGTTCAGGGGCTCCCACCCGCGACAGGCCAACGTACAGTTGACCGTGAGTAAAACAATTCTTTCGCTGGTCAATCCCTACTAATTTGAAGGTTGGGACTTATTAATTGTTAAAGCAAAAGATGTTTTAACCGGAAATTGTAGCCGTTTAAATGGAATTGGCAGATCAGTTGGGATCATCGGTATCCTCGGTATATGAGCTAATTGACCGGCTGCTGGGCCAGTGATAATAGTCGCTACAATTAAATTTTGCCTCAACTCTTTGATAAGCAGCCTCGTGCCATTGCACATGCTCGGAGGGCTTAAATTTCTCAAAAGCATGATTGGGATTCCGATTTTTAACGTCAATTCATGTGGTGGCAATCCAGAAGGGGTCAGGGAATTTAAAAATTCCTGTGGATAATGAACTGCATCTTCAATATTAGTTACAGTGTCAACAACTCTCTTAGTTGTATTGGACATTGCGACAGCGATGCTTCTCTGAGAGTATTTTCCCAATGGTCATCGTTTTCTAGCAAACCTCTAGCACGGCAAGCAGCTTGATAGGTCTCTTTGAGAACTCCGTCAACGGTTTTCAAGTACTGGAATGAAGTTGGACCGCGTACGTGATGTAGCAACATCCTAAGATAAAAACATTCGGATTGAGATGGATGCACACCGTAGACTCTTCCTAAAGCAGCATCTTTTTTTATTCCTGGATGACCTACTACGTCCTCTCCACGCTTTCTTCTGGTGAACTTATTATTGGCCCATGTGAAATATTGCGGGACTTCGTGGTATAAAAGTGTCCTTGCGAATTCATCTTTACTACAGAGCTCAAAGAAAGCTATTAAAGTGGTTTTACGTGGGTCTCGGGCCACTTGTTCAGCCGTTTCTGCGGTGAAATACACCCTTTGGCCATTTTCTAAGTGAACAGCTAGCTGTAAGACTGTAGGATGCCGCTCGTGGATCGGAAATTCGAATATTCAGCTTCAGATATACTTATGTACCAGCCATTCACGTAGTTTTCCACTTCATCATTTGGATTTCTGACGCCAAATGTAGCTTGGTCCGAACCTTTATTTATGTATTTACAAATGTATTTGATGGCTTGAACTGAGTGGCAGTACTCCACATTTATGTGAGCGTTAAACGTCCTACACAATAGTGGAGAATAAGGGACAATCCACCTATTATCTATAACAAAACTACTTCCTCTGATATTAAGCGAAGCGCTCTGTCCTCCATTTCGAGATAACTTTCGAATGGAATGTTCGAATCGAATAATTCAAAAAGTAATATAAGGGTATTGAAGTAGTCTGAAATAATATGTACGTTTTTTATAAGGATTAGATAGGTACAAATAAAGAGCCTTTTCTTAAGCAGGATTTTAATTTAATTTTTAAATAATTTTATATAATGACGCTTGTTGTGAGATAACTATAATAGTTAGAGACATGCTGTCGCGGCATTTTTTTTAGATAATGATGTGTTCTATAAAATTTTGATACATAATTTTATTCTTTTGTCAATATTTTTCGCAGCGCCCGCGATGTAAGGTTTATTTTTGTATTTTTTTAACACCTTGGGTTACTTTTTTGAAGTTTCCGTAAGGATCCCTAATTTTTTTGAAAATGAAATATAGCCTATGTCACTCAGGAATAGTGTAGCATCAAAACAGTGAAAGAATTTTTATAATCCGTCCAGTAGTTTTGGAGCCTATTCAATTCAAACAAACAAACAAAAAATCAAACCTTTCCTCTTTATAATATTGGTATAGACAATCAGGCTTGATTTATGAAAAAAAAATCGGCTCTTAATTAATGGATTCAGTAATATATCATATGTTATAAATTTATAATATAACTGTAAATAATCACAATAATATTGCATGATATAAAATTTGCTTAGACAGTGTACTCACGTGATAGGGGGCAGGCCTATCGCCGTTTTGTACGAATACACTGTCACATGACTAAGTATAACTCAGCCATGTGGGTTTCCTCACGATGTTTTTCCCTCACCGTTAGCAACCATGATAAATTAACCACACATATGACTTTAGAAAAGACAAATTGGTGTAGGCCCGTCCCAGGATTGGAACTCACGCCCTTCTGTTTTTCGGACGGGTGTTCTACCCACTGGACTATCATGTCGCTGTGAAGTGAATTACAATTACATACATACATATACTCACAGCCATATATCTCAAAAAGATAGAGCTTTGGAGCTAGAAACTCCTCTGAAACATTTGGAAGTTGATAGGGGACAAGATTGTAAAAATAAAGTATCGTTGGTGATGGGTCTGCAACCGCATCGCCCAAAATTCACTTAAAAGCCCCACCGTTAGTCACCTCTTACGGCCACCAAGAGAAGAAAGTGTTAGTGATATTCTAAGCCAGCACTACACGGCAAACGCTTGAATTACAACTCTTGTAATAATATTGATTCTCCTGGTAAAAATCAGGCTACAAAAACACCACATAACACAGAAATTTTGCGATACCAATAGACGCTCAATTAACATCTAACGCACATACATTTGACGGTTTGAAATCCCAAAAAGGGTAGCCAGATCATTAGAATTCGAACACAACTCAAATCTACATATATACATACATACATATACTCACGGTTATAAATCTCTAGACGGGGTAACCAGAGCTTTGGAACGAGAAAATCCTCAGCCACTTTTGGAAGTGGCGTGGAGAAAAGATGATACAATTAAATACACTCTACAATAACTCTATCTATGCAATCGAATAACCATAGTAAGCGTAGCTCAGTTCGACACTTTACGATTCCACTATCTACCCTCCGGCAAGTTGATTGTGAAAATTGGCCGCAGCTCATTCGAATCATAAAATATATTAGTTCCTGTTTGTATTGCTGACATGCTCGAACCACCATTGTTATTAACATACACACTTATTATTACTGAGCATCTGTATAGTTTACTGTCAAGTTAAGTTTATGTCTTTTGCTGAGGTTTTGTCTAGTTATAGCAAGTTAAGAACAAACGGGTTGTACTTCTTGAGAACCTACAAATGTTCCGCATTTTTTTTATGGAATCCATACTAATATTATAAATGGGAAAGTGAGTTTGTTTGTTTGTTTATTTGTTCCGCTTTCACGCCATGACTACGGAACCGATACCCTTGAAATTTTGCAAACGTATAGTTAGAAGCCTGGATTAAATAATAGAATACTTTTTATCGCGGAAAAAATTATGTTCCCGAGGGAAAACAAAAATATTGTATGCTTGCTGGATATATTGGAGATGGCGCTGTGTGTCGTTTAAAACAAAGTAATATATTGCAAACTAATATAAACATGTAAATTTAGAAGCTAAATGATACGATGAAGAATCCACGAAAATGAGAAATACGCAAGGGTTCCCACAGGAGCATCATAAAAACCTTAACTCATATCTGGCTCAACATATTGCAGCAATTATTTTTTTTATTGATGGATTTAACATCAGACTCTTCGTTAATGGTCATTTTGGAAAGATTAAGATTAATTAAGGGGTTTCATCCATTTTCATAAAAATAAGTGTACGTTTAAATGACACATTTGTTGGTTAATAGTAAGACTTATAAAAAATAAAGCGTAAAAAAGCGAAGCGGTATAACTATCTACTATGAATATTTAATTAAAACTATTATGAATTAATCGTCTCGTATCTCAGGTGATTCAAGCTTTTTGTATTATTATTTTTGTTTTGTTAGCTTAGAATTGCAATATGTAAAAAAAATAGCAAGCACTATCCCTTCACTTTAGCGATTATTTTGGATGGAGATCCACCACTAACCATCCCCATATTCGCTCTCAATCGCTGCAAGCTCTCCCACTATTACGAACGATCAGTGTAGGGGCAGCATTGGGCCACCGCCGAAGCGCCCAACTACTATCCGTATTTGTACTTACTAAAGATATTATCATTTCTGATCATAGGTTGGTACAGAATGGGTTGTTTCATGATTGTTATGAGAAATTAAACAGGAAATTTTTGGAACTCAACCCCTAAAGGCAAATGAAAGTAATAATGATAATAATGATTTTTGTCATTTTGGTATCTAGAAACAAAAAACTTGGTGCGATTAAATTTATGAAATTCATCTATCAATCATTCATAGATGAAACGGCCATAAATTTCTTAAAAGGGTAGCCATAGCTTCAGAGATAGTAATTTTTCATCCACTTTTGGAAATATATTGGGAAAAGGTAGTAAAGTAAAGGTTATTAGTGATTGTTCACCAACTGCATCGCCCAACAATCACTTAAAAAGCCTCAATGTCTTTTATGGCCTTTACAACACCCGCGGGAATATAAATATAAAAAAACAGAAGTTGAGATAGTGTTTCGTTATTTTGGATGTAAACCGAATGCAAAAAATGTAGTCCACGCGGACGAAGTCGCGGGCAAAAAGCTAGTATATATATAAAACTTAGCTGTGTAGTGTCGGCATAGAATAGCACTACCCCATTTCTTCCGGTGGGTGTACATAAGAGGCGACTAACGGTATTGCGGCTTTTTAAGGGATTTTTGGGCGATGCGGTTGGAGACCCATCACCAATAACCTTTATTCTACCATCTTTTCCCCACTCAACTTCCAAAAGTGGCTGAGAAATTTCTAATTTCGAGGGCTAAGTTTGTAATTTTGATGCCACTGTCGTTAGACTTTATTGATATCTAGTTAATAAATACTTTTTTTTGTTGGCCGTAGATTTTGTTTTCAGCGACTGCTACAACACAAATATGGATAATAATGAGGTTTTTATGAACAAAAAAAACATGTTAATTAAACAAATATGGATACCCAGAGTTCCAAAATCAGAAATCACTCCACCACTTTCGGATGATAATTCGTGAACAAATGGGCCAAGAAAAAATCGATGTTTAGGTTCTCGCGTTGCACCTAACAATGACTTAAAACTTTCGTACATTTTGTGACCTCTTACAATGTGCATAGCAAGAGATAGATTTGTGCTATTTTATACTTATAAGGCGATACTATTTCGGTGATAAAATCGTATATTCCAATGTCCTTACTCTGAATAAAAAGAAACACGTTTTGATTTAAATACTGTTTAAGATTATCAGTCTTTAAAACTATGATAAATCAATGTAATTAAAGATATTAGCTTTTATTGTAACTTTCACAGATTGAGCTGTCTCATCCATTCCATTCATTCTAGTTCATTGAGACCCGTCACCAAAAACATTTATTATTACCATCTTTTTCCCAATCAACTTCCAAAAGTGGCTGAGGAATTTTTCATTCCAAAGCTCTGACTACCCCGTTAAGGGATTTATAGCCGTGAGTATATGAATGTATGTATGTATGAGCTGTCTCATCTGTCTCTCGAAAAATAATGCAGTGCAAACAAACCTTCGATACCTTAAACTACCTCCTTACCATTCAAGGATTTCTTTACCCTTAGGATATGCCATTACAACAGATACTTTCCCGTTCCATCATCTTTTATAACTTGTCATCAAACAAATTAGAGGTCCTGGAATCGGTAATTTTGCATTTTATCGCCGTTTTATAATGAGGTATTGGACCACACAGGTAGTGTTGTAACATGACCAGTATCGATAGTGTTGGTTTTTGTAATAGCACCTTCATGTAGGTTGTGATCACGGACCAATTTTGACCGGTTTTTACCGGATTTATTTACATAACGTGGCGATGGAATTTAGTGAAATGTATGAGCTTTTCGCAAAAGCTTCACTAGCGGACTTGTTAAGTGTCGGTGGGTTTGATATATAATTTAGCGTTTAGTGTTTATTATGTGTTTCTTTCGAGATGAAATTAACAAGTATAAATTGTTATTTACATGCGTGTATTATTAGTTGTAAAAACCTTTAAAATTAAGCGCTTGACGCTAACTCTGTAACTAGATTTTGTAATCTTGAACTTAGGAATAAAATATATCTCTTTTTAATGTATATAAAATTAAGTTTATTTGTTATCTATAAAAATATAGATTATTAAGAACTTTAGAAAAAGAAAAAGAAATACATGTTCTGATCTTAATATATTTTACGTATTGTTGCAGATAGATGACTCATTCCTCAGTTCAATTCAAAAGGAATGTTAAATTTGGAAAATTGTTAAGTTATAGAAACTCTACATTCTATTTTAATTACGTGTAGATAAAATGAAACCATGAACAAACTTCTCTATTGCCATGAGAGATGTCAATGAGTAAAAAACAAAGAGATAGGTATATGCTATCTTCAGTGTACGAAATAGATTAATAATATGACAGATGTTGGCAAAAGTCTTCGATCATATATACCAAAGATACACCAACAAAGCACGAAAAACGGCCCGGCCAAACTGTGCTTCTTTATATGATAAGCACAGTTTCACTGACAGTCGCGTGCTGGATCTTGCAATAAATAATAAGTCTTAAGAAAATGCGGTAAGGTCGATCATTGTAGGAAAATAAATATTTAATTGTCAAACAGTCTTGTCAGTCTCGCGGTCCACTTTTGTACGTTGAATTTGTATGGAGTGCGGCATCTTTGGTATATATGATCGAAGGCAAAAGTGCTCAATCTATACTCCTTGACTCACGGCTATAACAACTAAAGCTCTTCTAAACTTCGGAATCATCAACCATTATCTAAAGTTAAGTATTAGATATCTGATGGGTTATTATAGACGGTGGTTCCACCCGCATCTTTCAACATCTTCTTGCTTTGTAGTGTCGGCTTAGAATAGCACTACCCTATTTCTGCCGATGGGTGTGCGTAAGAGGCGACTAACGGTATTGGGGCTTTTAAGAGATTTTTGGGCGATGCGGTTGAAGACCCATCACCAATAACCTTTATTTTACCATCTGTACCCCACTCAACTTTCCAAAAGTGGCTGAGGAGTTTCTAACTCCTTAGCTCTGGCTACCCCTTCTAGGGATTTACAGCCGTGAGTATATGTATGTATGTATGTATGTATCTTCCAACATTCCCTCAAAAAGTCCTAATCATATTCTCTACTCACTTAACTAGATTTATGAAAGTGTTGCAAAAAAATACGATGTGCGCTTTCGGTGCCTATTCATTACAGACAAACGAACACACAATAACTAACATTTCCTCTGTATGAAAAGCACAGAAGTAGATTAAAATAAAGAAATTAATCAACCGCGCACGAAACATTTATACGCCTTATTACCAATTACAGATGCACCTGCAGGCTTCTGTCTGTAGAATTACTGGTGTCCTCATTCCAGTGTCATGATAATCCTGGCTTAGTTTATACTGAGGTGAAATTGTTGAAAAAAAACTATATTAATTAGCATGCGTTATTATTTTCGTAATTTAAGTCTTTTTGTTCATAAAACCTCACGTGGGGATTATCACTAATAAATAAAGGAAAGAAAAATTTCGACACAGGCTACACACTACTAAAACGTGTAAAAAAATAAAGGATAGAAGAATTTCGCGCTGGCAGCCATTGACACAGTAGCTTAATTGGCAAGAGCGACGGGGGCGTATAGCCGAGGTCGCAGGTTCGAATCCCGCCTGTGTCGAAATTTTTCTTTCCTTTATTGATTTTTTATTTATTAGTTATTATTTTACCGTGATAGCCCAGTGGGTAGAACACTAGGTTATTGTGCAAACGACTAGTGTTCAAATCCTGGGTCGGGCCTACACCAATTTGTCTTTTCTAATGACATATGTGTGGTTAATTTATCATGGTTGTTAACGGTAAGGGAAAACATCGTGAGAAAACCCACATGGCTGAGTTGTACTTAGTCATGTGACAGTGTATTCGTATAAAACGGCGATAGGCCTGCCCCCTATCACGTGAGTACGATGTCCATGCAAAACGTGGGTACTCTGAACACCAGGTGACAAAGTCACGTGATGTTTATGCATGTTATGTATGTTATTATTTTCGGTTTAGAAGAGCACTACCTCATTTCTTACGGTGGGGTGGGTGTACGTAAGAGGTGATTAACGGTATTGGCACGCCTAACAAATTGAAGATGTAGCAGATAATTTTTGTGTTATGTATGTATGTGTTGTGTTAGAGATAATTAGTTTCCATAGAAATTTTATTTATTGTCATGTGTTTTCTCATATGATAAATGAAAGATTACCCTCGTCTATTTCTAGGTCGTAAAGGACATATAGTAGACATAGAGTTCACAAAATTTGAAACGATCAAACAATTTTTTTTATATAGATAATATACATTAAGTTGTGTAGTGTCGGCTTAGAATAGCACTACCCAATTTCTTCCGGTGGATGTACGTAAGAGGCTACCAACGGTATTAGGGACTTAAAGGAATTTTTGGGCGATGCCGTTGGAGACCCATCACCAACAACTTTTATTTTACCATCTTTTCCCCACACAACTTCCAAAAGTGGCTGAGGAATTTCTGATACCTTAGCTCTGGCTACCCCATCTAGGGATTTACAGCCGTGAGTATATGTATGTATGTGATTTGATATTTTCTTAAATTATGAAGAGCCGTAGAACTAGAGAGCATTCATCTTGCATATCATTACCCAAAATTTATTTAGGATAGTTTATCATAATCTTCAATTCGTGTGTACATATACTCACGCTATGAGATCCCATTTGATCAGGTAGAGACAATCGATCGCCACTTGTACAATTCTGATAAAACTCTCTAGCTTTATTTATATTTAACAATACATACATACATATACTCACGGCTATAAATCCCTAGATGGGGTAGCCAGAGCTAAGGAATGAGAAATTCCTCAGCCACCTTTGGAAAGTTGAGTGGGGAAAAGATGGTAAAATAAAGGTTGTTGGTGATGGGTCTCCAACCGCATCTCCCAATAATCCCTTTAAAGCCCCAATACCGTTAGTCGCCTCTTACGAACACCCACCGGAAGAAATGGGGTAGTGCTATTCTAAGCCGACACTACACAGCAATCACAACAATTATATATTTAACAATCTTCAATTATATCGATAAAACTTGATTTAGTATTTAATTGCCTCCTCAAAAACACAACACCTGAATGCTCACACTAATTAATACCAAAACCGTTACAGATGTATAAGGAGTTCCTTCTGTCATTTTAGTATCAGATATTCTGTTTTTGGATTTGACACTGCGGCGCTTTGATTTAGCACTGCGCCTGCGCACGTAATATAATGGTGCCAGAATCTTGGCAGCTATTGGCCTTATAAGGCTTCTGAGGTTTGTCTCAAACAGGAAATTAAACATTCTATGGATACACTTAAACTAATGCTCTCTTTCTTGAGAATGCACACACACTATTATGATTTTAATCTTGAAACGATACACAGGGAATGAATTTAAACATTCGTCACTCACTCTTAGCAAATAATATACACAAAAAGTTACCGTATTGTGTCGGCTTAGAATGTCACAACACCTTTCTACTCACGGGTGTCGTAAGAGGCGACTAACGCCCGATTTCTGAATTGAGTATTCTAGTTGAGATTAACTTAAGTATCGTTCTGTCGCATTGAAATCTTAACAACTGAATGAGACAAAACGATACTTAAGTCGTTCTCAGCTTGAATACTCAATTCAGAAATCGGGCGTAACAGTATGGTGCTTTTTAAATGGTTTTTGGGCGATGCGGTTGGAGCCCATCACCAACGATACTTTATTTCTATCATTTTTTCCCACGCAACTTCCGAAGTGGCTAAGGATTTTCGAGCTCTAAAGCTCTAGCTACTCTTTTATGGGATTTATGACCGTGAGTATATGTATGTATGTACAGAAAAAGCGAAGCACAAAACGGCGATAGGCCTGCCCCCTATCACGTGAGTACACTGTCCATGCAAAACGTGGGTACTCTGAACACCAGGTGACAAAGTCACGTGATGTAAAGAAGAATTAGTACCTCTGCCAACCCCTTCGGGGATATTTGGCGTGAACGTTTATGTTATGTTATGTTATTATATTATATAAAAAGCGAATTTAAAAACATTTGTGAAATATGTCAACTACATTCGCAAAATAAACTGTCAAGCGCGCAGTACACAATGGCCTGTGATGGGCCACGCTTTGCAATTCACAATTGTAGGCCACGATCACTTGGTGTTCATATAATGGCCCATTGCTCATTGCTGCCTGGCTATTCACTTGCGATGGACGTCGAAGTAAATTATGGCTGTAGCTATTTATTTATTATTTTTTATGTAATTTATTTTATATAACACCAGGCGGCAGCGATTTCGAGAGCATTTTTTATATAATTTAATGTAGGTTAGGTTTTTCATATATTATAATACATATATTTTTTTTAAACTGTATAAATAGTTAAATGTGTAAATATTTTTTTTGTTGTATTACAATTATATTATTTATTTTATTTATGTAGCTATTTATGTTATTTTTACGTCATATAGTGATTATAAATACATTTTGCAATAAAAAATTCCAAAAAAGTATAAGTATCTATCAGCGGCCGGTGACGAACTAAACAATGGCCTACTGTGGAAGCACCACCGGCCACGCTACGCCACGATTCCTGTGAAGTGTGCCCAAAAAACCGCCCACTTCCCAATTGCGCGCCACGACTGACAATTGTCCTCCACCATACACCATTCCCCCTTGTACCTAATGGCGATGGCGTGTAGTGGCCCATCATGGGCATTGTATACTGGACGCTTTACATCTTCAATTGGTTCAACGTAATCCAAATGCAACCGACTTTTAAAGAATAATATTAAAGAACATAATTTTTCAGGGCAGATTGAGACAGCTGTATATTATCGGCTTAGAATAGAATTAAACATTTTCTCCCCGCGCGCGGGATTCGTAATAGGGTTAAATGGTTGTTAAAGCGATATAGCTGGAGACGCATAATCAACATCAAGTAGAATCTAATTCTGTAGTATTAGCTACCTTTCATTGGAATTTATAGCTGGAATTATATGTTTGTTTATATTTTTGGATAGAAATAATATTTATGTTCGTTTATAATATAATAGATTTTCGGACAGAAATAATATTATTTTTAATTTAATAATTGCCAACAAATCTATGTTTCAGCAAGACACTAACAAATCCAGCAGAATATCAGGCAATAAATCTATTGTGTTCCTATTTCCATATCATTCGAGAGCATTTGTTTCGCTGGTTTCCATGCGGCTACATAAATTCGTTGATGCTCGTATAGACAAGACAAATGCTTTGTGATAGCACAATGATATGCTCTGACAATAACGGTTTTTGACCCTATTCGGGTTCGATCCATATTTTCTTATCCATACTTAGTATGTATACCGTCTCCCTGATTATGTATCTTTAGCGACCGCGATTGTGTCGCAAGTTGCAATATTGTCGCTGTCAAAAGTGTCAAATCGCATACAAATTTATGACATTGACAGCGACAATCGTGCAATTCGCGACACAATCGTCAGTCGCAAAAGATACGTAATCAGGGGGCGTATATTATATATAATGTGATGGCAAAGGTACTACATGGACCCATGACATTTGTGTTAAAATATTTTCCACGCTCAACTTCCAAAAGTGCATACATAATTCGTAATCCCAAAAAGGGGTAGCCAGGGCTTTAAAGCTAGAAACTCCTCAGCCACATTTGGAAGTTGACAGGGGACAAGATGGTAGAAATAAAGTATCGTTGGTGATGGGTCTCCAACCGCATCGCACATGCCCTGAAAAAGCCCCAAACCCTTAGTTGCCTCTTACGACACCCGTGGGTAGAAAGGGGTAGTGTCATTCTAAGCATCACACGGCAAGATAGTTCCAAGGTTTCTAATTTCTAATTTTCAGGCACTGACTACCCTTTTTGCAGCAATAGTTGAACATAGCTATAGTAGAAGCTAAAACAACCATAAATGAATAACGACATAGAGAATAAAATTTAAGCTTTAGGTTGTTAATATTTTTAAAATCCATTTTCTTGGATTTGAAATTTGAAGCGAGTTTTGATGGAAATAAAATCAAACACATTCGTTCATCCAAACGGGGGGGGCAGAGGTACTTCTAAACATCAATACACACAGATATTATTGTCACCTGTGTTCAGGATACCCTTGTTTAGCTTGGACAATATACTCACTTGATAGTGGCAGGCCTGTCACCTTATTGTACGAATACACTGCCACAGCCCCCGTAGCATGAGGCGTGTGAGAGCGTGTTTGTCGCGTGAGAACTGAGAAACTGACAGATGTTGTATGAACAATCTGTCAGTTTCTCACTTCTCACGCGACATACACGCTCTCACACGCCTCATGCAGGTCATGCCTATAGGTCTGAGTATGACTTAGCTATGTGGGTTGCCTCAAAATGTTTTTCCTCACCGTTAACAATCATGTTAAATTAACCACACATATGAGTTAAGAAAATACATGTTGGTGTATGGCCGACCCGCGGGCTGATTATAATAATAATAATAAAACGTTTATTTCAGATAAGTCACATCCATATTACATAAAAATCAAAACAATTAAATTAAAAATTAATTAAAATAAATAAATTAAATTAAACAAAAATAATACTAATTAAAAATTACAATTAAAAATTAAACATCAGCTCGTAAATATTATATTTTAGTCAGTAAATGAATCATACTGCAATGATTCATGTACTGACAGTCAAATCTACCTGAAAATGCCCTCAGAATGGTGTTGGGACTGGCCCGAACCCTACTCACCAGGGATGTGCACCTCTTTCGCATGGTTGCATAAAAACAGTCAACCCCCGCCTCGGCGAACATCCCTGATGCGCTACAGTATCGAGGCAGTCCCATCAACACCCGGAAAGCATTATTGTATTGAACACGAAGAGCGCTGTACTGCTTCTGCGTGTATGTCACCCACAGACTGCTGGTGTAGAATGATGTACAGTAAGATTTGAACAGAGTCAGCTTTACGTTTCTAGAACACCTGGCAAATCTGCGGGCAAGCATATTAGCCCTCACAGACAACGCTCTCCGCTCTCTTTCGATGTCTGCATCGTCTTTCAGATCACTGGTGACCAAATGACCGAGATATTTAAATGTAGACACTCTTTGTAGTACTTTACCATTTAGTTTTATCTGCGGAATTTCTATTAAATCCCTGCCCTTGACCTGAAACACCATGCATTCGCTCTTCTTCTCGTTATATACAAGACCATGTTTTAGTGCATAGCTCTCACATATTTTTATCAATTTAGTCAAACCACAGACCGACGCACTCAGCAGCACCATGTCATCAGCGTAACTAAAATTGTTCATACAAATGTCATCAATGTGGCATCCGACGTGAGTGCTGCTCAGTTCCTCTATTAGCGCATTCACATATAGGTTGAAGAGCCTTGGAGAAGTTAGCCCCCCCTGTCAATTATGTATCTTTAGCGACCGCGATTGTGTCGCTAGTTGCAATATTGTCGCTGTCAAAAGTGTCAGATCGCATACAAATTTATGACATTGACAACGACAATCGTGCAACTTGCGACACAATCGTCACTTGCAATAGATACGTAATCAGGGGGCCGGTATTTTTAACCCACGCCTCTTTGCATGGTAGGCAGATATTGTAGCCACTGTGGTATAAAATTGATGAAAGAAAAGTAAGTTCATAATACAAAAAAATATCGAACTCCAAAACCATTGCATCGAACGACTCCGAATAGCAGAAGAATCGAGATCGAATTTATTCCGACACTCGTTGATGCATAGCTTTGTATGTGAATACATCAGATAATCAGGATTAGCAGAACGACTGAGGTACTAATGTGCCTCCAGTTATATATTACATGTTCACACTTACACTGCAATCGCATTTCGAATTGAATATTCGATTAATCGGATTTTAATATGGAATAAATCTTCTTATACTGTAGCGGCGTATATTTCGTAACGTATTATGTTATGACGAAACTGAATACGTTAATCTCGCAGGTTATTACAATATGTTCCCTTTTTAAATCAACTATTGTTGTACACCATATATAACCAAAGTAACGGCAGGGGTGAGACGTTGCTGGTCTATACAATACCGATTTTTTTCATACAGCTGTTTTTAACAAACTTTGAAAAATACACCTATTTACGTATCAGTTTGTTTACAAGGGTTTCAATCATTAACCAGAGTATTGTAAATGTAATCTTAAAGACCGTCTTTATACAAGACAGGTCATATTTAACTGACTGAAATTCGATAACTGACTGAACTGGTTGAAATTCTTGTCGAGCCTTCATCAATGTATCTTCTCGTTGAGGGGGCACAATATTGACGAAATACATACATATTTCATTCACCAACACCATTACTTCCCATTAAACTATCGACGTTTGAGGTTTCTTTTCACTGATAAATATTTTACTATACCCTTGTGGTAATATGTCCTCTGTGTTCGTCCTCTACTGTCATACCATCCACATAGGGTCTATATTTTTTATTAACAATTTACTCTTATCAATTTGTTTTTACCTGGATGTGAACGTAAAATTATCGAAAATTGTCGAATGGTAAGACCAGCGGAAAACTTTTGAAAAATTTCCTTTTTTTTCTTTAATAAATAAAATACTGCCCTGGAGAAATAATGATATTACTCACTAATTTGAAAACCAGCACTGCTTGAACTTTTCATAATAGCCCAGGACATCTTAAAAACATTTTTATAGATATTCTGGGAACACAGAACGGATTGTCGGTAACACTAATTTAAATAATTAAGTAATAAAAGGGGTAGTGACATACTAAACCGGCACTATAAGGCTTTAATACCCTTTAATACCCACGTGGACGACAGTGGTGACTAAGTTTTTGGGCGATGCGGTTGGAGACCCATCACCACCATATTTCTACCATCTTGTTTCCTATCAATTTCCAAATGTGGATGAAGAGTTTCCAGCTCAGAAGCTCTGGCCTGGCTACCCTTTTTTAGGATTTACGGCCGTGAGTATATGTATGTACTGATTTAAATATCCATGCACTACATTTAATTAAAAAGCCACGTAGGTCTGTCCGACTGATTGACTGATTCACTTCTCCCAGCAAACGGTTTATGACATGACTAGTTAGGTCTAGAATAATTACTGGTACGTTTTCAATGATCTCCATTTAACTTCGCTTAGCGGCCATGTTATGAGCATGTCTGACAGTTAAATATGACCAGTTAATATTTTTTAAATTACCGTATTAGCTTTCTTGAGCATCATCCGGTATTGCTTTGGAGTGATTGAAATAGTGGTTAAAGAATTTAATAGATACACACATATGTATAGCCTTAGACACAGAAAATGCTTAAGTTACTTTTGGAAGTTAGATGCGGAAAAGATTGTATGTAAATAAAATGTTTTAGGTGATGGATCTCCAACCGCATCACCCAAAAATCACTTAAAAAGCCCCAATTACCTCTTACGATCACCCATGGTAAGAAACTGAGTAGTGCTATTCTAAGCTTCACAGCAAACAAAATAATTTAATATAAATGGTAAATAATCCCAGTACTAATTGGTACAAGTTGGATTCAACTACACCGTACTAACTGTAGTAGACTTAGGTACTAACTTTTGGGAATTATGACTACATAATTCCCAAAAAGGGGTAGCCAAAGCTTCAGAGCTAGAAACTCCTCAGCCACATTTGGAAGTTGATAGGGTGGTCTCCCATTGCATCGCCCAAAAACAACTTGGAATGACCCATGGAATAGCATATACCTTCTATTTATATTGAAAATACTTTTTTTACCTTTAAAAAAGTTTTAAGTATTCGAGATTCCAATCCATATCACGAACGATTCCGATATCTAACCACTGAGCCCTTACGCTGTATCAAAGTAATTGAATATATAAAACATAGTTAGCTCCGTGGCATACCATTCGTAGCACAATAGTTGTTTTCATAAGATTTACAACCCATTATTCCGATACTTATCGAAAGTAAACCGTCAATTTGTATGAAGAAAACGGTTTTCCATAGCCAGG
This sequence comes from Bedellia somnulentella, assembly GCA_963576735.1. Taxonomy (NCBI): domain Eukaryota; kingdom Metazoa; phylum Arthropoda; class Insecta; order Lepidoptera; family Bedelliidae; genus Bedellia; species Bedellia somnulentella. The sequence goes on from OY755178.1 coordinate 2,668,136, forward strand.
AAGTGAATTTCAAATTATATATTTTGCGAAATAGATAAATGCGTTGTTGAATCACTATTTGTATTCGTTTATCGTCAAATATATCTGGATAATCCTAGCGCAGTTGAACGTTTGCGCCGCTCAGCTGTTTATATGAAAATGCGCTACTGGATTCAGGTCGATTTTGTACTTGTAACTACGTTCGGCGAACTTGCATTTAATATGAAGGGATGACATTTAATTTAGAACTGTGAGTTTGTTGAACTGTCATTATTATAACAGAATAAAGTAGTCCTTGAACTTTCATTTATCGATCAGTGTTGATTTTTTTTTAAGGAACATTTAAATTTCTATTTAGTTATAAACATCTACGAAAAAATGGTGTGCAATCATTTTTAATACGTAAACTGTTACTATGTTTAATAATAATACGAGTATAAGATATATTCCATATACTTTTAAATGCGTAAAAAAATACATTTTTTTCTAAACAAGCATTCAATTCTGAAGTCTAATGCTAAAAACATATTGTATGCCAAATCGTGTATTTTTAAGCTGAAAGTCCCAGAGTATTTTGTTCGTATTTAATATCCAATTCATTCTCAACACATAATAAATTAAAAATGATTCCAAAGCATTTCAAGACAGCACTGAATCAAGACTTTCTCTCGCAATAGAGCCGTAAATGACCCGCCTTATTAAATTATAGCCCCATACAAATTAAAAGCTTGTTTGTTACATTCACGCCTCCTTTTCGACTGAATCGGTTAACATATAAATAGGATTTAAATCGTCTTTACTTGGCGTGCTGCCGGCTAAAGAATACTTAGGTGTATGAATGGTTGACTTCTTCTTACATTGTTTTGGATCTCGTGAAGGTATACAACTTTACTTTTACTAACATTGTAATATGGTACTGTGTTTTGTTTACGTAGTAGAATTATCTAGTTGATTTTTGCATTGAGTTTAAAGATGTTTTGAATTAAATGTATATATGGCTCGGAGGACACACTTGGACCTAATAGCGAGTGTTTATGAGAATATAAAAGCATTTATGAGAATATATAATCGTACAAAGTGGTAACCGATAGTATCTGCCTACCTCAGTGGGAACTGATTGCGTGTATAAATTTTTGAGTTGTTATCGGTAAATTATAATTAGTAAACGTTGCATTTATTAATTATCCATTAGAAAAAAGCCGAGTTTACTTACGGCTTTAAATCACCATGAGGGGTTGCCCGAGCTTATAAATTTGAAATTCCTTATGAAAGATCAGTGAGAAAAGATTTTAAAATGAAGGGTCGCGAAAAGCAATGCTTTAGTAATATTGTTAAACGACGTCGCTAATTCACTGTGTGTATTTAGACAGAAATGAGATATCAAATAATCATAATTTTACTTTTTCTTAAGTAGTGATAAACCACTTTTATATAAAATTATGTAAGTGGTTTATCACAACTAGTTACTATCGCTTAAGTTAGTAAAAAAAGGGCTCTGTTTTGCATACATTAATTATTAATTTTACTAATTATATATTTAATAAAAATCAGCCCAGTTTGTTTATATTATAGCAGGCAAAATCAGCTTTGCCTAGAATTAAAATCATTTTGTACTTCGGAGAGCACGGAACATTGTTGGTCTCGGTTACTACCATGGTGGTTGGTATCTGTATACTATCAACCTACACTTGGTCAGCGTGTTAGACTATGGCCCAACCACCCTATCTAGGATAGGCTTGAGCCCCGCAGTGGGAAAATACGGGCAATAATGAAAACTTATTACCAGTTCTTGGAGTGGAGCCCAATATGCAGGGGCGTTCAGTATTACACATTTATTTTATCTATTTTGTATTTGATGACCATTTCCATAAATTAGGAGGATAATTATTCAACGAAACTGCCAATTTCACATTCGTTTTACTGCAAGTATCACCACAAAATCGCTATCGCTAATAAAAACATACCGTTAGGTTTTTCGCATAAAAGGACACATTTTCTGCCAAGTTTTAATTAAGTCTACAAATTGTATAGTTATAACAACATTTGAAGAGCGGTTAACCATTCAATCTAATATTATTACCCATAAACTTGAATAATTACGATATTTTTATTCTAAATCGCTAAGTTGATTGCGCGAGCGCATATTAGATCAGGCATTAGCCTAGGGTGACAATAGTTTCACTGACATATTGGAATTTTACTCTTGCTTTTTTCGTTCCATTATTAATAAAAACCAAACATAACAACGGCATAATAATTATTATGCTTGCTTTGTACGACATTCAAATTCATTCTTGTTATTTTGTAATAATACGGAACCGTAAAATCTTAGAGGAACAATTTAAAAACCTTATAAACACTATAGTATGACCAACATTCGGAAACCAAGAAAACGAGCCGTATTTCCAGACCAAAGCTTAGGTAAAATATTTAAATAGATACACAATACCCATACAAAATCCAACCAAATATTGTTCCCATATGGAGACTGAATTTTATACATAAAGTTTAAAATATAAAAAGACACTGGAAAACATGCTTTATATGCTGACAACCATTTTGGAAATCCACTTACTTAATCGACAGATTGGCGTTTTATTTTGTTTTTTACGTTTATCAAAATATTTAAATCCTATGCTCCATAAAAACAACAGCATATCAATTAAAAACGAATTAAAAATATTTTATGCTCGATAAAACCAATAACAAATTGGTATTATTAAAACTTCACTACTCTCTTTCATCTGCTAAAATATTTCAAATGGTTTAAATAAGACTTAACAACATGCTTCATAAGTTACCTACCTAACGATAGTAATATGCCTACTATGGTGCTGTGCTGACTAAGATAGTATTTATTAAGAATATCGTAAATCGTGGTCACCTCATTCACCATGCAATCGCAAGGATCAGGTTCGACGCATCGAATATGTAAATAGAGCTGATGTTGTCCCCGATACGCATATTTGGGAGATCCGATTATAATCTGCTTATACCTAATTACACTTACTTTGTAACATATCCTCACGGCTGTAATCTTAAGAAGGGGTATTCAGAGCAAAGCCTTAGTAATTAAGTGGCAAAAAGGTCCGAATCAAATTATGAGTAACGTTGTATTTAAATCCTAATGTGTCTTTTCGAAAGTTATGTGAAATTCGCCATGATTGTTGACGGTGAGAGAAAATTTCGTGAGGAAACGTACGTAGCTGACTTATATTTGGTAATATGGGAAAGTCTCTGCATGTGTGCATCTGACAGATTAGATATACAAAAGCTGTCAGTTTATCACATCTAATGTGACATACTCGCTTGCACACGCCTCATGCTACCATTGCTTATTAATAATACCACATGATAGTCTAAAAAACAATCTACAAAACAAACTAAAAAAAACTCGTATACCCGAGGTCGCGGGTTCGATTCCCGCCTGTGTCGAAATTTTTTATTCTTTATTTATTAGTAAAAAAAACTTTCGGCGATATGTGTCTAATACGAATAAATAGGGTTAGAGTATTCAGACCTGCATTATGAAAGAATTGTAAGACTGTTATAAAACAAATTTCATACTGTTCAAGTCAATAAGGCAGAAAATACATTATAATGGCTAACACTTATTCGATAGCTGTGTAGTGTCGGCTTAGAATAGCACTATCCCATTTCTTCCGGTGGGTGTACGTAAGAGGCGACTAACGGTATTGGGGCTTTTTAAGGGATTTTTGGGCGATGCGGTTGGAGACCCATCACCAACAACCTTTATTCTACCATCTTTTCCCCACTCAACTTCCAAAAGTGGCTGAGAAATTTCTAATTTCTCAGCTCTGGCTACCCCTTTTAGGGATTTATAGCCGTGAGTATATGTATGTATGTACTTATTCGATACAAGTAATAATAACGTTTAATATTCAACAAATACCAACGACTAAAAAACGAACACCTACATCCATCGTATAAGTGCTCTCAGCGGGAATCAAACCCACCTAGATTGAAGGTTACGTCTTAATAACTAACAGCTGCCGATTTATATCGATTGCGAATGGCCAGTCGCTATGGAGATCTTTGGGGGTGGCATATGTCCGGCAGTTGAAATCGATATTTGATGTTGTAAAAAGTCGATTACGGGTATCGGAACTTTTTTAAGTTTAAGGTATTGTTTGGTTATGTAGCTGGAGATTTATCACCAACGATCCTTTATTTTACAACACTTTCCCCTTCAACTTTCAAATATGGCTATCTCTTTTTGGGATCTCCAAGAAAAACTTCAAACTAGACAAAATCCTTAAAAAAATATGGTACAAGTATTTTTTTTACATTCAAGAACAAAAACTAAAAAATATTTTTAGTTTGTTTTTAATTACATTTTTCTAACTTATTTCTCACTCATATAATATACCAACTCGCTTTACCATTTTAGTTAGTTTTTACAACTAAAATAAAAGAACAGCGTAGTTTTTTTTGTATACAACGTGTTTATAACTTTAATGTCTTTAATTCCAGTACAAACATTCCAAAACTTCAAACTAAATGCTCACTTATTATCAAGTCGGTGCTGTCAAGTTCACATCAACAACGATTATACTCAGTATGTTTAACACTTCCAATAACTTATTTCATTGCTTACACCTTGACACCCGCTTGAGATATAGAATTGTGAGTAATCGGCGTCACTCCTTTACCTTTTTACTTCATATTTAAACTTTTTTGTGAGTGTACGCATTTTTGAGTATTCGTATGTTAAGAAACTAATGATAGTTTTTTAGTTATTCACGCATTAGTGGATTTTGGATATTAAACTTTAATAATGTCTGACAAATTTACAAAAAATTTGGACATTATGACCAAATATTAAAAAAACACATAATTACATGTTTGTTTTTTTTATCTTTTAACAAGCCAAAAAAATAATTAATCAGGCTCTGGATCCATAAGTCAGTAATATTTCTTAAGGTATATTCTTATTGTTTTAAATTGGTACTGCAGTTATTTAGGGGAATAAGTGCTAACACCGAAAACGAATTAAATATCGTCGGAATTGCCGTAATGTAATAATTAGTTCTTCAAAAAAAGAAATTGTGATATCAGTTCACGTGTTGAATGTATGCTGCCAATGATCGTGTCTTTCTATTGCCTGTTCTGCTATCGGTAACGTGATAGCAGCGCGTGTATACAGCTGGCATTTATTGTACACCATTTAACTATAACCACTAGGAACAAAAATAGAAATACGTTAGTATAAATTTTCCGTGGCATCTCAGCTGTTTTGCTAAGCTACGCGCCAATCCTCCACACCTGTCAAAAAGTACCAACTGCTTCGTCACGCACTCTCCTCACCCTCATTAGCCAGTGGCCAACCAGCCAACCGACCAACGCTGGCCTGTCAAATACTTGATTCAATGCAATTTATCTTCACTTTACTGAATCGAACTGACAGGAAGCGTATCCACAGTCCTACAAACATTAGCAAACTGCTTTGATTTATATCAGAAAAACCAAAATCTATCTAATAAGTTAGACAAAAAGCACATAAATTACCAAAAGTATTATTTTATTACCTGACTAAATAAGAAATTAAAGCTTATTACAGATTTTTATTACGTTTTAACCTCTATTCATTTAGTTTTTACCCTCTTTATATTCAATTCAATTTTTCTTCAATGGCCTTTGACCGTGTTTTAACACAGTAACTTTGCCAACGTCCAGTGAAAAGAAAACACATTTTGAAAAGTTAAAAAAAAATTTGAAACTGATTTACATACACTCATTGATCATTCATGGTTGAAAAATAAAATAAATATTACCAACAAAATAATTACTACAAAATTATCAATATGAACAAAAAGAATGTATTATAATTTTATATTATGGACCTTGATGAAATGACATAAAGTTTTAATGAAAGGGGTATATACAAAACAAAGTAAACATTTAAAATTAGTAGGAAGAGGGATAAAAGGAGGCAAAACATCATATAAAGAAAATGATAAATTAGGACATGCGAAAAAAATATGGTCAACTGTTCCTTCATCTAATCCACACTCGCAAATCGAACTGTCCCTTATCCTTATTTTAGCAAGGTGAACCGGAGTACACGAATGACCTAAACGAAGTCTACAAATAGTGGATGCTACCCATTTGTCAGCAGATTTACATTTGAAAAACCAAGGTCTAGACGGAATGTCGTCACCCTGGATATCACCGTAATATTTACCTTTTAAAGATTTTGACTGGAGCCAAAGCAATTTCCAAGATTCAAACATTCGAGGCCTTGCTATCGAGCATAAATCATGACTATAGATTATTGAGTAATCAATACAGCCGGAACTAATGGCTAATTTGGCATAATTATCAGCCAACTCATTTCCAGAAATGCCACAGTGACTGGGAATCCAGCCAATGATAATGTCAATTTTTTTCGAATGACAAGTGAAGAGATGGTTTTTGATTTCTAATATAATGGGGAATTTATTCTTACTTCTAAATGGATTGGATGTTATGGCTTGTAAACTGCTCAGGCAATCAGAGAGAATTAACGCTTTTTGTATGTTATGAGATATACAGAACTTAATAGCTTCTAAAATAGCAACAGATTCACCAGTAAAGACGGATGATTCGGCTGGACATTTTTGAGATAGTATGATTTTGTATTTGGGAATCCATGCAGCTGCACCAACAAGACTATTGTCAAGTTTAGAAGCGTCAGTGTAAATTTCAAGTCTATCCGACATTGTTTCTGAGATGCAAGACCTCAGGGACTTGTTAGGGTCGGGAAGATCTTTATGAATACCGACCCTCTTTATATTATCAGTGTTAAAATTTACCGCTCAATTTCAATTGACACATTTAAATGTCATTTGAATTTGACAGTTAATATTTGCAGCGAAGGATACAACCCGTACACAGCCACATATCATTGTTCGTCGTGACACGAAATTGCACCAAAGAGTTTTGTAATTTACGCTTGGAGAATAGAGGATGGCATTTTGCGTAGGTGTATCGAGTGTTGTGTGTTCCCATTGCTTATTTAATGTGTTAAATTTGCGTCTTTACGTCTTTATCGGGCGGAATGTTAAATATACGCTTTGCTTTGGCGGTAACGATTTTGATCATTTCCATTTGGTTGTATTGTTTTATCTAAACATACATACATATACTCATGGCCATAAATCCCAAAAAAAGCCGGAGGGTAGCCAGAGTAGTACAGCCAGTCACTAAATCGTATATTTTTCTAAATCTATATTTAGCGGCACTTTAACAATTGATTGATTAAGAGTTGAATGTAGAGGTGATTATTTTAATTCCTTGGGTGTTCCCTTCCTGCTAATTTTAATTTATAAATAATAAAATAATTAATGTGCTCAGTGCACATTAGTATTCGTATGTACCGTGTGTAACGTTTTAAATAAATTACTCAACTGTCGCTGCTTAAACTGTGCGTGTGCGGTGTCTTATTACTATTACGAATAATTTTAATTTCAATAAAAGTTTTAATTGTAAGACCAGAGCTAAGGAATTATAAATTTCTCAGCCACTTTTGGAAGCTGAGTGGGGAAAAGATGGTAAAGATAAAGGTTTTTGGTGATAGGTCTCCAACCGCATCGCCCCAAAATCCAATAAAAAGCCTTAATACCCTTAGTCGCCTCTTACGACACCCGTGGGTAGAAAGGGGTAGCGACATTCTAAGCCGGCACTACACGGCAAATTAAACACTACACAAGAAAGTACAAGAATGTCTAAAACTTTGATCTGTGCTAGTCTATCCTTACTTTCCAAAGGTGAGTCGGCACAACTCGTGCAAAATATTCATTGTACGGACAGATAAATACTTTGAGCCAGGAACAATAGTGGGCTAAGCAGAGCACCAGGGGCGGACTTCGGTGTTGGGTGAAATAATGACGGAATGACCCTTTAGAGCCAGCGCACACGAGCACATTTTGTTTCCGGAATTTTGTTTCTTTCATCATGCCTACGGGTCAGTATGAAGGTGCGCACACGTAGCGACGCGACTTCCGAGAGACCTTCGTACTAAAATGAAAGAGACAAAATAGTTGCGGAGACAAAAAAAATGCTCGTGTGCGCTGGCTCTTATTGTTTAATGTTAAACGGCGACAGGCCTGCCCCCTAACACGTGAGTACACTGTCCATGCAAAACGTGGGTACTCTGAACACCAGGAGACAAAGTCACGTGATGTTCAGAAGTATTAGTATCTCTGCCAACCCCTTCGGGGATATTCGGCGTAAACGTTTATGTTATTTTTAATGTTAATATAAAAAAATGTTACTCTGAGTTTGGTTGGATAGCCAAATAAAAGCAAGAGCTATATAATTACTTATTTTGCAGAAAATTTTGAAGTTTTAGTTAAGAAAGGTAGAGTGACGGTTAATTTCATATGATTTATTCCTTCACCTTCGTTTCAAGGTGTATGCGACATGAATGTTCATCTGACGAAATATATTAACTCCCAAAATTCATATATTTTTATTACATCAATGGACCGTTACCCGTTTTCAATGCAAGAATGTTTGCGACAAACTAGACTTATTTTGATAAGTAGATAAACAGGAAGATTATAAGCACAGAAATTGCAGAAATAATTTGTCATTTACCGTGAGCGAAAACATCGTGAGGAAACCCACATGGCTAAGTTGTACTTAGTCATGTGACAGTGTATACGTACAAAACGGCGATAGGCCTGCCCCTATCACATAAGTTCAAGCAAAACGTGGGTACTCCGATCACCAGGTGACAATGTGATGTTTAGAAGTACAACCCCTTCGGGTATATAAGGCGTGAACATTTGAATTGGGTTGATAAAATACAGAATCCGGACCTGTAGCACCACAACAATTGCTGCAAATCAAAAATACCGCCGTGACACACAATAAGTTGTATATATGGTAATTGGCACGAGATTATCCTATTGTTCACACCATTAGTATAACACTATTGAATTCGTTATACGGAAGAAAATTAACAGGTACCTATCACCTCACATACTCACCCGCTGTAAAGCATCGATTTGCCTACAACTTGTAAGATGTCTTAAACTAATTAATACGGACGTATTATACACAGATCAAGTTAGCCCCAAACTAAGTAAGACTTGTATTATGGGATACTAACTCAGCGATATATTTGATATGATATAATACACTTATAAATAACACCGTAGACTAAGAAACAATCATGTATGCTCATCACACAAATGTTGCTCTCAACGGGGATCGAACCCGTACCCTCCGGACCGAAAAGCTAATACTAGCCTGACCACTCGACCTCGGACGTCGTAATAAATAAATAAATAATAATATAACAAAATCTTGACAACGACAACCAATAAATAATTCGACACTTCGTTTCTCATAAACATAACATAACATAAACGTTCACGCCGTTTATCCCCGAAGGGGTTGGCAGAGGTACCAATACTTCTGAACTCACATGGCAGCGCCATCTAGTGTCCAGAGAAGGTACCCACGTTTTGCTTAGACAGTGTACTCACGTGATAGGGGGCAGGCCTATCGCCGTTTTGTACGAATACACTGTCACATGACTAAGTACAAAGTACAACTAGACTTCGTTTCTCGTCATTTAAAAAGTAAGTTACCGAGCTATATCAAGTTAGTAATTCTCATTGGGGTAAGCAGACTATTGAAATCTACATTGCACAAACCTGACAAATCGTATGATCTTTTATTCCTCAATTCGGGCTGTTGCCTTAATCAAATATTGTTTTTAAGTACAAACACTTAATAATAAATAATAAAGTTTATTTATTTGCACAAAAACACAGTTACATAAGTAAATTACAGGCTTATTTTGAATAACAAAAGTGTTTTTGCACACATGTTACATTTTAAAATTACAAAATTAACAGGGGCCCCCGAACTAGACTATGCCCGTATCTCGGGGTACCGTAAAAAAACAAAATTCTAAATTAAAGTAACATAACATTAATTATTCTAAAATTATAAAACTTATACTATTCAATTAAAATTACATATCTTACTCCATAATAACCTCAGTAGAGGCATAATCTAAATTAAGTAAAGACTCTGTCTACTCAATTTTAACCTCAGATACCGAAAGGCGTATTCGATTAGAGTATTGAAGGACATTGTTATAAACATGTGCTCTTATGTATGGTCCGAAACGTTGACCGAAAGAAGTATTAATGTATAACATAACATAACATAAACGTTCACGCCGTTTATCCCCGAAGGGGTTGGCAGAGGTACCAATACTCCTGAACTCACATGGCAAGCGCCATCTAGTTTCCAGAGAAGGTACCCACGTTTTGCTTAGACAGTGTACTCACGTGATAGGGGGCAGGCCTATCGCCGTTTTGTACGAATACACTGTCACATGACTAAGTACAACTCAGCCATGTGGGTTTCCTCACGATGTTTTCCCTCACCGTTAGCAACCATGATAAATTAACCACACATATGACTTTAGAAAAGACAAACTGGTGTAGGCCCGTCCCAGGATTGGAACTCACGCCCTTCTGTTTTTCGGGCGGGTGTTCTACCCACTGGACTATCATGTCGCATGTCTATTAATGTATGTAGTAGGCATTTTAAAGACAACTTGAAAGAATAAATATATGTTTTTAAAGAAATTAAAAGCATGAAATGGAAAACCTATATTTATTAAAAATAACAATAAAAAATCTAAAAATCAGTTTAAAAATCTAATTCAATTAATGGAATTATATAAAATATCCTTAACAAATAAGAAATCCTCTTTTTGAAACTTCTCGTAGGCACATAATAATATAAAACATTCTTGCTTCATAGTAAAAAGTCGAAACATATTTTGTGACTGAAAAACCGTTTAAGACAGAAGCCTTATTGCATGATGAAATCCAATTTAATAAGAAATATTATGTTGTTCAATAAATGTATACGATAACCAGTGTTTTAGTAAAATTTTCGGTTAACCGCGAACGCATTAACTGCCCATTTCCAGTAGTTATTCGAATAATCTGCGGTCGATTATTTACATTCCTCTCTTGTATTAATATTGACCAGTTTGCATATAAAGAAATGGTTTACATTTAAAATAATTTGCATATGATTTTATACTTCGCAGTAAATTGTTGGAAGCCTTTTTTTGCATTGATTAAACAGCATCAGTTGTACGAGTTTGGCCGCAAATTCTGGAATAATGACTTGACCCAACTTATTTCTTAAGACATACATACATATACTCACGGCTGTAAATCCCTAGAAGGGGTAGCCAGAGCTAAGGAATTAGAAATTCCTCAGCCACTTTTGGAAATGTGAGTGGGGAAAAGATGGTAAAAGTAAAGGTTGTTGGTGATGGGTCTCCTACCGCATCGCCCAAAAATCCCTTAAAAGCCCCAATACCGTTAGTCGCCTCTTACGTACACCCACCGGAAGAAATGGGGTAGTGCTATTCTAAGCCGACACTACACAGCAATTTCTTAATATGTATGCTTACATTAATTTTACCTGTGATGTTACTCACACCAACACCGTTAGTTCTCATTGAGTTAGAGAAATAGACTATAGATCACCGCTTTGAATGATCTTTGCAGTGCAAACCTCTGGTTAATTTATATTCATCAAAATTTTCATGCTTACCTTATTATTATTCACACTTTGGATACACTTTTAAGCACATATATACATATACTCACGGCCATCAATCCCAAAAAGGGGTAGTCAGAGCTTCAGAGCTAGAAACTCCTTAGCGACTATAGCCTTTATATATAATGTACGTACATACATACATACATACATATACTCACGGCTATAAATCCCTAGAAGGGGTAGCCAGAGCTGAGAAATTTGAAATTTGAAATTTCTCAGCCGCTTTTGGAAGTTGAGTGGGGAAAAGATGGTAGAATAAAGGTTGTTGGTGATGGGTCTCCAACCGCATCGCCGAATAATCCCTTAAAAAGCCCCAATACCGTTAGTCGCCTCTTACGTACACCCACCGGAAGAAATGGGGTAGTGCTATTCTAAGTTGACACAGCACAGCTATATATATAATGTACGTATAAAAGTATTAGTACTTAACTAAATGAGCTGTTTGAAACCCACATGCTAAGAATGTATATAACATCTAATGATAACTTCCCAACCGATACGGAAGTTAGAGAAAAGGTTAACGACCACAAATCAAACGCTATTTCACAAAATGACTGGCATTTCCAAGTAATCAATTTCCTATAAGACTAGCCGTGTCGTATTCGACACAAAAACACTGCGAGTCGTGTAAAGCTTATAATAGTGTTAATATTATGCAAATAATGAGACTAAATAGCTGTGTAATAGTCGGTTATAAGAGTTAAGTGGGGTATTCTGTTGGTAATAGCATCTTTAGTTTTCTGAACAAGGGTAGCATTGGCGGTAATAAAATCTGTACGTGTCGGAACAACTATCATCTATAATATCCCATAAAATTGTAAAAGGAGTGGACAGTTAATTATCTTTTTCTTAGAAGACATTCTTTCACAAAAATAAATCAAGTTATAAAAAAATGAAGAGATTTTTCAGAATGACGACCGTGATGAATAATTTGATTATATTATTCTTAATTTCGTTATATTTCAATAAAGCTGTGTAGTGTCGGCTTAGAATAGCACTACCCCATTTCTTCCGGTGGGTGTACGTAAGAGGCGACTAACGGTATTGGGGCTTTTAAGGGATATTTGGGCGATGCGGTTGGAGACCCATCACCAACAACCTTTATTTCACCATCTTTTCCCCTCGCAACTTCCAGAAGTGGCTGAGGAATTTTTAATTCCTTAGCTCTGGCTACCCCTTCTAGGGATTTATAGCCGTGAGTATATGTATGTATGTATGTATATAAACTGAGTGTAAGATCTATAACATATTTGAAGGCCTGCCTTCCTTCCGATAGTCACGGGTGTGAATCCAAAAAGGTTATCCAGAGCTGCACTATGAAAAAATCCTCTCCTAATTTTGGAAGTTAGATGGGGAAAAGATTGTAAAATAAAAGTATGTTAGTCGTGGTTCTCTAGCCATATCGCCCAACAACAAACCTACGAGCAACTCTAAATCACCTCCTACCTCCACCACCAGTGAAAAGTATTAGATAGAAGAAGATAGAAGATAGAAAGACATTTATTCGCTGCATAAAAGGCACAAAAACTAATGCAATAAGACAATCTATACTTATAATAAATCTGTAGAGAGGTCAATTCTGTACACGAAATATATTTTCAAAATAACTATCAGGTTGTGATTAGGGATCGATACTGATGCCAAAAATGCAATCAGTAAAATTTTTGTCTGTCTGTCTGTCTGTCTGTCTGTCGGTTTGTATGTTCCTTATGGAAACAAAAACAACTCGACGGATTTTAACGAAACTTGGTGCAATTATTCTTCATACTCCTGGGCAGGTTTTTGTATACTTTCCAATCGAGTAGTAAAGGGGAATTTTGGGAAAACGGGAGAAGTTACTCCATTTTTTAAGCTTCCGATGCGTGTGCAGCCTTAATGGTTAAACTTACATAGAAATCATGTATGACGAAAATATTCTTCATAAAATTATCTAAAAAAAAAACAACAGTTTATATCTATCTTTTACGGTTGACTCACAATAACACGTGTAATTCCTGATAGCTTAGCAGTTTGGAACATTCTGATTATATTTGTTTACTCTTACGTTTGTAAACCTCTCACTCATCCCTAATTAAAAAAAAGGTAACATTATTACCTATTCAATAAAAAAAGAATCATAGAAATCGGTAGAGAAATACCGAAATTATACATAAAATAAGCCATCGCGCCCGTGACCAAAACCAAATCTTTACTAATTTACATATAACATACTAGATGGCGCCAGTAGTTGCATCCTGCATCACGTAATGATTTATTTTTTAGATTGTTATAAATACTTCATAGTGTTTTATTCCAAAATTTGCTATTAAACGGAAATACTGAACCGTTTATTAAAGCGCATTCAAAATCACCAAACTACACTGTTTAGGGAGTGCTATAAATTTTATAAATTGAAAACATTGCGCTGAATTTCACAATGCTTGAGCAGTGACTGAAGAAAGAAACATCAGATATTTAAAAAAACAACGCTACCCGTGCGAAGCTGGGACGATCCACTAGTATGAAATAAAAAAAGTAAAAGTATACAGCAAATAAAAATAATATAACACAAAAATAATTAAAAACACAAAACAATAAATTAAACAGAAAATATCAAAGAGATTAAAAACAAAAGATAAAAAAAGACAAAATAACAGTATAAAAAGAACACATCAAAAAAATAAAACTTATGTAGTTTTGTGCCCTCCATCAGCAAAAAGGCACTGACTCAGCAAACGTTGTGAGTTTTACCTCACAACACTGATTTTCATTACTCATTATTAGGATAGTGCTAACCCAAGCTGACATTGCACAGCTTATATTTACATGAAGATATGTATAAAGTTATAACCTCAGTAATGTTCAGAGTTGTAAAAGTACTTTCTTACAATACGCCACACTATACTATATGATTCAGTAGAAAAACAACCCTTTCTGCATGTGTGCTGTTTATTTTTAGGATGTTTATATTCGAGCGGATTGCATCTAAAAAAAGGCTTATGAGCTATGCTATGCCTGATGCTATGTGGCTAGACAAAACAACGGCAAGACATGCGGACAAGTAAACAATTTTAAAATTACTACCTATCGTTCCGCAAGGTTTTTGTTAAACGAATAAATCACAGAAAACTTTTTTAGCAAATGCTCTTTGGATAAGAATAAATAGTATTTTTGTATTGCTGTCTCTGTCATTCCATTTAATTCAGAGGCAACAAAATATCAGAGATTACACGTAGAATGCATTTTCAGGTATTATACAACAACAAGGTACTTAAAGTCAAAAACAGCTTAGTGAGAAATGGTTTTCTTATAGAAGTATTGCTTATTCAATATTATTCATTTAAACATGGGAAGTAATTGGCAGAACTGTACCACATAGCTGAGATAACGAATCATAAGCCGTTCATCATAGTTGAAAGATTAACTCACAAAAAATCTTATACGAGCAAACACCGAGCCTAGTACGAGCGCTATTTTATCGACACGTAACGATTAGAATGAGATGGCAGTATACGATACTAAGTAAGTGCGTAAGAGATGGCTGCTTTATCGCACGCGATATCTAGTTAAAAGGTCGGTCGTACTAGCTGTGAAGGACATAACTTGGATACGATATTAAGTCGTAAAGATGTAGGTATAAGAGTGTTAATGCAACATTGTTAGAGCAATTTTAATGTATTCGGATTACAAGTTAATATTGAATTGAAACAAAGTCGAGCTTCATACATTTTTCATATTTGCTCAATGAGAAAAATATTTTTAAATGTTTTGTAACCGAGCTCATACATTCATGCATTTATTATATCATAACCATGCCCATGTTTCTTTTTTAATATTTTAAAAATCTTTGCTGTGTCGTGTTGGTTTAGAATAGCACTACCTTAAATCTTCCCGTGTGTGTTCGTAGGAGGCGACTAAGGGTATTAGGCTTATCAAAGAAATTTTGGGCGATGTGGTTTGAATGGGTTCCTAAACGACTCAACAAAACAGTCCGTACAAAGCTGGGGTGGCCCACTAGTTGTTAAATATTTTTAGTATTATCACGGCTATTAATCCCTAGAAGGGATAGCCAGAGATAAGGAATTAGAAACTCCTCAGGCACTTTTGGAAAATTGAGTGGGGAAAAGATTGTTAAATAAAGGTTGTTGGTGATGGGTCTCCAACCGCATCGCCCAAAAATCCCTTAATAGCCCCAATACCGTTAGTCGCCTCTTACGTACACCCACCGGAAGAAATGGGATAAGCCGACACTACACAGCACTATATTATTAATAAGATTAATTAATTTATAAAATTTTGATTAATTTTATAAATTAATTTAAAAAATATATAATTTATAAAAAGCGACATGATAGTCCAGTGGGTAGAACACCCGCCCGAAAAACAGAAGGGCGTGAGTTCCAATCCTGGGACGGGCCTACAACAATTTGTCTTTTCTAAAGACATATGTGTGGTTAATTTATCATGGTTGCTAACGGTGAGGGAAAACATCGTGAGGAAACCCACATGGCTGAGTTGTACAAAACGACGATAGGCCTGCCCCCTATCACGTGAGTTCACTGTCTAAGCAAAACGTGGGTACCTTCTCTGGAAACCAGATGGCGCTTGCCATGTGAGTTCAGGAGTATTGGTACCTCTGCCAACCCCTTCGGGGATAAACGGCGTGAACGTTTATGTTATGTTCTGTTATGTTATGTAAAATTTTAATGAGTTGTAGTGCAAGATTATACTTAGCACTTAAAACTGCATAGCTTTAATTTATCCATATCTTCCTCTTAATCGGTTATTGTAGAACAACATTTTTAATTTAATCCAAATACTTTCTTCTTGATCTTTCAACAATTACTTATCTGCTTACTTTAAATCAATAAGACTACATCAATATGGATTTATTTAAATCTTTTTGTTCATGAAAACCTCATGTGGGGATTTTCGCCTGTGTCGAAATTTTTCTTTCCTTTATTATTTTTTTATTTAATATGGATTTATGTTAGGCATATAAATACTTTTAACTGAAGAAGTGTTGTGCATTATAAACATACTTATTCCACGCATTAGTTCCTATGGGCGGAGACTACTAATCGACAGCTCGATATTAGCAAACCAGTTTAGCTTCATTTACATTCATCAATATTTTCATACATATCCATTGATTCTTCTCACTTCAGTACCTGCTTTTACGAATTACAGTTGCATAGAAAACATGAAAACGATTTTTTTTTGTTCAATTTTAAGATACAATGCACGTCAGGCAGCCTAGCACGAGCGCTATTTTATCGTCACGATATCGGTTAGAATGAGATGACAGTATACGATACTATGTAAGTGCGAAAGAGATGACTGTTTTATACCACGCGATATCTAGTTAAAAGGTCGCTCGTTATAGCTATGCCGCGCGTGTTTAGCAAATCTCACACCTCTTATACTCAATTTATTCATAACTTATGTTGCCGTGTAAATCTAATCTCGGATTATATTTACATCCACTTCCATCCGTCTGTATGTTTCATCTTTTTTTAAATAGCATGTCTAGACCGTTAGGGAGGAATATTTATTCAGCTGTCAATCAATCGTCGCATGCATTCAGAGAAAACTTTGGAAATTTAAAAAAGTGTTTCGATTGAATGCTAACAAAGTGCATAATTATTTTTTGAATTAACCAGTTGGTATTGTGAAACAGAATAAAAAAGGTTTAATTTATTTTGCGGCTGGCTTATTAATGCGAATCTACTTATCATATAGCTACATGCTAACCTTATAATTATAATAGATTAAATGCAATTTAATGACGTCATGAAACATTAAGGATAATGAAAGTAATGTAAGTACAGGACAACCACGGCACGGAGGACACATTAGGACCAAATAAGGAATGTATTAAAAATGCAGGCGACCAAAGTCTGAAGAGTAAAAGGACATATGGACGTATGAATATATGTTACTTTTTAAATTGATTCATATAAGTTACATCGTAGAAAGTGTGGCATTTTTTCCAGATTTCTCCCCGTTTCTTCCTTAGGTGTTACGAAACAATAAGTGACCTTCCATTGTTTGATTTAAATGAATTGAATTGTTTTGAAAAATAACATCTTATTTTCACTATAATATTTTCCATTCTTGAAGTATCAAAAGCACATTTAGATCTGAAGAAATGTATTTTTTATCGCCATTGCCATGTAAATTAGCACTGAATACAAGACAGTCTGATTGACTCAAGATATAAATAATGAGTGTTGGGATAACATTGCCAAGATCTCTGCTATCTTGTCAACTTGACAAGATAAATTAAAAAGCAATTAGTAGAGATTAGAAGCTTTTGATTAGTTCATGATTGGATTAATTGAAATAAAAATAGTATGTTTACAATCGCCGTGTAAAATTTAATTAATACATTTGTTCATCAAGTGAGTTTAATTTTATACAAACATACATACATATACTCATGATGGGTCTCCCTCCAACCGCATCGCCCAAAAAACATATAAACAAGCCCATACCCTTAGTCGCCTCTGACGACACCCGTGGGTAGAAAGGGGCAGTGACATTCTAAGCCGGCACTACACGGCATTGGTGTGGAAAATGTATATGCATATTTTATTTAGTTATGTTTTTTATTTTATTTAATTTAAATTAAAGTACATTATGGTACAGTAAGCTAATTTAGTAATTACAGCCGACTTTAAGGAACCAAGGGCTCACATGCGTCATATAACCATTTTCAACGCACATGTATATAAAATAATTACTAAAACATGTTTCAAAAATCACATTGACACAACACACAAACGTAAATCTTCTAAGGTACCCTCAGACTACTTAGCGATAATTTAGTAGTGCAACAACCATTGCTTAGCGCTTTCAGATAACCTACCAGTTGGCTGCTAGTCAGGCTTTAATGGAACGATAAGCTATCGAAGCTCTTGTTAATATAAGCGAATGAAAGAAACAAGTGTCTATTCTCTATTAAAACTATTAAGATAGAGATTGCAGATATTTTATTACGCCATTTAATACTTTCTTCGGAAGCATAGACAAGATAGACAGCTTGTTTATTCAAATAGATAATTTAGGATTGCAAAATTATGGATGGTTTGAATTTGTCGTCCATTAGCTTTGTGTCTAAATATAAATGTGAATGTAAAAATAATGTCAAAATTAAGCGTAAATTATTAATATGGCTTGTAAGCCTCGATTTTGTGTTAGTGATAATTAAAGATACAATCACAAGTAGTTGAAGTGTTGGCATATTATAGTAATAACTAATATAATAAATAAAATAAATAATTCATTTATAAATTATTCATTAAAATACAAGAAATAAGAAAGAAGCATTATCATATAGAAGTATATCAAACTTATTTAAATTTATTTAGATTTCAGAAGGCACAAGAATCCATAACGATAATTGTTTTCAATAATAGTCAAATCTATTAAAAAAGTTAACTGCACTCAGACCCTTGCTTATTGATGGCTCCTATTGACAGTAAATAAATTTATAATGACACTGATGATTAAACTCACACTGTAAAAGTTCTAAAGTTTTCTACTTCACTATTCGTCAATTGTTGCTCTGCATTCGTAGTCTGGCAAATTTTACATGAAATGAGAGAATTAAATTACAAAAAAATATTTATTTCCGTCATTGTAATTTATTAAAGATGGTCCCACCAAGGGACTCGACCCTACCCGGAAACCGAAGTCTATTCCCATGATTAATTTCTTTTACCAATTGGCTTATACTCACGGCTATCACAAAAACAGATTTTCTGCCGCTATCTTTTATTAACTACGTAATATAATTTCATATATTATTCACATACTTCATTTCATATAATCACCGCTTAAAAGAGGGAGATCCAGAGCATAAGAATTAGAATTTCGACTGTCTTTTTGTACGTCAATGGTGAAAATATTGACAAATAAAGATAAACATGTCTCTAGCCACAACGCCCAATAGTAATTTTAAAAGCCCCAAAACCCTAAGGACCCTTACGACGCTCACAAATTTATATGCTTATGTTACCTGTAACTGGCAAAACTACTATAATTTGCCACGATTCGATATGTCTCGTTCCAGACTCGTCTCTTGAGTCCAGCTAATCAGCCACATCGACATGCAGTGATAATGTGTAATCGATCGGCTATTAAGTGGTGGTCAGGAACCACGGATCATGTTGGTCCTAATTAGACGGGAGGCCATCCATCAATGAGATTAGCATCTGGCCTGTGCTCTTGTGGGGCAAGCGGAAATATGGACGCACTTCATAGTGGATTTTAAATTATTTGATTTTGCTGGGGAATGTACAAGATATCATATTATTTGTCTAAATATGATGTTATATTTTCCTAAGAATTTGGTTACATATCTTTTCTAACGGGATATGTGTGTTGTGTTTCATTGATAATCCTTACACCGAAAAAACACATCGTGAAAAAGCCCACACGACTGAGTATTAACAAGTCTAAACTCCCGCATATCAAATTAAGTATAATAAACCACTTTCCAAAAGTCGCTAGTCACAAGAACATGTAGCATGCATGTGGGTTTCCTCACGATGTTCCCGGAACACCATATATTTTGCGCGCAATAAACAATTAAGACATGAACGCGCATGCGCATTCAGAGCCCACGTGTTTTACCAACACACTGGTTAATTAGCGATATCAAGCAACATGGAATAGGAACAATTTAATTAAAATTAAGTTTAAGTATCCCGCTGAATAATTGCAACTTGGTAAAGTTTAAGCATTCTATTAATTAAAGGTAAGTTCATTTAAATCTGGACAAATATGCTGAGTACACATTCATTACAACAGCATTTCTTAAAGAAAAGTTCACTTCTTGTATCCTTAATTGCATCGTTAGCTATTCTAACCCTACACAGGGATATATAATGTTTAAATAGGTACTAATTTTATAATTTTACCCCACAAAATTTTTATCATGTAATTGTCTTACTTACACTTTTTTATGTAATAAAATTTTAAGTATGTATATCTTTGTTGTTATACCTTTTTTATGTATCACCTTTTAAATATTTTATTGTATCATAGTCGTGAATGTTTAAAGCGGTATACTTACCTAGTTTTAGTTATATTATATTTAAGATTATTATAGCATATCGCTGTTGTTTATTTAAATTAATAAACATTCAGTATCAGAAGAGATTTGAGAATGACAATTGTCAGAGTGGATGCAATAGTAAACCGTCTCAAAACCTAGCAAATAGTTTATAATAAAACCTTTAACGTATCAGAAATAACTTCTTGCGTTATGATGTTCTATATTGTCTTTTATGTCCTCTTATGATTCACGGAGTTCTCGATACAGTTAACAATTTTGATTTTCAATCGAGTTGATTAGAGTCAGAAGACGTATCTGAATCCAGAATGGATTTAATTTAAGTCAACGACTGTCTCTTGCCTTATAGCGATGTTAAATACACGATCGATGGATGGGTTACTCCTGTTCAATCATTTTTTAAGACAATGTAACTTTTAACATGATATAAATCTCTACTTATATTGTAAAGCTGGAGCAGTTCGTTTGCATGCAAATTTCAGAGATTAAGAATTGAGTTTCTTAAAATGTTTTCAGTGATAAGTAGCTCATTTATAGAGAAACTCTTATTTGCAAATCTCAAAATAAATATTTTTGTTAATATAACAGTTGGCGATATTATCACTAAAAGCAATCTCTCCCAGATTTCCTTTGGATGGTTAGATCAAAAAAATACATATAGCCATTATTCGGATGTTTTTAACTATGGTAAAATGAAATTTGTATGTTTGCTTAAATGTACTTAATCATTATAAACATTTGCAAAAATAATTATTTATTCATAATAATAAATATAATCAAAATTATAATCATGTGAAACAAGTATAAAATTAATTATTCTGTTCGAAATATACATGAAGTAATGTGTAGAAAAATATATATAGAATAGAGTTTAATTTGTAATAACAATATTTGGTAATAATTTGTGACATTATTAGTGTTTCAGTGAGTTATGGTTTTTCGTTACAGATCCGATGAGATCAGACTGGAAAAGCCTAACTCACGTATCCAGTAGCAGATTGTAAGCGCGTGCGCCGTATTCGTGACCACATCAGTCAAATCTCCTTTTGATATGCACCTGATACAGCTCGTTATGCCACCGACCAAGATAAATTGGAACGCGGCGGGCGTCCGTGTAAAACCTTTTTTACGTCTCCAATGTCACTTGTCAAACTGACAGAAGATGTTGTGCGGTTGGCTGTAAAATTGCAAACCCGTTGCCTGTAGAAAAAAACATTTTTTTGCGGGAAACACTTAAACTTTCAAATGTTTTTTTATCAAAGTTTGAAAACCGTGTCCATATTGTTACTATTGTAATTTTTAGTTATACGTCCGATTTCTGAATTGAGTATTCAAGCTGAGAACGACTTAAGTATCGTTTTGTCTCATTCAGTTGTTAAGATTTCAATGCGACAGAACGATATTTAAGATGTTCTCAGCTGGAATACTCAATTCAGAAATCGGGCGTTAGTGACTTATTTAAATGGATTTTTGCGGTCCAAATAACAAAAATATAATGAAAACAACTCAAGTCGCATTTCTTGAAAAGAGACATTAAAGTGTTGGATTGATCTTGGATTGTGACGTTTTAAATTGCAGTACAGTTTCACTACAATGAGTGTATTATTCAGATGTATTCTATTCTTTCATAGCTTTTTATTACATATTTTACTGCGTAATAATTAATTAGAGAAGTTAATTCACCAAAATTTTATATAACACAGGACTTTGCGTTTTTTGTCTATTAGCAATTATTCAAACTCAGCAAAAAACCTTTACCTGAATTCAAACTATCTATTAGAATTACGCCCACCAGAAGTCGTAAGCATTTAGCCTTTCCATGTATTGGATAAAATCTTGATACATAGAAATTCTAAAGAGCATCTAGTTGCGACCCCGTTCTACGCCCGAGGCAGTGCGAGGTAATCTAACTGACATGATGGAGATGTCAGTCAACTCAACATGTCAATCTGACGGTCAAATTAAACGGCAGCCATCATGATTAAGGACCTTGTCGCTATTACCACCGTAACTAGTAAAAAAGCAGGATTTTCTGTAATTTTCCACAATTCCATAATATTTAATTAAACACACTTGCTCATAAAGAGTCTGTTATTGCACAGAACTTATAAGCATAAGCTGCATTGCTGTGTAGTGTCGGCTTAGAATAGCACTACCCCATTTCTTCCGGTGGGTGTACGTAAGAGGCGACTAACGGTATTGGGGCTTATAAGGGATTTTTGGGAGATGCGATTGGAGACACATCACCAACAACCTTTACTTTACCATCTTTTCCCCAATTAAGTTTCCAAAAGTGGCTGAGGAATTACTAATTCTTTAGCTCTGGCTACCCCTTCTCGGGATTTATAGCCGTGAGTATATGTATGTATGTATGTATGTTATAAGCATAACTCAAACTCAACTTAACGTTCTTGCCGTATATCCCCAAAAGTAGGCTGTGGTACTAACACTTCTGACAATCGCGTGACATTTTGTTCACGATGTTCAAACTACGCACGTTTACTTGAAAAAAGCATTCACTTAATAAAGTCAGGCCTATTGCCGCTTTGTACAAATGCACTGTCAAATGGCGGAGTACGCTTCATTCATTTGAGTTTCCTCACGATGTTCTACCTCACCTTACCTCACAACCTTGAGAAATTAACCATGCAAATGACTTTAGAAAAGATACATTAGTGAAGGTTCAACTTAGGATTTTAACTCGCGTCTCGTCTATAAAAACGATTGTATTCCCACTGAACTGTGGCTTTTTGGTTGCCATGACTCACTAGCGCTATAATGTACTTTTATTAAGTCTTACTTAGTTTGGGGCTAACTTGATCTGCGTGTAATATGTCCGTATATATTTATTTATTTATATTTATTTTATTTGTTAGTTACTAATTCACCATGATGTATACAAAAACGATATCCATGTATTTATTAATTCAATGATGTTTTTTTTATTATTTTATTAAACTTTATATTAGATTAAATAAATAGTGATGGATCTCTAACCGCATCGCCCAATACTCACGGCTATAAATCCCTAAAAGGGGTAACCAGAGATTCATAACTGGAAAATTCTTCAGCTACTTCTTGAAGTTAATTGGGAAAAAGATTGTAAAATTAATGTTTTTGGTAACGAGCCGCACATAACCACATTGCTCAAAAATCACTTAAAAAGCCGTGATAACCTTAGTCGCCTACAAAACTCGTGGAGAGAAAAGGGTTCTAAGCCGTGCCGGTATATTAAAAAACTGTGGTAAATACACAACACAACCGTGATAGCCCAATGGGTAGAACACTCTGTTATCGTGCAAACGTCTAGTTTTCAAATCCTGGGTGGAGCCTCTACAACAATTTGTCTTTTCTAAAGACATGTGTGTGGTTAATTTATCATGGTTGTTAACGGTGAGGGAAAACATCGTGTGGAAACCCACATGGCTGAGTTGTACTTAGTCATGTGACAGTGTATTCGTACAAAACGGCGATAGGCCTGCCCCCTATCACGTGAGTACACTGTCCATGCAAAACGTGGGTACTCTGAACACCAGGTGACAAAGTCACCAGATGTTCAGGAGTATTAGTACCTCTGCCAACCCCTTCGGGGATATTCGGCTTGAACGTATATGTGGTAAATAAATATTACCAACTTACGGTTGTCTCCTCATTATATTTTCTAACATTGTAGAGGCAAAGGTACGCTATCTAAGTTGAAGATTAATTTAAGATTGTAAAATTTTCAATAACATCGAATAATATTAAAATTAAAACATATCGAATAAAAAGTGTTCTAAATATATAACACCATAGGTATGTTCTGTGTTTAAACAAATGGAAAGAGTATGCTTATGTAGCATGTCAGAATAATCTCTATATGGCCACAGTGCCCTTCAAGCCACGGGGTGTTTTACGTTCAAGAAAATATTTATATCATTAAGGGTCCTATTTTTTACCGTGTTACATGTAGCCCATAAATAAATACTAGTAAAACATGTCAATTGCTTGTCGTTTAAGTAATTAAATATTATAATTTGACAGCAACTATTACAAGAGCAATTTCACAAAGTAAAATTACCAGACACTTCCCAGGTCTTAAACAACAATAATATTTTAAGTTGTCCGGAAGAAAAAACTTTGGTTACCGTTCAAAGATATCTTTAATTACATACATACATATACTCACGGCTATAAATCCCTAGAAGGGGTAGCCAGAGCTAAGGAATTAGAAATTCCTCAGCCCCATTTGGAAAATTGAGTGGGGAAAGGATGGTAAAGTAAAGGTTGTCGGTGATGGGTCTCCAACCGCATCGCCCAAAAACCCCTTAAAAGCCCCAATACCGTTAGTCGCCTCTTACGTACACCCATCGGTAGAAACGGGGTAGTGCTATTCTAAGCCGACACTACACGGCAATAATAATCTTTAATTAATAAACAATATAAAAACTAAGAAATAGATTATGTATAATTTTATCTCAAATGGAATAGAACTTTATTGCAGATCAGAATTAAATCATTTTACAGATATAATATAAAATAAAAGTATCTACAATTGGATTTATCATCTATTTAGATGATCTAATGAAAATTGAATCGCGGGGATACAACTTCCTTTACGCTCACGTCGTCATCTCCAAAACTAGAGTTCCATACCAAACCATTAATATAACAGTATTTACATTTCAATGACGTAATCGAACATGATGAAGGACATGTTTTATACATACATACATACGTATACTCACGGCTATAAATCCCTAGAAGGGGTAGCCAGAGCTAAGGAATTAGAAATTCCTCAGCCACTTTTGGAAATGTGAGTGGTGAAAAGATGGTAAAAATAAAGGTTGTTGGTGATGGGTCTCCAACCGCATCGCCCAAAAATCCCTTAAAAGCCCCTATACCGTTAGTCGCCTCTTACGTACACCCATCGGTAGAAACGGGGTAGTGATATTCTAATCCGACACTACACGGCACGTATGTTTTATGTGTGTCATAATTTTAATATAAACCTATAGTTTTAAACAGATTTCTGCAAACCTGCATATTTCAATGTCTATCATTTACATTATCAGTAATATATTTCACCCCTATTTAATCAGGTGGTAGTAAACGTCTTTTCACACATGTCGATTCAATATGATTGTATAGAAATACTTTATCATTTTATTAAACATTCTATGCAAAAAAACTATTTAAATGGTTGTAGGCAAAACGGTTTTATTCAAATACCATTAAAAAGAACTGTTGACTAATGTATTGTATAAAAACAACGATAACTTTATTACGCTTGCTAATATTAATATCCTACAAGTATTGATAATATCTTTGAATTATTAATATTTGTACGGGCAGATGTATATTCGCAGGTACTGTGGTAAGAATAACAGCCATTAGATAACTTAAAAGAATACAAGTTATTAAAATATCAGAAATATTTCTATAAGCGTTGTTTTTATAATTTATTCATTCTCATTTTACCTAACTTATTTTCAGTAAGTACATAGTGTGTCATGTGACAACTATGCGTCAGTAAATAAAAAGAAAATGGTTTTTAGAGTGGCCTTTCAACGAATATATTTTGATGCGCTCTTTGTTCAGTATAAGTTAGTAAGTTTAAGTTAACTTTTATTTATTAAGATTTAATAGCAATATTGATTAAAATCTCATACACACATACATATACTCACGCCGTTAATTCCCATTGGGGTAGGCAGAGACTATCGATCGCCACTTCGTACGATCCTGGCAAACCTCTCTTGCTTCGTCTACATCCATCAATCTTTTCATACATGCTCTTTTGTTCTTCATACTTTGGAGGCCTGCCTTTTTGAGCACACTCTCAATTTGGTCCAAGTGTGTCTTTCGTGGCCGTCAAAAAAAATCTCAAAAGTTTGTTTTTAGTTAAAAGGGAAAAATGTGTTTTACTTTAGTCTTTTCACTGGTTTTTAGTCTTTTTACTGGTTTTTTAAATCTTTTATGGTATCCATTCGGTAAAAATATTTTACTACCACCCTATACTTAGTGTTTTCGTATTCATCTTAATTATACCATTTTCGTTCTATGTAAGTACTAGTAAAGCTATTAAGTAATGACTCTACATCTATTCCCCATCTATCATAACTTCTATTGCCTAATCACCCCAAGGTGTAACTCAAACTCACTAATTAGGATAGAAGCAATAAATAATTCAAAGGGAAGCCTAAAGGTGTTTTAATTTATTCAGCGATCGTTATTCAATGCGTAGGGACGCTGGCGGTCGCAATTATTCAATAACAGATGCACTAACAATCATAGGAATACATTAACACACAATAAATACTGTTTGTGTCTGTTAAGACATGGTGAGCCGAATAGCTGGTTTGAGTACTGAGCGTTTGAACTTCGGCAAATGTCTTTATTTGAGAGTTACGTTGTTACCCATTCTTACTGTTTAAGTTTGAGAAAATTCTATCGTTGAGCTACAACTTTTTTTCTTCAATGGAAAGATCTAGAAGAATAATAAATAAACGTTTACGAATTACGTATAGAAAATAAGATCAGTTCGAAATTCGATGGGCAAAATTTTACCAGTTGCTTTAATTTGAAGATAAATTTTACGGGCGAGAGAACTTACAGATACATATAAACTATTGCTATTCCTCTTTCTCCACAGAGTATGATAGAATATAAGCACGAAGAAATATTATATATGCGACGAAATGTAATCTTGGAATCTAACATCAAAATAGTATTGAGGTTGAACCTCGGATCGCATAACATTACTAAATATAGCACAATACTGAATATAGCATACATAAATTTTTATCCGAATTTTCAAAATACATCTCTACTAGCTTTATCCAGGGAAAAAACACAAACTAGGCAATTTTTTTATGAAAAAATGCCGTTCTAGTTTCTTTTAATGAGTGTTGACTCTTTACGAACCAAATGTTGTTTTTATTCAGCTGAACATAAGTGACATAATTTTATAGGGTTGCTTGTTTACCAATGTACAAATAACTTAATTCATTCTCTAATCATACAGTAGATACGGCGCTTTTTTCTTGCTAATTATAACGTTCTGGGGACAACAACTCAAGAATTCGCAACAATGTATTGTAATTGTCAACACAGTACTAATTAGTATACATTTGCTTCGTAGAATTTTAAATTCATACATACATTTATTCACGGCTATACTTTCCTTAAAGTGGTTGCCAATCGCCCACAATCAATTAAAATGCTCTAATTCCTAATGCATTTAAACTACTAATCTTCAAAATAAAACTGCAAAAAAGCATAGTCAAACTTATTGGAATAACAAAAACACTAAACTAACGCTGATAAAATCAAAGTAATATTTGTTCTTTGCAGTATCATTAAAAACCACCACCCACCACCAACAATGCCGTTGTTAGGTGCATAATTTCAAAATCTTGCCGAAAAATCAATAATTCCAAAAGCATGTTTTTAACCCTTTTTGGCATTTATAGATATTTGAAATAATACGAGTAGTGTGAACGATGCTTAACAGAAGCCCATGATTGTTACATACTCTTCTTGTCTATGCTTTTTCGACTCTGGGCCTCTCGGTTTTCTGCCACCTTAGTCTTTAGAATATCATAAGTATATTAACCCGTTATTGAAGGAGGTCTAAAGTGTATGTGGTGCAATAGGAAACTGGCTCCTTACCCGGAGGTACGTGCTCGTATTCCGATCGCGATCTCGGCTGATAACAATCACTGATATGCAAAATGATCGGCGAGCTGTGAAAATGCGTAGAGATTATATTATACAAAAAGTGAGAAACTATGTACTTCAATTTATTAGTGTACGTTGAGGACGAAATGATTATTTTTCACCTGCTTATTAAATAAATTCCTGTCATTATTCCTGCTCACCCTCCGCACTTCAAATAAATATAAAAACCTACATCAGGTAAGCAAAAGGAAAATGTGTCAATATTGGACTGTGGCATGGGTTTCTAACTCGACAATACACTCAAGACTAAATCACAAAAATCTATAATCATCGTATAAAATATTACTCTAAGCGGAGATCCATCATGCGACCTACTCCAGAACCTACATAGGTAGTTTCTTTACAAATTTATCACGGAAAAGTGCTACAACTTATAATAACTAAGATGCTTACTACTTCTGCAAAGCTAAAGCTGTTCACTGGAACTTGATAAAAT
The DNA here is from genome assembly GCA_963576735.1 of Bedellia somnulentella. NCBI lineage: Eukaryota > Metazoa > Arthropoda > Insecta > Lepidoptera > Bedelliidae > Bedellia > Bedellia somnulentella. Next base: position 2,696,947 of record OY755178.1, read on the forward strand.
AAACGATATAAAAATCAAAACTAATCCCTTTATAGATGCTTTTAATTTTCTCTCTCATCCCCACATTTCCCTCCATCACAGTGCATAGTGTCGCCGATGTCGAGAGGCGGCGCTCGCCCAGCGACAGGTTTATTTGAATAAAACATCGGTCCACTGCTCTTTAATATTAGAATTTGTTAGTGTGTTCATTGGATGATCCGTTATTAGGAATATATGGAGCTGCTGTCTTGCTTTCAGTGTAAGTTCCAACATTAGATATTGCAAGCTTCTCTGTTCTGCAAATGGGTCACTTAAAAGATAACTAAGGATAGAAATGTTGGTAATTTTTGACGCAACAGACACGTTTTGAGATCGATCCCTTCACAATAGATTTTTTTTTAAACATCTTCGGTTCTATAGCCATGTAGTGCCGGCTTAGAATGTCACTACCCCTTTCTACCCACGGGTGTCGTAAGAGGCGACTAAGGGTATTGGGGCTTTTTATTGGATTTTTGGGCGATGCGGTTGGAAACCCATCACCAAAAACCTTTCTTTTTACCATCTTTTCCCCACTCAACTTCCAAAAGTGGCTGAGGAATTTATAATTCCTTAGCTCTGGCTACCCCTTCTAGGGAAATATAGCCGTGAGTATATGTATGTATGTATGTATGTATCTTCGGTTCTGTTTTATGTTGTAAGATGAACGCCGTCAAATCTGTTAAAACGTACAAAAAATGAACTTTATAGCGATAATCTTGCAATCTGACCAATCGTCGACTGCATATGATCCGTAATCAAGGTACAAAAAAAATATTGTAGTTTCAGCGTTACACTTTATTTAAAATTATATTATGATCGCTTTAAATTATTTTGTAAATCTACTGAGTGCTGCAGTTTTTCTATTTAAGACTCAAACTCAACCTTACATTACAACCATCACCATAATTAGCAAATAGATTTTACATACATACTGCTGAGCATAACCTTAACCAAAGAAACGCAGCTAGCAAGCAGATCTTGTGCAGCCTTTTTAATGTGAATGTTAAAAATGCATTCATCAAACGCGTTTAATATTCAGAAGAAATTTGTACCAGAACATATCATCTGGTGACAACTAGACAACTGGAATAAATCGTCAATGACGGGAATACTAAAACCAAAGTAATTAAATATTCTCATTAAAATCACAAGCCAATTCCAATTAAGTTAATCGTTTAGCGACCGTAAATCAAAGGGAACATTTCCCATCGAAAAATTTGCATTTATCAAACTATATTTTCATTAAGACGACAGACAGATAATAAATTGCTAGTAGTTATATGAATATTCAGAAGAAATCGGTATTACATCAAGTCGATTGGTCAGAAATGGTCAAGTCTTAGATGAGTAAGGCAGCTTTTCGTGTTCACTGACTGGCTATACGCACTGCACTGGCATTTTCCTAGAAAATATTAAACAGAGCTTTGGAATTAAAACCAATAGGGTACTCTGCAGCATTGTTGAAGTTTGGTATCAAACAGTATAAACCATTATTTCTATATAAAAGACATTATAATATCAATGAAGTACACCATCGATGGACAACTATGTGTCAAATATGTTTTGCCAATATATTGGTAATTTCTCTCTACAATAAATGAAGTAATGAAATCAAGAAGAGTAGAACACTTTATTAAGTTTTTAAAGATATCTCTTTAGCTGCTTATACGCAACTGTTTTATTCAGTAAAAGTTACCTCGAAAAATGAGATTAATGACATAAACTTAATTTGAGATGATTATTTTCATCGAAACTCGAGTGGCAATGGGCAGTCTATAAATTTAATTGTGTAAATATTTATTTTAAGTCATACTGTCATGTTAATTTATGGTCCATTTCAGTATTATCATAATTGAATAATTTAAAAATGATTACATTATAATTTGTATTCCATCAATTTATAAAAACTATTATGCTAAATAAAATTTTAGTTACAACCCTCAGACGCTCAGACGTCATAAGTAGGGAGTGCAATCTCGGTATTGCAAGATCTCGAAATACCGAGATCTCGCACTTATTTTGCAAGATCAATCTTGCACCCAAAATCATACGAGATCTCGCAAGATTCGCAAGATTAGGCAACGTGTTCCTTGTCTATTCTAGAGCGGTCGCTTATAAAACCAGATAGGCTTATAAAAGCACTTCAGTAACTTTGATATGCTCATAGCCTTCAGTTAGTCATTAAAAACTGTCAAGCTTTTCCGTAAATCACAAAAAGAATAATGTTTTGCAAAAGTACATAACTAATGACTTTCACGATTACACATTATAATTAAGACAACTATTGACTTTCGGATATTTGATCGCGTTTTATGACATGATTTTATAAAGCCCGACGTTTCGAAAACTTTTCAGTTATCATGATCACGGGAAGACATGGGAAAAACCATGTAATAAAACGCGATTAAAGATCCGAAAGTCGATAGTAGTTTTAACATAACTAATGAGTTTGGCGAAAACATGCAGTTAGTACTCGACTCAAAGATCCCTGGTCCAGTCTCGCTGATATGATCTCAATATTTAACAAATTCAAGACGTGCTTTGGTTGATTTAGAGCCTAAATCAACGTTCCAACCTATCAAATTGGCAGTTGAAGTATTGTGTCGTTATATCTACCGCTGAAACTATTTTGCGCTTCATAGTAGGAAAGTTGGAAAATCTCACAACACGATTAGCGCTAAAAAGCTGGCAGATCCTATGAAGACTCGCATCGTGAGCGGGGAACCATTATGACTGCAGTTTTATCCCATTGAAAAGATTCGGCCCGATATTATAATAATTTTAGGTCGCTCATGTATGTGATGACACTTTCAGTTTGCCACCAAAATCTCTAGTAATAAAGCAGAATAAATTTCCGTTCATTTCAATTATATGTTTTGTTACAATAATTCGCTCATGGAATTAAGTTTATTCATTTTTAGTAAAATATTTGTCACTATAAAACAAAACTTAGTATGTTTGCGAGATCTCGGAAAATACCGAGATCTTGCAAGATTAGACGTCCGCAATCTTGCAAATACCGAGATTGAGATTTTGCTGCAAGATTGCACACCCTAGTCATAAGGTCAAAATATAGCTATGGACTTATCTTACCAACATCTTTTAAACACCTATATTTTCTGAAGAAATCTCTCCATCATTTAACTTATGCATCTCCAGACACATAAAATCGTTCCATTTTCAAATTGGCGTCATGTCGCTGATCCCTGTCACTTGCTGTGGTCTGGATTTCTTACTCACTCTGATTGGACGCAAACTTTTCGAGTGATTAAAATAATTTTAAAATATCTTATATTATAAGTGTATTTGTAATGTATTTTTAACGGAGCCGCTTTTAAGACTCACGGTTGGTTAGATCTTTGATCTCCCATTTGAGGGGGAAATCGTACCCAGTAAGCTAAATAAATCACTCGTTAACAATAATTTTGTGCGTCTTGTGTTGAATTAAAAACTCACTAATAAATCTCAACTTTCTAAAGGGAATTAAAGCAACAGTTAAAAAGCATTTTAAAAAACAAAAAGTAATATGTCAAATTGTCCATGTAAGTATATCAAACTGTACGCCCGTACACCGACCGTGCAAAAGCAATTTATTTATTTTTACGAAGAGGTTTTCAAAATTGATGAGGTGAGCCGAGAAATACGAAAAAACCATTGGAAATATTAATAAATCGGTTCAGATATATGAGATAACATTACTTTGACTGTGTTGAATTGACTTGAATGGAGCGCGGCAGCCGACATGTTTTTGTCACGCACGGCGCATGCGCGGTTTTTTGCACCGCCATTTTGTTAAAACTTATCACCGATGTAGAAAGTAGAGTTTGGACAAATATATCGTTGTATTTATATCAAGTTTTTAAACATCGATTGATATATAATCAAAACTAGAACTATATTGAAGATAAGATAACTAACTAGACTAGAACTATAACGAACCAGCATTGCTCTATACAGAAGGGTAGCGGCAGTGATTTTGAAAATATTTTTTATATTCATTCACTTTGTATCTGTTCTATGTAATATGTTCTATTAATAAGTTGAATATCTAAATAATAAACAAATTTTAGACTAGAACTTACGGTTTATATCCTGGAAGACAAGGCAGAGATACTATTTATTTTGCACATCACATAACGCTTAGTCTTCTGGAGTCCAGATTCAGAGTTTTGCTGCTTACCTTTTTACCAGGACAGATACAAATGCATCTTTGAATGTTAGAAAGTTTTACGTTGCTGGGTTGTAGTTTTCAGACTTTTCTGTATCCATCACCTTATGACACTTAGTCATAATGCTAAAGGATATCAAATGTGTGCGATAACTTAAATTTTATACTTTGATATTTATTTAAAAAGAAAAATAAACTAAGATAAAATAAATGGTTACATTACATCACAAAATCATGCGTCCTCTACACCAACATCGACAACACAAAGCAAGGTTCAATACGGATCAAGAAAAACACAGTTCATGTGATCAGTAACTTTTATAACATATTATGATATTTTTGCCCGCAACCGGACGCCTTATACGAGACAACAGAATCGTAAACATGATGGATGGCCGACTGGTTGTGATCGATAGCCATGAATTTACACAGTTAAAGTATTTTTTAAAGTATCCAGATCCTTTAGTACAAGATTGGTGTATTATATTAACTGTCGCTGTGCAGTTTCTTAAAATGGCACTAACCTAATTCTTTCCGTGAGTGTCGTATGAGCCGACTTCTAGGTTTAGGCCTTTGATGTGATTGTTGGGCAGTGTATCTGGAAACCCACTACAAAACATTGTTTATTTCACAATCTTTTAATGACTTTTAAAAATTGCTCTGAATAGTATTATATTATTAATAAATTATTAATTATTTCACCATCTTTTCCCCACGCAACTTCCAAAGGTGGCTGAGGAATGTCTCATTCCCTGGCTCTGGCTACCCCTTCAAGGGATTTATAGCCGTGAGTATATGTATTTATGTATGTAGTATTCAAACTCAAACTCAAACTTTTATTGCAAACCATAAGTGTACAAATCGTTGGTGTAATCAAGGTACAGTTATAAATATGGACCCTGTTGGGCACATGCAATTTCACAAGAGGGCTGGAGATACTAAAACTAAAAATTAAGGTAGTAAACATTACATGGCACAAAATTAAAATTTCTTCAATTAAAAACACTATAAATATGTGTATCAAATTTAAACAGCACAACAATAAAATTAATATTATTTTAGGTCAAAGTATTATTATTTTAGTTAACATTATTATTAAATTAGGTTTATTTTAGGTAATTAGGTTAATCTATAGTATCATCTATATTATCATTACATTAAGCTTTACCAATAAGTGGAAAAAACAAACAAATTAAATATTGATATTGTATTATTACAGAACTAGATAACTATAAAGAATGACTTAGAAATTTGGTACTAATATTGCTCAACCTTAACTAAGATATTCCTCCACTCTATAATAACATTTATCAATAAGAAAGTTTTTTAGTATAATTAAAAATCTATTATATATTTCTTCCTTTTTTATATAATCTGGTAATTTATTATAGATCCTAATCGACATCATGTGAGCATTATTGGATTGTAAATGCAACCGTGTGCGTGGTAGGTCTAAGTTACCGCGGTGCCGCAGAGTGTATCTCTGCTGTATGTCTTGCCTCTTTATGTAGTGTTCTGGGTGGTTTCGGACTAATTTACAGATTTCCTGGATGTAAATACAGGGTAAAGCTAATATTCGGAACTTAATAAAATATTGTTTACAACTAACGGTGGGTTCTATATTTGCAATGATCCTTATAAGTTTTTTTGACGGATTAGTAGGTCAGGCGCTTCAGTACTGTTTCCCCAAAGTATCACGCCGTAGCTGAGCCACGCGTGGGCGTACGCGTAGTAAGCTGAGAGTGCAGTTTGTATATCTGTGGTTTTTTTAACTTCCTTTAGTGCATATGTAAATTTAGCAAGTTTTTCGCGGACTTTATTTATGTGAGCTTTCCAATTTAATGATTTATCTATTTCTATTCCTAATAATGGTGCTGTGTTTACAGATTCAATTTTTTTATTGTTATATAAAAAGTTTATATTTAGGGGGTTTTTTTGATGGGGATGGAATGATATAAGTTTAGTCTTATCCGGATTAATTTCTAAGTTATGGTCTGTTAACCAATTATTGACGTTATTAAGGACAATTTCAAGTTTTGTATTTACTTCTTCTTGGGTTTTACTTGAGATAACCAAAGAGATATCGTCTGCGAATAATACACATATTATATTAATCTCTCACTTTACCCCTTTTCGAGATTTACTCACTGCTATATAAATCCCGAAAAGAGGCAAACCGAGAGATTAATATAAGACTATTCAGAGCAACTTTCGAAAGTCATTAAAAGATTGTGAAATAAACGATATCTTGTAATAGGTTTCCAGATCCTTACCCTAGACAATCGCAACCTATAATTACCAGACAATTTGTCTGGTGTCCTTAATTTTTAAGGCCCCCAACACAAGTACAAAAATCATTTCTGTAATCGCTGTGTAGTGTCGAATTAGTATAGCACTTAGGGTGTATCCCTTCCAGGGATTTATAACCGAGAGTAAATTAGATGTATGTATTTTATACATACATACATACATACATATACTCACGGCTACAAATCCCTAGGAGGGGTAGCCAGAGCTAAGGAATTAGAAATTCCTCCGCCACTTTTGGAAATGTGAGTGGGGAAAAGATGGTAAAAATAAAGGTTGTTGGTAATGGGTCTCCAACCGCATCGCCCAAAAATCCCTTAAAGGCCCCAATACCGTTAGTCGCCTCTTACGTACACCCACCGGAAAAAATGGGCTAGTGCTATTCTAAGCCGACACTACACAGCTATCATTCTGTTACCTAAATATACATACACAATACACATACGGCTATAAATCCCAAAAAGGTATAGCCAGAGCTTTAGAGCTTAAAACTCCTCAGTCACATTCGGAACTAGATAGGGGACAAGATGGTAGAAATAAGGTGTCGTATTTTATTTTATCGATTGGAAATTCCCTAGAAATAATATATTAAGCCATAAAATACATTAATAACATAAAATAAACATAAAATTTATATAATTAAATATATTTTATGTTTCTTATGAAAGTTATATGTCACGTGAGAAGTGATACTGACAAATTTTGTATGCAACATCTGTCAGTATGCAACGTTGAGGAGGAGGGGATCAGAGAAGTTACTTCAATGGGACTATAATCATACTATTGGTCCTTTAAATTCCAATAGTTCAACTGCGGTTTACAAACTAGCAAAACATAAACTTTACTATAATCTTTAATCCGCGATTTGTTTATATCAATTATCAAAAACAATGTTTAAATTTACTAAAATCAATATTACTTAAAAATATATTGTTTTTATTAGTTAAGTAAAGGACACATACTATAACATTGTCATTATGGTTCAAGACGACAAGGAAGAGTTCAATAAATATTGACTCGCAACTCTATTTAGCAATTCAGCGCGCATATTATTCCCGCCAAAACATTGAATCATGGCGGTCGTGTATTGCCCACTATTGCCTATCACGACCGCGATACACAAACAAAAATATTGGCCCAAGTACAATCGCGGACAGTTCATAAACAATCGGCGCACACTTCCGATGCTGTTGCTAATTTATTTTGCCGATCATGTTGGGAAATGTACTGGTTTAACAAAAGTTGTAGAGGGATAAGTTGGTAAAAAATATGATCACAATTCAACTTTAGTGCCGATTGGTCCCAAAAGGTTGAAGAGTTTCAGATACTTCTAAACATAATGGCATGTTCAGTGGTAGGCGGGGTCAAGAGGACTTTATGACTTTGTATACAAGCATGGGGACTAAATGAGAAAATAAGTATTTTATTTGGTTTTTCAGGTTTCATAAGTGAAACTACTGTTTTGTAACAAATAAAAACAAACACACGACGTAGAAACAATACAAATACTTATGGCTATATATCACAAAAGAGGTAGCTAGAGTTTGATAATAAGAAACTCCTCAGTCATATTTCGAAGTTGAGGAAAAAGGTTATTCAAAAAAGTCAATTGGTGAAGACCGCGTACAGAAATGAGTTAATGCTATTCTAAACGACAACTGTGTAAAAAAATAATCCTGAATAAACCAACGACCGCGAGACCTAAATATATTTAAACCTTGTTTCCCGCGACAGTACCAAGCTAAGATAAGCGAGTTATTGTTGCCGCGTAAAATGCCAGAGTGCGCATGCGCCCCGCTCGATTCAGATATCAACTTCACAACAGCTTTACATACATACTTCAACAGATATAGCACTACCTACTTTCTATATTGCTATTCATTAGAAACGCCTTCGTGGGCCATCGGTTAGAGCCATAAGCTCACGACTTGGATGTGTGCACTACGAACGGCTATATGTCCCAAAAATGGTTAACTAGGACTGAAGTCCTTAAAATTAAATTAAAATTAGAATTAAAATTCTATTACAACTTCTCTAAGTAGAATGGCAAGTCATATTAGCTCCTACGACACCCACAGGGAGAAATAGATCAGTGCTATTCTAAGCCGACACTACAAAGGCTGTCTAGCTACTGGGTACACATGTACAGTAAGAGGTATTTTAGTTTAGTTAGTTATAGTTACTATGTTGTATGCTCAATAACTATAGATAATGAAAAAATAAGATGATTCGTTTCTTGCGACATGCCTCTGGATCCGCCACAGTAGTAATCATACATAATTTCTCTACAAAATTCCTCAGCCTCCTTTGGAAAATTGAGTGGGGTAAAGATGGTAAAGTAAAGGTTTTTGGTGATGGGTCTCCAACCGCATCGCCCAAAAATCCCTTAAAAGCCCCAATACCGTTAGTCGCCTCTTACTTACACCCATCGGTAGAAACGGGGTAGTGCTATTCTAAGCCGACACTACACGACGATTACAGTAGTAATCGTTGTCTGACAACGTCGCGCGTCACGCGTCACGCGTTAGGGCAGCGTGGTAGACTATGGCCAAATCAAAGGTGTTATGATGATTCTTGCTTACCGTTGATGACGTAAGAGAAGACTAAGATCTGATAGGTGACATATTAAAAAAAAATAAAAAATTATTCGTTGCATACAAATTTAAAACACTTAAACACACCTTTCAGCGACACCTATGCATCCTCGACGATTCTTCGCTAGATGAACTTGTCAACACTGTTATTAAAGCTGTGTAGTGTCGGCTTAGAATAGCACTACCCCATTTCTTCCGGTGGGTGTACGTAAGAGGCGACTAACGGACTTGGGGCTTTTTAAGGGATTTTTGGGCGATGCGGTTGGAGACCCATCACTAACAACCTTTATTCTACCATCTTTTCCCCACTCAACTTCCAAAAGTGGCTGTGGAATTTCTAATTTCTCAGCTCTGGCTACCCCTTTTAGGGATTTATAGCCGTGAGTATATGTATGTATGTATGTTATTAAAGTGGTGGTATTGAGAGTGGTAGGCTTAATCAGTGAAAATCACAGAAAGCCATTGGATAAAGGCAGCGCATTATGATGATAAATAGGCGTATTCAGTATATTTTTAAAAAGATGATTAGTAACGTTATGTCAGCTTGAGTACATAGAGAAGCAATGAATGAAAGTAAATTAATGAAAAGTACATAAACAAAGAGGCTATTTGGATGGTAATGGCAGTAGAGAATGACCACGAAAGACACATTTAGATCAAAAAGGCTATGACACTCACTCAAATTTCAAACACAACTAACTGTTAGACATATATACTAACACAAAGAGAAAACATACATACATACATACATATACTCACGGCTATAAATCCCTAGAAGGGGTAGCCAGAGCTAAGGAATCAGAAATTCCTCAGCCACTTTTGGAAATTGTGTGGGGAAAAGATGGTGAAGTAAAGGTGTTGGTGATGGGTCTCCAACCGCATCGCCCAAAAATCCCTCAAAAGCCCCAATACCGTTAGTCGCCTCTTACGTACACCCACCGGAAGAAATGGGGTAGTACTATTCTAAACCGACACTACACAGCAAAAGAGAAAACAATAAAAGGGTATAACATATAGGTATTTAAAATATACTTACACAAGCTTTGAAATAATAGTATTAAAATGCCTTTGTTACTAACTACAACATCAGGTATCTGCCACTGAAAATCCCGTCAAAATGACAAATTTGGGCACCAAGAGTAAAAGAGACCGGTATTTTTAGGACTTAAATACGTAAATACACACACGGCCATAAATCCCAAAAAAGGGTAGCCAGAGCTTTAGAGCTAGAAACTCCTCAGCCACATTTGAAAGTTGATAGGGACATGATGGTAGAAATAAAGTATCGTTGATGATCGAGTCTCACACGACACCCGTGGGTAGAAAGGGGTAATAAGGGGCCTTAAATGTACAGGAAAATATTGTATCAGTATTATGTCGTAATAATCACCGTGACGTTGATTCTTTCAATAAGTAATGATTAAAGCATAAGTATCTAATCAAAAGCTGATACTCATATATTATAGAAATCTGAACACTTAGGGTCCAATCTTCTATAAAAAAGAGGATCCGCTGACCAGATTTCCAGTTTGTGTATCCCCGAAGAGGTCGCAGACGTACTATTACTTCTGAAAATTAAATGACATTGTCACCTGATGTTCAGAGTACCTACGTTCTGCTTGGACAGTGCATACACGTGATAGGGGCCTGTCGCTGTTTTATTTATTTATTTTTTTATTCATTTGGCACACATACAGTACAATTACATAACAAAGATATTTTACAACATTTAATCAGATCACTTCAGTAAATGTACCTTAATAGTGGGCACATCATGATAAAAAAAAATTATAGATATTTACAAATTATAAAGAACAAATTGTTAAATTTAAATTAAATTTAAAAAACACAATAAAAAACAAATTAAGAGATAAAAAAATATATAAATTAACATAAGAGATTAAAGTTTAAGCATAGAAAATTAACACACACATACTCACGGCTATATTTCCCTAGAAGGGGTAGCCAGAGCTAAGGAATTAGAAATTCCTCAGCCACTTTTGGAAGTTGAGTGGGGAAAAGATGGTAAAATAAAGGTTTTTGATTATGGGTCTCCAACCGCATCGCCCAAAAATCCAATAAAAAGCCCCAATACCCTTAGTCGCCTCTTACGACACCCGTGGGTAGAAAGGGGTAGCGACATTCTAAGCCGGCACTACACGGCATTTAGAAAAGACAAAAAGGTGTAGACCCAACTCGGGATTTGAACCAAGGACTGTCTAGATAGGCGAGGTTCTACCCATTGAACCATGACGGCTGTTTAATTTATACCGATATTAAATGTCAAAATCCAAGAACTTTATAAGATAGACAGAGCCTTTCTACAATTAAAATAACTTCATTCAATGCATAGTCCAAATAGGCAATGTCCCGTTTCATTCAATTGAATTTCTATAGTTGCAGTTAGTCTGTAGAATAAAGCCTGCGGCCAAACAATATGTATCGAACACCAGAATCTATTTGACACCTCATTTATGTTCACTGTAATATTAAATATACGCCTTTGAAATATTGCCGGGCTGTTGGTTTTTGAATGTAATTTGTTGCGGAATTTGTATGGATCTAGGTTTATTCTGGTTTATCAATGATGGGGAGATAGTGTTCTGTTTCTCTGGTTCTTAGCCGCCTTACTCGGCTTTATTATGGATAAGTTTGGGTTTGGTTTAGATTATATGTGACTTGAACCTATGTCATTTATTTAGTCATATAACTATCCCTCTTTTTCAAATATGACACTTGGCAGAGTACATTTTACATTAACATGTTGGTATGTATTTGCTGTGTAGTGTCGGCTTAGAATAACACTACCCCATTTCTACCCGTGGGTGATCATAAGAGGCGACTGAGGGTATAAGGGCTTTTCAAGTGATTTTTGGGCGATGTGGTTGGAGACCCGTCACCAAAAACATTTATTATTACCATCTTTTCCCCACTTAACTTCCAAAAGTGGCTGAGGAATTTCTCATTCCAAAGCTCTGGCTACCCCGTTTAGGGAATTATAGCCGTGAGTATATGTATGTATTTGTATTTTTATGCGATGTGGCATTTGTGGCATATTAGTTAGGAATAAGATAGTCGAATAGGGATTGCTGGTGATTCGATCCACGCTGCATCACCAATGGCAAAATTCCTAAGCCACCTTTGAAGTCCACGGGAAAAGGTGGGATAGAACGTTCAGGACGTTCAAAATGTTTAAAATACTAAATTATATGTATCGTACATGTTTTTATTTAGTTATAATTTAACATTGCATATTTTTTTATTTTAGTCAAATATAAGACCAGCAGTGGAATTACAATTTAATAAAAAAATTACGAATAATACAATAATAAAACTAGCTCTGATGATAAAGCTTTTTTTCTAAGTTTTGCAAATGCAACTTTATAAAATCCTATTTATTACTTTTCATTCCTCTTATTATGTTGGCTTAAAATAGCATAAGTCCATCCCTTCCCTATGATATCGCAATTTTTCAGTGATTATAAGACGATGCCATTGGAGTCATCCTTATTGCACCATCTTCGCCTCACTTAAGTAACTGCAGAATGTTTTAACTCCAAAGCTCTATTACATTAAAATCTATATTGGCTCTCTCTATATTTTCGGAAAAAAATACATAAGTACATATACTCACGGCTATAAATCCCAAAAAGAGGTAGCCAGAGTACTAGAGCTAGAAACTCCTCAGCCACATTTGGAAATTGTTAGGGGAGAAGATGGTAGAAATAAAGAGTCGTTGATGATCGAGATAGGCAGAGACTATTGATCGCCACTTCGTACGATCCTGACAAACCTCTCTAGCTTCGTTTACATCCATCAATCTTTTCATACATGCTCTTTTATTCTTCATACTTCGGACGCCAGCCTTTTTGAGCACACTCTCAATTTAGTCCAAGTGTGTTCTCCGTGGTCGTCCTCTACTAACATTACCATCCACACTAGCTCTATAGATCCCTTTTACCAATTTCCTATCATCCATCCTCTCTATGTGCCCAAACCATCTCAACATTCCTTTTTCTATCTTTCTTACAATATCATCTCTCACACCACACTTTTCACGAATAATACTATTTCTCACTCGGTCACATAATCTAACATTACAAATTTTTTTTAGGGACCACATCTAATGTATTTACTCTGCTCTCATGCTTCTTCTTGTTCTTCTTCTCTCTCTGCCTACCCCAATGTTAACTATTGGCGTGAGTATATGTATGTATGTATGTATGATGATCGAGTCTCTTACGACACCCGTGGGTAGAAAGGGGTAGTGACATTCTAAGCCGTTACTACAGTGCAAACATAAAAATGTGTGCTCTGCCATATGTGACTGAACAATTCAATATCTATACTTATAATAAATCTGTAGAGAGGTCAATTCTGTACATGAAATATATTTTCAAAATAACTATCAGGTGGTGATTAGTGATCGATACTGATGCCAAAAATGCAATCAGTAAAATTTTTGTCTGTCTGTCTGTCTGTCTGTCTGTCTGTCTGTCTGTCTGTCTGTCGGTTTGTATGTTCCTTATGGAAACAAAAACTACTCGACGGATTTTAAGGAAACTTGGTACAATTATTCTCCATACTCCTGGGCAGGTTTTTTTATACTTTCCAGCAGAATAGTAAAGGGGAATTTTGGGAAATTTTGGGAAAACGGGAGCAGCTACTACATTTTTTAAGCTTCCGTCGCGTGTGCAGCCTTAATGGTTAAACTTACATAGAAATCATGTATGACGGAAATATTCTTCATAAAATTATCTAAAAAAAAATCCTCAACAGTTTATGTCTATCTTTTACGGTTGACTCACAATAACACGTGTAATTCCTGATAGCTTAGCAGTTCGGAACATTCTGATTATATTTGTTTACTCTTACATTTGTAAACCTCTCACTCATCCCTAATTTAAAAAAGGTAACATTATTACCTATTCAATAAAAAAAGAATCATAGAAATCGGTAGAGAAACACCGAAATTATACATAAAATAAGCCATCGCGCCCGTGACCAAAACCGAATCGTTACTAATTTACATTTAGCATACTAGATGGCGCCAGTAGTTGCATCCTACAACGCGTAATGATTTATTTTTTAGATTGTTATAAATATTTCATAGCGTTTTATTCCAAAATTTGCTATTAAACGGAAATACTGAACCGTTCATTAAAGCGCATTAAAAATCACCAAACTACACTGTTTAGGGAGTGCTATAAATTAATTAAATTGAAAACATTGCGCTGAATTTCACAATGCTTGAGCAGTGACTAAAGAAAAAAAACCTCAGATATTTAAAAAACAACGCTACCCGTGCGAAGCTGGGACGATCCACTAGTAGAAAATAAACGTGATATCAAAGATGAAACATACTTAAGTGTGATACCTCGATGAATCCTGTGTTGTAGTAGCCATTTTACAATTATAATAAATACTGCGGCAGCTGTAAGGAAAACATAATTTATTTATTGGATCTTACGTTTAAATGTGTTGGAGTATGTGGATGAAACATATTAGTTTTATAATTATTAAAATGCATACTTATTAATTGTCTGCCAACAAGTTCTAGGCCAGTGTGGCGGACTATGGCTAAATTACTAGGCTCGAACCTCTCAGTGGAAACAAATATTATCTGTGTAGTGTCGGATTAAAATAGCACTACTCCATTTCTCTCCGTGGGTGTACGTAAGAAACAACTGAGGGTATTGGTAGCCCCACTCTTTTTTGGGTGATGCAGTTGGATACCCATCACCGATGATACCTTATTTCTACCATTTTGTCCCCTGTCAACTACCAAATGTAGCTGAGGAGTTTCTAGCTCTGAAGTTGTAACTACCCCTTTTTGGGATTTACGGCTCTATGTATGTATTATGAATGTGATATTAGTTAAATAATCGAAATATAACTGTCGCAGCCAACTTGTTAAATCAGCCAGCTGACAAAGCAGCTAGTCGCTTAATTAAACGCCGGCTCCTAGTTAAAAGGCTAGCTCGCTTGTAAAATGAATTGTCGTCACTGAATGTCCAATCACTTGGCTGATTGAATGGTTAGCCCGTTAGTTTGGGCTGACGTTATATTATTTTCCCGGTAAAATTTATAGAATAACTGTTTAAATAGGTTTTCAATCATGGAAATTTCAATAGATAAAATAATAAAATTAATACATAAGAGTACTTTATATGTTTTATTTTAATATTCTCATGTTCATTCTTAATAAGTCGGTACCTGTTAGTACTTTTAGTTATTGTACCAAAACTTTGTGCCATTTATGTGTTGATATTGTATTAAATGAATATAATTAAAGTATTGCTGCCATAAGAAGTACCTAAGAATATTTTATTTTTTAAGTGTGATACGAATTTATTTTCATAGTCACACTAGATAACCAGACGGCGATATAACGTTCAGCCAAGTGGTTAGACGTTTTGTTCAATTAAATGGCTGACTGAATTTTAGCCCTTTACTAGGAGCCGGCGTTTAATTAAGTGACTAGCTGCTTTGTCAGCTGGCTGATTTAACCAGTACTGCTACATATCGATTGGCAAAATACTTTAAAAGTACATTAGCTAGTAACAAATACTTGCCTTTGTTGAGGCTACATGTTATAAAGCCGTGAGTGTAGGAATGTCGGTTAAATTTTGTAATAAATGTTTATTTAAATATTGAAGGCATTCGTGATGAATATGATTGAAATAGAATCGTCGTGGAGGGTCTCGCTATGAGTGGCTAACGAGGCTCCTCTTAGATATTCAGTATTGATGCCTATTCTCTCGCGCTGCTATTAAATAAATTGAATTTACTTTTCACATTTACAAAGCTAACTAGCTGTTTATATTCGTAATGATAAGATATGGTTTTACTCTTGAAGACACCTATGTTTTTGCTTAAGGTGAATTTAATTATCTTCCTATTAGCTTGTTATATGAACTCATTTATCCCTACCGTACCGCATGGTGTACAGTAATTCTAAGGAGTTTTTAACAATTTGTATTTAATTACCTCTTTATATTTAAGAGATACAAATATATATTATCGGCCTCAAAGGGGTAAAACTTGGTATTAAGTTGTATTAAAATCAAATACTAGATGAAAAGCAAAATATTATTAAATGAAAGGTGTTTTAAGGATAACTAACAATAACAAGGGGACTTCATCAAAAACTTGGTGAAAAATGTAAAAAAACACTGCATTTTCATAATGTCATCTGTCGTTTCAGCTGTTAGATACTTAACAAATAAGTTGGCGGTTCTTTACAGGATACATTTAAAATTTTTAAACAATAAAATACCTATGCTATTATATATTGCTGTGTAGTGTCGGCTTAGAATAGCACTACCCCATTTCTTCCAGTGGGTGTACGTAAGAGGCGACTAACGGTATTGGGGCTTTTAAGGGAACATTGGGCGATGCGTTTGGAGACCCATCACCAAAAACCTTTATTTTACCACCTCTTCCCCACTCAACTTTCCAGAAGTGGCTGGGGAATTTCTCATTCCTTAGCTCTGGCTACCCCTATTAGGGATTTTTAGCCGTGAGTATAAGTATGAATGTATGTAAAATACCTACTCATAATAAAAACAACCTCTCTAGAGAGGAAAAAGCGCAATTTATGCAGAGAGGCGTGGCAATCCCGGGTCGGTCCTACACTAATGTGTATTTTCTAGAGTCATATGTGTGGTTAATTTATTATGGTTGTTAACTATTATGTTGTGAATCCACACGGCTAAGTTGTACTTGGTATTCATACAAAACTGTGTCCTATCACGTCAGTACATTGTCTAAGCCAAACGTGGGGCGGGGGACTAAATATCACTTGATGTTCAGAAGTATTAGTACCTATGCCACCCCCTTGGAGATATGTATGAGCGTTTGAGTCTTTGAGTTGGGTCATAATAAAAAAGCCCCATCATCGTAGCCTTTACCCTAAATAGGGTGATTTAGCCATAGACAACGTAATGCGAGTTGGCAGACCAGCAGCAGGCTAATTGCAATTTTGGAAGATTATTGGAGAAAAAACATACATATACTCACGGCTATAAATCCCAAGAAGGGGTAGCCAGAGCTAAGGAATTAGAAATTCCTCGGCCACTTTTGGAAGTTGCGAGGGGAAAAGATGGTGATATAAAGGTTGTTGGTGATGGGTCTCCAACCGCATCGCCCTAAAATCCCTCAAAAGCCCCAATACCGTTAGTCGCCTCTTACGTTCACCCACCGGAGAAATGGGGTAGTGCTATTCTAAGCCGACACTACACAGCAGAAAAAGCTTACTCTATGTTTATTTTGTTACAGATACACACACGGGCTACCATGGTATATTAGGTAAGTTGTTTTACAAAACTCAGATGGGCCAAAAAAAACGGAATAAGCATGCCCTACCTCTTCATTCATAGACAATACGCGTTTCTTCATTTAATAGAATAGCAAGGAATATCTATTGATTCCTCGTCTAGGGTCTTAACTGGCTTCGTTGGTTTCCATTCCTACTGGCCTGCTAAGTCCCAAGACGTGGTAATCATCAGAGCGACAGTGAAGAACTCAATAATTCCTAATAATTCATATAACACTGCTCTGCTATACAGTCATTTTGCGGCAGGGGTACTTGAAGTCGATTTTGTATGAGACGAGTGTGCTGATACAAGAAAAATTTGACATTTTACCAAAAATGCCCCTAAAATATTTAAACACAATTTTTGTTCCTTATCTTTATTAAAAATACGTAAAACTATGAGTTTAGAATGCTCTTAACTAGAGTAACAAACGAAGATCATGGAAAACTTTTCCTTTGAGATTTTCTCTTATATGTAATTATATATATATGTCGCAGGAAAATCGTCAAACTCGTTAACTTATAAGTTTCCTAGGAAACTTGTAAGTTGACGGAAATCCGTCAAACAGCATGTGAATTTACATTTTACCTGATAGGTTTTAGGAAACTTATAAGATAACGGACTCACCTCAGGAAAACTGTAAATGAGGATAATTTTTGACAAGTTTTCGAGTTTTAAATTTATAATTTAGGAATTTTGTAAGCTTCCTCATGGCCGCTAGTTAAATTGTTAATAGAACTAGTTACTTATGATGACTGGTTAAGAAGTGAGCTGAGTAAGGAAAAACGCATTTATTTAAAGTAATGACAATGTTTTCAAATATAAATAAAGAACTGGACTAAGAAGGGTTTCCTAGCCGTTAATCTTACGTAATAAAAAACAAATACTACGAATAATTTATTACGGAAACGGATTTTTACAATTGTTTCCAATTGTTGATCAACCAACCTTCTGACTTGCTTTTCACTCACTCGAATCACAGTAGCAAATTACTACTAAAATTAGAAGAAGGCGCTCTGGGTACACAGCTACTTCACCCAACAATCACTTAAAAAGCCTTTGGTTTCCTCTTACGCTAACCGTGGGACAAAATATTATGAATGCAGTAAATTTGTAAGAGTTTAAAATCTTACACGCATCGGTTAAGAATAGCACTAACATATTTCTGGCGGTATCCTATACCAATGGATGCCATTGAAGGTGACTAAGGGTTTTGGGGCTTTTCTTAGTGTTGTTTTGGCGATGCGGTTCGAGACCTATCGCCAATAATGTTAAGATTATAAATAATCTTTCCCATTAAACTTCTAAAAGTAGCTAAGGAATTTCTTATTCCGACTGTCAGGCTACCGTTTCTAGGGATTTATTGCCGTGAGTATAGGTATGTATGTATCGGTACTAAAACGCTCTTTAAAGAAATATCTGGAAGGCATTCATATTATATAACTATAAAGTATCACGATATATACTCAAACAATTTATATTTAACAAATACTCTTAAAAATATTTTATTTCAGTGACAGCAAATAATTAATAGATTAGTATTAGTATTAGTAAATTGTAATTGATTGTCGAGTTGACAAGACGCGCGAATACGTCACGTCACGTGACCGGCCGCCAGCCAATCCGCATTGACTAACATCCCTCCCTCCGCGCCATCAGCGCTGCATTGACAACTTTCCTAGCAGGATTCAGGAAACTTGTAAAGCTCCTAAAATACAGAATTTTGAACTCGGAAACTTGTCAAAAATTATCCCCACATACAAGTTTCCTGAGGTGAGTTCGTTATTTTACAAGTTTCCTGAAACCTATCAGGTAAGATGTAAATTCACATGCTGTTTGACGGATTTCCGTCAACTTACAAGTTTCCTAGGAAACTTATAAGTTAACGAGTTTGACGATTTTCCTGCGACATATATATCATATGGCTGTCCCATTGACACTGCTGCTCGATTGACCGCTTGATCCCACTAACATTTCAAAATCATCACAATTTGATGTCGATGGTCTTGAAAACACAGGAATTGGCAAATCATCACTGTGAGATACTTGGGTTGTAGCCGATTTCAGACTTGGGTAAACCCAAGTACGGTTTTTGTATCGGTTAATACCTTTAACATTTGCGACACAAAAGTAACAGTCAATGAAAAACTTATAACAAGGAATATACGTATGCTGACATTGGTGTAAAATGAAAATAAAAATGTGCTTTCTTTTTTACGTATAGTAATTTAAAACGGTTTGGGAATTTAGAGAGGGAAGTTTGTGAAATAATGAGCCAATGTCAGTGTTTACTTCAGAAAAGGACGACCACGGAGGACAATTAGAATTAATAGAGAATGAGCTAAAAAGGCAGGTGGCCATAATACATAGTCAAAGGTGCTATTTTCAAAATATTATTGACTGTGAAGTTTATAAGTTTAAATGAGCCGTAAGAGCTTTAGTAGGATCGTTTACGTTGGCGATCGATAGATTATGCTTGTGTTTTAAAATGTCAGTTTGATTACGGCCCATAAATCTCAAATGATTGAACAGAGCTTCAAAATTAGAAGAAGAAAAATCGTTATTTAGCACACTATAAGAAATACAGAGTAAATTTACAACCACAAAAAAATATGCACCAAAAAACAAATTACTATTTCCCAGTTATTTTCGGAATTTGAATACTGAAAATTTGTACAATATAGGATGGTGATCGGTCTCATCGCAAGATCACTTGAGAAGCCGCAAAACTATATGTAAATCACATAATTTAAATCTTTTTGTTCATGAAAACCTCATGTGGGAATTATTATTCATAAAAAAAAAACTTTCCTTTATTTATTCTTTATTTATGAGTATATGAAAGTCACCTCGTACGACACACGTGGAAAGTACTGGGTTAGTGTTATTCTTCTACACAGCTAATAAATAAGTATGTCAACAAAATAATAAATAGGGAAATAATGACATAGACTCGACCTTTTTCAAACAGGTTTACAGACGAGACACATACGTAGACGGACCATAAACAAATCTAATAACAGACTAATACTAAAAAAAAGGAATTTCCCACCTGTTCAAGGTGCAATAGAAGTTTGCAACAAACATCAGCTAGTACGAGAGACCTTTTAACTAGATATCGCGTGGTATAAAACAGTCATCTCTTTCGCACTTATTTAGTATCGTATACTGTCATCTCATTCTCACCGATATCGTGTCGATAAAATAGCGCTTGTGCTAGGCCTTGGCAGTGGTTTCAAGAATGCGAAGACATGAACATATATTTAATACCACTATGTCGGTAGTTCTATTTTTTCTATCCATAATTAGTGAATCTAAACATATGCTGCGCCACACAAACGTTCACCATTTATATAATTGGCTGCCGTGATGATACTTATCTTTACTCAGGACTAAATTATAATAAAGGGAAGCTAGAGATATGAAATCAACAATTTCTGATAGGGTTGAAAAAAAAGGGATAAAAAGTAAGTAGATGATGTTTATGTATGCAATTACTCATCGAGCATTGTAAACATATATAGAGCACTCAGTCACAGTAAGAAATGGCGTGGTGTTTTGGATCATTTGGAAGTTAAGTAAAGAAAAGAATATAAAATAAATGTTTTTTTAATGTTTTTTTTGCCGTGTAGTGTCGGTTTAGAATAGCACTACCCCATTTCTTCCGGTGGGTGTACGTAAGAGGCTACTTACGGTATGGGGCTATTAAGGGATTTTTGGGCGATGCGGTTGGAGACCCATCACCAACAACCTCTATTTTTTACTATCTTTTCGCCACTCAAATTTCCAAAATTGGCTGAGGAATTTCTAATTCTTTAGCTCTGGCTACCCCTTCCTGGGATTTATAGCCGTGAGTATATGTATGTATGTATGTTTTTTTTAATGAAAACTCCAGTCACAAAGCCTATACTCAATTAAATAGCCTCAATACCCTAAGAAGCCTATTACGACACCCGGAGAAATGGGAAGAATGGGTCAGAGCTAATCTAAACCTACATAGCTAATTGCATTTTTTTGTAAAAGCGTTTTTTTTTAATATTGATTACTTATATATACTTTGCCGTGTAGTGCCGGCTTAGATTGCCGTGTAGTGCCGGCTTAGAATGTCGCTACCCCTTTCTACCCACGGGTGTCGTAAGAGGCGACTAAGGGTATTGGGGCTTTTTATTGGATTTTTGGGAGATGCGGTTGGAGACCCATCACCAAAAACCTTTATTCTTACCATCTTTTCCCCACTCAACTTCCAAAAGTGGCTGAGGAATTTATAATTCCTTAGCTCTGGTTACCCCTTCTAGGGAAATATAGCCGTGAGTATATGTATGTATGTATGTATGTTATATATACTCACCCCATTAGTTCCCATTGGGGTAGGCAGAGACTATCTATCACCACTTTGTACGATCCTGACAAACCTCTCTAGCTTCGTTTACATCCTTCAATCTTCTCATACATGCTCTTTTATTTTTCATACTTCGAACGTTTGCCTTTTTGAGCACACTCGATATTTGGCCCTTTGTCCTCCGAGATTGTATATTGAGATTATCTATTTTATGTCATTGGGAAGCTGCGTATCACGTGCCTACGCCTATGGTGTTATTAGACAGTAAACATTGTTTTTTATTTGTATAAGGGATGTAAACGTGTAATTATGCTGCCTCAATACTTTACATGCAATATTTATATTAAGTTACGTGATATGTCGACGATATAATCAAGATAAGTTTTAACATTATGCAGGTACATAAACTCACGGCATTGGTCCCCATTTGGGGTAGGCAGAGAGTATTGTTACTGTGTAACTTTAAACTAGTGATGTTACGGTGTAAAATTATATCTGCACACTGGAACTACTTTAAATGATGTAATTTAACTTAAAAATTACTAGAGGCATTCATTAATATTCGATAACGTGGCAGTAAAGGGTCGCTAACAAAAAGCTTCAATTAGATAGGAGCAAAAGAGAATCAAACAAGAGATTATTTTGAAGAAAAATAATAATGAGTAAAAAAAGAAATTACTCTATGATTTCCTCGGAAAATGTGACAAAGTGTGAAGATACAAGAACAAGTTGCATTATTGTAGCAATAGCCTCCATAGTGAGCAACTGTATATTCATTTTTAAAACTTTTTATAATACTAAAGAGGTGAGAAACTTCCAGTCAAATATTTTTTATCATCCCCCCCCCCCTTTAATTTACTGTGTGATTAGTATTAAAACAAGTTTTATTAGGATATACGCGTTTTTAATTCCTGCCCTGCAGTAAAAGGTGACGATAAATCTCCTCCCACGTGAGTCAAGAACCGGGAACTTCGAAATACACTGTGTCAATAAGGAACTGCATAAATTATTGTTTTTATTAGGCAACACCAAAATATAAAATTAATCGATTAATTGTATAGCATTTTTTAATTGTAAATCAATTTATATAAAATGTAACCAACTATTTCAACAAAAAAAAACATAAGTATAAATCGTAAAACTAACTAAAGAACTTCAGACTAGAAGCAGAACAGTAACATGAAGCCAATTAGAAAATGGAACATTTAATTAAGTGGAAATTTCAAGTAACTCCCTCTCTGGTAATCAGTGCCGATGTATTCGAAAATGTAGCCTTTTTAAATTAGTCTAAATAGAAATGCAATAAATCAACGTACAAATACCGTTTAGTATGTCACGTGCCCGTGTGACAGTTAACATTTGCCGAACTAGTCCGGTGGAACTTAGCTAGGAGGAAATGGATCGGTCAGCACACGAGATTACTTATGGGAGTACACTGCAGGACAAGATAACTTGGAGCTTTGAAAGAAAAATTGGTACGAACTATTTTGTATAAAAAAAAATTATAAGCTTCGAAAATAAATTAAAAAATTACGTTTAGGTTGAATAAATTAATAACTTGAAAATAAGTTAAATATTTTTAGGTTGAATTGGTAACTATTTGAATGTAAATAAATAATTTTAAAACAATTCGAAAATGCAATACTCCTCGACTCTACTGCATTCACTCTGCTCGCATATCCCCTCTGCCTTACCCATCATACATAAAAGTAAAATGTGACGCAAAAGGATGCCCTGCGATACAAATACAGGTCACTGTATCAATTAAGCGTCGTTTTATTCGTCCGCAACATTTTTTATTCCATTTATATACCACAAATAATTGTCACGAAGTGCACCCACATTTTTCGCGAGGCGATATAATCTCGCCTCGTCGCGTTAACGTCGCATGCGCATCTAACGAGCGACGATCGAATACCGACGTCTGTCTGACACCGCCTAATGTGATGCCACCTCCGTTTCTTAATGATGCCAATTTTAATTTTAAAAAAAGCCCTTTACCTGTCGTTTAACTTGTTAGTTGCATTTCTCAGTAAAAACATATCGTTTGCGCCTTGTCCGATCCAGGGATTAAATCAATTTCTCTTTACATCTCAGGTGGTTAGATTCTACTGAGTTATGAAGAATTTAGTAAAAATAATGAATAATCAATTATAATAATTCCGATTACTTACATAGAGTATTATAACATAGAGCCATTAAACTATGCGAGGCCCATCACCAACCATTCATTACTTTACTTATATTTTCCCTTGCTCAACTTTCAACAGTAGCTGCTGAATTTCAAATACTCAACCTCTAGCTAAACTTCTTTGTATTTATAGCCGTGAGCTTAGGTTATGTGAAAAGAAGATAAACTATGAAAATGTGACTATATTTTTACTATGTTTTAAACTCGTTGTCTGTATCAATAAATTAATAAACTAAAATATTTTATAAAATAGATACTAGAAGTGTAAATATTTTTAGGGTTATTAGGATAGTCGCACTGTCTCTCCTTAACCGACCGACCGACCTGAACCGACTATGGATAGTTAAACGTATTAATTTTAAGTGTTGGCGATGCAGTTGGCTTACGAAAATAATATATTTCTATTTCAATTAATGTTTTAACAACCGAAAGGGGTGAGTAAATCTCTAAGAAGTCTCAAATGCACACAAAACATATATGTTGTATACAATGTAAAAGGGAAAATAATAGTTTTAAACTAATATTGTGAGTAGGTATATTTAAATAGTATCCATAGGATATTTATTCAGCGATGATATTTCTAAATAACACGCCAGAGCAGTAAACAACAACAGCAGCAAACATGTATATTCATCATAGAGATTGACCTTTTTGGGTTTATCATGAGAATAATGGTAAATGTAAGGAAAAAACTCTTTTTTTCCTCTAGAATTGTCAGGATCGTACAATGATGATTGATAGTCTCTGTCTTCCGCAATGATAATTATGTGGCTAGTGTAAGTATAAAATTGGTGATAATACATAACGTTAAACAAAATAAAATAAGTATGAAAGTTTGTGAAAATAAGTTTCAAATCTGAAGAACAAAGAAACAATTAAAATAGAATCGGGATAATGTCAATGCGTTCTGGTCAATCAAAATGGCCGCTTGTCAAATAAGTGACATTACATCTTAACCCTTTCCCTTCTGACGGTACTAATTTGTACCATCACGTTTACTGGTTTATTCAAAAACTATGAAACATTGTAGCACAATGATCTTGCTGTTGATCCTTTCTAGTACCCCTACTATAACCAATAAAAACTTTTTATTTGAATTGCGGGCAAAATTAGCCAATCAGTGAAGACTTGAAATTCATTTACGTTCCAACTTCGTTCGTGAATTCGTCGAGTGCTTTTGAGATAAGAATAAAAAGTGAAAAAAATCCGGTAAGCGATTGATACATATATATTTAGATAGATAAAAGAGTGAACAACTTGAATAACATAAAAAATATAAAAATATTTAAATTTTAGAGTAATTTTTTGCCCTGTATTCAAAACGTACTAAAAAGTACCGTCAGCTACTTCGTGTACTCTTTTTTATACATTTGTAGGTAGTCTGTTAGTGTTATAAGATAATATTTTCTTCTGTTTTAGGGCGTAACGTGGAAAATATATCTTCCAAACACGATCTCTTGGTGACGTTACTTCTTGAGGAGCTTCCTGAATGCGATGAACCGTCTGATGTGGGTGATTCAGATGAAGACAACGATGGTGCGTCAGAATTACCTTCAAGGAGTTTCGATGAAGCTTTGGAAATAGATTTGGCTGATGAAGTATGTGCTTGTTTGAAATGTGTCCCTTCAAAATACAAGACGCACCAATTACTTCGACATGTATCTATCCTGACGCACCTAGCAGCGGTGCTTCAACTGAGGCAAAGTAAATAGGAGGGCCTAACCGTAAACGGAAAAAACGAGACGCTACTACGTCTTTTCCAGATTATTCAGCAAATGTATCCGCAGGAGAAGAGCATTTTGCCAATTGTTTGACTCCTACGGACGTATTCTTAGTTTTCATTGAACCTATATTGGAGACTATACTTTACCAAAGCAATCTTTTTGCGACACAAAAAAATAAGGTTTTGAATTTGAAAAAGGAGGAGGAGCTGTTTGCATTTATTGGTATGAACTTCTACACGGGTTATAATATAATACAAGACCGGCTTGGACTGACCATTTTTCAAATGCAGCTGATCTGAACAATCCAGTTTATGCATGACAATGTCCCGAGATAGGTTTGCATCCATTGTATCAACACGTATCAGTAGCCGATAGATTGAGAGCACTATACATGTTTGATCGAAAATCGCCCAAGTAGTGGCACAGACTATTTTGGGGGGTTTTGGACATAGCTTATATAAACTCTTACGTCGTGTATGGGCTATTTTTTGAAAGGGTCCCGTAAAAGACTTCAGAAGATCTGTAGCTCAAGGACTTTTGATGTTGAAAGATGTTGGTAAGAAGAAGAGGGAGAGTACTGATGAAACTGCAAGCCCTGGACCATCAAAAAGATGCAAGTCGAATTACTCTACATTAAAAGATGTAAAATTAGGTAATCGAGGTATCCTTTGGCCTAAATTTGCTGAAACGAGGGGGTGATGTGAGGTTTGCAGTATGAAATATGTTCAATCAAAGCCTTATTCAAAATGTTCTCATTGCAATGTCTGTTTGTGTCTAAATGATAAGAAAAATTGATTTTTGAGTACCTAATGTACCCCATAATTAACTGCATCAAAGATATCCTAAAATATATTTACAACATCTCAAAAATAATAATTATGTCCTAATAACATATTTTAATTTATTTTTATGCTCGTCTTTATAAAAAGTTCATAAATTAGTACACAAAGTACCTGACGGTACATTTAAGTCTAGGTTTAAGAAAAAGTACTAGAATACCTAATAAAAATCTGAAAAAAATCTTAAGTGTTTATTTTGCCCTACTTGACATAACTAAATAGAAAAAACCCTAAATTTATAGTTGAAACGCATGTCAGGGAGGAAAGGGTTAACAGAGAAACAATGTCGCGTCGCGAGCGCATTTAATTAAAGAGCTTATTCCATTTGCCTGAATTCAGAACGTCCGATAGCCACAGAATCTGAATTCAGACTAGTGGAATAACGTTCAGAACGCTAGGCTTCCGATAAAGAGACAAATTTCGGTTCCTAGCTCACTTCATTTTTTGTAGCTCCGTCTCAGGAAGGTGGAATAACGTTCAGACGATTTAGTTAGTCGCCTCGCGCCCGCCACAGCGAGAGGACGTGCCAAAATTTTTCATGCATATGATTGCAAATTACGTCAACAAAAAAAGATAATAAAAGTTTTATAGCAGATATACATATGCTCACGCCATTAATTCCAGGGGTAGTTAGGTAGGTAGGGGATCCATTTCATAGGGGTAGGCAGATATGTATAATTATATTCATACATACATATATACTCACGCTATTATTTCCGATTGGGGTAGGTAAATACGTTTTATCACATACATGCAAATTAGATTATATTATAAATACTCACGCCATTACTTCCCATCGGAGTAGGCAGATATGTTTAATTACATACATACGCGCATATACTCACGCTTTTACTTCCGCTTGTGGTAAGCAGATAATTTTAATTGCATACATACATATTTCCGTAAGGGGTAGGCAGATACGTATTGTTTCAAATATGCATACTTATACTCACGCCATCACTTCCCGTGGGGGTAGGCACAGGCGTATAATTACATAAATGTATACATATACTCACGCCATTATTTCCCATTGGGGTAAGCAAATACGTTCAATCACATATATGCATACATATACTAACGCCATTACCTCTCATTGGGGTAGGCTGAAACTATCGATCGCCACTTCGTACGACCCCGGCAATTTTTTTAATAAATATGCTTTTATTTTTAAGTCATATAGGAGTTCCCGCCTATTTAATATTTTGTGTGAAATATGACGTAAAAATATTTGGAAAAGGTTGTGTACATGAATAGGATATATGTAAGTATAGTAGCGAAAGAGATATATAGACGCAATGTGTCGTCGTTTATTAAATGAGAGTGCGATAGTCCATAAGAGAGTCCGATTGAGAGCGTTTTAAAAAAAAGGCGGGAGCAATTTCGTACGACTGCCCGCAATATCGCCCGCTCGCGAATGATTCAGGAACTGAAATCGGTGTAGTGGAATAACAAGCGTCTGTGGCCTTCTGCGGCAGTGACTGTGAAGGACCTCCGATTTCAGGAACGATAAAAGTGTAATGGAATAAGCTCTTAAATCAAAAATGGATTGGATTGAAAGACACGACCGGTTTTAAGTATCAACGATTATTAGATTATTGAAGACAGAATTTTACGATTAAAAATATCTTAATATATCTTTAAAAACTTGGGATTTTCGGGGAGGCCTTTTTGCAAAATTGCCAAATGTTGAATGAAATGACAGGGATGATAAAATACGAAAATGATTTCCACTATCGTTGAAGAGCACGGAAAATATATAAATTAGGCTGAGGAACAAAATCATGAAAAGCTTTATTAAAATGAACTGATCCAATTTCAAACTTATGTGTGTTTTATTGCCGTGTTGTGTCGGTTTAGAATAACACGACCCCATTTCTACCCGTGGGTGATCGTAAGAGGCGACTAAGGGTATAGGGACGTCTTAAGTAATTTTTGGGCGATGTGGTTGGAGACCCGTCACCAATAACATTTATTTATTATTACCATCTTTTTCACAATCAACTTTCAAAAGTGGCTGAGGAATTTCTCATTCCAAAGCTCTGGCTACCCCGTTAAGGGATTTATAGCCGTGAGTATATGTTTGTATGTGTGTTTTAATAACAGAGTAACTTGCCATATTGAAAACCTAGTAGAAGGTATAATATAAAATTTTAGTAAACTGGATAGAGTTATATTATAAAAATAATAAATGTTCTAAATATTAATCCTCTATTTACAACTACATACATACATACATACATATTCTCACGCCGTTAGTTCCCATTGGGGTAGGCAGAGACTATCGATCGCCACTTTGTACGATCCTGGCAAACCTCTCTGGCTTCGTTTACATCCATCGATCTTTTCATACATGCTCTTTTATTCTTCATACTGCGGACACCTGCCTTTTTGAGCACATTTTCTATTTGATCCAAATGTGTCCTCCGAGGTCGTCCTCTACTAACATTACCTTCCACATTGGCTCTATATATCTCTTTCAACAACTACTACAATTCAAATTAAATATGTAATAATGTCAAATTTCAAATCATAATATGCCGACAGGATATTTTCATTAATGAAACAACATACATAAATACAACATACATATACTCACGGCTATAAGTCCCTAGAAGGGGTAGCCAGAGTTAAGGAACTAGAAATTCCTCAACCACTTTTGGAAAGTTGAGTGGGGAAAAGATGGTAAAATAACGGTTTTTGGTGATGGGTCTCTTACGTACACCCACCGGAAGAAATGGGGTAGTGCTATTCTAAGCCGACACTACACAACAAATTAAAAATTAATGAAACAGAAAAGGACATATCTATACTTATAATAAATCTGTAGAGAGGTCAATTCTGTACATGAAATATATTTTCAAAATAACCATCAGGTGGTGATTAGGGATCGATACTGATGCCAAAAATGCAATCAGTAAAATTTTTGTCTGTCTGTCTGTCTGTCTGTCTGTCTGTCTGTCTGTCTGTCGGTTTGTATGTTCCTTATGGAAACAAAAACTACTCGACAGATTTTAACGAAACTTTGTACAATTATTCTTCATACACCTGCGCAGGTTTTTGTATACTTTCCAGCAGAGTAGTAAAGGGGAATTTTGGGAAATTTTGGGAAAACGGGAGAAGTTACTCCATTTTTTAAGCTTCCGTCGCGTGTGCAGCCTCAATGGTTAAACTTACAAAGAAATCATGTGTGACGGAAATATTCTTCATAAAATTATCTAAAAAACATCCCTTACAGTTTATGTCTATCTTTTACGGTTGACTCACAATAACACGTGTAATTCCTGATAGCTTAGCAGTTCGGATCATTTTTATTATACTTGTTTACTGTTACGTTTGTAAACGTCTCACTCATCCCAAATTTAAAAAAGGTAACATTATTACCTATTCAATAAAAAAAGAATTATAGAAATCGGTAGACAAACACCGAAATTATACATAAAATAATCCATCGCGCCCGTGATCAAAACCAAATCTTTACTAATTTACATATAACATACTAGATGGCGCGAGTAGTTGCATCCTTAATCACGTAATGATTTATATTTTAGATTGTTATAAATACTTCATAGCGTTTTATTTAAAAATTTGCTATTAAACGGAAATACTGAACCGTTCATCAAAGCGCATTTGAAATCACCAAACTACACTGTTTAGGGAGTGTTATAAATTTAATAAATTGAAAACATTGCGCTGAATTTCACAATGCTTGAGCAGTGACTGAAGAAAGAAACCTCAGATATTTAAAAAAACAACGCTACCCGTGCGAAGCTGGGACGATCCACTAGTTCATAAATATAAGAGGAATAATATAAAAGGACATACATGCATAACCAATCCATAAAAAATCCATAATATTCTTTAAATCTGTGGAAGGCATTTGATTGAATGCCGCGCGCAATGTTTGATGTTACGCCGATTGTCGTGCGCACGCGCATCGGCTGTGTATTGTCCGTATGACATGTCTGTCTGTCTGCTTTCACTAAAAGATGTATTAGTACGGCCCTTATAATGAATGAAAGAACAATTTGAATGGACATGTACATCTTATTTATCCACATCATTTTATCCTAACCTAATATAGATGATATTTTTCTAACCATTTTTTATATGCTTTTTTGAATCTATAAAAATGTATCACCAGGACAAATATATATTTTAACGAAACCAACCACCCTATCTTTTAAAAACACATTTATAACCAAAAAAAAATATCTAAGTATTTTAGCTTTTTATAAAAATAAAACAAAAAAATTGAAAAATTTCTGCTTGATAAATCTCATACATTGCAATCTTACAATCTTTCAGCATTCAGAAGATTCGTCGCAAAGATGGGGTTTCTAAGTGGCATATGCCTTCTCTAATACTATGCAATGCCCTTGGAAATCCCAAACATGCTGATGAATTTTACCAACTAAAATTCGTCGATGAGAAGATAGAAGAAACAACGATTGAAGAAAGAAGATTTTGTTCAGTGTTTTTTTTCTTGTATAATACGAGGGACAATAGAAAACTGCAGGAAATACATAGGCTATTAATTATCCAAGTTAGAGAAAGATTATTTGTTACTTTTTTTGATTGTGATCTGCAACATATATTTTAAATAGGTAGACTTTTTTAAGTCTCGCGGTTTGTAGACACTGTCAGTCCGCCGTGACCACGGCACCAGTAGGTATGCCGAAACGTCGGGCAAACATATCAAGTAAGTGATTTAGAAATATTGTCGTTGGTTAATCCCAATTATTATATATAACTTTTTTATTTTCAGATTGGCCACTTTCTTGTTGCAAACGTTAGAGGAGGTGACACAAAGTTAACCACTTTGAGAGTTAATAGCTTTCAAAGTATTGATTTTGAAAGATATGGTTTGAGAAACCTCGATGTCGTTTTTAAAGTCATATGTGAAGGTGAGTAGATATCCAAATGTTGGGGTTAAAAAAAACTGTTTGTTTTTTTGTTTCATGAATGGGCCTTGAAGCGGTTCACAATTTACATAATAAACATACATAAACGTTCACGCGTTTGTCCCCGAAGGGGTTGGCAGCGATACCAATACCTCTGAACAACACGTGACAACGCCACCTAGTGGCCAAAAGAGGTACTCACGTTTTGCTTAGACAGTGTACTCACGTGATAGGGGGCAGGCCAATCGCCATTTTGTACGAATACACTGTCACGTGGCTAAGTACAACTTACAATTTACATCTTCCTATTAGTTTATCGACCACGTCATTTCAATAGTTTTGGAAATAAATTACTGCGATACACGGACAGGCCGACATACAGACAGACAAGACGAAACTAATATTGTTGCATTCACCATTCGCCTACAAAACCTTAAAAAAGTATGAAGGGTGAGTAGTGATGAAACAGGTAGTGAAAAAAAAGTGAGAAAACTAAAGATGTTTGGAAAATAACACTTCCCGTGGAAGGTCCACTAGTTTTTTTTATATTTACGCATATAACACACACAATAAATCAAAATACTAAAGTCTTATTTTTCGCTCAAAAAAGTTTTATTTCTTTAACTATACACGTTCACGTCTTCAGATAATAAAATCGCAAAACTGACAAACGGAACACTTCTTTTCACAAGTCTCGTTGCAAGTTTGTCGCCCTGTCGCCCTATATTATTACCATAATGACACACTTACACGACACTTATATTGCAAAAATGTCACTTATGACTTAAAGGCAAGCTCGTAAAAATTAAGTTGTAAAATAACGAGAACCGCATACTTTTACACTCTTAACACTCTGTTAGTTGCTTGAAGTATGCCATTCGTTTTTACGACTCTTTAATTAGTACCAAGCTAAGGTTAAGCTGTTTAGTGTCGGTTAAGAATAGCAATGTTTCATCCATTTGTGTTCGCAGCAATTTAATTCCGGATGCACATCAATAATACTGACATAAGAAATTCAATTTGAGTCTTTATCAGAATTTTTTAATGCCTTTTGTTTCTATTTTTGAAAGATTAAGTTGAATGTTTTTGGTACTTCTTTAATCTCTTTTAACACACATAATGGCAAGGCAATATTCTCATAAATCCTTTTATCCCTTAAACTTTAGCTTATACTACGGTTGATAGTAGCCGAGACGTACGAAATCTTCATACTTTTTGTACGGTTTGGTCATTCGGACAATCTCAGCAATGTCCCTATAAAACTGGGGTACATCCCACAAATATTTTTATTAATCTAATAAGCATACTCATCCAGCGGACTTATATCCTTAAATACCTGTTGTGTAGTGTCGGCTTAGAATAGCACTACCCATTCATGTCTCTGCCTATCCCAATGGGAATTAATGGCGTGAGTATATGTGTGTTACTTGTTTGTCTGTTTTGTAAATATGAGGTGAAGTATATCTTGAGATGACAATATTTATTTTATGCTTGAAAATCCCCATTGACTATGATTCTCAATTACTCTGATACCAATGGACTGATTTGGGCGGCAATATGGGGCATCTCACACATGGAAAAAAAGGTGGTGCGCCGAGTTTTAAATGTTTTGCAGCTAAAAAATTCTTACGACGATTTCTTAAAAACTATTCACCATATTGATATTAAGTATTTAGTAATGAGATAAGTTGCAATTTTAATCTGCACTAAAAATTAAGATATCTCATATATTCACTTGGAAAAGGAAAACTGCACAAATGGAAAATAGGTTCAAAAGTGACGTAATAATTGGTAAGTGAATCGTAAGAGCTACCGCTGATTTTTGTTGTAGTAGTGTTGGACAATTTGAGTTCTCAACCACAATAATATCATTGCTACTAAAAAATAAAGAAAAGAAAAACTTGTAAGTAAGTGGTGTAAGCCTCCGTCGTTTTTTTTCCTTTATTTATTGGTAGTAATCCCCGGGGGAGGGTTTCCATGAACAAAACCATTCTAATAATATCATTGTTAGTCTACGCGGCGGGCGTCCGCGTGTAAGTTCCCAATCGGTGAAATTTTGTGAGACCTATTTAATGTTTATCGCCGTATTTCTGCAAATTTATTTATGTAAATTTACCATAATAAAGGATTTACCTAAATCTTACTAATGAATCAATTTTTCTAAAGAAAGTAGGACGCGGCAGGGGACTTCTTTTTATATATAAGGATAATGCAGCCACGTACTGGACAAAGCAAAGCAAAAACGCCCGATTGGCAGTGCATTATATTGTTCTAGTTTCTACGCCTATGTACGACAGCGACTGTTTGGTGTGGCAGGAGAAACTTGGAGAAACATGATAGCAGAGTAATTGCAATAGAGATGAGGTCCCTCTTTCTGTAATGTTAGGTTATAAGATCAAGTGAGAATGTTATACGTGAAAGTTGCCGGGTGCGAAACATATTGTTGTAAAAAAGATAGAAAAAGGAATGTTGGATGGTCTGAGCACATAGAGAGAATGGACAAAAGTAAATTGGTGAAAGAGATATGCCAATGTGGATGTTAATGTCAGTTGAAGGCCACCATCAAACAGAGAATGTGCTGAATAAGACAGGCATCCGAAGTATGAATGGTAAAAGGGCAATTATGAAAGAATCGATTAATATAAATGAAGATCTAAATTTAGCCAGGACCGTACGATCAAAAGTCTCAGAGTACTCCAATGAGATCTAATGGCGTGATTAATTAATATTAATTAATGTATGTACATAGTCCCACGCGACACGGAATTAATTAAGCTAAACTATTAATATTGAATAAACTTACATTAATATAATTTTGTATTCTTTTAGATTGATAAGTAACTTCCGTCGCAATTTAAGTAACGTAATCTTAGAAGTTGAAATAAGTTGGCAATGGCAGCCATTACTCATTACCATATCAGATTATCACATCGAAGCTGGGTTTTTCCGCCATTTTCTTTTTCTTTGACAGCGATTCTTTTAAGCAACTTGGTAATGACTAGCTTCACACACTTTTATTATAATGTACTATTAGTACTTGAACGTGTAAAAAAGAAACAAAGGATAGAGAAATTTCGCGCTGGATGCCAACTGACACTGTAGCTCAGTTGGCAGAGCGACGGGGGCGTATACCCGAAGGTCGCGGGTTCGAACCCCGCCAGTGTCGAAATTTTTCTTTCCTTTAATAACATCTTTTATTTATGAGTAATAATCCCCACATGAGGAATTCATGTCAAAAAACATTAAATTATGTGATAGTTAGGCGTTTCCAACATTTATATAACAATAACTACTTTAGGTATTTTAATTGGTTCAAGTAACATGGTTAAACCAAGTGACTTGAAGAAATCATTTGACAAGTTGGTTAATTTAAATGTCAGAAAAATAATTATAAGTGACTTCCTATATTCCAAGCATCTTAGCTATAAGGTTAATACTAGGATTTATAAATTAAATATGTTACTATATAATTTGACCTTGGGATATAGGCAAAAAATTGTTAATTTTAATATAAATAACTATATTAAGAAACCATTTTTGACTAAAAGTACCTTGAAAGTACCTGAACATTCTAAAAAACGTCTAGCTATGTTACTAGCTAGTAATATTATTTACAACAATGTTATTAATTTGAATAACATAACTATTTCAACTGACTTGGATGCAGTTATTAGTACATGTACTAATGTATCTGCAAATTTAGCTTTAAACTAGGTAGTAAGACAAAGGAAAAGGCATACATTTCTCTTGTTCATCAGAACATACAGAGCCTTTCCTGCAAATTATTAGAATTTGAATTATTCATTAATAAGTACAATGCCAAAATACTTTGTTTAACAGAACACTGGTTAAAAGCCGAACAAATGAAGTTTAGTTTAAAGAATTACACAGTGGGCAGTTGTTTTAACAGAGAGTCCATAATGTGTGGGGGTAGTATGATACTATTATATGTAGACATTAAATTTAAAGAAAGAAAAGACATCTGTAGACTCTCTGTTGAACAACATGTAGAAATCTCATGCATTGAATTGAACAAGTACATAATTTTGTGTGTATATCGCCCACCCAAAGGTAACTATGACATCTTTGAAGCAGTGATGGAAGATGCTTTGGGGATGGCTTCCCGCAGCTCCAGAGAGGTTGTAGTTTGTGGGGATTTCAATGTTGACTTGTTGGGTGAGGGTCTAGTAAAGGAGAGAATATTAACATTTTTTCAATCATTTAATCTTCTAAATGTATTTAATGAGCCAACCCGAATTACCTCGACCTCTGCAACATGTTTAGATAATATTTATTGCAATTGTGATTACTCCGGTCACTTCCTTTTTGATTGCATTACCTCAGACCACAAGGGTCAATTTATAAATTTAGAATTTACCATTGAAAAGAAAAAGTCAATAGTATGTAGACAGATAACTGAAAAAAAACTTAGCTTATTTGAAAATAATATTAGGTCTAGCATCAGCCCCCCAATGAGAAGCAGTGAATCATTAGAGAATTGTCTTTCTTTCATCAATGGGCTGAAAACAGAATTTAACAAAATCTTTAAAACTAAGGTAATACTGTGTTATACAAAATGCTCTTTTGCTGAATGGGCCACCACTGGAATTAGAATAAGTAGAGATCACCTATATAACATTTATAGAGAAAAGTTCTATAACTTCAACCAAGATTTTATTATTTATGTCAGAAATTATTCAAAAATTTTCAAAAAAGTTTGTGGTGAAGCTAAATCTAGATGCATAAAACATAAAATTAAGAATTCTTCTAACAAGAGTAAGACTGTCTGGAAAATAATTAATAGTGAAACTGGAAAACTAAAGTCCCCACATGATCTCAATTTATTATTAGATAATGAACTAATACAGTCAAGATCACAAATTGCTGACATTTTTGAAAATCATTTTATTAATACCCCTACTCAGACAACAGAGAAATTAAATTCATGTCCCCAAAAAGCTCTTGAGTTGTTGGAACGAAATGTTACCAAAACAACAGCACAGTTTTCTTTCATGTATGTTGACAGTAATGATATAATTAAAAATTTTAAAACTATTAGTCTTAAAAAAACCGAAGACATAACCGGAATGTCAGTTTTCGTCATAAACAGAATAATAAATATAATCGCTCCACATTTAACGATACTTTTTAATAAATGTATAGATATAGGAGAATTTCCAGACTGCATGAAGTTAAGTAGGCTCATCCCACTCCATAAATCAGGAGATAGTCAGGACTTTACCAATTATAGGCCTATTTCTATTTTACCAGTTCTCAGTAAAGTTTTTGAGAAAATCATGTCCAACCAAATGCTTTCTTATTTCAACAAACATAATATATTCCATGACGAGCAATATGGTTTTACTAAAGGTAGGTCTACTGTAGATGCAGGAGTGTCACTAATGAAACATATTTTTAATTCATGGGAAAACTCCCGGGATGCGTTAGGTATATTCTGTGACCTCACAAAAGCTTTTGATTGTGTAAAAAAAGAGATAGCGTTGATTAAACTTAAATATTACGGTTTTGACGAGCAAGCACTGAAATTGATGGCATCATATCTTAATAAAAGAACTTTAAAGGTTGATATTAATGGAACCACGTCGGAAGGATCGGAAATAGAAATGGGCGTTCCTCAAGGTTCTATACTTGGCCCATTACTGTTTCTGATTTACATTAATGATTTACCATTTATGGTACAAAAGTATTCTGAGATAGTTATGTTTGCAGATGACACATCTTTAATATTTAATGTAGCGAGATCCTCTACATCTCTTGACGACGTAAATAAAGCTATCTCACTGGTATTGCATTGGTTTACTGTAAATAACCTGGTTCGAAATGCCAAAAAAACTAAATGTATTAAATTTACTTAACCGAATGTTAGGCAAGTTGAAAACAATATTGTTATTGATAGTGAAAAACATTTTAAGAAAAAGCTTTTATTTAAACGCTCTAAAAAGAAGAAAATAAAATATTCCTTTTGGATTATACTAACAACTCCTCATTATACACAATTTATATATAATAATAAAAGCTTGTCGCGAGGTTTACATACCTATCAACATTCCTTTATATCATAATAATTTGTGGTAAATCGAGCGACAAGCTTTTATTATTATATATAAATTGTGTATAATGAGGAGTTGTTAGTATAATCCAAAAGGAATATTTTATTTTCTTCTTTTTAGAGCGTTTAAATAAAAGCTTTTTCTTAAAATGTTTTTTTACTTAATTTTTTTTATTTTTTACTTTTTAGTTATCGCTGGCTATTTTCAAGTTATTATTACTCTCAAAATGCCCTCTCATTTGACACCCATATTGTAGAAGTAGACTAAAGGTAACTATTCCGCCATCCTGCACGGTCCGCCATATTGGATTCAGAATGACGTCATATTCTTTTTCTAGTCACTCTTAACTAGCCCTTTCATTTGATACCCATATTGTAGAAGTAGACTAAAGGTAACTATTCCGCCATCCTGCATGGTCCGCCATATTGGATTCAGAATGACGTCATATTCTTTTTCTAGTCACTCTTAACAAGCCCTTTCATTTGATACCCATATTGTAGAAGTAGACTAAAGGTAACTATTCCGCCATCTTGCATGGTCCGCCATATTGGATTCAGAATGACGTCATATTCTTTTTCTAGTCACTCTTAACAACCCCTTTCATTTGATACCCATATTGTATAAGTGGATTAAATATAACTGTTCTGACATCTTGTATGATCCGCCATATTGAATTTAGAATGACGTCACATGTCTTATCATATATTGTCATCCAAACAAAATGCGTCCACAAAATTTCAGCACAAACGGTTGAATATATCTACTTCAAAATTGAGTTCAAAGATTTCACCCGAACACACAAACATACATTGCAAGTTAAATAAAAGCTTTTAATTTAAAAAGTAGAATTAGTGTAAGAGACAAAATTCCTAGGGATAATAATCGATTCTAAGTTGCAATGGGGACCCCATATACTAACACTTTCTAAAAGGCTGAGCTCAGCAGCGTATGCCGTGCGTAAGATTAGAGAAATAGCAGACGTAGAAACAGCTCGCATTGTGTATTTCAGTTATTTTCATAGTATTATGTCGTACGGTATTTTATTATGGGGTAAAGCGGCTGATGTTCATAAAGTTTTCGTCTTACAAAAGCGAGCTATCCGATCTATTTACATGTTGAGGTCGAGGTATTCGTTGCGCGAAAAATTTAAAGATATTGGCATTTTAACTGTCCCTTGCCAATACATATTTGAGAATTTAATGTATGCTAAAAAGAATATATGTCAATTTAGTAAAGTTAGTGATAGGCATACTGTTAACACTCGAAATAAGGACAAACTTAACGTACCGAAGTGGAGACTTAATAAAGTAAGTAACTCCTTTATGGGACTATCCCTCCAAATGTTCAACAAACTTCATTCTGACATGTTGGAATTGCCTGTGGCATCTTTTAAAAAGGCAATTAAAGCAATGCTTTTAAAGAAATCTTACTACAGTGTTCAAGATTTTTTAAACGACAAGGACCCTACGCGCACATGACCGTGTCCGTAAAGCTATAAATCTTCCCTCGTTATTCCCAGGAATAATTGTCTGGTGAGGATTTTTCTTCTCACGTTATGTGATTGGTTTTTTGTGATGGACAATTTATTTTTATTATGTCAAACAAGCGTTTGGTTTTGTCGCATAGAAAATCTTTTATAAAGTAAAAACATGTTAATAAACTGAAATTGTACAAACCATGTTTTGAAAAAATGAAAAAATGTGAATGTAAAGAGTTTCTTTGTTGCTTCTTCTCTTTACGAACACCTTCCGAAGCAACGGACTAATGATAAATTTAAAAACATTTGACGTTCAAAAAATGTTAGTTTTTAACTTAATTTTGAAGAATAAACTTTTTGACTTTTTTTTTGATTTGCATTCTATCTGAAAAGGTAGACAAGTGGCCGTCCGAATTAGTTAAAATTCGGAGGTAGGAAACGCAAACACTACTTGAACGTGTAAAAAAGAAACAAAGGATAGAGAAATTTCGCGCTGGATGCCAACTGACACTGTAGCTCTGTTGGCAGAGCGACGGGGGCGTATACCCGAAGGTCGCGGGTTCGAACCCCGCCAGTGTCGAAATTTTTCTTTCCTTTAATAACATCTTTTATTTATGAGTAATAATCCCCACATGAGGAATTCATGTCAAAAAACATTAAACTATTAGTACTTACCTACATTTTTCGTTTAAGAAATACTACTAAACTACTGCTAAATACTGCACTTTTTGATGATCTAATATACCGCTGTCGCTTCACTCAATTGCCAAACATTAGTAAAATTGCTAGAGCCTTTAGTCACCCTAACATAATCTGCGGTCAAAATAACTCAATATATTTAGGTTGGAAACCTTTTTAAGAGACATCAAGCAGCGTTCACGTTACTCTATCTACCTACATACACTTACGACTGTAAATTCCAAACATGGGAAGAAAAGGTTTAGCATTTGACATTCTTCAGGAAGTTGAGTGGAGAAAGGATTGTAAAATAGAGGAAAGTGAGTGATGGATCTCTGCTACATTGACCAACAATCACTTATTCAAAACTTAGTTTTCTCTCAGGATAC
The DNA here is from genome assembly GCA_963576735.1 of Bedellia somnulentella. Classification (NCBI taxonomy): domain Eukaryota; kingdom Metazoa; phylum Arthropoda; class Insecta; order Lepidoptera; family Bedelliidae; genus Bedellia; species Bedellia somnulentella. The sequence continues at coordinate 2,736,961 of OY755178.1, forward strand.
CGCAGCAGGGAGAAATGGGTGAGTGCTATTCTAAGCCATTTATATATTCTTAATTACTCATACTCTCGAACTTTTTATGGCGAGCTCCAAAAGTTTTCAATAAAACAACCAAATACAATTAAATTAAATTAATTTATTATTCTTAATCCCAATTATCGCTTTCCTGGAAAGCTTTCACGCATTTTGGCGCATTTTCAGATTTTTTATATTCATTTGTCACTGCATTGGTACTTGTTGGTTTGAGTTCGGGTGTCTTCGGCTCTTTCCGATGACCGTTGCTTACTACTTCGGCCGGCTTTCGGGTGACTTCGGGTTTCTTCGGCGGTGGTTCGGTATCTTCTTTCTGAGAGAATAAGAAATAGTAAGTCAGTTTTTGGACGATAATATTACGTGATCTTTACACAAAACAAGACAACTCAATAACGTTTGGCCCATCAAGATTTTTATAAGCCACTTAGTTTACACAATGCTCACGGTATAGTCTCTTGCAGAACGTAATAGTTTTTCGTGCATAAATCCTTTGTTTATCGATTTATAAGAAGAAGTAATATGTGTTACCATGTGTAATATGTGTTGTTTCAAATTAATAATGCTATAAAATATTAGTTACTTAAATAGATTTAGTAATACTAATATTAATAAATTTCTTCGCTTAATTCCGCTAAATAATACCTGCAGTCTTCATGCAACATGCACTGTGCACCGCCCGCCCTTCCACTTACTGGCTACCGAGACCTACTCGGTGGTCAGCTGCCGAACTGTCTACTAACTGCTCGTCAATGACTCGTATTGAGTCTAGACGCGTCGCATGTTTGTGTTTGCCTGTGGTTTTCGCTTGCGGGTGTGTGTGTGGTGCATTGTCTGCTTTTCGATTTCTTGTAAGTGGAAGGGCGGGCGGTGCACAGTGCATGTTGCATGAAGACTGCAGGTATTATTTAGCGGAATTAAGCGAAGAAATTTATTAATATTAGTATTGCTATGGATTTCCGCAAAGTAACGCCTGATTCAATCCAAGATTTAGTAATGAATAAAGCAATTTTTATTTGAATACAGGGTCACTCCTAGTACAGGTAGAAATTAGGTTTTAAGAACTTAGAATTAATATGCATTAGTATCTTTATATTACTTAAATTTCTTTTAATGTATAATTTTAATTACCTGCACCATTCCCGAGGACGTCCTCTTCCTTACAATCCGGGTAGGCGACGACAAACTATTCGATCTCACTCGTTCCGCTTTATTCGTGTTCCCATCACTATCGCCTATCGATTCATTTATTGATACCGGCGTTCGTTCAACGGGTGTACCGATATCGATATTTGGTGTGGAATTCGTCTGTGGTGTATTTACATCTGAGTTTGGTGGTGTTCGACTGATTTTTGTTGGAGTGTCGAGTTTCCTCTTGAGGGTTGGCACGCTCTTTGTTCCTGTGGAAGTCAAGTTTAACAATAAGTGGTCCTAAGTAAGTTGGCGCAAAAGTAAGTACAGTTATAACTTAAAAATAAGATACAAACTTATATCCTAAACCTATATATTAAATAGCCTGGATATCATGTAAAGAATAAAATGCGTATTCGCTTAGTAGCGGATTAAGGGCTCTGATAGCAAAAGAAACTATTTCAACGGTACAAAACAGTCTCAAAATCCTTATATATTAAACGAGAGAGGGTGGATTTTGTGAACCAGCCTGTGTCGCGATGCTAAGAGCTAGAAAATTGGTCTGAAGTTTTGCCGAAACTTTCCATAACTGGATTAGTTAAATTGTTAGCGATTTATATATTGTCAAAATTGGCCCATAGACTTTGCTGGAGTAAAAGAGCGCGCAAATCTGTCAGTCACGAGATTGAATTGATTCGCTCGCGAGCATTTTTCAATCTGCTGACAATTTTAATTACTATTGCGTTACTATATAAATACAAAAAAACAGAAGTTAAAAGAGTGTTTTGGTATTTTGGGTGTAAACCGGATGCAAAAAATGTAGTCCACGCGGACGTAGTCGCGGGCAAAAAGCTAGTCTATAGTTTGGGTAACTACATAATCCCCACCCCATTAGTTCCTATTGGGAGAGGCCAGCATGCATGCTTCTTCTGCCCAACATTCACTGCCATACATAAGCCTAGTTCATAGAAGAGCATCATGCACTGTCATTGGGGTTCCGACATCAACTGACTGGACATGAAACTATTCATGGCCTATTTAATGAGTTATTATTTCCCAGATACATCAACTCTTTCACGTATTCCACTTTCTTGCCGTCAATCTGTTAGACACACATAATGTCATAATTTCCTCCCTTTCAGACACCATAGTTGTTTTACCCATGTTCTCCTTTGTTTCAAAAGGCGCACATACAAATCACCAAATCAAATAAATATTATTGTTGAAGCTTAGTTGAGATGGCTTCAACATATGCTCCCGTTCAATTATAACTTAATCAACTCGTAAGATCTTAAGTGAAAACTTACCTAGCAATCGGGACCGTAATGCCATGATCCTGTGAACAAAAGATAATATACATTAAATATATATACTTTCATAGAAAATAAAGTAAACTTAAATATTAGACTAAATAATTATTTAGTTTTCTAGTTTCACTAACACCAAATGCAATTTTTATTATTTGTAAAAAACATATTAAATGATACTTAAACGGGGAAGCTATATGTTCAGGATTATATTAATAACATATCTGGGGTCAGAAACTCATTACCAACAATTCACTCCACATGTTCTTAATGTGTCCGATATTTATCAGTGGCCAATTCAGACATAACAAGAACTGATAGAAAACACGAAGATACACAAAAGAGAACATGTAAAAGAAAATATAATAACAAAAAACAGTCTCCACCAACCCCAATAGAAATTAAAGTCAGAAGTAAAACCATGTATTTTCCACAAGCTTTTTAACTCTGCAGCCAAGAGTTATTTAAGGCTTTTAAATTTCCGCAAGAGAGGCTGTCCAGGAACATGCAACGTTTAATTAGCCTAGCACCTCTACTGCATGAGTGGATGGGAGTCGTGACTGCTGCCGGCGGTTCGACTCCCGAGCCGGAATTACGCTACTACGACAGGTGGTGTGGTGCGACCACTTAGTAGTTTGACTTGAGTTTTTTTGGTGAATGAGTTTTAGCTACGAGGGGTATTAGAAGATAAAGTGAAACATAGTAAATTGTTAGTTAGTAACATGTTTGTGTGAAGTAGTTTTAAGACTTTTTATGGTTTGTTATTTTAGCAGTAACTTCGTGTTTAGCCACCGAAGTTTCAGTGGCTTGTCAGTGTGATGAATGTGGTAGGCCTTAACAGCCGCTGATAAAATAATTTGTTGTTAAATAATAAGAGACTTTTATCATATCGCATAAATAGATAACCAAATTAACAAATAAATAAGTTTATGTCACAAGTTCACAACCCTGTTTCAAAACATAAACTTTGAAAAATCACAGCTGAATCGTAGACACTTAAAGAAAGTTCCAAAGTTCAAAAGATTCCCAAGTCAACAGTCGCAGTGGTCTAACCATAAAGTCAATTGGACATAGACAACTCTCAATTAGTTTCGTTCGGAAACCAATTAGGCTGCGCGGCGACACGACGAAAAAAAGACGCAACCAGGACAGCTGTCGCAAATCTTGGCAAAAAACGGACGGACTTTTCTTAGTTTATTTACTATATTGAGATGAAAAATGTAACGAGTTGAATAGACTTAGATGTCATCAGTTCCGGGTCAGATTTACAACTCTGTCTTTTCGATTTAAAATACATCACAATCTTTTCAGAAAGTAAAGTTGAGTATACGGGCACAGCACATCTTTTGATACTACAGCTTACTAATTTATAGCTAATGCGTATGGCATTAAGAAAATGTGAATATTTTTTTGGAATAGAAGACAAGGTAAAAAGTACGATAAAATACTTATTTTATTCATCATTTAGTGTGGTAGTTAGTTACATCATTTAATGTGTATTCGTACAAAACGGCGATAGGCCTGCCCCCTATCACGTGAGTATACTGTCCATGCAAAACGTTGGCACTCTGAACAACGGGTGACTAAGTCACGTGATGTTCAGAAGTATTAGTACCTCTGCCAACCCCTTCGGGGATATTTGGCGTGAACGTTTGTGTTTATGGGGTAGTTTAAATTTTAAACTACCACACTTCTGAGTAAAATATTAATACAAACATGGTTATTTTTCAATTTTTTTTATTTATATGAAGTATTTAGTAGTTAACTTTAATATACGGTTAGATAGGCTTTTGAATTGAATAAAATTGACTTGCTGGGTTTCGTTGTAGCAAGTATATAAAAAGGACTCCAACACAGAAATATTATTACTTTGGTGCTGACTGAAAATCAGTGTTGTGATGTGAGGTTTACTTTAGGGTTAGCCACCAAATTCGTTATATAGTATGCAAGTTATAAGACTATTTTCATATTGTGTATAATTCCAGTGTGGTGTGGTTTTGTAGTTATTTCTTGTAATTTTTTTTCTTTGTTTCTTGAAGTATATTTTTTCATGCTATGTGTATTTTGTACGTGTACAATGTTGCCGGAAGTAGCAACGAATAAATGTTTTCATTCTTCTTTCTATATAGGTAAGCGAAGCGATACATCAATAATAATAAGAAAATTTTAGAGCTTGAGTCAAAACGCAAACGTAATCTTTATTTTAAATGGTACATACATACATATACTCACGCCAGCAGTATTAGTTCCCATTCGGGTACGCAGAAACAATCGATCAACACTTTGTACGATCCTGACAAACCTCTCTAGCTTCGTTTACATCCACCTTTCTACACATTCTTCCACATTTTCTACAGGCCCATTTTCGTTGAACATTTTTATTTATGTTATTTAGATTTGTCACTTCTTGTTTAAAAAGTTACATTTTACCACTTTGGGAGTTTTTTTTCATCCTTTCCCCACTCATATTTCCAAAAGTGGCTGAGGAATTTCTAATTCCTTAGCTCTGGCTACCCCTTCTACGGATTTATAGCCGTGAGTATATGTATGTATGGAGTTTCTTTCAAACTATGAATATTGATAAAATACGGTTTGAGAAACCTCGATGTCATTTTCAAGCCCTTTTTAAAGGTATCCCAAACGCACGGCTTAAATCATTCGTGCGTGGCAGAATGGCGAAAAATTACATACATACATATACTAACGGCTATATTTCCCTAGAAGGGGTAGCCAGAACTAAGGAATCATAAATTCCTCAGCCACTTTTGGAAATTGAGTGGGGAAAAGATGGTAAAAATAAAGGTTTTTGGTGAAAAATTACACTTTGGGAAAAACACATTTCACCAAATCCGCCAAGTAACTTCACAAAACCATACAATCAAACCTATACATACATATCAACAAGTAAACACATCAGTAAACACATCATTAAGCACTAAAGACCAACATGAAACCAAAACCGGACAGATCGTATGAAGACAATAGTGTGACGTCACGGGTCCGCATCGCGTCGATATCGTCGCAAGCGCATCTAGCAATTAAACGTGGATCGTATTTTGATAAGCAGTCGGTATTGATTGATAGATCCGGAGATCCATACACATTCGTGAAGACGTAGGGATGGGAAACGTTGGAATGAAAGGAATGTTTTTTTTAGTTTTTCACTAAAATTAAATTGATTTTTTCGTTTCGAATTTGAAAGCAGTTTGTTGAGAGAATAACATTGACGTTTATATGTGTTATCGTTTTATTATTTAGCTACCGTATTGTAATCTATTTTTTATATGTTAACTAATAAGTTTTTGTATAGATACAGGTATACATTAGATAATTTTAATTTTGATGTGTGCATTCAGAATAAAATTATTGCTATATTCAAACATTCCAAAATGTATTTTATACCACTAACCACTACCACCACTTTTTTCGAGAAAATTGTACGGGCTGCGTCCGAGTTGCAGGTGTACCGCGTCTGTATCGATACAAACGGCGGCGCGACAAAAAGTCGTGGTGAGCCAGAGCTCTAAAATATATCTATACAATTGTCGACCAGCATAGGCTAGTACGAAAGTCCTTTTGCGTGGTGCAAACGCAACTATTTTATTTAATTTTAACTTATTAGGAAGATTTACAGCATTAAAACTTTTCTATACTTATTTAAATCTTTTTGTTCATGAAAACCTCATGTGGGGATTATTACTAATAAATAAAGAATAAATAAAGGAAAGAAAAATTTCGACACAAAAAGATTTAAATTATGTGATAGTTAGGCGTTTTCAACATTTGCATTCTATCTGAAAAGGTAGACAAGTGGCCCTCCGAATTAGTTAAAATTCGGAGGTAGGAAACGCAAACACTACTTAAACGTGTAAAAGAAATAAAGGATAGAAAAATTTCGCACTGGCAGCCAATTTACACGGTGGCTCAGTTGGCAGAGCGTCGGGGCGTATACCCGAGGTCGCGGGTTCGATTCCCGCCTGTGTCGAAATTTTTCTTTCCTTTATTTATTCTCTATTTATTAGTAATAATCCCCACATGAGGTTTTCATGAACAAAAAGATTTAAATTATGTGATAGTTAGGCGTTTTCAACATTTGCATTCTATCTGAAAAGGTAGACAAGTGGCCTTCCGAATTAGTTAAAATTCGGAGGTAGGAAACGCAAACACTACTTAAACGTGTAAAAGATATAAAGGATAGAAAAATTGACACGGTGGCTCAGTTGGCAGAGCGTCGGGGCGTATACCCGAGGTCGCGGGTTCGATTCCCGCCTGTGTCGAAATTTTTCTTTCCTTATTTTTTTCTATACTAACTGACTAAGTATCGTATACCGTCATCTCATTCTAACCGATATCGTGAAGATAAAATAGAACTCGTGCTAGCCCTCCCGGAAGCCTAGCACCAGCGCTATCTTTTCATCACGATATCGGTTAGAATGAGATGACAGTATACGATGACTGTTTTATATCACGCGATATCTAGTTAAAATACAAATACAAATACAAATACAAAAATCTTTATTCAGTTTCATGGTTTTTTTACAGAAGTATAAGGTTGGAGCCCCCTTTTAAGTAAATAAATACCTGTGCCAGGGGACCCCGCTCCTCCGATTGCAAGTAATACAATATCGATGAAACTACATATCCGATACATTTGAATTTTAATTATTGTTGAGTAATATAATATATCATATTTTTATATATTTTTTTATATTAATTATTGATAAAGCTATATAATCCAAAAACATTGTTTTTATTTTGTATTCAAAATAATATCAAAATTTAAATATTAATACATTAAATTACTCAATCAAACCTTTAATTATTTATTTTTTATAATTATTTATGTATGCAACATTCCAAAAGAAGACTAAAACTATTTATTCTTAGGTTTACATTTTAAGTAACTTTTCACATCCACAGTTATATTTGCAATTGCAACATAAGATTTTTTCTCTAATGTAAGAGTAAAAGTTGATCTTAAATAATATCAAAAAGATAAATAAATGAAATTGACAAATTTATATTTAAATTAATTAATTATTTACATATTATATTTAATAGAATTGTAATAATAAACAATACACATTATTTGTTTACTATTTAACTTAATTTTTATTCATGAACAATTGCTCAGTGCAGTCGTAAGTTTGTTTTACTAGCCAGTCGGTTACTATTTTCTTACATTCATTAATAGATTTAGGGAGAATGTTCAGTTCCTTATTAATTGTGTTGTACAAGTGTTGTACAAGTGTGCTGACTGCCAGGAATATTGCCTGCCTGCATATGCGGTTCTTACTAGATCTACTTTTATAGCCATTTTTGCCTTTCTGGTGGTAATTGTCTGTGGAGTATAAGGAATATTTCTATGAACACGCAAAGTGTTAGTTAAAAGGTCGCTCGTACTAGCAATGCAGATCCACAGATCCCAAATCCTTACCGACCCCATCACTAAATCACAGCCAGCCTATTACGACAGTACGCGTCCTATTAAAGATGAGCGGACAAAAAGCACATATGAAACAAGTCAATCAAAAGTGGTCGAGCATCATCACCCGCAATCCTTATAAGGGCTGGCAGACCCGACTTTGATATTGAAAAACTGTGGAACATAAAACTAAGCTGGTTAATGAAGTAGACTAATCAGCAAGTAATGAAAACTTGTGTCGTGCAGAGTTCGTTTTGTTAGTTGAGATAATAAATATTTTGTTCGACTCATAACCCGGAGATCTTAAGTACCTACAAAGACAAAATTATTTTGTGAGATGAGAATCCAAATCGCCTGATGATAGAAAATTATCAAATTGAGCAAACCCTGTTCACAATTCCACTCTAGTTAGTTTGTATGGCGCAACAATAAAATGGAATCTAGCTCAGCGTTTTTACATCGCAACAGATTTTTTATATTATTTAACTGTTTATCATAAAGAAAGAAAGAAAGAAAAACATTTATTCATTGTTAAATCCGAAAACATTGTAAACAGACAAAAAAGACAAATAGCATGAAAAACAACTACAAGATATAACTACAAAACGACACTGGAAATATACACACTATGAAATATCGGAAATATGAGTCGAATAAATAAAGAAAAGAAAATATTTATTCGTTGCATACAAATTTAAAACACTTAAACACAAAAACAAACAACAAGTCCAGATAAAAATTAAAAATCTTGCAACGAAAAGGTTGCAAACTCAGCGTATTGTTGTGAGTGTAACCTCACAACACAAAGAAATTTTTCTTTCCTTTATTTATTTTTTATGTATTAGTAATAATCACCACATGAGGTTTTCATGAACAAAAAGATTTAAATAATATGAGTCGAGCTTTCAGATATATTTACTACTAGTGGATCGTCCCAGCTTCGCACGGGTAGCGTTGTTTTTTTAAATATCTGAGGTATCTTTCTTCAGTCCCTGCTTAAGCATTGTGAAATTCAGCGCAATGTTTTCAATTTATTTAATACTAGCTTTTTGCCCCGCGACTTCGTCCGCGTGGACTTCATTTTTTGCATCCAGTTTACATAATACCAAAATACCGAAACACTGTCTCAACTTCTGTTTTTTATATTTATAATCCCGCGGGCGTTGTAAATGACATAAAGGACATTGAGGCTTTTTAAGTGATTGTTGGGCGATGCAGTTTGTGACCCATCACTAACAACCTTTATTAACCTATCTTTTATCAATATATTTCCAAAATTGGATGAAGAATTAGTATCTCCGAAGCTATGGCCACCCTTTTATGGAATTTATGGTTGTTAGCATATATTCATGAATGATTGATAGTTGGATTTCATAAATTCAATCGCACCAAGTTTTATTATAAAATGTAAAAAAACTCTATATTAACTTTCATTTGCTATATCAACCCGTTAGGGGATGAGTTCCAAAAATTCCTTTTTAATTGTTCATAAGAATCATGAAACAAATATACCAAGTTTTTATGTTCAGAAATGAGAATATCTCTAGTAAGTACAGATACGGATAGTAGTTTGGCGCTGCGGCCCGGTGCTGCCCCCTACACTGACCGTTGGTGATAGTGGGAGAGCTTGCAGCGATTGCTCGGCAATATAGGGATGATTAGTGGTGGATCTCCTTCCAAAATAATCGCTAAATTGAAGGGATAGTGCTTGTTATTATTATATATAGTGTTATTTTAAGCTGACAAAAATTTTTTTTACAAAAAGCTTGAATTACCTGAGATACGAACCCGGGACGATTGATTCATAATAGTTCTAATTAAATTTTCATAGTAGTTAGTTATACCGCTACGCCACGGAGACGTTACCGGGGCGGTGTCAAATTTTTATTACGCTTTATTTCACATTAGTCTTACTATTGATAAACAAATTTGTCATTTAAATTGATGAAACCCCTTCATCTTTCCAAAATGAACATTAACAAAGTGTCTGATGTGAATTCCATCGATGATAAAAATAATCGCTGCAATATTTTGAGCCATATATGAGTTAAGGTTTTTTGATGTTCCTATGAGAACTCTTGCGGATTCCTTAGTTTCAAGGAATCGTCGTCGTTTCATTTAGTTTCTATATTTACATGTTAATATTCGTTTGCAATATAAGTAGATGTAAAAAAAAATGTATACGATAAAAAAATAGTACATCATGGCTCGGGAGTTCCTTATTTTCGGCGATGCATTACCGTACCATTAAGCTTCTAAATTTTGATTTTTATATTAGTTTACAATATTTTACGTTGTTTTAAACGATACACAGCGCCATCTCCAATGCATTTAGTAAGCAAACAATATTTTTGATTTCCCGTTGGAACATATTTTTTCCGGGATAAAAAGTACCCTATTATTTAATTTAGACTTCTAACTACACGTCTGAAAAATTTCAAAGCAATCGGTTCAGTATTTACGGCGTGAAAGCGGAACAAACAAATAAACAAACTCACTTTCCCATTTATAATATTAGTATGGATATGGATTTTACGTTGTTTTAAACGATACACAGCGCCATCTCCAATGCATTTAGTAAGCAAACAATATTTTTGATTTCCCGTGGGAACATATTTTTTCCGGGATAAAAAGTACCCTATTATTTAATTTAGACTTCTAACTACACGTCTGAAAAATTTCAAAGCAATCGGTTCAGTATTTACGGCGTGAAAGCGGAACAAACAAACAAACAAACTCACTTTCCCATTTATAATATTAGTATGGATATAGCACTCCCTAAACAGTGTAGTTTGGTGATTTTGAATGCGCTTTAATGAACGGTTCAGTATTTCCATTAAATAGCTTAAGCATTGCATATGTGGGAGCTTGTTATTGGCCTATTTCTGCCTATGCTATTATTTTATATTGTAAATTTAGCTGTAAGCCCCCCAAATATAATAAAATAAAATAGCAAATTTTGGAATAAAACGCTATGAAGTATTTATAACAATCTGAAAAATAAATCATTACGTGATGTAGGATGCAACTACTGGCGCCATCTAGTATGTTATATATAAATTAGTAAAGATTTGGCTTTGGTCTCGGGCGCGCTGGCTTATTTTATGTATAATTTCGGTGTTTGTCTACCGATTTCTATGATTCTTTTTTTATTGAATAGGTAATAATGTTACCTTTTTTAAATTAGGGATGAGTGAGAGGTTTACAAACGTAAGAGTAAACAAATATAATCAGAATTTTTCCGGACTGCTAAGCTATCAGGAATTACACGTGTTATTGTGAGTCAACCGTAAAAGATAGACATAAACTGTCAAGGATTTTTTTTTAGATAAATTTATGCAGAATTTTTCCGTCATACATGATTTCTATGTAAGTTTAACCATTAAGGCTGCACACGCGACGGAAGCTTAAAAAATGGAGTAACTTCTCCCGTTTTCCCGAAATTTCCCAAAATTCCCCTTTACTTCTCTGCTGGCAAGTATACGAAAACTTGCGCTTGAAAACTTTAGTATTAAGAATAATTGTACCAAGTTTCGTTAGAATCCGTCGAGTAGTTTTTGTTTCCATAAGGAACATACAAACCGACAGACAGACAGACAGATAGGCAGACAGACAGACAGACAAAAATTTTACTGATTGCATTTTCGGCATCAGTATCGATCCCTAATCATCACCTGATAGTTATTTTGAAAATATATTTCATGTACAGAATTGACCTCTCTACAGATTTATTATAAGTATATAGAAGATTTATAGTGCAGTGTTCCATAAATATCTAGATATTGAAATAAGCACAGTATAACCCGTCGTTGCTTACAAAGTTTGTGACAATTTCATCTTCAATAAATATTCCATTCCATATACAGGATGTAACAAAAGAGAGGAAACAAGCCATGAGGAGTTTTTCAGGGTGATCATCCTGAACAATTTTAACTATGGTAACAACTTGAAAAGAGCAACTATATTTTTATCTTTTCCATACAAATCAGCTGAGTTCAAGTCATAAAAGTTTGTCAAGATAGATAAACGGAAGATGTTGCTTTAAACAATTAGACCGCAGATTGTTCAGTCTTCAATGTAGTTTGTTATATGTAACTACATTTTTGTAAATATTTCTTTTTTTATTTGGAATAATGAGAATTCTAAACCATTTAAATTTTGCGTTAACATCATGTAAAAAAGTCAATAGAATACCATCACGAGAGTAAAGGTGTGATAAACACAAAAACTAGAGAGGTTTATAAATGTCGCATCCACTTACACATTGCTATCGACAGTTTACAGAGGTGATAATAATCGCAATCAACCAATTTACTTATTAAAATTCACTAGTTTTTATATCCGCTAACTACCCCGGACCGTTTACGGACACGTGAAGACGTGTTGGTACGCACCTATTTATACTAAGACTACTTAGGTTGGTGACGAATTGAATAAAAAGAGCTTATTATCAACCGCGATAGCTCAGTGGGTAGAACTCCGGGTATGGTGCAAACGATGTGGGTTCAAATCCCGGGTCGGTCCTGTACCAATTTGTCTTTTCTAAAGAAACGTGTGTGGTTAATATTATCGTGGTTGTAAACGGTATGGGAAAACATCATGAGGAAACACTCACATGGCTGTGTTGTACTTAGTCATGGAACAGTGTATTCGTACAAAACGGCGATAGGCCTGCCCCCTTTCACGTGAGTACACTGTCTAAGCAAAACGTGGGTACCTTCTCTGCACACTAGATGGCGCTGCCATGTGAGTTCAGAAGTATTGGTACCTCTGCCAACCCCTTCGGGGATAAACGGCGTGAACGTTTATGTATATGTTATTTTCCATGGATTCTGATACTTTACTACTCTACTCCACGTTCACACCGAAAATGCAGAAGCACAGGTTCTGTTACTTATGAATATCACATGATATTTTCGTCACCTGTTTTCAGATCACCCACGTTTTGTGACGACAGTTCAAAACCTGTTAAGGGTACTAGAATAAAAGCCTGTTCCAACAAAAAAAATACTTTTCATAACAATAATTTGATAAAATATTTACTTAATCGCGAGATAATTTCCTACACAAGTCACATATCAATATCAGCGCAGATTTCCTACAACAACAAACCCTACAAGACAACAAAAAGAACAAAGACTAAACCACCAAACAGAAGAGACAGAACAACGCGACCACAGCCCACACTAGAGGCAAATTATTCGCACGGGCCGTGTTAAGTGCGGAGACAAAAGGTACACATAAAACGGCGAAATGGTACGCTACCCGTATTTATTGGCACTAAACAAAACGTATATCGACAACGCACAGACGCGCCGCGCTAAATCACTGGACAACAACTTGCGTTAAACGTGGGCTTACATGGAGGAAACAAGATTTGCTTCCTTGTTAGCAAGTTGATGAGGTCTACCGTGGTACCGATTGATAGGTACCCAATGACTACACAAAATGAATAGGCATTTCAGAGAGATCAAGTATACCTAAGTAAGAAAATAATGCAATTAACTAGATAGACTTGGTAATATATCTTCTTAATCAAATTTATTTAAATACCGACTTAAGTAGCGACTATAGATCAGTAGAAATAATTAGCCATAAAAGCAACATTCTTCAAAGAGGATAGGAGAGGATCGAAGAGAGTATTTTAAATGCACACCAAAACATGATTATACGCTTGTTAAAAAATTGCACAGCGAAATAGCATGTTCTCACGGGTACGATAACCATGGGGCTCAACTACTGAATGAATATATTTTATTAGTGTACTTGGAACAATTATTGAAGCCTCATGTAAGCCTACTCGTTGGATCGCAGAGGGCAAGGAGTCGCGTGCGCTGTGTCTATCACTATTTCTCACCAAACACTGCCACACCTATTGCAGCTCGATTTTATACAAATTATACCGAATAAGTAAAAGTTTACTTCCTTAAAACTAATGTAATTTATAAGAGCATTGGCAAGAAATTATATAAATTTGAAATTAGCGAGAGAGCTGTGTCTAATAAGTCGTACAGTGGTAATCTGTGTCTCTAGTCTCTGCGTATTTAAGGATTCCACTTAGTGCAATGGTAACGTAATTAATAACTAAGAAATTTATTTCAAAACCTTTCATTTATTATTTAAGAGACATTAAGATTAAAGAATAAATCTTCCGATATACTCTTACCCTTCATTGGATAGACTTGTGATTTTAGTCCAATGAAATAAGTCAGGATCATACACGGTGGCGCTTGATCCTACCCCGATGGGAACTGACGGAACGGGCGTGAGTATATGTATGAAATAAGTCTGCCCTTTAGCATGAGGAGAGGTGAAAAAAATTATTATTATATATTACAAATTTCCTCAATTCGATAATCTAGGTGCAGCCGCAGATAAAAAATGGTAAATGGGGGATTTGTTTTCTGGTATGGGTTACTCTTATTCATTGTATTTTTACTGAACCGTTCTTTTTTTACCAAAACTGGTTACTTTTACAAAGAACTAAAAACAACATTGCGTATTGTAGAACCTGTACGCTATTTAAAGTTAGAATTATTATTTTGCTTGCTATCAACGTAGTTATTTTTCTCAGGATAAAGTTTTGTTTCTTTAGTGTAACTTTTTTTTAAAGTTTAAATTGTACATTATTTTGTTCTAACTGTATAAAGAGAATAAATAAAGGAAAGAAAAATTTCGACACAGGCGGGGATCGAACCCGCGACCTCGGGTAAACGTCGTGGCAGAGCGTCGGGGCGTTCACCCGAGGTCGCGGGTTCGATCCCCGCCTGTGTCGATTTTTTTTCCCTTTATTTATTAGTAATAATCCCCACATGAGGTTTTCATGAACAAAAAGATTTAAATTATGTATAAAGAGATTTTTTTTCTATTATACCAACACTAGCTGTTCGGCCGCGACTACGTTTCGTACTTTTGACTGTCATCGAATCGATTTAATTAACAGCATTTACAAATTGTCACGAATAAAGAGCCTGAGATGAGAAAGAGGGCAGTCATTTAATAGTTACCCATCTGTGTAAATGTTTGCGAAAACTGCCATAAATTTGATCAAGATCCGTCCAGTAGTCTTTACGTAATGCGTGGTTGCGCGGACCTACTGTCAGTATTTTTTAATAGCAAATTTTGCTGATTATATTTATGTGAAATCAGTTTTAAAAATAATAATTTTAATGTTTTGAACCCGATGCAGTTTGATTATATGTACTGTAGTATAGCGTCGATAGATTAAAGATAGGTAGATTATGACTTCCAAGAACTTTGCACATTTTTCCACCAAAACAAAATTCTAATTAAATTATTATAACCTCAAAACAGCCCGAATAAGCGCCGAATGTCCGGAGGAGATCGTACAAAACAGTATTTTGTACCCTTTTGTGGTATCCGTGTAGCGTTGTTGCGCGCGTCGCCCGCATGTCGCCCGCGTCGCCTGCCTGTTTCCCGCCTGATTTACATCTCCCGCTTTTATTTACTACTCTGTGTTTCTGTTTATTGAACGGAATTTGGCGGGAAGCTTAGAAAGTTGGTGTTCGGGTACAAAAACAGTTGTAACCTAGCCTAAAACTAAACGCAACTTAAAGATGTACTTACGGGCTCACTAAGCTTACAAGTAAAGTACAATGGCAGAAATGGTTTTAATGAAATCTGAACTAGGCTACGTGCTAAGCTAATCCATGAAACTCGGCATGTGAGAAGCTATATGAATTATATTGTTCTATTTCATATTGGATTAAAATTAATCTTTTTTACCGAATCCAATCACTTATTAAAATAGAAGTTATTTTTTTGAACTACCGAAGTTCCATGAACCCCAGCGGGGTAATACAGAAAAATAATTGGCAAATTTTAATTTTCTCGAAATTTCATTTACGCTCTTGTCTAGGGACATAATAATTAACTCTTTAACAACGTGAACCACAACAATACCCCCGATATTTAATGTACTCATTTTTTATTTAAACCTAAAGTTTTGAAGCTGTTTACAGTAAGAATTTTTAAATATTTTTAAATAGAAAATAAGTTGCTGTGACTAGTGTTGATGAGGATTCCTCTTCCTCTTCCTCAAAATGAGGAATTTCCTCATATTTTTGAGGTTCCTCATCCTCATCCTCTTCCTCCAAATTTTATTTTAAAAAATCCTCTTCCTCATCCTCTTTCTCATATTTTAAGAGGAATTTTAAAGGAATCCGTGTTATAAGTTTTGTTGAATGAAACGAAATGTGTGTGAAAATGACAGAGAGAGAGAGACAGAGAAGTCTCGCCGTATGAAATAGTCAAAGGAAGACAGAGATGGAAACATGTAGACAAGTTCAATACTGGCGTAATCTGCGTAATGTTACTTGTTATTTTCTTCCTCATCCTCATCCTCTTCCTCTTAGTCTGCCAGCTTCCTCATCCTCATCCTCTTCCTCAAAATTGATTTTGAAAAATTCCTCTTCCTCATCCTCTTCCTCATAACAAGTTCCTCAACAACCCTAGCTGTGACACAGGGACATACAGAGAGACGGACATGACGAAATTAGATAAGTTTAATTTTTGGCAATTCTAGGCTAGGAAACCCTAAAAATCATACTAAACATACATACAAGATTCTAAATTCATTTATATATACTGCTATACCCCAATCGAATACCACTGGTATTCCCCAATCAACTTCCAAAAGTGGCTGAGGAATTTCTCATTCCAAAGCTCTGGCTACCCCGTTAAGGTATTTATAGCCGTGAGTATATGTATGTATATATACTACTATAGATCATAAAATCAAGAATATAAATATGATATCTTATATGGTCGATGGCCGTATTCAACTCGTTAGGAAGCTGTGTAATGGACTCCGAGGTCACGAGTTCAAATCCCATTTAGGGCGAACATTCATAACATGAATATAGATGTTTGTTTCTTCGTTTTTGATGACATTTATAAGTACCTATTTAATATATTGTCAAGTTTTGTATTTTATATCGAAACAAAAGTATTAGTTTATTTAGTGATCAAAATTCATAAATTAAAAATAAAACGTCTACTTTTATTAAGGGGAAGCCAATTTATAAAGGCATTCCTTTAAAAAAGAATTATGTGAGGGAAAAGAACATTAATTTCTTTATTACTTTTTATAGATTTGCTGTGTAGTGTCGGCTTAGAATAGCACTACTCCGGTGGGTGAACGTAAGAGGCGACTAACGGTATTGGGTCTTTTAAGGGATTCTTGGGCGATGCGGTTGGAGACCCATCACCAAAAACCTTTATTTTTACCATCTTTTCCCCACTCAACTTTCCAAACGTGGCTGAGGAATATCTAATTCCTTAGCTCTGGCTACCCCATCTAGGGATTTATAGCCGTGAGTATATGTATGTGTATATGTATGTACAGATTTACTTCAAAAAATTAGGTACTCAATTTGATTTCATGTTTACTTTTTTGTATGTATGTTACGATATTACCCTGTTATTAGACGTATTTTTAAAATGGTTTTCTGTATGCTTGGATATCCTTCCAATCTAAGTTGGTTGGTTGGTATATATATTCTTTTAAAATGTCAAAATACATTATGTGAACAACTCTGTTGCTTATCGAATTTTGTATGAAAATTTTGTTTTGCTTCGAACGGCGGTAAAGGCAGTCCCATTTTAGTTCAAATAGATATTATTATGCATTACTTTTCATTAGTGACATTATGGATATTTTTTGGCATTTCTGGAAAACCTTTAGCCTTGGCTTAGAGGGTTAGCCTTTCCACTTTTAGTAGTTTTCAACTCCGTTTTTAAATATTTAAAATTTAGGCGCTCCTCCGTTTTGCGTTGCCGATCAATAATGTTACAAATCAGTAATTTCCTTATGAGACTTACGGACTCAGCAAACCTCAGAAAGTATAGAATATGATCGTAAAATAACAACAATTCGAGCCGCCTAACTTTACGAATATAGGATCATACTCTCTGGAACGAGACTTTCTATAAAATGATTGAAACTCAGGTTTATAGGTACAAGAAATTTTCAGATTAAAGATTGAGTAACTGATAGATTTTTACCGGGAGATTATTGCTGAAGCTTTTCTAATATTAACTTGTATTTGAATGCAGACGATGAAAAATAATTGCCTAAGGGGAATGATGTATTGAAAATCGGTTCAAACAATATCCAGGATAACCCAGAGCGATTAGAACATATATTAAGTATTGACCAGAAATAGTCGTCGTTTTCAGTAATTAAATTTTTAGGAAGCTTTTCGGTATTCTTAATCTATGGTGATCGTCAACTAAAAAATCCCATTCAAAATAAATATAGCTGAAAAACATGCTTTTGAAGCACAATTAACTAAAAAGTGAAAAATAATTCCAAATATAAGTTGCAAATCATGAAAAGCGCGGGTTGCTCGATAGACGCTAGACGCACTCAGTGAAACTCGCACAAAGGTATTAGCAAACTCGCACAAAGGTATTAACACGACACGCATTTTCATCTCAAACAACTGCCGACATAAAGTTATGCTAACACACTAACGGTCTACCCGTAAAAACATTCCGCCAATCAGCGATCGCCGCGATAAGGTCAGCGCGCGCTCGACCAATAGATTACTATCGCGTCACCTCGACAACCAATGGTGCACCAATTAAGTTGAGTGACACATCCTGTGAGCGGCGTAGAATCTGCCCCGATGGAAGATACAATCGATGAAACCATTGGAAACTCTCACCATTAGTGTATGGAGTGATTAGTTTTGTTGAAGAGAGAACTGTATCGGCGGGCAATTATTTTGTTTCAAATCAATGGCATTAAGGGCCTCCCAGCATTTTGCAGCCATTGCGCTCACTCTTACGTCAAATTTACTGAGAGTGACAGGGACGGAAAAAACGCGCGCGCAGGATAAATGTAGTTTATTTAGTTTTATTGAATAACTATAATGTTTAAATGGAAAGTTAAACATCAAAGTTACAGATCTTAAAGCTACGCGTATATAGACACATAATGAGTTCAGATATATGTTATGCCAGTGGAGCCTATACGGTTTTTATGAAAAAGAAGCATGTTCCAATTCAATTTTTTCCATCATATTTTTCAACAAATTATTAAAATGTTAAACATCAAACTTTAACACCATGAACTAATCACCAACATATATTTTATTCATGTCATATCAATATCATCAAATCAGACTTTATAAAATTTACAAATAATCAATATCAACCTATTTTTCCGGGGACGCCCTTAAATGGATCCAGTATCAACTATACTTTTATAGGATAAAAAGGTTTTTTCGAAAAAGATCGCGAAGAGCTTTAGATAATAAAGCATATTATCTGAAGCAGGTACTCTGAATACTAGGTTACAATGTCACGTGATGTTCAGAAAGTGGTACAGGTGTACTAATGTACCTGCCCACCTCGTCGGGGATATCCGGCGTGAACGTTTAAGTTTGAGTTGAGAAATATATCAGGACAATGTGAATGGGCGCGGTATTACATTCCATCTTTACTACAAATGTCCTAATCTTGCACTACGAAGTTTGAAATTTTTACTAAATATACCATTGCATCGTACCTAACATTTTCCTGTGGTATGATTTCAATGGCAAATCTGATATTCATTTTCCGTACGAAAATTGAGGGCTAGAGGAAAATAATCTAAGATTTAAAACAACAACACAAACTTAGTACAATTATCATACAGTTGACATCGCATAACGGGTCGACTGTTTTTTTTACAAAAGTGGGAGTCCGAAGTGATACGAATAAAAGAGCATACATACATAAATACATATACTCGCGGCTATAAATCCCTAGAAGGGGTAGCCAGAGCTAAGGAATTAGAAATCCCTCAACAACTTTGGGAAATTTGAGTGGGGAAAAGATGGTAAAATAAAGGTTGTTGGTGATGGGTCTCCAACCGCATCGCCCAAAAATACCTTAAAAGCCCCAATACCGTTAGTCGTCTCTTACGTACACCCACCGGAAGAAATGGGGTAGTGCTATTCTAAGCCGACACTACACAGGAAAAAATAAACATCTACAAATAAATTTCTTTCTTTTGTAGACACACATAATAATTAGAAAATAACTTGAACGACAAGCCAGATATTTATATTTGGTGTATTATTTTGTAGATCACTTTTAACTTCTACTAACAATAGTTTTTTTTTTAAAATTGAATCTGACTACCAACATAACCATCAATTTAACAAATAAAAAAAACTGTAAAATTAAACAGAAAACAAAATAAAATCCCGAGCAGAATAAACCGGAGATACAGTTAACAGAAGATAGAGGCGGAGCGCGGCGCGTGCGCAGGTATACGTAACTCAGTTGGGCGATAGGCATCATCACGAGCGATGATACACTAATGTTTTACTGCGATTGCTTTGGGCCTGTGTTCCTGTACTGCAGTTTTGATACGGGTTTACTTGCCTTTGTTTCATATATTTTAATAAGTATGGTTGTTTATGATCATAACTAATAGTGACTTGATCGATCGTAAATTTAACAGGCCATGTAGTTTACAACTCTGCTAGTTAGCTGTTGATACAGAAACGTGATACTTATTCGTGCACGCAGCCAGCGTCCTAGTTCATCTTTTTAAAAGACTACGTTTTAAGACAGTTATTTGTTAAACACCACAAATATGTATTTTTTTAAATCTTGTTTACTACGTTAAGAAACGCGTAAGAAATATATTCTTGAACCAAAAAAGGAGGATATTTATTAGTTGGCCTTTTAATCCGTCTAAGAATAGCGTATAACGTTAATCTTGGAAGCTCAGAACAGAGAGAACAGCACAGCCTTCTGTATCGGACATTTCCGGATAAACGCTGAGGGAAAACATTGTGACGAAAACCAAATGGCTGAGTTGAATGTGTGACTGGGAATCGTAGAAAGTGTTGATAGACCTGCTCTTTATCACGCGAATGCACTGTCCAATTAAAAAAGCGTGTTAAAAATGGTTTCTTGTATAACAATGTCTAACACAATCTTTTGCAGAGTTGGTACCTCTGTTATCCCTTCAAGAATGTACGGTTCAAATGAAATTAAATTAAATAAACATACATACATACATATACTCACGGCTATAATTCCCTAGAAGGGGTAGCCAGAGCCAAGGAATTATAAATTCCTCAGCCACTTTTGGAAGTTGAGTGGGGAAAAGATGGTAGAATAAAGATTTGTTGTTTGTGATGGGTCTCCAACCGCATCGCCCAAAAATCCAATAAAAAGCCCCGATACCCTTAGTCGCCTCTTACGACACCCGTGGATAGAAAGGGGTAGCGACATTCTAAGCCGGCACTACACGGCGCTATAAAATTAAATAAAGCAAGTTCAATTACAATTTTGAAATTTTATATCGGTATAAATTAACCTAGTTTAAGTTGTCTTCAAACAGACAGACAGTCATCTTATAATACTCGTAAAGATAAGGTGTAAGGTCCACGGATTAACAGCGTAAGCTTCGAAGATTTAGTTTGATTGACATTCACGATTTAGCCAAGGAATATTCATCTTTTTATGGTCGATTTCTGTGTTTCGAATTATGATTGTTTCCTTCCTATACTCACGGCTATAATCTCAAAGAGAGATAGCTAGAATCAACGATATTTCAATTTCGGGCGTTACGGGGTAAATACATCACTTATTTGAACCAACCAAAGAATAACACAAGACGGTATAAAACAGCTATCACTGTTTAACGAATAACTTAACATAACACAACATATACTCACGGCTATAAATTCCTAGAAGGGGTAGCCAGAGCTAAGGAATTAGAAATTCCTCAGCAACTCTTGGAAATGTGAGTGGGGAAAAGATGGTAAAAGTAAAGGTTGTTGGTGATGGGTCTCCAACCGCATCGCCCAATACCGTTAGTAGCCTCTTACGTAAGTACACCCATCGGTAGAAACGGGGTAGTGCTATTCTAAGCCGACACTACACGGCAAACTGTTTTACGAATATAGTTTCTATTGTGCTTTTCAGCCGCTCAACGTGCTATAGAAACACCATATTCCTTTAATGACATATATTATATTATTATATCCTAGTGAAGGAGATAGGGTAACGCTGTACAAAGTGAACTCTTGAAGTAACTTAAATTGTGGGTTTAATTTTCTAACGCGACGTATATTTATATAATATTCTCTATGCATTTTCCCAGTTTTATTTCTACTCATACATAATTCAACTACAACTAAATAAGAGACATAATATTCGGACTAGATTCGAACAGATGTCTCCTGTATGCAAGACCCATCTTTGATCTTAATCATCTTTGAGAATATTGATTTGCTTCTTTTATCAGTGCTTCTTTTATTATTGTTTTTCATTTTTAAATTTGTAGGTGTCGGCTGAAAACCAGCGTGTCTTGGAATGGTCTGTGTACCGTTTCAGACACACATGCTGAGCCGATAACCATTTTGGCAATAGGTTACTTGTTTTAACTTTTGTATTTTTTTGTTTTCGATGTGTTTTTACTGTGTGTTGTTCTTTTTACCATTTCGCCAAATAAATGTCTTGCTTTTACTTTACTTTTACTTTTTATTTGTAGATATACTATATATATAGCACGTATAATATCCCCGAAAGAGAATGCGTATGCGATGAATACGAAACTAACTTAATTCAACAATTTTGCATTTCCAAATTATTCTTTTGTTTTTAGCTATGAATATTTTTTTGCCGAGCTGCATCTCATTTATAGGACCTACGAGGGTTAAAACCCTTATGGCCAGTTATAGGCATGTGACAGTGTATTCGTACATGAAACGACGATAAGAATTTTCCTATTACAATGCACTTTTCAAGCACAACATAGGCACTTAGAACACCCGGTTACATAAGTTTCACATGTTTAAATTTGTCCTATACAAGTATAATAGCCTACTAAACTGCAATCACTAGCAAAAATTATTACGACTATTTTTTTTCATGATCTTATCTTTAACAATTAATAAATTGATCCCCACGATCATTTTCATTTACTTCTACTACAACTTATTTGTTCTACAGTAACCTCAAATGCAATCACAGTCCGATATTGTCTACCGTTATCCTAATGAATATTATAAGAGCAAGGCCGTTTCGTGGGCGGAATCGCCACCTCGTCTCTCTACGACTATTGCACTTTATGTTGGGACCGTACAATAAAATATCGGGACTTGTTTATGGGTTCCCGTTTTAACATACTTGTTGGTTTTCAATTTTGAGATGTTAACCGGCAAGAAAGCGTTGGTATTCTTGTGTTAAAGAAGAAAGGAAGAACTATAACCAGTTTATGACATGGTCCAATTCGATTTTTTATCGTATAATTTTCAAGGTAATCTCTTTTATTTTAATAAAATATTAATTCTTTCCTGTTCCCTTGTAAGTTCCCTGTGCTTATATATTAATTACAAGTGGTAGCAGGCATCCAAATTAAAATGTAAAATAAATGCGCGACTGTATAAATAGATTTATGAACGTACATCAAGCAGGAGAGGCCGGAGAGGTCTGTCAAAATTATACTAAGAGCGATTGACATTATGCTGCCTCAACTCAATGGGAACTAAGCGTGAGAATACGTGTGTTTGCATTTATTTACTACGAATAAAAAAAAACACTATGCAAACTACATTTAAGTTGGTAAAGACAAATCAAAACTAAAGGATGGATGAAAATCTTGGATCACTTAAACATATCTGCGTCAATTCTAACATGTATTGATATTTTATATAACATTATTTTATTACTTTTTACCGCGCTTTGCTCTTTCTAATTCTAGATAACTTCTGATTTTTTCCCCTCAAAAACTATTGCAGTTGCCACTGTCCATTCAAGAAAAAACATACAAGGTTCTAAATTCTAAACCTCTCTATTCCATTCTTCCATTTTTTATTCGGCAAAAACAAGCACGTGGCAGAAGCGGTGGCGAATGCAAATGCGCGCGCATTTAAATGCAAGATGGCGGGAAGCACGCGAGGTCGGGAGGTCGGCCGGTATCGCCACGCGCCATTGTTCAGCAGCCACCGATTGTAAGGTGACCATCGTTTGCTGTCGCGGTATGGGAATCTATTGTCGTACCTTAGTTTTGTTACATTCAAGGCTGTAATTCTAAAAGCAACAGGTGGGTAGTTTTTGGATATTGACACACGTAAAAAGCCTCGGACTTTGTTGCTTCCTAAAATACCCACCAGTTGGCATAACCTTCGCTACAAGGCAAAGCTCTAAAATATACTATAAAAAAATAAGGAATCACTAAATTAAAACTTATACTCTCCTGGCCATTAATCCCAAAAAAGATAGCCGGAATATCGAAATCAGCCTTTCAATTCCTCAGCCCCTTTCGGGAGTGTAGTAGGGAAATGTAATGCAATGAAACTTATGAGAAACCCAATAGGGAGTGTACGACTCCAGCCTTGAACGACACCTAATGGCAGATAAAAGAAATTGGATTCTAAACCGACACTACAGCACTACTACTATGTCAAAAAATATAACCATAAATTAATTCGAACATCAAATGGGCAGTTCCCTTTTTATTATCCAATAGCCCAACACCATTGTCACCCTAGTCCTATAGAGAAGGTAACCGAAGCTCACACAATGGCGAAACATTGAACACAGAACATTAAGAATGCGGATCACGGATAAAACGGCACTCTACTTACGACAATCGTAATCTAAATTACATTGAGCCTCTTCCGTGTCCGAAGAATTAATATACACATTTAGATATACCATTGTACTGTAAAGAGTTTACCCAACCTTTACTCTTGCGGCTATATATCCGAAAACCGGAGAAGCCAGGGCTTCCGAATTAGTTATATCTTTGCTACATTTGGAAATTACATGAAGAATTGCCGTGTAGTGTCGGCTTAGAATAGCACTACCCCGTTTCTACCGATGGGTGTACGTAAGAGGCGACTAACGGTATTGGGGCTTTTAAGGAATTTTTGGGCGATGCGGTTGGAGACCCATCACCAACAACCTTTACTTTTACCATCTTTTCCCCACTCACATTTCCAAAAGTGGCTGAGAAATATCTAATTCCTTAGCTCTGGCTACCTTCTAGGGATTTATAGCCGTGAGTATATGTTATGTTATGAAGAATAAATATAAGGATTGTCGTCGATGGGTTTCTAGAAACATCGTCCAACGACCACTTAACAGCCCAAGTATCTTAAGTCGTCTTGCACGTGCCAAAGGAATAAATGGGGTAGTACTATTCTCAGCCGGTACGATACAGCTGTATAGCCTTGCAGTGTAGCCTTTTACCATCTCGTCCAGTGGGCATCGTACAAGACGGCTAAGACTACGGAGCTTTTTATGTCCAAAAGTGGCTTCGCTGGCTGTCTTCTTGCATCGTATCCGATAGATTAGATTAGTAAGCTAATACGAAAAAGGCCGATGCATATGTTGAAGGTACTAATAAAGTGCATGAAAAAATTTACAGATATAGAGGCAGTTCCGGGCTTAATGAAATTGTAAGAAATTTGGAGGTACATCAAGACATAAACAATGAGTCAATGACTTCTATCTGCCTTCCCCAATAAAAACTAAGGAATATAATAAGTCTGAAAGTTAATATAACAAGCTTTGCTATAATTATTATTCATCGGTACTCGACTGAAAAAGCAGAGTATAATAAGAGTATATATTATGTACCTTACCGATCCATGTTATATTAAGAAGTAAGAAGGTTGAAAGATTATCACAAAATTAAAAAGTGGAGTAGGCGTCATTTTTTCGGTTATAATCTTGTGTGTTTTTAATTTATTAGTAAATTCCGAGGATTAGTAACGCATGGTTTTCAACGCATTCGCTAGACAAACCCATCTCTTTATAAGGCTTAAGAAATAATTGAATATTTTTCTTATGTTGGCAGTAGATCATAATCTAAATCGACTTTTCGTGCCGTCGATACACTGTATTGGTGCTAAGTTAATAATAATTATAATTTTGTGGCAAAATTTGGTCCTGAATGTAATAATTAAGAGTATAATTATTTTTTTAACGAAATTTCTGCCTTGCAAGTGTGCCTCGACTGCATGTTTTTTTAATAAGAGCTAAAAAAGAGTTAAGACCATAACATCAAACAAATTTATAAAATATTAGTTGTAAACTAGGAGTTTTGTAAATTGTTCTTGATTACTATATTATATTTAAATATCATACATACATACAAACATACTCAAGGCTATAAATCCCTAGATGGGGTAGCCAGAGCTAAGGAATTAGAAATTCCTCAGCCACTTTTGGAAAGTTAGTGAGGAAAAGATGGTAAAATAAAGGTTTTTGGTGATGGGTCTCCACTCCAACCGCGTCGCCCAAAAATCGCTTAAAAGCCCCAATACTGTTAGTCGCCTCTTACGTACACCCTCCGGAAGAATTGGGGTAGTGTTATTCTAAGCCGACACTACACAGCAGTAATTATTTCAGCAGTATTTAAATATCATATGCGAAAAAAGACATTTCTGAAAATAGGCACTGATAAATTATAAAAAAAACACAAATTAGAGAATTTATCTTACATTAAAAGTTTTTCATGTAGTAAATATAGTTCATATAACATCAACATGACTCTAACTTAACCATTAAAATAAAACGAGAATTTAATTTGAAAAATACAAATTTATTAGCTATATTCTTAACTACAGAGATCTTAACATAAAACCAATCAATGTTTGAATGAACAACTTTCTCTTAGATCAAACTTAAATTACAAAACTGTATTTCAATAGAAGATAACTAGTTAGAGTCATATTGACTTTTTGATATGAGAAAATATTTTGATGCTTACCCCTAAACATACATACATATACTCACGGCTATAAATCCCTAGAAGGAATAGCCAGAGCTAAGGAATTAGAAATTCCTCAGCCACTTTTGGAAAGTTGAATGGGGAATAGATGGTAAAATAAAGGTTGTTGGTGATGGGTCTCCAATCGCATCGCCCAAAAATCCCTTAAAAGCCCCAATACCGTTAGTCGCCTCTTACGTACACCCATCACCCTAAAGTAGAGATTCATTCAATATAATACGTATTATTGGACGGTAGGTTTACAAAATCGAATTATTATTATTCCGGAATGGTTTTAGTTGTAAACTACTAACTACTGAATCACGTTCTTTTAGAACTACCGTCGAATAAATTTAGACGGCTATTAGCATAGATGTACTAAAAAACGTTAGATATGTTATTTACGAGGAAACCGGCGCTTATGAGTGGCACCGATTGCGGCAGATGAACGCACACCACGAGAAATACATCCAAACAACACACCGAGAAATACATTTGAAATTTAGGTAGGAATGATAGCGCATCTCATAGCAAGCGCTAGAAAGAGATAAACATATTTTCTCGGTACCGACTTAAAATATGACACTAAGACGACCGTTTGACAAAAAATATTTTAGTTCAATACACACGATTTATTATAAATTATAATCAAAACATTGTAAATTTATAATACTTACGAATGATAAGTATTCCCATCATTTTAGTAATTTTTCTACTATAGCTTTTGCAAAGTCTCATCACGCACGACGGCATTCTCAATTATTTTGATAAACAAACTTGCCAAAACATGGTAACAATTGCGACGGCAGCTAGTGTGCGACTAAAGTCAGATGAGCCATTTAGCTTGTCTTTTAAGTGCCACTTATTAGCGCGCATAACTTATCTACGGTTTTTTATTAGTACATCTATGGCTATTAGCCAGTTAAAACTAAACTAGCGGGCTTAAATAGGCGGCAGTTCGGGATTTAATGTTTTTTATGAACTTTAGGATATTGATGATGTACAATACGGAACCACTTATAAACATTAAATTACTAATAAATAAAGAATAAATAAAGGAAAGAGTAATTTCGACACAGGCGGGTATCGAACCCGCTATTTCGGGTACATGCCCCCATATACGTATACCCGAGGTCGCGGGTCCGATTCCCGCCTGTGTCGAAATTTTTCTTTCCTTTATTTATTAGTAATTTAATGTTTATAAGCCAAACTAAAAGTCCCAATACCGTTAGTCGCCTCTTAGGTACACCCACTGGAAGAAATGGGGTAACGCTATTCTAAGCCGGCACTACACAGCATAGAATTTAATTTATAATTTTCTAAATTCAACAAACGTACACTTCTACAATGAATATAGTATTGATGATAGTAATAATATATTTAATAACGTAAACATAATATTTTCTCATATAAGTTTCTATCAGAATTATTTAAATATATCACCACAACTAAATTTTACTGACACGGATGAGTACAGACACAGGAAATAACCTACAGCTGAAATAGAAATGAATACATGCCTTATCTTCAAAAATCACGCGAATAAGCCTCTTATAGTTTAAGGCAACGAAACAAACTTTACGTACCAAGATTCAATCATTGGAATGAAACCAAGGTATATAGCATCTCTTTCACTCTTTAGCATCACTTTTGTTTGACTTAACATAAGTAGTAATAATATAGTTTGTTCATTAAAGGATGAACTTTGAGATAACTTTCTGCGTGGTTTTACATTTCGAGCTTTTGATCATAAAAATAAAAGTTTCAAAAATCACGTAAAAAAATTATAAATAAAAGAAAGAATGCTGAAGGCTTAGAATGTCGCTACCCCTTTCTACCCACGGGTGTCGTAAGAGGCGACTAAGGGTATTGGGGCTTTTTATTGGATTTTTGGGCGATGCGATTGGAGACCCATCACCAAAAACCTTTATTTTACCATCTTTTCCCCACTCAACTTCCAAAACTGGCTGAGGAATTTATAATTCCTTAGCTCTGGCTACCCCTTCTAGGGAACTATAGCCGTGAGTATATGTATGTATGATTAATTTTAGTTTAATCCGCGGTTATTTAGTAAAACATAGTCATTTTGCACACAAGTTTCTTTGCTAGTCGAAAAGTCCACATAATTATTTACCAAAAATCTAACAAAATACAAATACAACTGATCCCATAATGAACAAACTATAGAATTACGTACTTCTGTAAAATTACGACGGTAAATCCTATACAAATATAAACTGATAATTGGACCGCATTTTCAATTGTTACATAAAAACCCTTTTTTTATCTTGAAATATGCTGTTTTTATATTCAGGCAAAAAGTGTTTCTACGCCATTTCAAGTACGCAAGAAAACTATTGAACATTAATTGACCGTAAAAACGCATTTAAAGAAATTAATATTGCTATCACTATTATTTACTAACATTTTTATGAGACGGCATGCTAATTTTCTATTATTCTTTTTATGTAACAATAGAAAATTGGTTATTGAACACATAGTAGAGAAGCACAGCTAAAACAGCCATCAAGCATATCGATACATACATATTGTTTGTTTGTTCGGATGTCTCCCGCGACGTTTTGTCGTGATGAGATTGGATCTGAAATACAAACGTTGTTTAAACATACAATAAATAAATTATAAGTGAATTGCAATGTTGGTAGAGGATGACCACTGAAGAAATACTTAGATGAAATTGAGAATAAGCTAAAAAGGCAGGTGTCTGAAGTGTAAAAAGGGTTAATTAAAAAATAAATAACAAAAAAATATAAATGTACAAAGATGGATCGATCTGATGACGCCGTTATTTGTATGTACGTGTGTCAAATAAAATATATAATCTTATCTATATATATATATATAAACTAGCTGACCCCACAGACTTCGTACTGTCAAAAGTGTAGACTTTCACGTCGTCAAATTGAAATATTTAACTGACCTGTTGAGGGTATCTGTCATGCGATGAGAAAAAAGGTGTTTTTCATAGTGTCCTCACAATTTTTTCACTTTATATATTTTAAGTTTATAAGTATATTAGTTTCGGCTGAGCATTAATTCTTAGTCTGTTTAACCATTTTTTAAGAAAATTTATTGATCTCTTAATTTTTCTGGGATAAAAAGTGTCCTATTGTATTAATTGGGATGATTATCTGGCTTCCTGTAAATTTTATTTTAAATACGTTCTGTGAATTAGTCTTCATTTAGCTACAAACACACAAACATCTAAACTTTCACATTTATAATATTAATAAAATAAGGCTTAAACATTAAGCTTCTCGCGCAGGTGACCTCGCTCGCCGGCCAGCGCAGCGTCTTGTCTTGCTCTCATGCACGCGTGTAAATTTTGTTACGGAGTAATTTAAAAATTGTATTATCTTCTAAGATGTTTATTTAAATTAAGTGATGTCAAGGACAATTTTGTTCTCAATTAAATACTCTCAATCAACAACATATTTATTTGGATAAAGATTAATATTATGTTGATAAAACATTATGGCAATTATGCATTAAATTCGACCAAATTTATTTACCATAAAAATGGTTATAGTAAGTGAAACTTAAAAGTTAGACATATACTGTCGCGCTCATTTTTTTAGATTATTTAAAGAGAAATAATTCTTTAATACATTTTTTTGGGTAACTTAAACCGTTTACGCAGCGCACACAACGGAAGCCTTAGTATGAATAATTATCCCCGTTTTTGCAACATTATTCGCTGATAGTTGGCTCCTGTTGGTCGCAGCGTGATAATATATAGCCTAAAACCTTCCTCAATAAATGGACTATCCAACACAAAAAGAATTTTTCAATTTGATTGGGTAGTTCCTGAGATCCTAGCGTTCAAACAAACAAACTCTTCAGCTTTATAATATTAGTATAGATTTTTATATAAAAGAAAGTGGTGTTAGTTACACTATTTATAACTCGAGAAAGGATAGATAGAACCCGGAAAAGGACATAGGATATATATCATCACGCTAAATATCGTATGGGTAAGCAGTTAAAAATATTTAATACCATCAGTGAAAAGCCGGGGCAGACCACTAGTTATGTAATATATCAAAATTAACCTTCTCATTTACGTGAAACATCCCTGAAGAGATAGCAGAGAAACGAATACTTATGAACACACGTAGCATTTTATGACCAGTTCTTTAAATAGTCATTTCTTACACGAGCAGCTTATTTGTAAATAGATTCAGGCTTATCACCGATTTGTACAATACGATGAATAATATGACTTAAAAACATTTAAAACATACATATATACATACATATCCTCACGGCTATAAATCCCTAGAAGGGGTAGCCAGAGCTAAGGAATTAGAAATTCCTCAGCCACTTTTGGAAATGTGAGTGGGAAAAAGATGGCAAAATAAATGTTGTTGGTGATGGGTCTCCAACCGCATCGCCCAAAAATCCCTTAAAAGCCCCAATACCGTTAGTTACCTCTTACGTACACCCACCGGAAGAAATGGGGTAGTGTTATTCTAAGCTGACACTACATTTAAAATATATTTATAGCAAATAAGAGATTGGATAAATGCTTCAACTTACCTTAGCTACAACAGTCTTGTATTTGAGGAAGGGCATGATAGAGACACTAGAAGACTTTGACATCGTTTTAAAAACGTCTTTCGCCTGATCTCTTCGTGATAGGGCTATCAATGCGCTTGCGTCGTCAAGGAATTGCACTGTGATTGGACCTGTAAAAAATATATTATTTAAAACAACATGGTTTTAAAAATCTTAATTGGCAAGTTTCGAAAATAATAAGGCGATCATTAGATGAGGAAATACATATACACAGCTATAAATCCATAGAAGGGGTACCCAGAGCTAAGGAATCAAAAATTCCTCAGCCACTTTTGGAAGCTGCGTGGGGAAATGATGGTAAAATAAAGGTTGTTGGTGATGGGTCTCAAACCGCACCGCCCAAAAATCCCTTAAAAGCCCCAATACCGTTAATCGCCTAGTACATACACCCACCGGAAGAAATGGGGTACTGCTATTCTAAGTCTCTGTTCTATTATAAGCGCTATTCTATCAGATAGTACCTTTTTAAGAAATAATCCGGTCAATTTATACATTCAAGGTTACATAAATTCATAAGAAGCTGAAAATTGGCACAATTGTTCAAACATGATTATAAATGAAACCTCAAAAGTCCCCATCGTTCCGAGGTGTGCTAAAAATTTTACACGATGTCAAAGGTCAAAAAAATTAGTTTTTTGCGATTTTAAGCGAAACAGTGAGTTTTTTCGCAAAATCACCCCAGTACAAAATTGTAGATCCGAAAATTCTCTACAAAAAATCTATTAATATTTTTTTTCCTAAAAGCCACCATTTTGAAGATATAACGCGTTGAAAAGTTCGATCATTGGTAATCTTCATACTTTGCACACGTTTCCACGCCACCTATGAGGAAGTGTACTTAGCGCGTTTAATTTTAAGGTGGTATCCCCTGTAGGCCTATTCCACGGGTCTGCAGTGGTTTTATTTGTTTTAAAACTATTGTAAAATATTATTGTACATATCGGTTGGTTAAAATAATGGCGTTGTAATTGAAAATGAAATGATTAATATTCCTCGTCTGATTCGTAATTTTCCAGGATTACTGTTTCTTGTTCTTCTTCCTGTTCTTCTTCTTCTTTTTTTCTTGAATTTCACAGATCAACTGTCCCACTAGTGATTCCTCATTGCTATCATATGAGTCTTCTAGATTAGCTGACTCAACATTAGAACACAATCGGCCTTGCCAGGGAACAAAACAGTCCAACTTTTCTGCATCCACATTTAGCATTACAACCTTTTTTACAGTTGCAAAATATTGAGTTGAGAAGTTTCTCAGGTGCTGGTGGAAGTAAAGTTAGAACTGGCTCTAATGTATTGTCGACCAACTTCCAACCCCAGTCTTTAGGGTCCAGCTGATTACCAACCCACACTTGAACTTGGTAATATACCCAAAATAAATGTTGGTGAGCAGCTACTGAGGTTGGAGGTAAAGAAGCTAGTTGTACTTGCTTTTTACTACGCGTATTTTTAACAAAAGTTGCGTATCGCAACTTATCTAAGCAAGTGGTTTTTTTAGGAGCTCCTTACATAGCGAGAAGAAATTGAATTCCGCTGTTGATAACGTCTGGTTGAGTTGAGTCACTATTTTTAAAAACTTCAGCACATTGAAGTAAGTCATTTTTTTCAAACATTTTGAAAATGTTGTTTTTTCCTTTTCTGTAAAAAGCAGATGTCGTATCGCAGCCAGTTATTGCGTGTAAAAATAGTATATGATTCTGACACTTAGGAAAAGTAGATAAACTTTTTGATGAGTAGATTTGCGATTGATTTTGGGCTATTTTTTGGGCTAATTTGTTCAGTTGCAGTGCGGGCAGCAAGTAAGACAAGTAAATCAATATCTTGTGGCGTACATGTGCAAAGTATGAAGATTACCAATGATCGAACTTTTTAACGCGTTATAACTTCAAAATGGTGGCTTTTAGGAAAAAAAATATTGATATCTTTTTTGTAGAGAATTTTCTGATCTACAATATTTATTGTACAGGGGTGATTTTGCGAAAAAACTCACTGTTTCGCTTAAAATCGCAAAAAACTATTTTTTTTGACCTTTGACATCGTGTAAAATTTTTAGCACACCTCGGAACGATGGGGACTTTTGAGGTTTCATTTATAATCATGTTTTGAACAATTGTGCCAATTTTCAGCTTCTTATGAATTTATGTAACCTTCCTCCTTATTTTAGGCCTAAATTGATCGGACTAAAAAGAAATGAGCAACATAACCAACCATACTTTATTTCACTATATTTTCTCCACTGATCTGAAAAAGTTTCTGACTAATATCTAATTCAGCAGCGCAGGCTTTTTGGGATTCATAGTCGTGAGTATATGTAAGTAGGTAATTGGTGACGGGATGATATGACCAAATATATGAAAGCGTATACAGAAGCATCATTATAGTGCCTAATAACTGACTTACCGTACGGACTGAAAAGCTGATTGATATCATTTCGCTGCCATTCTTTCGGGAAATTTAAGTAGAACACGTGATCTCTCGGTGGTGTTGCTGTAACAAGAAATATTACACATTATATTATCTCTAATATTAAAATTCTTTGTGTCACAGTGATTGCAACGGCTCGACTGTATAATCAAACCATAAGTTATTACTTGCTAGCTGTGTAGTTTCGGCTTAGAATAACACTACCCCAATTCTTTCGGTGGGTGTACGTAAGAGGCGACTAACGGTATTGGGACTTTTAATGGATTTTTGGGCGATGCGGTTGGAGACCCATCACCAAAAACCTTTATTTGAACATTTTTTCCCCACATAACTTTCCAAAAGTGGTTGAGGAATTTCTAATTCCTTAGCTCTGGCTACCCCTTCTAGGGATTTATAGCCGTGAGTATATGTATGTATGTATGTAACTCATTATTGTATTTCCACTTTGGAGTTATCTTGTCATTCATCGGATAATATTTGTTTATAAAAGTTCTTCAAAAAATATAAAGAACTGACAGAAAAATAACTATTGAATTGTGTTAACATGTGAAAATGCAAAATTATTGCCAAGTTTCTTTTACCAATGCGCACATTTTTTTACAGGTTTTTTTCTTTTATATCTTTCTTCCTTTATTTTCTTGCATGTAATGATTTCATTTTTGGTTAATAAATAAATGTCGACAAAACTTTATACAATTAAATTAAAACACCAAAACATCAATACTCACGATCTTGTCCCGCCAAATTCATATAAGGCGAGTCCTGATGCGCCGTTCGCGCCAAAAACAGCTTATTGTAGAACGGTTTCAAGATGGCGGACTCGTTAGTGACTCTTACATTATTCTCTCCCCTCATATTGGCTAGATGGGAATGCATGGACAGGAAACATAGACCAGTTATGTAGGCACTGTTCCTACCACACATTCATAACTTTATGTCTTTTATGTCTCCCTATACAATATGTCCATGTTTTTTAATGTGTTACCTAGATCTGCTATAAGTCTTGGCTTACCCCTTCTAGAGATTTATAGCCGTGGATGCAAGCTATAAGTCGACAAAAAAAAATTAATGCCAAAGCAACAATACTCACGATCTTGTCCCGCCAAATTCATATAAGGCGAGTCCTGATGCGCCGTTCGCGCCAAAAACAGCTTATTGTAGAACGGTTTCAAGATGGCGGACTCGTTAGTGACTCTCACATTCTTCTCTCCCCTCATATTGGCTAGATGGGAATGCATGGACAGGAAACATAGACCAGTTATGTAGGCATCATAACCTGCCTCGTGTTCTTTGTCGTCTGCATGGTTGTAGCCTCGACCTTCCTTTGAACCTGAAAATAAAAAGATATAATATTAATAGGAGGCACACAAGGCTTTGTTTTATTAAATTAAACATTTAAAATAATGAAAAATGCATATGACACACTGTGTTTTACTCATAGAGAACTTTACAGGGAGTTTAACTACAATCAGGGTTTAGGGACAACTAATTTTAACTTAAATTAACAATAATAATATATATAAACCAAGGTGCTGCTTAGCTTGCTGTGTAGTGTCGGCTTAGAATAGCACTACCCCTTTTCTTCCGGTGGGTGTACGTAAGAGGCGACTAACGGTATTGGGCCTTTTTAAGGGATTTTTGGGCGATGCGGTTGGAGACCCATCACCAACAACCTTTACTTTACCATCTTTTCCCCACGCAACGTCCAAAAGTGTCTGAGGAATTTCTAATTCGTTAGCTCTGGCTACCCCTTCCAGGGATTTATAGCCGTGAGTGTATGTATGTATAAACTAACGACAACTATGGAGGCGTCGTTGGATTCATCGAATTTCACCATGTATACTCACTAAGCAAAATCTGAATCTTCGTTTCGTGCGAGCGAGACGGAAATAAATGTTAATAGGGTTTAGAAGAGATACAGATGAAAATTTCCCATCTTGATTTGAAGAGTTTACCTTCAACTTCTTAATGATAGTCCCCTTAAATACATATTCTTTACCATAACATAACATATACTCACGCCATTAGTTCCCATTTGGGTGGGGGGCAGAGACTAATGGGAACTAACTTCTTTATCATTCTATATATTATGTTTTAATGGAAAACTTACCAGCATTAGGTACTTTGAATGGTGTTTCCGACAAGGTGGCATACAGATGGCCGAGTACACTGGAATTCACTTTGTCTTTGAAAGGAGGCAGGCTCGACATGTATTTTGTATCCAGTAATCTGAAACATCATTTTTATTAATTGGCAAGACAACTAAAAAATATATGTATGTAATGTAGGTCGCTGCTGTGTAGTGTCGGCTCTGCTGTGTACTGTCGGCTTAGAATAGCACTACCCCATTTCTTCCGGTGGGTGTACGTAAACGGCGACTAACGGTATAGGGGATTTAAAGGGATTTTTGGGCGATGCGGTTGGAGACCCATCACCAAGAACCTTTATTTCACCATCTAATCCCCACGTAACTTCCAAAAGTGGCTGAGGAATTTCTAATTCCTTAGCTCTGGCTACCCCATCTAGGGATTTATAGCCGTGACCGTGAGTATATGTATGTAATTATGAAGGGTAGATGATGTTGTTAGTAACTCGTAATAATCCTTATTTCTACATCATCTTCCCAATGGAACTAAAAATCTAACATACATCATACATATACTCACGTTCATAAATCCCAAAACGGGATAGCCAGAGTGTTAGAGCTAGAAACTCTAATGCCACATTTAGAAGTTGGTATGAGACTGAAAAGGGGCTGACGAATAAGCTCCAAGTCTTCGTCAACAAGTCCCTGAGGTCAATCCTCCGCATTTACTGGCCAATGACAATCCGGAACGTGGACCTGTGGAACCAATGCCAGCAGACTCCAGTTGTGACTGACATCGCACTGAGAAAATGGAGGTGGATGGGGCACACATTTCGAAGAGGGACCACAAACGCCAGCATCGCATTCGAGTGGAAACCACCGGACGGCAAGCGAGCCCGCGGCCGTCCCGTACACACTTGGCGCCGGAGCTGCGAGCGGCGGGACTGAGTTGGAGTGCGGCCAGGGAAGTCGCAGCAGACAGGAAGGCGTGGCGGGAGCTTGTGCAGGCC
Organism: Bedellia somnulentella; assembly: GCA_963576735.1. Classification (NCBI taxonomy): domain Eukaryota; kingdom Metazoa; phylum Arthropoda; class Insecta; order Lepidoptera; family Bedelliidae; genus Bedellia; species Bedellia somnulentella. Next base: position 2,773,721 of record OY755178.1, read on the forward strand.
CTGTGCACCAGTGGGGTGCCATAGGACGACAACGACAACATGAGACAAGATGGTAGAATTAAAGCATTGTGGGTGAAGGGTCTCCAGCCGCATCACCCAAAAACCTCTTAAAAAGCCCCATACCCTTAGTCGCCTCATATGACACCACTTGGTAAAAGGGGTAGTGACATTCTACGCCGGCCCTACACGGCTATGAATATAAACAGTTGTATTATTTTGTTATTGTTACATACCTTGGGAACATGCAATGTGCAAAATCTTTGAATTCCTTATAATCTGGCGGCAGCGGTTGAAAGAAATGACTTAACGTGTGTATAACATCCAATAACATATTGTGGCCCACGACTAGCTTTTCCTGCAAAATATATAATAACATTACCATGTGGTTTGATTTTTAAAACCTGAGCTTTTTTAAAAAAAAAAAATATGTTTTTAGTATACATACTCACATACGTATACTCACGGCTATAAATCCCTAGAAGGAGTAGCCAGAGCTAAGGAATCAGAAATTCCTCAGCCACTTTTGGAAGTTGTGTGGGGAAAAGATGGTGCCGCGTAGTGTCAGCTTAGAATAGCACTACCCCATTTCTTCCGGTGGGTGTACGTAAGAGGCGACTAACGGTATTGCGGCTATTAAGGGATTTTTGGGCGATTCGGTTGGAGACCCATTACCAACAACCTTTATTTTTAGCATCTTTTCCCCACTCTACTTTCCAAAAGTGACCGAGGAACTTCTAGTTCCTCAGCTCTGGCTACCCCTTGTAGAGATTTACACCCGCACAGTGATTCGCGTAGAATAAGCTAGATGGAAAAAAATATTTTTCGACTCGAATGGCTCTATATGTGCTTAATCATACGTATTCTGTACTTTTTTTAAATTTCATGACTTAAGGTAAATGGGAGGGGGGTAGTGTAAATAAAAATACAAAAAATGAAAAAAAATATATTTATATATTAAAATAAATGCAAAAATCATGATTTCTTCCACATTAAACATTTTTCTAAACTTAAAACTAATATGAAAAACAAATGTTTACAAGTCAGTTACTTAAAAAATAATATTCTATATATGTTACAATCATTCCCTATCACTATCATCATCTGAAGAATCCGACTCTATGTAATCATTTTCATTACGAGGGATATTTACATAAGGTCGCGAAATGGGCGAATGAATTTTGTGGAAGCACACCTATTATATCTTCTTCCTGTGTTTTTACTAATCTCTCAGCAGTTTTGTCTTAAATCGATTGTAGCTTAATTTCTGCGCGTGTTTCCGTTACAGAAATGTGCTCCGAAGGGGGATAACAGGATAAAAAACACTTACGTATACTATACTATGATGGTAACACTTTATGTCCCGCCTTCATTTCCCACTTCCTCTTAGCTTTGTACGTGTGACTTGTACACTTAGCGTCCATATAATAGGCACACGCTTCAATATCGGTGAGAAGTCTTCCATTAGGGCAGGCTACATTTTGCTCAACACTTGTTCCATCACTCGCTCGTTTTATAGCTTGGGCAACGTTCCGCTTGCCTTCCGATCTACTAGCTACTTCTGCAGCAATTGCCAACTCTTTTGCACTCCATTCAGAAACGATGCCGTCCACACGTAGTTTTTTTGTTTTATATGATGACTCCTCAAAGCTCTTTTGAGGTCTTCCCGGTCGCTGAGCACCCTCAGTAGAAGTGGTGGCAACTGGAGGGTTAACAGACACCTTGAAATGAAAGTCTTTGCCTTCCAGCCATGTTTTATGCATAGAGAGAAACCTTTCCCTAATGCGACTAGCACTATTCCATTTCTGGGCTATTTTCGTGCTACTAGCAGCGATGCTCTTGGTGATTTCACGCAAGGATACTTCGGTTATATTTGAGAGATCAAATTTAACCGAAAAAAAATCGAAAATGCGTGAATTTCTGTTTTCTTTATCGTGTTTTATCCACTCTTCAAAAAATTCAATTTTCGAAACACTAAGCACTTGCTCTGTAAAAAAAATAAAAAAAAATGTTAGAGCAAAAAAGGAGCATGGAAAGTGATGTTTAATATTAAGTTTAGGCTTAGATCTACGACATATATAAAATCTAACCCGGAGACATGTGGAGACAAAAAGTTGCAGTCTATAAAACATTTAAAAAATATATTTTTCTTTGTGTTTTTCCTACTATCTTTTAGACCGTAAAATTTTATTGGATTTAGTTACCTAGGAGTAAGATTTCTATAAAAATATAATGTTCTTACCTGTACTAATAGGATCCATAGCACAAAACACTGATTCGTTTACTGCACAAGTCATGAGGTGTTGTCGAATATGTGGCAAAATTGCAACTGAGACGATTACAAATTAGTAATAATCGTCATTACTTACCCTTTAACACCTCATTAGCAAGCCATAACGGGACTTTGCACAATCAATTTTTGGAAATGAGATAATAGGGTTGTTCTTGACAACATAAAACGATCAATTCCAGGAAATTGGACAATGACTTTTGTCCACCTAGCTTGTTCTACGCGAGTCACTGTGAGCCGTGAGTATATGTATGTATGTATAGTAATTTAAAGGATATAAAAACATGCATGAAAATACTAATAAATGAAGACAAAGCTTGAGAGGGTTGCCAGGTTTGTACTTGATCATATTTTTTGTACATTTATGTAGTATTTTGACATACCGATTGACTTATCATCCGCGCTACTTTTGAGAACCCCACAGCTTCCTCAAACTCCTCCCACTCTTTCTCTTTCTTGGCAGCTTCTCTATCGACTGACTCATTTTCAGATGTCAGTCTTGATACTTTTAAGATCCTGGAATATGTCAAATTCATAATATTGTAAATTCAAATCAATCAAATTTAATCATTTGCAGGGAGTGTTTGTGAAGAAAATAATAGAGTCCTTTTCCTTTATTTATGGAGGGACATTGGTATGCTGTGTAGTGTCGGCTTAGAATAGCACTACCCCATTTCTTCCGGTGGGTGTACGTAAGAGGCGACTAAAGGTATTAGGGGCTTTTAAGGGATTTTAGGGCGATGTGGTTGGAGACCCATCACCAACAACCTTTATTTTACTATCTTTTCCCCAAACAAATTTCCAAAAGTGGCTGAGAAATTTCTTATTCCTTGGCTCTGGCTACCCCTTCTAGGGATTTATAGCCGTGAGTATATGTATGTATGTATGTATCAACATTGTTCTGAGATCTTGTTCATCAAATTGTAATTGAAGAGTTGAAGCATACTTATATATGTATTAAACATCCTTATACTAAGATAAGTATAATATTTAACAATAAACTAAACCTTAATTATTTTGTTTAATGTGACATCTTTAGAGAGTAGCTAGAATATATTTAAAATTGAACTAATGAAAAATATAAAATTAATACAATTACCTATTTTGGTTCTCCAACACCTTGGTTTCAACAAAAGCCTCTTTCTTAAAACGTGAGCCTATTTCTTGAAACAGTAACCTTCTGATAAATGCATTACATTTGTCAATCTCCATTTCATTTTCTTGTTTTTTGTCAAGGAATACTTTTACCCTTTCACTGCGGATGACAAAAAAAATAAGTTTAGGTATGGCAGATTGTTCAGCATGTCCTTTAATGTAAAAGAAAATCTAATCAGACTATTGGCGAAAAACTTATAGGCTATCTCAACGTGGTCTTACATGGTCACTGCTTGGTTAACTTGCTCTTAAAGTGGGAAAAACTAAATATGTTACCATGTAGTGTCGGCTTAGAATAGCACTACCCCGTTTCTATCGATGGGTGTACGTAAGAGGCGACTAACGGTATTGGGGCTTTTAAGGGATTTTTGGGCGATGCGGTTGGAGACCCATCACCAACAACCATCTTTTCCCCACTTACATTTCCAAAAGTGGCTGAGGAATTTCTAATTCTTTAAATTAAAACTACAATATCGAATTAGGCTTGTCCTGTAATGGTATTGTTAATGTGGAAAAATAAATAAATAAATAAATGTTCACAATGCAACTCCCATGTACATTAATAGAAAAGAACTACTTTAGAAATACGTAGGAAAAAATTATACCATGACTTAAATTATCATAAGCTGTGTAGAATCGGCTTAGAATAGCACTACCTCACATCTAGCGGTGGTAGCTTGTAAGAAGCGACTAAGGGTATAGATGCTTTTTAAGTGATTTTTGGGCAATGTGGTTGGGACCAGTCATAAGAATTATTTATTTATTATTACCATCTTTTCCCCACTCAACTTATAAAAGTGGCTGATTAAATCTCATTCCAAAGCTCTGGCTACCCCCTGTTTAGAGATTTGTAGGCGTGAGAATATGTATGTATGTGTATGTATATGTTTAATTTCCAAGAAAATAATTTGATTTGGTCTCTTCAATTGATTTGATACTTGTTCATGTATTTAGTAAGTAATGTCACATAGCATATTATATTTTGCTTTGTTTCAACTGTTTATTGTATAAACACTTGGTGTTGATAGGCTAAAACATCCCTGCTTTGCTTAGAGAGCTTAAATAGCCTTACTTATGGTTTTAAGGCGTTTTTACCTGCTTCAAAAGTTTCTTAGATCATTGTTCCCTAATACAGATCTCTACATATCTTATAAAGTCTTGATTGTTTTGGACAACAGTACACCCTCTAACTCATTTGGTTCACTTGCAGTGCCTACATAACATGATTTCTAGTTTTATGAATAAAAGTTACCATTGGAAGCAGTGACAGAAACTTTTACCAAACCAATGTGCCGTATAGTATACACTAAAATGTAACTAATTGTCTTTTAGCTGTGTAGTGTCGGCTTAGAATAGCACTACCCCATTTCTTCCGGTGGGTGTACGTAAGAGGTGACTAATGGTATCAGGCGTTTTAAGGAATTTTTGGGCGATGCGGTTGGAGACCCATCACCAACAACCTTTATTTTACCCTCTCTACCCCATTGAACTTTCCAAAAGTGGCTGAGGAATTCCTAATTTCGATAAGGGGTAGCCCTTCTAGCCTTTTACAGCAAGTAACTGGTAGTGATTAATTACTCTTGGATTATTATTAGCATGACATCCCCTTCATGTATTATGTACTATACTGTAAAATAAATCTCTAAATTTTTTGTGTAAAAAACCAACCAAATTTCTTCAATATATTGTTTGTTGACTTCTGGTATATCGATTATATCTTTGTCATTTGAATACAGTTTCTGTCTCTCTGTCAGTGATTCCCGGAGCCTTGTCTCTGTTGGTTCAGTCATGTATGATATACCTGAAATATTAAAAAGGATAATTAGGATAAAGGACTATATTATGGATAAATATTTGGCAACTGTTCAGAATATCATACATGGTTGTATTCATAGGGAATATCTTTCAAAATGTCACAAAATGTATACTTAAAATAACATACATATACTCACGGCTATAAATCCCTAGAAGGGGTAGCCAGAGCTCAGCCACTTTTGGAAGTTGCGTGGGAAAAAGATGTTATAACATAAACTTAAAATAGATATATATAACTTAAAATAAAAGGTTACTCATGATAATTACCAAATCTAATACAAAAAGTAACATTCAGTGAGGACAACCATCACTTCTCATGCATGTTGGTTTGAGCCCTAAATCCAAAGTGGGTCTACACCAATGAATATCTGTGTTAAATAATTTTACATAGCTGTTAACAGTGAGTAGCACTGTAACATTGTAAGGGAACCTATACGGCTTAATTTTAGTTAGTCATGTGACGGCACATTCCTTCAAAAACAGCAATACAGAAAAGCCACAACTTTGCCAGGTAAGCTAGAGCTAAGTATGGTGTAGTGAGCAGCAGAAACAAACATATAGAATGATATGAAGCATGTCATAAGTTGTTCCCTCACTAAAACCATACACATGGATAGGCTCTAGTAAAGTTAGCTAAAAGTACAATAATTGATTATTGTATTGGATATTCGGCGTGAACATTTATGTTATGTTTATGCTATGCTACGTTTATGCTATGTATTGGATACTAATTAGACAAGACAATATAACTAAATAACATAACAAAAACATAAATGTACACATTGAATATCCCCAAAGGGGTTGGCAGAGGTACTAATACTTCTGAACATCATGTGACTTTGTCACCTAGTGTTCAGAGTACCTATATTTTGCATGGACAGTGTACTCACGTGATAGGGGGCAGGCCTATTGCCATTTTGTATGAATACACTGTCACATGACTAAGTACAACTCAGCCATGTGGGTTTCCTCACAACGTTTTCCCTCACCGTTAACAACCATGATAAATTAACCAGACATTTCTTTAGAAAATACAAATTGGTGTAGGCCTGACCCGGTATTTGAACACTAGTCGTTTGCACGTTAACCGGTGTTCTACCCTTTGAGCTATCACGTCGTCAGTGACAAATAATTACAATATAACTGGTATTATACAAATCATAGACACCCATGAGTAAGAAGTAGACATCTGGATTCATTGTATAAATTTTTGGGCTCGCCTAAATTGGAACAGACTACCTTGAGATTCAGAAGTTAATATCCCAAGCATTAAAATTCTTTGTATATGCAAAATATTATTTATTCTCTTTTCAGATGAAAATTCTGCCACTTGATAAATTACTCATAAATTTAAGATAGTTAAGGTTATGATTCAAAAATTTTCAAATGTATGGAGGTTGTTACTATGGTAAAAAAGCAATAGGAAACTAGTCTAAGAGAGAACATAAATGTAGGTAGCTTAAAAATCACAATAAACATGGGTCATAAGTTTATAACTTACCTTGTCTTATGAGTTTATTAAAGTCAAATCCTTGGCTAGCTAGGAAATCCAAACTGGAACTTTGACAAAGGAAGATTTTCTCAGGTCCTGGTCTTCCTCGGGGGAATAAGTAGAAGTTATATGAATCATTCATATAGCCCTTGGTTTTTTCATCCCAGTAAAAGGCACACAACCCAAATTGTATAAGTAAAAACTCTGAAGCACCGCTAAACAGTGTCTTGTAATATTCTTCCGGTGTATCGAAGAGAGATACATCTCTGCCACTATTGAGTCCTGTAAACTCAGCGTCAATGACTAGAAAGTCAGCTTCTTTGATAGATTTCTCTACCAAGGGAATTGTTTCTTTGAAATCTAGAACATAAGGAAGTAGTTTTAGTGACAAATAAAAACTAATGGGTTTATAAAAGTTGGTGTTTTCAGGACTTACTTGTGCGTGTAACCTCCATTATTCTTACAGACTGAATTGATTATGTTTAAATTATTGTATTGTCGTTATAATACTTATTAACATTATTTATTTGTATTGGGAAATTCAATTACTACAGTAAAATACACGAATAAACTAGCTCATTTCAAATAATCCGAACCGAGCAAACAATACACACACACACCACAGAGTAATGACAATGACAGACAATGACAAAAGAAATTGGAATGGAAATGGAAAGAATGAAAAAAATGAAACATGAATCAAGGAATGATGTGGATGTACAGATCGATGGAGTTTTTAAAAATTGTTTTACGTTACGACCCTGGTTTTCTAAACGTAGATTGATGTAATAAATAAAGGAAAGAAAAATTTCGACACAGGTGGGGATCGAACCCGCGACCTCGGGTGAACGCCCCGACGCTCTGCCAACTGAGCTACCGTGTCAATTGGCTGCCAGTGCGAAATTCCTCTATCCTTTATTTCTTTTTACACGTTTAAGTCTTAGATAAAAACAATAAGAAGAAGATGCGGCAACCTCTGCCCGCGCGCGGTCCTACTAAACTGAGTACAATGTACTTGGTTTGCTTCAGTCGAGTTTAGTCCGCTACGATACTTCGACTCGACGAGCTGACATAATCTTTGACAACGAAATTAAAATTTTCATACAATTCGCACTTAAAATGCCTGGCTGTGCCTTTATTCAGTGCACAAATCATTCAAGGCGTAAAAACAAATCACAGGGAATCACGTTTCATGCGTAAATACACCAAAAATATATTTACAAGCAAAATATTATTAATTTCGGCCATTTTATCCTTGAAATCTGACATGTTTAAGTGACAGAGACAGACTATTCGAGCCCATCGCTCTATCTTTATCTTTGCGTCATGTCGTGTGTGTTCGTATCAGTTCGTATGGATGTAGTGCGGTATGGTGATAAACCGATAAGGCCCATATTTAGTTGACAATTTGTACGCTCACGCCGCATCTTCTTCTTTTATTTTTATCTAAGGTTTAAGTAGTGTTTGCGTTTCCTACCTCCGAATTATTACTAATTCGAAAGGCACTTGTCTACCTTTTAATAATTAATTCTATTAATAATTCGGAGGTAGGAAACGCAAACACTACTTAAACGTGTAAAAAGAAATAAAGGATAGAGGAATTTCGCACTGGCAGCCAATTGACACGGTAGCTCAGTTGGCAGAGCGTCGGGGCGTTCACCCGAGGTCGCGGGTTCGATCCCCGCCTGTGTCGAAATTTTTCTTTCCTTTATTTATTCTTTATTTATCTATACTTATAATAAATCTGTAGAGAGGTCAATTCTGTACATGAAATATATTTTCAAAATAACTATCAGGTGGTGATTAGGGATCGATACTGATGCCAAAAATGCAATCAGTAAAATTTTTGTCTGTCTGTCTGTCTGTCTGTCTGTCTGTCTGTCTGTCTGTCTGTCTGTCTGTCGGTTTGTATGTTCCTTATGGAAACAAAAACTACTCGACGGATTTTAACGAAACTTGGTACAATTATTCTTCATACTCCTGCGCAGGTTTTTGTATACTTTTCAGCAGAGAAGTAAAGGGGAATTTTGGGAAATTAGGGGAAAACGGGAGAAGTTACTCCATTTTTTAAGCTTCCGTCGCGTGTGCAGCCCTAATGGTTAAACTTACATAGAAATCATGTGTGGCGAAAATATTCTTCATAAAATTATCTAAAAAAAAATCCTTAACAGTATATGTCTATCTTTTATGGTTGACTCACAATAACACGTGTAATTCCTGATAGCTTAGCAGTTCGGAACATCCTGATTATATTTGTTTACTCTTACGTTTTTAAACCTCTCACTCATTCCTAATTTAAAAAAGGTAACATTATTACCTATTTAATAAAAAAAGAATCATAGAAATCGGTAGACAAACACCGAAATTATACATAAAATAAGCCATCGCGCCCGTGATCGAAACCAAATCTTTACTAATTTACATATAACATACTAGATGGCGCCAGTAGTTGCATCCTACATAACTTAATGATTTATTTTTAAAGCGGCCAGTACACAATGGCGGACGATGGCCCACTGCTCGCAATTGGCAATTGTTGGCCACGATCAATTGGTGTTCACACAATGGCCCATTGCTCATTACTGCCTGGCAATCCACTTGCGACGGACGTCGAAGTAATTATGGTTGGAGCTATTTATTTATTATTATGTATGTAATTTATTTTATTTATGGCGCTATTTATGTTATTTTTACGTCATATAGTGATTATCAATACATTTTGCAATAAAATATTCCAAAAAAAGTATAAGTATCTATGAGCGGTCGGTGACGAACTAAACAATGGCCCATTGTGGAAACACCACCGGCCATGCTACGCCACGATTCCTTTGAAGTGTGCCCGAAAAACCGACAACTTCGCCATTGCGCGCCATTGCGCGCCACGATCGGCAATTGTCCGCCATCATGCACCATTGCCCCCTGTACACAGTGGCGATGGCGAGCAGTGGGCCATCGTCCGCCATTGTGTACTGGCCGCTTTAGATTGTTATAAATACTACATGGCGTTTTGTTCCAAAATTTGCTATTAAACGGAAATACTGAACCGTTCATTAAAGCGCATTCAAAATCACCAAACTACACTGTTAAGGGAGTGCTATAAATTTAATAAATTGAAAACATTGCGCTGAATTTCACAATGCTTGAGCAGTGACTGAAGAAAGAAACCTCAGATATTTAAAAAAAACAACGCTACCCGTGCGAAGCTGGGACGATCCACTAGTTAGTAATAATCCCCACATGAGGTTATCATGAACAAAAAGATTTAAATTATGTAGATTGATGTGTTCAAACCACAGATTAAATTGAGACTCAGACTCAGGTAAACAGTAATCTCCCTCGTTTTAGAAGTTTCCAAACATTGCAGGAATCCCTGTTCAGTTTAAGTTTAGGTCGTAAATTTAATCGCAATCAATAAGTGAAGTGATTATAGTTATAGCGGTTATAAGCCTGCTGGTGTCGTAAAATTTTTGGATCGGATGAGTAAATTATATTTTACTCTAAAATTAAAAACTCAAACTTTTTGAGCCGATTCGAACCCACGCCTCCTATTAGTTTATATATTTTATTTGTATGGACTCCCCTCAAGATCCTGGGGCCGAATGTTGCACAACAAGGGCATAAAGCTTATAATGTAAATATCAGTAATACTGGGAATAGGATATTAATCCGTAATAAATTTTTTTTCCATACAAATATTAAAGAACATATCTACCCCAACCCAAATTCAATTCTTTCTTCTTCAATCATTTGGAATATTTTAGGAATCAATAGCTTAAATATATATTGTTTACATTTATATTACATTTATTTATGAAATTCTTATAAAAAAAAACAGTGACTTTGCTGTGTCCTGTGTAGTGTCGGCTTAGAATAACACTGCCCCATTTCTTCCGGTGGGTGTACGTAAGAGGCAACTAACGGTATTGGGGCTTTTAATGGATTTTTGGGCGATGCGGTTGGAGTGGAGACCCATTACCAACAAAACAACCTTTATCTCACCATCTTTTCCCCACTAAACTTTCCAAAAGTGGCTTGGGAATTTCCAATTCCTTAGCTCTGGCTACTCTTCTAGGGATTTATAGCAGTGAGTATTTGTATGTATGTTTCTTATTATAAATCTTTTAAAGGAGCTTAATCATTTAGTAATAAGGAAGATTAGCCTCCACTCAACTTCATTTATTTGCTTGTCATAAGTCGATAAGATGTCACTATTTTTAAAAGTACAGGTGACGCCCTCTAAGGACATGGCAAACATCGTTTAGTGGAAGACTTGTTGTAGCAATCGAGGCACTCTATTTATTATTCTGTAAGTTCATCAAAAAACTCTTTCATATTGAAAAACTCCTTGAAGAAATAAGCCTGCCGAAAGTTTAAATAGTAGTAGTCGGAGAAATATAAAAAGTTGACCATTATCGTGAAGTGAGTTGAAGTGAAAGCTCTGGTTCTCTTATATACCTACCTACCTGCACTTCACGAAAGGAAAAGATCGCCAAAGGGAATACTTTTAAAAGGAAAAAACTTGTAAAACTTGGTGTGCTCCAGATAAGTCAGTGTCTACTTGTTACATCAGAGGCAGGACCAGGAATGCACAGCACCTTAAAACAATAAATCACCTTGTTTGGCTTATATCAATGTTAAGTACTCCTCTGACATACATACATATACTCACGGCTATGTCTATATCCCTAGATGGGGTAGCCAGAGCTAAGGAATTAGATATTCCTCAGCCACTTTTGGAAAGTTAAGTGGGGAAAAGATGGTAAAATAAAGGTTGTTGGTGATGGGTCTCCAACCGCATCGCCCAAAAAGCCCCAATACCGTTAGTCGCCTCTTACATACACCCACCCGAAGAAATGGGGTAGTGCTATTCTAAGCCGGCACTACACAGCAAGCAGCAAGCCTCTTGACATGATGAAACTCATTGAGAGTTAAAGATCACATGTTTTTTTTGCACTTCGAAATGAATTCATTTCTCATTCTACTAACAAGATTAGACTAGTTTCTGATAGTCCACTCTCAGCATCAACGACGATAGTTCACCACTTCCATCACTCTTGGGAAGACTTAGGTTGAGGACTTTGTTTAGAATAAATAAATGGTGTAATTACTAATAAATGAAGGATAGAAAAATTACGACACAGGCGGAATTCGAACCCGCGACCTCGGGTATACGCCCTCGTCGTTCTGACAATTGAACCACCGTGTCAATGGCTGCCAGTGCGAAATTCTTCTATCCTTTGTTTCTTTTACACTTTAAAGTAGTGTTTATTTATTAGTAGTAATCCCCATATGAGGTTTTCATGAACAAAAACATCCAAATTAATGGTGTAATTTTAAGCCACGCAACATAGCAAAAGTTCGCAGTACTCCAATGACTTGAAAAACTAATAAAACAACATCTCAAAATATTTTAAAATATTTTATTATTGCATCAAACATAACTTAGTAAACAACTTAAAATAACAACTTCTTTGATAAATTAAACATAATCACATGTATGTCAACACTTCTAATTATTGTAAAAGATGTTCAATGGTCACAATCAAATAATTTGACTAGTAAATACTTATTAAGCGAGAAATATCAAAATTTCATGTTGAAATTAAATGGAATGACGGCAGATAGGTGCTGACCTATCTACAACAAATTTGTAAATTGGTCGATTTTGTGGTGTGGTCAGCAAATTAACCGAGCCTAACTTAGCTATAAAATTCATATAATAACTTGTGCGAATTGTTGACACAACACCAATCGAATATACAAAAATAAAGGTGGATGTATCGAAAACTATCGTGAAAACCACCAGTGCAACAAAATACACACAAATGAGTCAACTAAGAGCTTATCTTTAGTTTTTCAATATGCTTAGCGAGTTTATCGTAAGCAGACTTGTTTCTATAAAGGTGAATGTTTTGCTGAACTTTCTTCTCTAGTAATTGAGGATGCACGTCGCTTAGTTGAATTAGAGCTTCTGCAAATGAAAGAAGTCATGTTTTTATAAATAGATTTAAAAGACAACCAGATCGAACATTTTAGCAATTACAAACAAAAAAAAGTTTGGACGGCATCATTATACTTCTGTCACATATTCAAAAAATAAATTTGAAATGACATCACATGGCCTCTTACGAAACCCGTGGGTAGAAAGGGGTAGTGACATTCTAAGCTGGCACTACTCGGCATCATCCAATTAAAGCTAAAACCATAACTCATATTGTATTTTCATCAATTGTTGCATTACACCTTTTATTCCTTAATAAATAAAAAAATGTCATACCCAACATCTCCTTCCTAAATTTGTCATCCACATCGTCCAAATGCACGAGCATAGCGGCGTACACAGCGTCCACGTGCGCGCCGAACACGAGCGTGTCGTACGGCCGCGGCCGGCTCGCGAACAACGTCACCAGAGTTCGGACGGAGAACGAGCGCACCACGTCGTTGCTGTCGTCCAGGCGTTTTAGGACCACTGGCGGAGATAAATATTTTTATAGATGCCATCTAGACGTTTGCGTCTTTGCGTCTAGCGGAAATCAAGCTATATGTAATGTTGTCTAGACGTTTGACGACCACACGCGGATATTTTTTTATTATAAATATCTTCTGGACGTTTGCAAATCGCTATATTTTGTAAATGTTATCTAGACGTTTCAGATACACTGGTGGAAATAATAACTGAATACTATTACAAAAAATACGCCTATTGTGCTTCTATTTCAAGACGTAATGTTTCTTCAATGTTATGTTTGTCAAGTCCATAGCACAAACATAGTCCATAATACATCCGCGGTATGCTCGCGAACAATGTCACCAGAGTTCGGACGGAGACAGAACACACCGAGTCGTTGCTGTCGTCCAGGCGTTTGAGGACTGCTGGCGGACAATAGTATTCTTTATAGGGGGATTTACTTAACGAAACAAGTATCATGCATGATAAAACTAATTTTAACACATGTAAAACTTCTTTTATTTAAAATTGTAGTATCGTGAAATCATTAGTACCGCTGAGGCAATGGTCCTGTCAAAATCAACCCTGTTTATAATTATAAGCAATCCAATAAAAATCACACGACGGTTCGCTTCGCACTTAGATGACGAAACTAATTGCGTGAATTTAGTTGTAACAAAAATATGCGCATAGCATGAAATTACTCCAGTGTCACAAAAGTAATGCATGCATTGTCAAATTGAACGTTTAGTCGTGAAATTACTGGTGAAATAAGTGTAATGAAACTAATTTCAAGCCACTAATTTCGTAATGTAAATCCCCCTTATACGTTTGAGAAGCACTGTCGGAGGACATTAGATTTGAGATGTCGTTTAGCAGTTTGAGAGGCACAGGTGGAGATCATGAAATTTGTTATGTCGTCTAGAAGTTTGAGAATCACTGGCCAAGTATATGAGATTTGTAATGTCGTCTAGATGTTCGAATACATCATTACTTGTTGTACAAGAGACACATCTTAGGATTCAATTCAACTTATTTGTTGAGCAATTAAAATAACCAATTTATAAACTTATCTAAACTACATAAACTAATGGCTATATATCCCGAATGAGGTAGTTAGAGCTTTAGAAATTAGCATTACATAGCCCCTCTTGGAAAGTAATTGTAATAAAACGGATGGTCGGTGATGGTCTGCAACCACATCGCCCAAAAGACTTCCTTAAAAACCTTAAAAACTAAGTATTCTCTAACGACACCTGCGGGAATGAACAAGTTGGTCTATAACACTGGTCAACAAAAATTTGTAACAAGAAAGGTGCTTACTAATATTGAATTACCTACCCACCCTCATATAAAAACTATATTTACTTTGATTCCATCAGGTCTTGTTTTCGTGTTACAGCCACTATATTATACATACTTTATACCACTATGTACCACTGGGCGAGGCTTGTAATATAAAAGTATCTTGTGAAACTATTAAATCTATCTATTATTTTATCTTGGAAAAGATTCAACATAACGAACACAACTGGAAAGTTTGTGGAGATTTGAAGGTAATTGCCCTAATATTAGGATTACAACTAGAATACACAAAATACTGTTGGTGTGTTTGTGAGCGGGACAACAGAGACCGAAAAAATCATTATGTTAAGAAAGACTGGCCTAAACGGAAATTCCTTACCCCAGGACAAACAAATATAAAAAAATCCCCCTTTAGTGCAGCCGAATAATATATTTACACATAAAACTCTCATGATATTTTTTGTTAAAGCTATGATTAAGGCTTGTGATGGTTTTTTATACTTAAAAGAAAAAATCTCTAAACTGAGCGAAACAAAGATTAAATAAGGTGTATTTATTGGTCTTCAAATCAGGCAATAAATGAAAGATGACATATTTTTAAAAATAACTAAGCGATTTGGAAAAATCAGCTTGGGAATCTTTTATGAAAGTGACTCAAAATTTTCTCAGAAGCCACCGATCGAATGACTATGAAAGTATTGTTGAGGAACTTTTGTCTACGTATAAGGTTTTAGGGTGTAATATGCCATTAAAAATACATATTCTACATTTACATTTAGACTTCTTTCTTGAAAATCTGGGCGCCGTTAGTGATGAACACGGTGAAAGATTCCACCAAGATATTTCTACTATAGAAAAAATATATCAAGGCAAGTGCAAGCACGTATGCTGGCGGATTATTGTTGGATATTACAACGAGACGTCCCTGAAGCAAAATATAGAAGAAAATCTTACGGTTATCACGATTTTATTATTGCAATATAGAGGAATATCTTCACTTGGTCAATAAATATTGAAATTATCTAAAATGTTTAAAAATCGAATTACAAAAAAAATATTCGTATTTGGAACATTTTGATTTTATTTCTATTATCCTTATCCTTGTTCGAAACATAACTAGACAAAAGTTTTCATGTTACAAACAAAAACTGTTTTTTTGTTGACCAGTGTAATAAGTCGAAAAGTTAAAGCAAAAAATATTAAGTTAAAATCACAGACATGTATTTCAATAGATGCCGCAAGTGCATGTACTTCGCGTGTAAAAACTGAGTAAAATTATCTTAGTTTATCGCCATTTGATTGAGTCCGTGCTTGAACGTTCTCGGTGACAGATGTCAAGCTAAATATAAAAATGCCTAATTGTGCCGTATTGAGTTGCAAAAGCTTTCTAAATAAAGCGGGACTAATTAATAGAAAGATTTCCTTTCATCGGTTGGTCACTTTATTATTAGACTATGTGGTTTTTATTTCAAAATCAATTATTTCGTGTTCGTTGTGGTTTTACACTGAAAAACTTTTAAACGAGTGTGTATCGCTTAATTTATAATACATTGCCGCTTTTAGTTACAAAGCTATCTAGTATGGCTTGTCTATTAAAACACGCAATGAACATCAAAATGAACGATATTTTCACCTGTCAATCAGCTACATGGTACGGTAGCTATTGTCATATTTCTGTCATTTTAAGCAAAATGTGTTGTACCTACACAGATAGTTGTATTCGATTCTAATTCTAATCGATTTTGGGAACAGAGAAATGATAATATTCGCGATGGATGGATATTTTTATTACTACAATGTTTCTGTTAAATAATTTATTGGAATACTCTTGTTTTAACTTTGTTTTTATTTAATAAAAGAACAGTTTAATTTTAGTTACAAGTTTTTCTCTAAGCTACATTTCTTAACGTGTGGTATGTGTCAGTCTTTATTTACTTCCTTCCTTCACTCAGTGTTGCCAATATAAATGTACATATATACACGAACACGCCTCCTTACATAAGTTCAAAGCTTCTTAAGTACTACAGTAATTATAATCAATTAGGGAACTATACTCCTTTAAATTTAGTTATCTGCAATTTTATTTTCTGACTCTATTTTGTATACTTCCCTGCAAAACATTTTAATTTACAAAATGATAGTGAACTTCAATATGCTTAGAATTCTTTGTAAAGTTTCCATACTTAGACATAGCTACAGCTGCTGAATTATCTTCATAGATTTTAACTGGTTTACAAATTTTAGTAAAGACATCATTCATTACACAAATGAGAAAATTTAATTCTGTTACTGCTTCTGATAATTCTACATATTCAGCAAATGTTGAAGAGTTTGTTACACTACTTTGTTTTTTTTTATTTCCAATATTGAACAAACGAAGAGTTCCGTACTATCATCTATAATAGAAAATAACGTTTTTGTATGGGAGCCCCTTTGATATTTACTTTACTTTTATTTAATTATTGATTTTGAAAGGTGATATACAAGTAAATATACTGTGAAAATTTTAAGTATCTACTTGTTAACGTTTTAATATTGAGCAAACAAATACGGAAAAAAAACACGTTTATTGTAAGGGTCTCCCCTTAAAATCCATTTTTTACTTGTATTTGTTGTTATAGCGGCAACAGAAATACGTCATTTGTGAAAATTTCAGCTTTCTAGTTATCACTGTTTAATGAGATACAGCCTGAAGAAAAACAGACAACGAAAAAAAAAAACTTGATTAATTTTCCTTCTCTACAAGTTATTTTATTTGCTTTTTTTTTAAATCCGAATTAGTTCTGGGTTGTATTATATTTGTCATAGCGCCTTCTACTGGCTTTCCGTTTTGTAGATAAAATTTCTTCTCGGGATTTTTTTAAATCATTTTGTAACTTTCCGAGAACAAATTATTAAAACTAGTTAATTAGGTAGGTTATCAATAAGGAAGAGTTATTATAATAGTAAAGGCTACTGAAATACTCACTGACTAACTGACTCGTTAACTCACTGATTTAGATCGTTGTTCTCCGAGAAGATGTAGTGGTGGAGGAAAATAATGTAGGAAGAGTTGCTCAGGATAAAAATGAGACCATGAGAAAATAGCGTTATTAAAAAACAAGTATAATTCTAGATTTATCATTCTTCTGCCAATTTATCATTCGTCTGTCGATGCGCTCGAATATAATCGATTGAATCGTTTACGCGCTGACGGGGAGTTGCCATCACTAAATTGCTCATGTGACGTCACAGTAGGTGGAAAAATAATGGCACGCTTGGTTTCTATACAAGAAATGACACTTGCGTTATCTATTCAAATACAGATCTGTGGTTAAAATATATATCATTATCATATCGCCTAGTAAAGATTTAATTTACTTTTAAAGCTTTTTTTTCAGTTAATAAGAAAACTACGTAATAAAATTATTACATACATACATATACTCACGGCTATAAATCCCTAAAAGGGGTAGCCAGAGCTGTGGAATTCGAAATTCCTCAGCCACTTTTGGAAAGTTGCATGGGGAAGAGATGGTAAAATAAAGGTTGTTGGTGATGGGTTTCCAACCGCATCGCCCAAAAATCCCTTAATAGCCCCAATAACGTTAGTCGCCTCTTACGTACACCCACCGGAAGAAATGAGGTAGTGCTATTCTAAGCCGATACAGCTATACATATAAAATTATTACATAGCTAAAAACAGTCAAATTTACTCGCCAAAATAAAACATATGCAATCTTTAAGCAGTAAAACAGTCAGTAGAGATTAGTCAGTAATGACAAGATGGCCAATGGCTCTCAAACTGTTCTAATTCTTTTGTCTTCAATAAAGCAGTGATAAATGATACATCTACTACATAGATAAATAAAGTATTTTATACTCACCAAAATACATCTTATGCAACCTTTCAGCCGTAAAACAGTCGGTAGAGACAGCGACTCTCACAAGATGGCCGATGGCTCTCAAACTGTGTTGTCTCGTCAACGCCGAGTTGTCGTCGACCAACGCTGTTATTAGCGGAATCAGCTTGTCTAGGAACGGCTCGAAACTATCTTTGTCCGGGAATAGGGTTATTTCCTGTAATTAAGGGGTTTTGTGTTGTTACTTGATTGGATAGGGTATTTGAACGGTATGCAACTGTTTAACTAGGAAAATAATAAGCTAATTAAATTATATTACTCGAAAATGCCAAGATGCCATAGACATGTATATATTAAATTGAAGAATGGCATACGGACTAGTTTTTCTGCGAAAAACTTGTAAACTTGTGTCACCGGTTGTATCAGTTGTGTTGTTGTAGAAGACTTTTTCTGTTTGTACAGCATACCACATATAGTATTAGTCAGCAAGCTTATGTGAACAAACTTACGCATGACCATGACTTAGTATTACACGATAATCCGAGTTATTTCACGATACTCTTCCTCACCGATGATTCTCCTTTTTATATAGTACTTTTTAATAGTTCGCTAGTTCTCTTTCATACTTCTCACTTCAGACTTTTACCACAGATTTATATATTGATCGATTTTTACGTCCTCTTTAAGATTAACGACGTGCCGGTTCCACTTTTGAAGGTGGAACTATTATTTGATTGTCCCATATTTATTGAACATGCACTAAGGACAGGGTTTTTTTTGTTTCTGTGTGTAAAGTATCCTGTAACGACCAATACGCAACGGTTGGAACCGGCAAGTCGGTACCGGAAAACCTGCCTTTTTATGTCTTCACCCTAAGATGAGATAATCCACAACTTACGTTACTCTTATCGCCATCACATTTATCTCGGGGCACACAGACACGCCACGGCCGCGGTTCGGATCACTTCGGAGGTCTACTCTTCGCATCGAGAACGATATTATCATACGTATCTCTTCTAACCCCTATTAAGATGTATTTCTGTCTCGCTCACACAATACAAATATTCGGATTTTTACGTTTTTGATAAGTGAGTATACAGTTTGATATTCGTCGAATCGAAGGATAGTAGTTGTCGTTGGTATCATCGACTAATAGGCGCCGAAACTAATATCAATCTATACTTAAGTTATAAACTTTGTTTGACTTTTGAAGCGGCGACGAGAGAGACGATTATATTTTACAAGCAGTTAGAAAAGGTACCAATGCTATCTTCTCGATGTGAAGAGTCTACCACCACATTTGGAACTATCACTTCTATTCTAAAGTTTGAAAATTAATACAAATTACCTTACTCTTATCCCCACCACCTTTATCTCCCAAAACACTGATATTCTCCTCCGGTTTGTCTTGCAACGCGGAACAGAGACAAGCCACGGCGGCGGTTCGGATCGCTTCGGCGATACGACCCGGGGACCACACTAGATTTGGTACTATCACTTCTGTAGATCAAAAAATAGAGTAAAAATCTCAAAATCAACTTTTACAACATATATAAAGGTACTAATACTTCTGATCTGACCATCAAGAGACATTTTTGACACCTGTGTTTAAAGTACCCTCGTTTTGCGTGAACAGTATATTTGTTGTACGACAACATTGTTACATACATACATTTACTCACGGCTATAAATCCCTTAACGGGGTAGCCAGAGCTTAAGAATTAGAAATTGTTACATGACTAAGTATGACTCATTAATGAGGGTTTCCTCACGAGGTTATATGTCACCATAAGAACCTTAATAAGTTTGCCACAGATATAACGAAAACACATTAATGTAGGCTCAACTCAGGATTCCCATTAATTCTCCATTAATTAAAAACGGTGGTCTTCCCACTGAGCTTTCATGGTTGGTAGAATACAAACGAGTGAGCTTTAGATCAGACGAATGAAGTAAAACTAATAATGTACGAAAAGTAACTGGCCAGGAGTTAAAGAGAGTAAATGTATAACAGAATTCTCTCTCTCGTACATACATACATATACTCACGGTTATAAATCCCTAGATGGGGTAGCCAGAGCTAAGGAATTAGAAATTCCTCAGCCACTTTTGGAAAGTTTAGTGGGGAAAAGATGGTAAAATAAAGGTTGTTGGTGATGGGTCTCCAACCTCATCGCCCAAAAATCCCTTAAAAGCCACAATACCGTTAGTCGTCTCTTACGTACACCCACCGGAAGAAATGGGGTAGTGCTATTCTAAGCCGACACTACACAGCACGACCTCTCTCTCGTCCCTTTAGTAAAAACATCAATAAAATTTGTAATATAGTTTTTAATTTTTATTAAATTTAACCTTTATATGTGTTCAGTAAAATTGGTCCTCGCGATACAGGCTTAGCCTAGTGCGAGGGCAAATGTAAATTTAAATTGTAAATTTGTATTTTTAGTAAATAAAGAAGTTTTTTTTTTTTTTTTTTTTTATCTCTACTCTCATGTTGACTACTACTTTGATACCGCGTTATAGGGTCTTACTATTTTAGATAGATGTCGCTAAAATCCAAGTGAGTTGGAAAAAAATCCAGAGATACTACTAAGATAGGGTAGTGAGTTTATACTCTAATATACACAAAAAATAAATAAAACGTATTTTAAGCACTTTGAAATTTAACTAATCAATTTCCAAAAGTGGCTGAGGAATTTTTAATTCCAAAGCTCTGGCTACACCGTTAAGGGATTTATAGCCGTGAGTATGTGTATGTATGTATGTATGTATGAAATTTAACTATACCTTCAATAATAATACTAAGAAACGCCTTCAATTTATCCGGCTCACATTTGGAGAAGTTAGTTTCTCTGCGCAACAACACCGTCGATAGAGTCGTGAACATTTTCAACTTTACCTCCGGATCAACTTTGGGGGTAGACAGGACCTCTCTGAGTAATGGCGCTAGTTGATGCAGTTGGGCACCCATTGCCGAACCTTCAAGTATGACATGATAGTGAATTTTGATGACTTTATAATGGTAATAAATAAATAAGTAATAAATACAGGAAAGAAATGGTATTTTATAATGGTAATTCAAATCTATATTAAATACAATTAACCAAATTGCTTGATAAGAGCATAGATATCATAAACGTTCACGCCGTTTATCCCCATAGGGGTTCGCAAAGGTACCAATACTTCTGAACATCACGTGACAGCGCCACCTAGTGTCCAAAGGAAGTACCCATGTTTTACTAATACAGTGTTCTCACGAGATAGCGGGCAGGCCTATATCAGTTTTGTACGAATACACTGTCACATGATTGAGTACAACTCGGCCATATGGGTTTCCTTACGATGTTTTCCCTCACCGTTAAGAACCATAATTCTATGGTTAATTTTGTATGTTTACGAGGAAAACATATTCGCACAAAACATACATACATACATATACTCACGGCTATATTTCCCTAGAAGGGGTAGCCAGAGCTAAGGAATAATAAATTCCTCAACCACTTTTGGAAGTTGAGTGGGGAAAAGATGGTAAAAATAAAGGTTTTTGGTGATGGGTCTCTAACCGCATCACCCAAAAATCCAATAAAAAGCCCCAATACCCTTATTCGCCTCTTACGACACCCTTGGTTTTCGCACAAAACTCGCTTAAAAACCAAACACCCGGGGGAAGAAATGTGTTAGCTCTATTCTAGCTCGGCACAACACGGCTTAATATGTCCGTACTGAATTATACAAGTTACTATTATACAGATATACATGCTGTGTAGTGTCGGCTTAGAATAGCACTGCCCCATTTCTTCCGTTGGGTGGCGACGTAAGAGGCGACTAACGGTATTGGGGCCTTTAAGGGATTGTTGGGCGATGCGGTTGGAGACCCATTACCAACAACCTTTATTTTTACCATCTTTTCCCCCACTATCATTTCCAAAAGTGACTGAGGAATTTCTAATTCCTTAGCTCTGGCTACCCTTCTAGGGATTTACAGCCGTGTGTATATGTATGTATCAGTGTTGGGCAAAAAGTAATTGAATTACAAATTACTAATTACAATTACAAAACAAAATTTTAATTACAAATTACAATTACAAAGTAAAGTAATTGTAAAATTAAATTAACAATTACAATTATAAAATGAATTTAGTAATTAAAATAATAATTATAGAAATTGATAATTAATTACTTTTTCGAATTATCAATTAATTTTATTTAATAAGAAAAACATTTTCATCATTCAAATTATCTTTATTTCCGAAATCAGTATAGGTACATTTAAGAGAAATATAAAATAACTTTTATTTTAAATTGGATTTTAATACAACTCTCATCTCGAACATTTCGTCGGATAATTTATGTGACTTTGGTAAATTAATCATAGTCGCATATGAAAATAATCTTTCAACAGGGCCTGATGATAGCATTGGTGTATTAAATTTTTTGAAAATATTTAAGACCTCAGAATCAGACGCGAAGTTGGGGGCCATAGGCGCGCGCGCATCCCCTGCATCGTACACACGGAAATGATATCAAATATGTAGTGCGTTTTATCTGCTCTAAAATAATATGATATTGATAACATGATAGTAATTGAGTAATTGAAATTACTAATTAACATGTAATTTCAATTAACAATTACTGTTTAATTGGAATTACATGTAATTGCAATTACTTGTATTTAATTACAATTGTAATTGAATTAATACTATTTAATTATTAATTAAATTGCAAAAGTAATTAATTACGCCCAACTCTGGTATGTATGTATGTAGATATACATATAACATATTATCTACCTGTGTTCTGCAGCACACACTCCAGCAGACACCGGTCTGGTGTGAGCAGGTTCCAAGACGTGGCGTCGCTCGTGATACTAGCTACGACATCGCCGATATGTCGCTCATACAGCGGAGTTAGCGTCGGCCCGCAGTTCTCAGCAAAACGCAACTTTTCTAAATTTGCTGTGGAATATTGGTGATAAATCTTGATAAAAACATACATACATACCAGTACGAAAAATTCTAAACGATATTTTAAAATTTAATAAACAATCTTTCATACAAAAGTATAGAAATCGACAGAAATTCGATCGGACTACATGGAAAGTAACCCCTTTTTAAACCCATCTATTTAGTTATCTTTATATAATCAGGTAAGATACAATATATAATAAATGAACACAGGTTCCAAGACGTGGCGTCACTCGTGATACTAGCCAGGACATCGCCAATATGTCTCTCATACAACGGGGTTAACGTGGGCCCGTAGTTTTCAGCAAAGCGCAACTTTTCTAGGTTAGCTGTGGAATATTGGAGAAGGTGTGGGAATGATATGCTTGAAGGGTAGTCAAAATTCACAAAATGAACTAATGCGACGTTATTTTCAGAAAACTTCCGAGTTCAAATTCAGAAAACTTCCGAGTTCAATGTTTGAAAACATAACTTTTCATACCAAAAAACAAAATCCTACAAAAAAAAATCCATCGGACCATTTTAAAATCAACCCTTTTTAAAACTGAAGAAATACAATATGGTCATTTGTAACTGGTCAAAAGCGTTATAGTGACAATAAACGCAAAACGAAGGTTTGGGAAAACTGATATTTCAAGAAAAGCTTTTTATTAGGGAACGGATCATTAAGTAAAAGTACCTACCTATATTATAAGAAACGGATGTTATAGGAAACATTTATTTTGATTCGGGTGTTCTTGGAACGGATATTTTAGGAAAAAGATGGTATGGTCCGAAAGCACCGAAAACCAGCGTGCACCAGCTGACGTGTCCTGCGAGAAACGTGGCTGAGGCACATATGCTGAGCCAGAACCATTTTGGCATTATGATATTTGTATGTTTTTTTATTTACTTAATCATTGTACTTTTTATTTATTTTTTGCCAAATAAATTATTTTTCTTCTTCAAATCAACTTACAAAAATCCATAAACTGTAACTTCTTATAATAATACTAACTAAATATAAATGAAATAAACTTACAATAAGCCATAAACTGAATCTTGTTGTCATACGGCATAGCATACGTTGTAAACGCCAGAGTAAAAAGTTGTGAGAACACCGGCTCACAATCGGAACCGCATAGATCCAGCAGGGCTTCTACGACGTACATCAAATTGGTCTGGTATTTGGGCTGGAAATATATTCGTTTTGATTTAATAATTATTTTTAAAATATGTGTATTTAGATTGCATGAATGTTCGATAAATCTTAAAGTAAAAACATTGCAAATTATGCTATGCATTAAAACTGAAAATTATGTAGAATACATACAGTCTATATCAATTAGATTCGAAAAGATTGTAAACAAACCATTGCCGGGTATAAAATCATGAATTTCATCAAGAAACTACTTCAACGTCACTTAAAATTTCATCCGTCAATTAAGAAAAACATTCGTACACTTATTAAACAAAATCTAAGTAGTGATTGGAGCTAAATCTTGCAAAACCCTAAAATAAGATTACATAAAAAACGTTGAGGTTATTTGTTATTCTTTCTAATGCACAAAATTGGAATGGGTATTTAAGATTGAATGATATTGAAGGAATGACAGTAATCGATTACCGATTGATGAATCGATACTACAAGATTCTATATAAATCGCAGTGAAAATAAATCAAAGTATTGTATTTTTAACAAAACAATATATATACACTAGCTGTTGCCCGCGACTTCGTACGCGTCAATTTCTGCTATTATGATCGCGATTAAGAACTTTTAAAAAGAATATATTTTTAAATTACTTGTGTATGTGATAGTTTTAGAATGTAATGTAAAGCAATCTTGACGTAAATCGATTCCTACTAATGACAGAGTTTTATTAGAATGGAACGAGTTAGATGTTTAGTACCAGGAGAGGAAGCGTGACATTTGATTGACTCGCTTCGCAACTACCCGAATTTTATATAAATGTTACCCGACACTTCTTTGTCATGTAAACGGATGTCTTCTATGTTCATCACGACAACTTGGCTATTCTTTTACGGACTTTGGTAATTCTTTGTATTATGTATATTATGGCTTTGTTAGAAGGAAGTGCGATATAGAATCTGACTGAATTTTTTGCGTGTACATCTGATTCGATTTCTGTAGTTTAATAGAACTAATGACACCTGAGTTCCCGTAAGTAGTCCCGTAAGTTCAAGTATCCCTTAAGTACTATATAGAACTAATGGGACATAGTTGAAATTGTGTTGTATGTGTTCATTTCAGAATATATGTTGGTGCATTAAATTGAACTGTCTTTCCAAGTACGTTTACCAACTGCAAATTAAATATTTCTATATGTCCAATACTGGATGCAATGAGAGTGTTAGAAGGTGACATCGTCTTTGAGTCGTTAAATTCTACATTAATACCTAAGTTCTTCTTCACTTAATTACTTAAATAAACCCATTTACAATTTCCATCATATGAATATAAATGTTAAATTGTTTGCTGGCATCAGGTCTACCAAAAAAATCAAATCCGTGTGTTAACCATACAATAACTATTATTTCATACTTTTCAATGAAATTTTAACCATATGTTGATTTTTTGTTGTCGCATAACTTGATTTATAAGAAGTGTATTTACATCAAAATAAATTTGCCATTTTTACAAATTAAATTTTATATAATCAAATAATCGAAAAAAAGTATCGTTTTAATAATCGTATATGGAACTGCAGTTCTACTACAGTTCCATATAGAATTGTTGGGATGAAATACGGAAGCATCGAAAGTGCCCCAACAGTTCAGTTCGGTTCTAATGGGATGCACCCGTGTTTGCTTGTCTTACAAACAAGATAAGGTTTGTTATTCCATTCACCACTACAATTAATGTTTATTAAGAAGGAAAAATAACGCTATTGAGGCTTTTGTTGTAATCATAAATAACTTATTTGGTAGTTAAGACTGTTATGTTTCGAGGAAATAAATTTATGATAAAATACAGTACTAATTATAATAATAGCCTCTGCCTTCCTAAATGGGAACTAACGGCTTGACGTAACGTGTACGTATGTAATAATAAGGAACGTATTCTGTAGTTTACGTTTGTTTTATTACTTACTTACTTACTTATACTCACGCCCATTGTTCCCATTGGGGTAGGCAGAGACTATCGATCGCCACTTTGTAAGATCCAGGCAAATCACTTTTGCTTCTGTTACATTCATCATTCTTCTCATACATGCTCTTTTATTCTTCATACTTCGGACGCCGGCCTTTTTGAGCACACACTCTATTTGGTCCAGGTGTGTCCTCCGTGGTCGTCCTCTACTCACATTACCTTCCATGTTGGCTCTATAGATCTCTTTCACCAATTTACTGTCATTCATCCTCTCTATGTGCCCAAACCACCTTAACATTCCTTTCTCTATCTTGCACACTACGTCATCTTTCACACCTAAACGTTCACGAATTACACTATTTCTCACTCTGTCGCACAACCTTACATTACATATACTTCTGAGGGATCTCATTTCCACTGCATTCACTCTACTTTCATGCCTCTTTTGCCATGCCCAACATTCACTACCATACATCAGCGTAGGAACCAGTACAGCATTGTGAACTGCCATTCGCGCCTTTTCAGACAGGACCTGGCTCGACATTAGACTGTTTATGGCTCCATTTACCGCATTTCCCCTTTTTACTCTCCTTTCAATATCTTCCTCGCATTTTCCGTCCCTTGTAAACAAACTTCCCAGATATACGAACTCTTTCACTTGTTCCACTTTCTTGCCACCTATTGTAATCTCACATTCTGTCATACTTTCCTCTCTCTGGAAAACCATTGTCTTGGTTTTGTCCACATTCACTCGCATGCCCTTTCTTTCAAAAGACTTACACGCAATATTCACCATCTCTTGCAACTCATTTACCGTTGATGCAAGTAATACTTGATCGTCAGCGTATAAGAGGCATTTAATGATGAATCCTCCCATTCTCAGACCATAATCACTTTCGCGTAGTTCTTTCAAACAGTCATCCATGAACAGATTGAAAAGCCACGGAGAAGCTACACAACCCTGACGTACACCCCTAGAGATTTCAAACCAGTCCGTGTTTTCTCCGTTTATTCTTACACATGCACTGGAACCCTCATAGAGTGACTCCAATGCACGTATAAGTTGGCTCCCCAAACCGAACTTAGACAACACCTCCCACAAATTCTTTCTTACTACCCTATCATACGCCTTCTCCAGATCAATGAAGGTGCAATACACTTTTTGGTTCTTTGCTAAGAACTTTTCTGTGATGCACCTTAAGGAGAAGATTTGATCCATACATCCCATTCCCTTTCTAAACCCTGCTTGCACATCCCAGGTTTTCTCATCAGTTTCTTTCATCACTCTTTCAATCAATACCTTAGCATACAATTTACCGACAACACTAAGTAGGCTAATACCACGGTAGTTTTTTGCTACCTGGCGTGACCCTTTCCCTTTATATAGGGGCACTATCACCGCTCTGCACCAATCATTTGGTACTTTGCCAAGTGCCCAACACTTTCGAAAAAGGAAGAACAGCCAAGAAGCCACTAACCCTTTACCAGCCCTTAGCATTTCGATATTAACTCTATCATACCCTGCCGCTTTCCCTAATTTCATACATTTCATCGCTTTTACAATTTCTTCCATACTTATCACACTTTCACACACATCACCCAACACTTCGTTACAATTAATATTAATATCAATTGCTGAAGTAGTGGGGTCATCCTCTTTTTCAAAGAGACTCTCGAAATAATCCTTCCATACCCTTTTTATTCTAATTCCATCAGTCATTAATTCACCTTTTTCATCCTTCATTACATTTGTACTGGTGTTTTGTGAAACTCCCCTTTCACGTCTGATATATTTCCAAAACAATTTTTGATTGTTTTGGAAATTATTGGAGAGTTTTTTTTCACTCCATTCTTTCAGATCTCGCTTTTTCTGCTCTATTTTATTCTTAACCATTCTCTTTATTCTCTTATATTCATCTTCAAATCTCTCAACTTCATCATCATTTATACACACATTCATCCGTTTACTAGCTTTGATTGCTAGTAAATCGAGCCAAGCTTTCTTTCATTCACTGCATCTTTCACATTTTTATCCCACCAACTAGATGATGGTCTAATTTTCCTTTTGCTCACTCCACAAACTTCCGTCGCACATTCAACTAACGTAGATTTTAGCACACTCCATACATCTTCAATTTCCATTTCATCCGTCATTTCTACGCAACTCAGTCTTTCATCCAATTTCTTAACATATTCATCTCCTATTTTTTCATCTTCTACTAAATTTTCTACTCTTATTCTCGAAGGTTCAGTAGTTGGCACTCTAGTCCTATGACGCCACCGTTAGAACAGACCCCTTACTCGTGACACGACGAGGAAATGGTCTGTTCCCACGTTGACACCTCTATAGACTCTAGTGTCAACCACTTTTGATTTCAGTCTTTCATCCACAATCACAAAATCTATCATACTTCTCTGGCTACCTCGTTGCCTTGTATACATGTGGATATCTTTGTGTTTAAACAATGTGTTAGTAACACAAAGATCCCTCTCCAAACATACTTCAATCAATTTTTCCTCATTTTCATTCACTCTCTGATCCCCATATTTTCCTAATACTCGTTCACATCCGTTGCGTTTCACACCAACCCAACCATTAAAATCCCCTAACATAATTATCCTTTCATTCAAATCACACCCATTCACTACATCACCTAATAAATTCCAAAACTCTTCCCTCTGAGTTAGTGCTTTCGACATATCTGGCGCATAGACGCATATTATGCGTAACCGGATCAAACCCACTTTCAACTTAACCCAGAGGAGCCTTGGACTCACACACTCATGCTCTGACATACATTGAACCATCCTTTCAGACATAAGAAGTCCCACTCCTTGGCAAGCTCTGATATTAGGGTCGACCCCCGACCAGATGGCAGTAATTGATCCAAGTTGCGAGACCTCTTTTCCCTTACACTTCGTCTCATTTACACACAGCAAATCTAAATTCTTTTCTTTCATTACCTGGCATACTTCATCTAACTTTTCTTGCATTCCTCCGCAAACATTCATCGTACTAAAGCGGGTCTCTCCAGCCCACTTTTCGCCCAATGAGAATCTATGACGTGATAAGTGGCGAGCTTTATCGCCGTCTCCGTGTTGATTTTTATTTAAACACATGTAATTCCCACGAGTAGCTAGGGAAGCATTCTGTCCACTTTGTCAGAGCCCCGCTTGACAAAGCAAGGTTATTTAGTGCCCGGAGTTCACCAGGCTCCGGGACGGTGGCACGCTAGAGACCAGGCTCACCCCTGGCCACGCATCTATCAGCACGGCAGACCTTAGATTGGTGTAAGGGCGAAGGGTTGTTTTATTAGTATACTATAAAATTGGATCAAAAACTTTACTTATTATATGTAGCGTATTCGATTTTTACGTCGCCGTCAATAGTATTGGTAATAACACTAAAATACTAAAAGGTCATTGACGTTTCATTGTTTACAAAGTTATTTTTTCTAATTGATACAGACTCTACATATACTTCTGTTATTAGTTCCATTTGCGGTAGGCAGATACATTGATCGCCACTTAGTACAATCCTGGCAAACCTCTCTAGCTTCTTTTACATCCATTTATCTTTTAATACACAATCTTTGTTCATACTTCGGACGCATGCCTTTTGTAACATATTTTGTAACACATGTGTTACACAATGTAATATTAAAGTCTTCTTTGTCGCAATCGCATGGAAAGTGACTCCAGTACATCATCCATCCCTTCAAAATAACCAGCACAAATTCCAAACCTAACCAAAAAACCCATCACCTTTCTAGTCCTACACCTATCTGGATCAACCAGCTCCTTGCACATATCCCCCATCACCTTCCCCTTGATATGCTCAGCCTGGGACCCCTTGAGGATATTCGCTAGAACGAAGAGAGCACTCCACGAATCCATTTCTGATTCGAGCAGGGGCCACCAAGTGTCCGGGGTTATGAAATAGCCGAATAATTCTGCAGCTCTTTTTATCTGGAAATAAAAAAACATATTTTAAGCTGTGTAGTGTCGGCTTAGAATAGCACTACCCCATTTCTTCCGGTGGGTGTACGTAAGAGGCGACTAACGGTATTGGGGCTATTTATTGGATCTTTGGGCGATGCGGTTGGAGACCCATCACCAAAAACCTTTATTTTACCGCCTTTTTCCCACTCAACTTCCAAAAGTGGCTGAGGAATTTATAATTCCTTGGCTCTGGCTACCCCTTCTAGGGAATTATAGCCGTGAGTATATGTATGTATGTATGTAAGTAGACGTCCATTGCAGAACAAATAAAAGAATGTGTTACACGACATGGTACAAAGAGAACGTTCATATTTACATAAGTCACAGCTATAAATTCCAAATTGGGGAGCTTCAGAATTAGATATTTCTCAGCCACGTTTGGAAGTTGAGTAGGGGAAAAGTTTACAAAATAAAGGCTTGTTTGTTAACGGCGAGGGAAACATCGTGAGGAAACCCACATGGCTGAGCTGTACTGTTGTAGCACGTTTGCCGCCTGGTGGCACGGGTGCAAATCTCGTTATAGCAAATACGACACTATTCTGCATAATATTAAGGTGTACATTCTGTTTCTTTGACTACAAGCTTCCGCCATACATTTGTACCACGCCGCTTATAACCCATACCGTTACCATAACATAATAGAACGTTAAGGAGGCGGCAGGACTATCTGTTATAATTACTATCGGCACGCAACAATCTCTTAAAAAAAACCGGCGTTAGTGGGATCGCGGAACAAATTGATATTTTCGGGTGTTCCTTGACAAACTTCACCAAATGTTCACCGCATTATTTGTGGTACGATACTTAATAATTTTCTATTGCTAATGTAAATTGCGTTGTCAATTTTAACGTTATTTGTTATAAATTTTTTTATAATAGTTGTATTTGATGTAACCTGTAAAACGTATATTTTTGATAAAATAAATTATCACATCTTCATCACTGATTACTTACTTCAACAACGACCCTCTGATCCTCATCCCCCGCACCGCGATGCAAGGTCTTCACAATGGTGTGCGAATGTTGAGTGGAGCCCTCTTCAGCGCACAGCAATAGCCAACAGAGTAATTGAGCTACTCGCATGCGGCAATCGGGGAGCCAGCCTTCCATTTCTGTAATATTCGAGAAAATTTACAGGGTGAGAAAGGCGAAATACATACATACATACATATACTCACGGCTTTAAATCCCTAGAAGGGGTAGCCAGAGCTAAGGAATTAGAAATTCCTCAGCCACTTTTAGAAGTTACGTGGGGATTAGATGGTGAAATAATGGTGATGGGTCTCCAACCGCATCGCCCAAAAAATCCCTTAGCCCCTATATCGTTAGTCGCCTTTTACGTACACCCACCGGAAGAAATAGGGTAGTGCTATTCTAAGCCGGCACTACAAAGGCGAAATGTATATGATAATCAAGAAGATAAAATGGGTAAGACAAGATATATCTTGGTTGATAACGGTGAGCGACAACATCTTGAAAAAACTTGGGTAAGTTATATCTAGTCACGTACGAACGATGGGCCTGCCCCCATCACAAGAGTAGCCGGCGAAAGGTGGGTATTTTAAACACCAGCCCGGCTAGTACCAGCGCTATTATATCACTCGATAACGGTTAGAATGAGATGGCAGTATACGATACTAAGTAAGAGCGTAGGAGATGGCTGCTTTATCCGACGCGATAACTACTTTAAACACCGCTCATACTAGCCGGGAAGTTGACAAAATTTTCACGTGATATTTTTACCTTTTGGGATATACAGCGTGAACGTGGAATCTTGATAGTCTAAGAGGGAGAGAATATTCTTTTTTGTGTTGTGTAGGACAAAAATAACACTACCTCCATTCCTCCCGTGGGGTAATACAAAATGATCCATTGCCAACAATCCATTATTTTACTCCTAGACCTAATTTTCGAAAAGAGGCGAAGACATCAATGTCTGGTTTTTTTGTAGCTGTGTGAAAATGAATATCAGTCCGACAATTACCGTTCTGCACTAGTTATAGCTATCCAGATTACTTTTACTTTCACGTCTATGAACCCCATAAAGGGGTAGCCGTTACGCCACATTGCCAACCAATAATTTAAAAACCCTAAAACTATAAGGCTCTACCAAACCTAAACTGCACAACTGGTTCAACTGCAACACTAGTTGGTTCAAGATATTTAAATTACAGGCAATGAAAGATGCATCATTCTTGTCCTTAATGACCCGTAGTTTTTAATAGTGTTTCCATATTTGATGATTTTGTATAATTTATGTGATAAATAATCATTTAAAAATACCTTTTCCAATGGCGGGAACAATTTTTCCAATGTTGTACTGAACCAGAACTCTGCAACCCAGATTCGGCCTTTTCACTGGAATCGAGAGATTTTATTAGTCAGACAATTTTTAAAACTCGCTTCGCATCTTTGCTAAGATGACCATAAATACAATTAATTTGGAAAATATAACCATAACCATAGCGTAATTAATAACTTTCTCATATCGCCACACATATCTATAAAGTGTGGAAGTGGGGCAAAGATGGTAAAATAAAGGCTGTTGGTGATGGGTCTCCAACCGCATCGCCCAAAAATCCCTAAAAAGCCCCAATACCGTTAGTCGCCTCTTACGTACACCCACCGGAATAAATGGGGTAGTGTTATTCTAAGCCGACACCACACAGCAGCCAATCTTGATGAAAATTGTTAAGAGGTAGCTTAGAACCAGGAAAAGGACATAGGATATACATCATCACGCTTAATATCGTAGAGGGTAAGCACTAAACAATATTTACCACCATCCGTGCGAAGCCGGACGGACCACTAGTTTTCTACATTAGCTATTTAAGGGTGTGCAAAAAAAGGTGACCAACTGTCACTCCATTGGCACCATAGGTCTACGTATGTAAAACATTACCATCAGGATAATGCTTAGGAACGTCCTTGAGGAAGTCAGTCTTCTTCTTGAGATCCTCCTCATTTTCCTCCATGTACTGAAGACCTATGTCGTCCCATAGTTTGGTAGCTGCCTCTCGAATGTCAGCCATCACATCACTCATGCTGGAACGAACACAAGTGCATGTTGAACCAATCAATGTTTAGTGGAAATAATGTTTTATAGTATTTGTAGTTATGCTCCTCAAAAATGTTCAATGACTGATTTACGTGTTTTTTCTTCTATACTTAATAGATAAAAGAGGAAATAAAGACATATTAATGGCTACAGATCCTAAAAAGTGGCTGCTAGAGCTTTAGAATTAAATATTCCCAAGCCACATTTGGAAGTTTGATGGGGGAGAAACTGTAAAATTAATGTTAGTTAGCGATTGGTCTTTAGCCACATCGCCCAGCAATTACTTAAAGCTACGCTCCGCGGGCTGATTATGTATCTTTAGCGACCGCGATTGTGTCGCAAGTTGCAATATTGTCGCTGTCAAATGTGTCAGATCAGATCGCATACAAATTTATGACATTGACAACGACAATCGTGCAGCTTGCGACACAATCGTCACTCGCAAAAGATACATAATCAGGGGGCCGTACGGCGTCCTCGGGAAGAAATGGGTGAAAGCTATTCTAAACAGACACACAGCGAGCATTTTGTAAACACCCACCTACATATTTTTGCTGGAAACGAATCCGCAGCCTTATTTTGTTTCTTATCTCTCTTGACACACTGGTCATTTGCCAGCCTGATTGAATGCTTGACAAAACCGGGACTAAGTATTGTCGTTAAGCGTATAATGAACGATACCAAAATGACGAGTACATTAGGAACTGATGGCGAGAGTATACACAGGCTGACCCATTTGGCAAAGTTGTGAAGAGTGTTGGCGTAGAATAACACTTTCTTATTTCATCTCGTCGATATCGTTTAGTATTCAGCTAGTATGAGGGAAAAAGTACCAAAAATATTTTAAGCAGCGTTTTACAAATACTCCATACATTATGTCCAAAATGAATAAAAGTATGTCTATAATATTTTACCTTGTCAACAACAGCGGTATCATACGATGCCAAAACGAGTAGCGATCACGATAGTTAAGCATCCAGTTCCCAACCTCCTGAGTGACTTGCATCCGAACCAGCGTGTTGTCGTCAAACAACCGCTCAGCCATTGGGGTTATGGACATCTCGAAGCATTTTCCATTACCAGCCATCACTATGGCACCTGGAGGAAAGTCATGAAGTTTTATTTAAAAGACATTCAGAGCTTCATATTTCAATGGCAGGCCAGACAAACAAATGAATATAACGTCAAGTAATATACATGCAGGGCTGGGTAATTTTGGTTTATTATAGTTCTAGTGGATCGTCCCAGCTTCGCACGGGTAGCGCTGTTTTTTTAAATATCTGAGGTTTCTTTCTTCAGTCACTGCTCAAGCATTGTGAAATTCAGCGCAATGTTTTCAATTTATTAAATTTACAGCAATCCCTAAACAGTGCAGTTTGGTGATTTTAAATGCGCTTTGATGAACGGTTCAGTATTTCCGTTTAATAGCAAATTTTTAAATAAAACGCTATGAAGTATTTATAACAATCTAAAAAATAAATCATTTCATTACGTGATGTAGGATGCAACTACTGGCGCCATCTAGTGTGCTATATGTAAATTAGTAAAGATTTGGTTTTGGTCACGGGCGCGGTGGCTTATTTTATGTATAATTTCGGTGTTTGTCTACCGATTTCTATGATTCTTTTTTTATTGGATAGGTAATAATGTTACTTTTTTTAAATTAGGGATGAGTGAGAGGTTTACAAACGTTAGAGTAAACAAATATAATAAAAATGTTCCGAACTGCTAAGCTATCAGGAATTACACGTGTTATTGTGAGTCAACCGTAAAAGATAGACATAAACTGTTGAGGATTTTTTTTTAGATAATTTTATGAAGAATATTTCCGTCACGCATGATTTCTATGTAAGTTTAACCATTGAGGCTGCACACGCGACGGAAGCTTAAAAAATGGAGTAACTTCTCCCGTTTTCCCAAAATTTCCCAAAATTCCCCTTTGCTACTCTGCTGGAAAGTATACAAAAACCTGCGCAGGTGTATGAAGAATAATTGTACCAAGTTTCGTTAAAATCCGTCGAGTAGTTTTTGTTTCCATAAGGAACATACAAACCGACAGACAGACAAAAATTTTACTGATTGCATTTTTGGCATCAGTATCGATCCCTAATCAACACCTGATGGTTATTTTGAAATTATATTTCATGTACAGAATTGACCTCTCTACAGATTTATTATAAGTATAGAAGATTAAACAATTTTTTCCCTCAAATTTCTATAGAGGTGACTGAGAGTTTTTGGGCTTTGGAAGTAAATAATAGGCAATATAGCTGGAGACTCATCACTAACTTTTCTTTATTTTACAATCTTTTCCCCACTTAGCTTCCAAAAGTGGCTCAAGTATTTCTCTGGCTGCCACTATTTGGGATTCGGAGTCACCTTTTATCTCAACCAAGAAATGGGTTAGTGCTATTCTAAGCCAACATTTATCTAAATAAAAAGTATGAGCAGACAGACAGATATTATAAAATCATCATTTACTCTCCATTAGTTAGTTCTTAGAGGAAAGGTATAGAGTGAAATATAGGTATATAATGAAATATTTTTTTAGGTAATTATTTTTTTTTGGGCATATTAGTCATTGGTCCAGGCTACTGTCAGAAATACTTATAGGAAATGTCAATGAAAGCCAACTAGAACAGCAAAGTTGACTCATCCCACTATTCATGGTAGCTTTGGGTGCTTTAGTTTCGACATCTATAAGCTGTAATTGATGATTAATATATTTGATTAACAAATATTGGTGACAATGATTTCATCTTATATTTATAGTGTGAATGTAGAAAAACAAAAGCATACAACAGAAATCTATTGTTATTCTTTCATATTAACGAGATAGTGTAAAAACAAGTAGTGCTGTGCAGTGTCAGCTTGGAACAGCACTACCCATTTCTACCAGTGAGTTTTCTGAAGAGGCAGCTAGAATTGGAGCTAGAAGAAGGGTATTGGGAATTTATAAGTGATTTCTGGGTGATGTTGTTGGAGACCCATCACCAAAAACCTTTATTTTACAATCTTGTCCCCACACAAATTCCAGAAGTAGCTGAGTAATTTCTTATTCTGAAGCTTTGGCTCCCCCTTCTAGGAATTTATAGCCGTGAGAATATGTATGTATATATTTAAAAACAAACCAATAGCCGTAACAGCAGCAACGCGGACTCTGAAATGTTGATGTGTGTAATTTGTTATAACCGGTTTCACATAACTCTCACACTGGAAATGAAAATCTCGCGTCAAACTCTTCGTGATCTTCACTATACATTCACAAGCTGCCAGTTTTACTTTAGGATACGGATCAGTCACAGTTTTCGTACAAATACTAGTTAAGTCATTCAGGAATGGTGCCAAAAGATTTGTCAATTTGTACTTATCAAGGATTTGGTTTGTCAGCTGAATTAATGTTAACCGAAGTTCTTCGGACTCTTCTACAATCTCAGGACAACCGATGCGACGAACAAGGACCGGCATGATGTACGTCAAATAATAATCGTTCAGTGGTAAACTCTCAATGAAGTTAGATATTATTTCTGCTGCCGTTTCTCTACATGCTTCTGCTTGGTCAGTAAAACTTTTTAACACATACGGGAACACTTCAGGGAAGATCATAGTCAAGTCGCATTCAATATTATCAGGATTTTCAAAGATCTCATGCTTGATTTTCTGTAAAGCATTTCTTCTAGTCAGTTTTGATTCGCTTTGTAAACTAGTAATGTACTGTTCTAGAGCCGCTTTAGGATTTTCTTGAAGCTTTGTCATTTTAGAGAAAGATCACGCGCAGAGAGCATATGAAAATTTCAAAATTATCGACAAAACAATGCATGCCGCACTGAACTTTATTGATAAACAAAATGTGTTTCCATGACGACGTACGAAATCGTTTTGTTTTTGTTTTGCGATTTATCTTTTAAGATCACAACTTTGGTAGCTAAATAGTAGGAGCTCCTTCTGAGATGAAAAGAGGCATAATATAATTTATAATTCTGAACGTCAAATGAGAATATACGCAATATATATTAGCAATTGACTTATCAAGGTTGTTTAAGTTAAACATGGGTGTTAACCATAGATCTGTATTTGAATAGATAACGCAAGTGTCATTTCTTGTATAGAAACCAAAGAGTAAAGTAATAATGGGGGAGACCAGAGAAACCAAGCGTGCCATTATTTTTCCACCTACTGTGACGTCACATGAGCAATTTAGTGATGGGAACTCCCCGTCAGTGCGTAAACGATTCAATCGATTATATTCGAGTGCATCGACAGACGAATGATAAATTGACAGAAGAATGATAAATCTAGAATTATATCTGTTTTTAAATAACGCTTTTTTCTCATGGTCTCATTTTTATCCTGAGCAACTCTTCCTACATTGTTTTCCTCCACCACTACATCTTCTCGGAGAACAACGATCTAAATCAGTGTGTTAATGAGTCAGTTAGTCAGTGAGTAGTTCAGTAGCCTTTATTATTATAATAACTTGTCCTTATTGATAACCTACCAAATTAACTAGTTTTAATAATTTGTTCTCGGAAAGTTACAAAATGATTTAAAAAAACCCCGAGAAGAAATTTTATCTACAAAAAGGAAAGCCAGTAAAAGGCGCTATGACAAAATATAATACAACCCAGAACTAATTCGGATTTTAAAAAAAAACAAATAAAATAACATGTAGAGAAGGAAAAATAATCAAGTATTTTTTTTTCGTTGTCTGTTTTTCTCCAGGCTGAATCTCATAAACAGTGGTAACTAGAAAGCTGAAATTTTCACAAATGACGTATTTCCGTTGCCGCTATAACAACAAATACAAGTAAAAAATGGATTTTAAGGGGGGCCCCTTACAATAAACGTGTTTTTTTCTGTATTTGTTTGCTCAATATTAAAACGTTAATAAGTAGATACTTAAAATTTTCATAATTAAATAACAGTAAAGTAAATATCAAAGGGGCTCCCATACAAAAACGTTATTTTCTATTATAGATGATAGTACAAAACTCTTCGTTTGTTCAATATTGGAAATAAAAAAAAAAACAAAGTAGTGTAACAAACTCTTCAACATTTGCTGAATATGTAGAATTATCAGAAGCAGTAACAGAATTAAATTTTCTCATTTGTGTAATGAATGATGTCTTTACTAAGGTTTGTAAACCAGTTAAAATCTATGCAGATAATTCAGCAGCTGTAGCTATATCTAAGTATGGAAACTTTGCAAAGAATTCTAAGCACATTGAAGTTCACTATCATTTTGTAAATTAAAATTTTGAGCAGGGAAGTATACAAAATAGAGTCAGAAAATAAAATTGCAGATACATTTACAAAACCTGTGGGAAATGTTAAATTCACTAACTTAAAAATGCTAAATTTAAAGGAGTTCCCTAATTGATTATAATTACTGTAGTACTTAAGAAGCTTTGAACTTATGTAAGGAGGCGTGTTCGTGTATATATGTACAGTTATATTGGCAACACTGAGTGAAGGAAGGAAGTAAATAAAGACTGACACGTACCACACGTTAAGAAATGTAGCTTAGAAAAAGTCTTGTAACTAAAATTAAACTGTTCTTTTATTAAATAAAAACAAAGTTAAAACAAGAGTATTCCAATTAATTATTTAACAGAAACATTGTAGTAATAAAAATATTTTAGATACATGGAACATCCATCGCGAATATTATCATTTCTCTGTTCCCAAAATCGATTAGAATTAGAATCGAATACAACTATCTGTGTAGGTACAACACATTTTGCTTAAAATGACAGAAATATGACAATAGCTACCGTACCGTGTAGCTGATTGACAGGTGAAAATATCGTTCATTTTGATGTTCATTGCGTGTTTTAATAGACAAGCCATACTAGATAGCTTTGTAACTAAAAGCGGCAATGTATTATAAATTAAGCGATACACACTCGTTTAAAAGTTTTTCAGTGTAAAACCACAACGAACACGAAATAATTGATTTTGAAATAAAAACCGCATAATCTAATAATAAAGCGACCTACCGATGAAAGGAAATCTTTCTATTAATTAGTCCCGCTTTATTTAGATAGTTTTTGCAACTCAATACGGCACAATTAGGCATTTTTTATATTTATCTTGACATCTGTCACCGAGAACGTTCGAGCACGGACTCAATCAAATGGCGATAAACTAAGATAATTTTACTCAGTTTTTACACGCGAAGTACATGCACTTGCGGCATCTATTCAAATACATGTCTGTGGTGTTAACACAAATTAACAAGGATGATCATCAGGTGAAGATCAATAATTAAGAGTATGTAGCGGAATTAAAAGAAGAAACTTATTAATATTAGTATTGAAGATCATTAACGTTGTAAGAAAATATTTATATGAAAATGCTTTCTGATCATCGATACCTTTGTAAGTTCATGAAAAGATACATTCACTTACACAAGATTCTCACGCCGTTAGTTACCATTGGGGTAGGCAGAGACTATCGATCACCACTTTGTACGATCCTGGCAAATCTCTCTGGATTCGTTCACATTCATCAATCTTTTTATACATGCTTTTTTATTCTTCATACTGCGGAAACCGGCCTTTTTGAGCACATTTTCTATTTGATCCAAATGTGTCCTCCGAGGTAGTCCTCTACTAACATTACCTTCCACATTGGCTCTATATGTATATCTCTTTCACCAATTTACTGTCATCTATCCTCTCTATGAGCCCAAACCATCTCAAAATCTGGGGGCACGGCAGTGCCCCCGCCAAGACGAGCCAAGCGAAGCGCACGGGCAATACCTACCTTTTCTCGAAACGCTTCGTCCTTTTTTTGAACCCTCATTACATTTGGTTTGGATTATGCTAGATCAACAAAATTTTCGGGATATATTGTCAATAGCGGACTTATTGAACATGTTAAGTTTTAATTACATTAGCTTTTATACTTCAGTTTTTATTTATATCTAAAAAACGCTGGTTTCGTCACTGACTCACTGATGATCATCAAAATTATTAAGGCAACCGTGATAGCCCAGTGGGTAGAACACTCGGTTATCGTGCAAACGACTAGTGTTCAAATCCTCGGTTGGGCCTACACCAATTTGTCTTTTCTAAAGACATATGTGTGGTTAATTTATCATGGTTGTTAACGGTGAGGGAAAACATCGTGAGGAAACCCACATGGCTGAGTTGTACTTAGTCATGTGACAGTGTATTCGTACAAAACGGCGATAGGCCTGCCCCCTATCACGTGAGTATACTGTCCATGCAAAACGTGGGTACTCTGAACACCAGGTGACAAAGTCACGTGATGTTCAGAAGTATTAGTACCTCTGCCAACCCCTTCGGGGATATTCGGCGTGAACGTTTATGTTTATGTTTATGTATTTCCTAATGTCCTAGAAAACTGAAATTTTGTATGTAAGCTAGTATTAGCACACAATAAACAAAAAAAATATATAAAACTTGTAACTTTCATCCTCCAACCCCTAAACTAGGGGATGGGAGTTTGTATGAGACCTGTAATTTTAAAAGATTAAATTTTGATGACGCTAGAGGTCTAATATTATAATAATCTAAAACTTGGTGCCCTCAGATATATATATATATATATGTATGTATAGGTACTCCTTGTTATAAAAAAAATTGTTACAAACAACTTACAAAAAGAAATGAAATCCCACCAAAAACATTTTCATGTAAAATGTTGCCAAGACGAGCCCATATGACTCGCACTCTCAAAAAGTTATCAGATCTCATGTAGAGCCAAGCTTCTAACACTACACGCCCTAACTCTACAAGGCCTAACTTCACAAACTCTACACCTTAGTCAAAATATGTGGCTTGGCCGTTCGTTACTACAAGAACTATTGTATAACACAAAAGTAATGAACAGTAAATTGATTTTTCACCTTACGCCGATGTGAATGTAGCGAAATGGCCAAGCCACATATTTTGACTAAGGTGTAGAGTTTGTGAAGTTAGGCCTTGTAGAGTTAGGGCGTGGAGTGTTAGAAGCTTGGCTCTACATGAGATCTGATAACTTTTTGAGAGTGCGAGTCATATGGGCTCGTCTTGGCAACATTTTACTTGAAAATGTTTTTGGTGGGATTCCTTTTTCTACCTTTCTTACATTATCATCTATTTCACCACACCTTTCAC
Organism: Bedellia somnulentella; assembly: GCA_963576735.1. Classification (NCBI taxonomy): domain Eukaryota; kingdom Metazoa; phylum Arthropoda; class Insecta; order Lepidoptera; family Bedelliidae; genus Bedellia; species Bedellia somnulentella. The sequence goes on from OY755178.1 coordinate 2,815,309, forward strand.
GAATCACATCATTCCTCACACGATCACATAAACTTACATTACAAATTTTCCTGAGGGATCTCATTTCTACTGTATTCACTTTGCTTTCATGCTTCTTCTGCCAACCCCAACATTCACTGCCTGAATGGCTGTGCATGATGCTGTCCTCGTTGCTACATACTGGAAGAGCCTGTAAATGCCCATTCAATGGCTTACTCACAAGCATTGGTATGTATATGTTATATGGTTCACGCGATAATGTCAACGCAGCTTTTTTATGACTAATTGACAAAAATAATTACAGATGTGTAGTGTCGGCTTAAATTGGCACTACCCCATTTCTTATAGTAGATATTCGTAAGAGGCAATTTAGTGATTTTTCGGCGATGCGGTTGTATACCCACCCACCAATAACCCTTATTTTACTACCTTTTCCCCATTCCACTTCACCAATTGGCTGAGGAATTTCTTATTCTAAAGCTCCGGCTCCCTTTAAGGATTTATAGCCGTGAGTAGTGTGTATGTATAATAATAATAATAATAATAATAAAAAGGCGTAGGGATGTGACGACCCCACCGCCCATTGTTGGAATGGCAGGATGACATTTTTACCAGCTTGCCATTCCAGCAATGCAAATAGTCAGCGCTTGAGTTTGTAGGTGTTGACCGTGTCTACAAACTGGTCTCAGCGCAAAATAGAGCAATAACGGTCTCCCCGGGGCAAGTGAGTGAAACCCCGGGTGAATCTTCGCTCATCGTAAAATGGCAGAGAATAGAAACGATGAGCGAATAGGGCCGCTTCCCAGGGGCTATCGCTGGGGCGCGTCTGGAGCTGGGGCTGGACGTGGCAGCATGCGGTCCCCCAGCCGCCGCAGACCGGCCCGACCACCTGGTAGGTCTGCGCGATCACCTCAGCCACCAGATGGCTTGGCATCGGTTGGGACTGAGGCAACTCAGTCCCAGCAATCGGTGCCCGCCGCTGGTGGAACAAGGCGCCGCATGGCATGGACGGTCGATATGAATAGAAATGCCATGCGGGCCTATCTTAGGGCCTCGGGTTCAAGAACTGGACGGACGGGTTATCGGGCAGCAATGTACCGCGAATTTCTGCGGCTGGAGCCCAATTTGACCGTCACAGAACAAAACCTGGCGGATCGAGTTCGGTACATACAGCGCTCAGAACTTTTTAGCACTACCGAACTCGAACAATTGCGACGCGAGGCTGTTCCCCCGCTAGACGAAGAGCCACCTTTGCAGGTTCTCCCTCCAGTCCCTGAACGGGAAGTACGGAGGGAGCCAATTGCTAACCTGCCGGATGTGGGTGGTGCGGAAAGCGATTGGGGAACAGTCTCCCTGGATTTGGATTTGGTGAGGAGCGCACTCGAAGAGACGATCCTGGAATATCGCCAAGTGCCTCTCGAAAGGAGGCCAAGGCTGCCCCGAGTTCCTCTCAGCATCAAGGTTCGGGATGTCGTTGAGGCCGTCAATAACATGCTGCCCTCATTTTTAGAGAGCAGCATGGACCTTTGGGATACGGATTCAATTCTCTTTGGCGCCGCAATGACAGTTTGTCAATTTGTCGGCGTCAGGATGCCACCAACAAGAGCTGGTGGCTCCCGCCAGGCTGGCAGTACTAGTCCCAGGACTAGAACTAGACCAGCCTGGATGAGGCGGATTGAAAGCCGTATCACAAGGGCCAGGGTCCTCATCGGCAAACTGACCAGCTTCAGATCAGGCAACAATAGGCCGAGGGTGGTGCGCTTCGTCAGGGAGGCATTCCCTGGTGAGAATGTCTTTGACAACTCACCGGAGTTTGCCTGTAGACTGGTGGAGCGCATCGATGATCTGAAGCAGAAGATTGCTGCTTGGGGTAAGCGAATTAGGCGATATTCTGAAAGGGTAAAGAGGTACCAACAGAATCGTCTCTTCATGAGTGACCAGAAGAAGTTCTACAGAACTTTGGAGCGTCCCGATGTGGTTTCGACGGGTCAGCGACCGGAAAAAGCCGACGTAGTTGCCTTTTGGCGTGGGCTTTGGTCGCTGCCTGTTGATCACGAAGAGGGCCGATGGTTCGAGGCGGTCGAGGGAGCGTGCGAGCCCATAGCGCCCATGAACCCCGTCAACATATCCGAGGAGGATGTGGTGGCTGCGATCCGTAAGGCTCCGAACTGGAAAAGTCCAGGGCCGGACGGATTGCACCATTACTGGTTGAAGGGGTTCACGCGCTGTCACGCTACTCTCGCCCGTCAGTTCCAAAGCGCCCTCGAGAGTAGGACGCTCCCGAACTTCTTAACTACTGGGGTCACTCATTTAGCTCCAAAGAGCGATGCTACCGCGGATCCATCACAATACCGTCCCATTACTTGTCTTTGTACAATTTACAAGACCTTGACATCCGTTCTGAGCTCCAAGATTACTCAACACATTGTTGATAACAATGTGATCTCTGGAGCTCAGAACGGATGTAGGGGCGGTAGTCGCGGTAGCAAGGAGCTGCTCCTCATCGACGCGGTCGTAGGCCAACTGGTCAAACGCAACCGTCGGAACTTCTCCGCTGGCTGGATAGACTACAGGAAGGCGTTCGATTCGGTACCTCATACATGGCTCATGAGGGTCCTCGAGCTGTACAAAATTGATAGTACAGTTCGACACTTCCTCGGGCAGTGTATGGGGTGCTGGAGAACGATCCTGAGTTTAGACGGTCAGCGGATGACGGACGCGGATGACCAAATTGATATAAGGCGAGGGATTTTCCAGGGCGATTGCCTGAGTCCAGTTTGGTTTTGCTTGGCCCTGAATCCTCTAAGTACACTCTTGGAGAATTCGGGGACGGGCTTTCAGTTTCGGAGAGGCGGACCACGCTTGCCTCATCTCCTTTACATGGATGACCTGAAGCTTTACGCCCCCACGGCTGACAGATTGGCGGAGCTACTGACGATCACTAACGATTTCAGTGGTTCCGTCAAGATGGAGCTCGGGGTCGATAAGTGTGCGGTCATCCATGTTGAGAAGGGGCATGTCGTGCACTCTGATGGTGTCGATGTCGGCACCAATCATTTGAGGGCACTCTCCGAGGCTGAAACATACCGGTATCTGGGCATGTCACAAACCATCGGTGTGAAGGTGGCAGACGTGAAACAGGGTGTTTGCGAGGAGTTTTATGAACGCCTGAAAAGTGTGCTTAATAGCTACTTGTCAGGCGTTAATAAGATCCGAGCCATTAACTCCTGGGTCATGCCTGTACTGATGTACACATTTGGCGTGCTCAGATGGACTCAGACCGAACTCGACGCTCTGGACAGACGAGTCCGCACGATGATGACCTCTCATCGAATGCATCATCCGAGGTCGTCGGTTATGAGATTGTATATCCCGCGGAAGTGTGGTGGTCGAGGCCTCTTGAGTGCCAAAACCATGCACAACCGCGAGGTATGCAACCTCAGAAACTATTTTTTGACGATGACGGATGATAGTATTCGGGGAGAGGTGGTCGCTAGTGATAAAGGACTGACTCCCTTATCGTTGGCCTCACAGGATTGGCGAACCCCGGAGGTACTTAGCACCTCTGATCGGGAGTCCGTATGGAAAGAGAAGGAGCTGCACGGGAGGTTTTACAAGGTACTTCACGAACCTTTCGTGGACCGTAAAGCCTCCCTGCATTGGCTGCGTTTCGGGGACCTCTTTGGGGAAACCGAAGGTTTTGTCTGTGCAATACAAGACCAGGTTATCAAGACGCGGAACTATCGGAAATACATCCTAAAGGACGGTACCACAGACATCTGTCGAGCATGTGGCCGTCCCGGAGAGTCACTTAGGCATGTTATTTCCGGTTGTTCGGCTCTTGCTAACACTGAGTACTTGCACAGACACAACCAAGCAGCCAAAATCCTGCATCAGGAGCTCGCTCTGAAATACGGACTCTTGCAACAGAGGCTGCCGTATTACAAGTATCTGCCGGAGCCAATCCTAGAAAACGACCGTGCCAAAATCTATTGGGACCGATCCGTTATCACGGACAGGACTATTCTAGCGAATAAGCCTGATATCGTGGTATGGGATCGGTCGCAGTCGACGGTATTTCTAGTGGATGTCACTATCCCTCATGACGAGGGTCTCGTGAAAGCCGACACCGAGAAGCGTCGGAAATATCTCGATCTGGCTCACGAGATCACCGACATGTGGGGTGTGACTTCGACAGAAATAATCCCAATTGTTTTGTCCGCGAACGGGTTAATTCCAACCAGCCTCGCGACCAACTTGAGGCGGTTGGATTTCTGTGGCGTGTCGGTTCCAGCACAGATGCAGAAAGCGGTGCTGCTCGATACGGCTCGGATCGTCCGTCGGTTCTTGAACCTGACTCCCTGACCCCGACCGACTGTGCTCTTGTCGGGGAGTACCGCCTCTCCCATTTAAAATTTATATTTTCATTTTCGGCCATGGGAGAGGCGAGAAACAAAAATGTCTTTCGAAATAATAATAAAAGATTTTATTTGTCTTTAACACATACAACAAAAAAAAAATGGTGACATGACAACAAACAATAAGAAAGAAGTATTAACAAAGCGAACAATAGCATATAACAGCAAAATAAAAGACAAAATGGTACAGAGCTCGGTCTATCCACTACAAGCAGATAGCTCCGATTTTCAGCTCTGACCAAACCTTAAGACTACTTACACTTAAAACTAACTTAGAACTAATTTCAATACACATGCACTCGCATACACACACACACACACACACACACACATCCACACACAGACACCACGCGCATAGTCTTAGCCTAGAGCTAATATATATACATTATTTAGATCTCTTCACATATTATAGAAGAATAAAATATAAATAACAATCAATATAAATACCAATAATGAAAGCCACGTACATACTTTCATAACAATATAATGCATAAATAGATAAATATATATATATATACATAGATACATGTTACTGTATATATAAATACCTTATTACTGGTTATTATTCGACATTAGAAGCACAACCATAGGGAATAGCAAACTCGTTGCGCTGCAATACTATCAAATATTTAAGTAATTTGTTTCTAAATGAGGAAATAGACTGTGCATCTTTGATAGGCGGCGGTATAACGTTCCAGCATTTAGAAGCTGCTATTGTAAAGCAGCCCTTGGTCCTTGTAAGCTTGTGCTTCGGTAACAAAAGTACATTGAGGCGTTCGCGTTTCGAAAAGTTGAGTTTGTCATAAAGGTATTTTGGTGTTTTATATTTAATTACTTTATAGACAAAACATGAAAGTTTCAGTCTCCTTTTATGTCTCATGTTAAGCAAGTTCTTCTCAATCAAATATGGAGTAATGTGTTGCCGTCGTGGAATATTAAAACAGTACCGCATACAGGCATTTTGTACACGTTGTATTTGGTGTTCGGTCTTTTTTAGCAGACAAGGGCCATAGGCGATGTCGCAATAGCCTAACTGGGACAGAACTAAACCCTCGCATAACCTGAGTCGAACATCCTCACTTATAAATGACCTTATCTTGTATAAAGTACTAAGGCCAGCAAAGCACTTGGCAGTCTTTAGATCAACATGATTTTGAAATGTGAGCGACTGGTCCATGTGAAGACCAAGGTTCCGAATGCACACCTGAAAAGGCACCGCTACTCCATCAACCAAAACCGACGGTTGAAGTTCGGCTATCCTAGAGACCTGACTAGGTGTGCCGCAGATTAAAGCTATAGTCTTGTGTGGGTTGATCATAAGGTGATGGTTTTTAGACCATTCCACTATACACTCCAGATCTTTGTGGAAGCTCTGTAAACCCGCAGAGAACCCATCACTGTCCGAGGGAAGATGTGTATAAATTTGTGTATCGTCAGCATATAAGTGGTATTTTGATTTTTTTATGACCTTAGATATATTAGCAGTATAGACAGTAAACAATGTCGGACCAAGAATCGAACCTTGGACCACACCACGTGTAATTGGAAGAGGTTCCGAAACTATAAGATTGCCATTGGCGTCAGTTGTTTTCACAGTTTGCATTCTGCCCGAAAAGTAGGAGGAAAACCACTTGCACGCTGACGACGAAAAACCTGCGGACCGAAGTTTAGAAATTAAAAGTGGGGGGAAGACACAATCAAAGGCGCGTGTATTGTCCAGGAGTAATAAGATAGAAGCGTCCCCTTTGTCTGAGGATAACAATATGTCATCAATGATACTAAGCAGGGCAGTGGTAGAGCTATGGCCGGATCTGAAACCAGATTGAAATGATGGTATTATACCAGACATTTCTAAATGAGGCAAAATTTGTTTCAAAACAAGTTTTTCTAGTATTTTTGAAAACGCAGGTAGTATGCCTATAGGTCTTATATCATTGAGTACTTCGACAGGTTTTTTCTTAGGGATAGGAGTTACCGTAGAGCATTTCCAAGCCTCGGGAAAATTACCGTCACGCAGAGATCTATTCAATATAGTGGTGATAGCATGAAGAGAGTAAGGTAACGTTAGTTTAATCATAAGCATCGAGATATGATCAGACCCCTCTGATCTTGATGAACAAGTTTCTACGATGCGAGCTACTTGAGCTTCAGAAATATATATAATATAGCATGAGGTTCTGCGAGATGGAAGGGTATTAGGGAAGTACTGGATGGTTTCAAAATTCTGTTAATATGGTGCCACATTTTTGTTGGATTTGAACGGTTATTATTTACAAATTTGTCGAAATATTTACGCTTTTCTATCTTTATAGTAGAGTTAACTTGATTTCGCATATCTCTATAGTATCGATATGCTCCTTCAGATCTTTTCATCTTAGCTGCCTCACAAGCTTCAGCACGGAGTTTCCTCATTTGCCTCAGGTTGTGAGTTAACCAAGGTGCAGGGGGTCGGGAAAAAGTTTTATTACGGATGGGGGCGAAGTGATCGAACAGGTCTATAATTAACATGTTAAATAAATGAACCATATCGTTGAGATCTTTGCAATCCTGTATCATCTCCCAAGGGGTAAACTGAGCAGCGTGAGAAATACAATCAATGTTCTCCGATATAGGACGATATGAAATTCTTCTAGGAGGTAAGCGTTTCAGTTTAGTAGAAAATTGTGCTATTACTATACCATGATCGCTTAAATCATCGTTGTGAACTACATTTAAGGAGCTCAGCCTACATCGCCCCTTGGTAAAAATTAGATCTAAAAGTGTACAGCTAGTTGGCGTTATACGGGTAGGTTTGTTAACAATTTGTGTAAGATTATATGCAGAAACGAGAGACTTAAAACACTCGGGAATGAAGTTGGTAGAGTCATGTTTTAGAGAATCAACATTGAAATCACCCAGTAAGAAAATGTGATCGTATTTGGGACCAAACACTGATAAGGAATCGTTTAAACTATCAACAGCTTTTCCAGTGTTAAGCGAGTGTGGTCGGTAAAATGTTCCTAAGGCAATCCTCATCCCACGTAGACGTACCTCTATCCATAACTGTTCCAAGTCAGTGCCAAGGTGATCCAGGCGGCGAGTATGTATATCCGAGCGAATATACATGCCTACACCGCCGCCACGACTGTGTTGTCGTGGAACATGTATGAACTGGTAACCCTGGATCGTGTAGCGTGTCAAGTCGGAGTCCAGTCTTAGCCATGTCTCATTAAGACAGACTATGTCAAATTCATGAATGCTAAACAATTCTAATAGTTCATTCCAACCTGTATTGATTGACTGTATATTCAACTACTATATTAATTGTGTTGACGACTGTACTATAGGCAAAATTCTAATTTGCTTGTTACTTTGTCTATGATATCTAACAAATGACACTGACCAATCACATCAGGCCAAGTAAATCCTATGTCATGCATGTCAACGTTGTCATTTTCTCGAAGTGGAATTTCATCAGTTTCAGTTCGTCAGAGTCGCCTTTAATTTCTGAGTTATATTTAGGAAGCAAGTGCTGTGCATAAAAATAATTTACTTATTGCAATAACTTCGCCATGTATAAAGCAAGTGTGTTTCATTTATTATTTGCCGCAGCAGTGCTGCTTAGCTGCGTGGACAGCTTAAAAGAAGGAGAGTGTGAAGTCTGTGTTAAAACAGTTGAAAAATTCGGAGCCACGTTATCGGATACAGTCAAAAAAGATCCCAAACTAATTGAGGCGGAGTTTAAAAAGTTTTGTAAGAGTTCCAAAGGCAAAGAGAACAGATTCTGTTATTACCTTGGTGGTTTAGAGGAATCAGCCACCGGCATCTTGGGAGAACTTTCGAAGCCACTGAGCTGGTCCATGCCAGCAGATAAAATTTGTGAGAAGCTACGAAAAAAAGACGCTCAAATTTGTGACCTAAGATTCGACAAACAAATTGATCTGAAAAATGTTGACTTGAAGAAATTGAAAGTCCGTGATCTGAAAAAGATTCTGAATGATTGGGATGAGACTTGTGATGGCTGCATTGAGAAGTCAGATTTCATCAAAAGGATAGAAGAATTAAAACCACAATATATGCCTAAAACTGAATTGTAGAATAATTTGTTATTATTAGGTAATATTTTTTCTCTTTCCCCTGTTTTAATTAGCTTATTATATTGTTTTGATGTCATGTGTATCCTGTTACAGATATAAAATAGTTTCTGATAAGGGGCAGGTAGTATCCTCTTTCAAGATAATGTCTGTGCCAGTTATATGGTTATTGTGGGTTGAACAAATGATACTTAATTATATTAAATATTCTCTCTGATGGTGTTTGATTGGCCTAAGAAGTAAAAGCTAATCTATGAAAGTTCTTTAATAATGGCATGAGTATATTATGTTGGCATGTTTAACTTCTTGATGTATATTTATAAATGCTATGGCAACTGATCACAAGCTACATATTCTTCAGGCTCTTGGGGTACATATTTTGTAAAGTAGATGTTTGTATGAAAATAATTATATCAATACTTTTATTAGCCTTTTTACATGTGACATGAAATTTGGACAATGAAAATAACTAATGGTGAATAAATCCGTAGCACTGTCTATCCACAATAAGACAACACACAATTATGAATGTATTGCTAATATCCTGTTTTTGTTTAAATAACATTTATCAAAATTTCCGCTTACTTTAATATGTCTAAGGATCATATCAAACATTGCTACAAATACCTACCTATTCTAATAAGTTCAATTTAAAAAGTAGTAGCAAGCATTTTGGAATCCATATTGCATAATAAAAACCTATAGGTATTTAAACAGCAATATTGCATAAGAACTTACACCTCACATTGGGGATAAAAGAATACATTGATGGTCAATGCATGATCCTCACAAACCTCATGCACAATTGGTTTGCCAAATAATAATTCTCATTTAGCATACACTTATCAACCCCTTAAATTGTTGATTGAATTCAAATTGTTATTTAGAGAAATAAAACCTTGACTATATCATATGAATTGCTGAATGGCATCAACCTACACATTTTTTTATTTTTTTTATTATAGCGTAATTCATTTCCCACTGCTGGGCACAGGCTTCACAATTTTGAGCCCACACATCTCTGTCTGAGGCTGTACACCACCACCCTGGATCAAACCTGTCCAGGTCGTCCCTCCATCTCCTCCTAGGCCTTCCCATACGCCGGTGCCCATTTGTAGGCACCCATTCAGTGTGCCAATCATCATATTTTCTAGACTCATTAATCATGTTTGTTTAATGCCCGAAACCATTGTTCAAATATAGTGATAAAACATTGTATATCAATGTGTAGTAAATTATTGACATCTACATTATATTAGTTTTTATAAGATGTTGTCTTTATTAAACAAATTAACTTATTAACATTCATACCTATAAATATTAATAATCCCAGGTAGTTGAATCTGAATTTGAAAGGATTTTTGGAAGTTTCACCTGACATTACCTATCAACAAAAAAAAGAAATGGTTATACTATTAACAGAAATCACATTCCCTTTCTTAAAACAGATACACATACCAAAGGCCTTTATTTGTATTGTTTTGATACATAATTTTTGTTAAATATTAATAAAATGTATGTATGAGAATATGATTGTAAATGTAAGGTAATGTATTGTCTTGGATGATGTGATGCAAAGAGTAACCAACAAGGAAGGGAGAGGGCTGCCGTGGTTACATGGTAAGACCCTCGAGGACATAGACTTCGCAGACGACCTCTGTCTTCTCGCCACATCCCGCAACCACCTACAATCCAAGACCGACGACCTCGCAGACGAAGCTGCAAAAGAAGGGCTGCGCATCAACTGCAGCAAAACCAAGGACATGCGCCTTAACACCCGAGATGAAGCGCCAATTTATGTCAATGGTGAGGTTGCTGAACAAGTGCAGCGATTTACCTACCTCGGGAGCGTCGTGGACCCCAGAGGGGGAGCGGAAGCGGATATAGAGGCGCGCATCAATAAAGCAAGAGCCGCGTACGCCCAACTAAAACCGGTGTGGACATCTTCCATTATAACACAGCGTACAAAGATCAGAGTGTTCAATTCCAATATAAAATCAGTCCTCCTGTACGGATGCGAGACATGGCTCGTCAAAAATGAAGTAACCAGCAAGCTACAGGTCTTCGTGAACAAATGTTTACGACGCATTCTGGGAATCTTCTGGCCGCGAACCATAACAAACGTAAGGCTGTGGGAGTTGACTGACCAAAAGCCCATCGACAAGGAGATCCTTATGAGGAAATGGCGCTGGATTGGACATGTACTGAGAAGACCAGACAATCATCTAACCAAACAAGGGTTAAAGTGGCAAGCGTATGGCAAAAGAAGGCCGGGTCGCCCCCGTACCACTTGGAGGCGCTCAGTTGAAAAAGAGGCTGCATCAACTGAACTCAGCTGGAAGGACCTGGAAGCTGCCGCACAAGATCGAGAAAAATGGAGATCTCTTCTTAGGGCCCTATGTCCCTGATGAGGGATAACAGGACTACATGATGATGAGAATATGAGCCGTGAGTATATGTATGTATGTATGTATGAGAATGTTGATTTTTATAGACTGATTTTTTTTTAAACAGCAATATAGAAAGTAATAAAAGCATATTTAATAATTCTCACAACTCCTTTCCAGGAAATGATACAGAATGCTGCCTACTAGTGCTATGAGACGCTAACATCAAGCGAGATTGAGAACCTTACATTTACAAGGAGTACAGTGAAGTGGTAGTTCATAATAATTTATAAATACAGTGATTTAAATAAAGTTTTTATAAATAACAACTTTTACTTATCCTGTTTATCATTATCAGAGCTTCAGAATCAGAAAATTCTTCAGCAATTTTTGGAAGTTAAGTGGGGAAAAGATTTTAAAAAAAATGTTTTTGGTAATGAGTCTCCAACCGCATTGCCAAAAAATCACTTAAAGCACAAACCCATTCCTATATGACCACCATGTACTTACTTGTTTCTGTCAAAAAAAAACAGTTTGTCAGTGGGAAACGATTTAGTATTTTTTTCTAATAATATATTAACCGTAAGACTAGTTGTTTGGTGGGGAAGGATTTTCAAAAATCATTCCTCTCCGTACAACTAGTTGTACGGATTAGTTGGTCAGTGGGGAATACCTCCCTTAATTGAGGGTTACAATAACCCATGGGAAGAAATGGGGTAGTTCTATTCTAAGCCAACACTACACAGCTTTATCACCTCTACCAATAGATGAATACGCCACACATGGGCTGGTCCTTAAGATCTTTTTAATGACTGTCTTCTTGTACTTATTACCAAATCCTACACTTTCCTATTGGGTTTCTGCAAATAGCGGAACATGGATACTTCCTGCATTTGTCATAATGCAACCACATTTATCAGCGTAAAAAATGACTGAAGGCCTGCTCCCTATAATGTGGATGTACTACATACATATATTCACGGCTATAAATCCCTAGAAGGGGTATCCAGAGCTAAGGAACTAGAAATTCCTCAGCCACTTGGAAAGTTGAGTGGGGAAAAGATGGCAAAATAAAGGTTGTTGGTGATGATGGGTCTCCAACCGCATCGCCCAAAAAACCCTTAGAAGCCCCAATACCGTTAGTCGCCTCTTACGTTCACCCACCGGAAGAAATAGGGTAGTGTTATTCTAAACCGACACTACACAGCAAAACACAGTGGATGTACTATCTGGGCAAAATGTGAGTACTCAGCTAACAACAAATTCAGATCTAGTTCTCAGCACCACACATTAGTCTCCCAGAAAAGTGATCCCGCCGAGTGTAGAAGCATGTTCCCAGTTAGTCAATTGCTAACCGTAACGACCAATTTCAGATTTCATAAGAGAAAAAAATAACTCAAAAGTTCACGCCGTATATCCCCGAAGGGGTTGACAGTACTTATACTTCTGAACATCACGTGACATTGTCATCTGATGTTCAGAGTACCCACGTTATGCTTGGACAGTGAACTCACGTAATAGAGGCAGGCTTATCGCCGTTTTATACGAATACATTGCCACATAACAATATACAACTTAGCCATGTGGGTTTCTTCACGATGTTTTCCTTCACCATTATTTACATAAATACATATACTCACGGCTATCATTCCCTAAACGGGGTAGCCAGAGCTTTGGATTGAGATATTCCTCAGCCACTTTTGGAAGTTGAGTGGGGAAAAGATTGTGAAAATGCTTTTGGTGACGGGTCTCCAACCGCATCGCCAAAAATCACTTGAAAAGCCCTTATACCCTTAGCCGCCTCTTACGATCATCCACGGGTAGAAATGGGGTAGAGTTATTCTAGGCCGATACTACACAGCAATTATTTACCATGATAAATTAACTACACATGACTTTAGGAAAGACAATTGGTGTTGGCCTGACCTGGGATTTGAACCCTAATTGTGTTCTACCGACTGAGCTAATACGGTTAAATTAAAAAATAGTAAATCCCTTAAAATCCTCAGATGCCTTGCTCTGATGAGATGGCAATGGAAAGACATAATATATAACATCCTCAGCAAATAGACGTCCACCACTGCTGGACATAGGACACAGGTCTCTCCAAAACTTCCACAATGACTGATCCTGTACTGCCCTCATCCATATATTATCAGCTACCATGTTGTAAAGAAATAAGTACGGATTAAATAAAACAATGGTATCGCGACTAACAATTTATTTGAAATTAAATATAACTTGATTTACTCGATTACACAATTTGATGAGTTGCTATGAACTTGGCTGGTACTAAGTTCGAGGTTTCCACTTGAAATATCGATTAGTGGTACTTGTAGTTCCTGTGTTGCTCTGAAATGACAGAAAGTCGATTATTACACCATAGCCACAAAAATCATGTGATGTATCATTCGACATTAAAAAAAATGGTACTACTAAACAACTTAGTAGCAAGGGGATGGAACCTTATAGTGCATTGAGTAGTATTCTTCAATCAGGGCCTTAACCTAGTTAATAAAATAAGCTCATTTTTTAACACAAAGTGAGACTGTGATAGGTTGACCCCCCCCTGATTATGTATCTTTAGCGACTGTCAATTGTGTCGCTAGTTGCACGATTATCGCTTTCAATGTCATAATTTTGTATGCAATTTGACACTTGACAGCGACGATCTTGCAACTTGCGACACGATCGTGGTCGCTAAAGATACGTAATAAAGACGCACATCTGTCGCCAATGATTTAGGAGACTTTGATTTCTGCTTGGTTGAGATAATCTCTCATTCATTGGTCATCAATGTAATGCTGAGGAGTACCTCATCTACATAAGGGTAGTAAACCGTAAAGGGCAACAAATAAAGAGGTCTGATGTATCTGCCAACAACAAACCATAGAAAGGGGATGGGTCGCCAGAAGTAAGGCCAGTAGTAAGTATGTCTTAAAGATCTCAGTGAGCTTGAAGTTTAATATTGATTATTAGCTCTTTATATAAATTGCTTACTTTTTATTAATATTATTCACATCGCGAATAATTTTAACTAAAATAATTCAGTATATTTTATAAATCGTATGTGAATATAAATGATGAAGAATATGAATTATGCAACTTTCATTAGATGACGCTATCAAGAGTAAGAATACAAATATTATGACATTTTTGATTAGCGTAGCTGATAGCAGACTGTTTTGCGATTTCACGATATTACATTAACTTATGCCATGATTCACATTATTTTAACAAAAAACTGAATATTATTTGCTTTAGCAACAGTATTTTGCAGTTAGTTAGTAAACATAAGACTATTTTATATTTAATCATGAAAATTTTATTTCTGAACATAAAATCACTAAATGAATTTGTAAGCAGCATCAATTGAATAACTTGGCGTGCTAAAGTATATGAACTGAGAATGGATGATAATGTCCTAAGAAAAAATATCAACAGGATTGTGAGGCTGTAATTATTCAAACATAAATTCAGTACGCATAGTCCAATTAGTAGAAGTAGTTTTTTTAAAATGTAATAGATATTATAGAAATCTAGGTGCAACCATTTTATTTTCTGAGATATTTCAGTTATGGTATAAGTTATTAATAACTAAAATTACGAAAATTCGGTCAAAAATATTATTTCAGAGTTGCTATCATTAATTTTATTAACATCCAAGTTGAAATAAACTACTTCAAAGTTTGGGTTGGCATAATCATGTCCCAAAACCATATTTCAATAGCAAAAGTTGAGAGATATTTTTAATCTCATATCTCTATAAAACTGCATTGGTCAGTTGCTATTTGCTATTTAAAATAAGTTTAATGGTAAGAATTTAAGGTAAATAATCTAAATGCTCTAAGTTTGTGAGGTCATAAACTCAAAAACCTCAAAAAAAGTACCCAACTATCTATACTCACGGCTCTAAATACTATAAAGGGGTAGCCGTCAGACTCAGAAGAGTAGCCTAACAACCACATAAACAAAGCCTTAAACTGCCGCTGCCACTTACAACACCCATAGGAAGTGCTAATTTAAGTCCAACATGATCCTACAGTTTTACACCTAATGAAAATAAGAAACTTACTGATCTTTCCGTAGTTGATGACATAGAAGAATGTCATGGAGGCAGCCACCAGCTGGAAGAGGGGAGCTGCTCCCACCTTCTTGGGCTGGAAATACTTGTGCTGCCACCTCCACCAAGCTGGAATATGGTGAGGTATAAATAGTTTTACAAAACATGCATTTTCCACTGACGGCAACATTTATGTGATGAGCATAAATTATTGTTTCTTAGTTTCGAAGTTATTTATAGGTGCATTATATAGTAATTTATAAAGTATCAAGTTAATATCCAAAATAATGCAAGTCATTAAGTAATACTCACTTTGTGGCTAACTTGATTTGTGTAATATATATATCTGTATATATTTATTTAAACTACCATTATTATCATGACATAATATGCAGAAACTAAACCAAAGACCAAGAAAGAAAAAAATAATGGCAAATACATACATACATACATATACTCACGCTATTATTTCCCATTGGGGTAGGCAGAGACTATTGATTGCCACTTTGTATGATCCTGGCAAACCTCTCTAGCTTCCTTGACATCAATCTTTTCATACATGCTCTTTTATTTTAGGCAAATAGTAATATAATAGCAGGGTTTTCAGTTTTAACCTGCTACTCTGCCCCAATAACTAGCTTCCTATGCACTGGCTATGATTTAGTGGCAATAATTGGCAAAGAATGTAAGTGAATGTTTATAATTTTATTGTAAAGAAAATCCTCTCGCCTGTGTAGGAATAGGGCAAGAGATAATTTCTATGTATCATGACTTGATACCAAAACTAAGTTGCACCAATAGTCATAGTAAGATTGTATGTATAGAACTGCTGGAATAGAATATTTTAATGTATATAAATTTACAATTTAATATGAGTTGAAGTCACATTATTCCTAAAGATCTCGTTTTCCATACACATTCTAAGAGTTTATCTTAATATGAATAATTGATTCAATTAATAAAAACTATATTATGTTTATTATGTACCAGTCTTTTTCATTCAAGCCTAATCCATGAATATATCACTTCAGAATTAATTAAACTATGTTAAAAGTAGACAGTAAAATAACCTTAACTTAAATACAATAAATGAACGTACCTCGGCTACAAGCACCTGCAATGGCCGAAGGATGCTTACTCCTGCGCGAAAACCAGGCACCGAGATCCCTGATCTTCACCTGGGTGAAGGGTGTATCAGCTGAAAATATTAAAAAATATAAATTACATAATCGAAATCAAGGCTTCCCAAAAATTGTATACAGTAAAATATTTCTCTTACGTTTTCCGTAGTAACGGGCTGGGTCGTAAGGGCCATGAATTGCAGCATCGTATTCTTTCGGATAATCACCGAAACCCATCTTTATTCAGATTTTATATCGGATTTTCTTTAAAAATGACCCTACTACTTTGACAGACTACAAATCCATAGACAAGTTAGATTAGAAGCAGACACAGAAATTCGAGTAGTAGTGTTTGGTCTATGTTTTTCGTTGACAAATTGGGTTTGGGTACCTGCTCACCAACTAAAAAATCGCAATTGGCCTAGACCTCGCTTTTTTAACATACCCTTTTTATATTATAAATCGATAAAGGACATCAAACTAAACAACTTTGCCCATGGAATGCCTATCTAAAATATTGTAATTTTCAAAATATAATAATAATTAAAAATTGTCGTACCTAGTTCAAACTGAGAATGTATACAATGAGATTCCTTGCTTCAGTGAAAATAAAAAATAAAAAAAAAACATTTGATATATGCTTTTCGCTCTGTAAACAAAAATATAACTTCTTTCTGTATTTTCCAGTTGTATTGATCGTCGTTGAAAAATAATATCATGAAAATAAACCGGTAAGCGAGCGATTGAACTGGGAAATACCGAAAGAGGTTATGTTTTTGTTTACACCATAGATCAAATGTTTTTTTTTATTTCTTATTTTCACTGAAGCAAAGATTCTCATTCTATACATTCTCAGTTTGAACTAGGTACGACAATTTTGATTAATTATTATTATATTTTGAAAATTACAATATTTTAGATAGGCATTCCATAGGCAAAGTTGTTAAGTTTGATGTTCTTTATCGATTTATAATATAAAAAGGGTATGTTAAAAAAGCGAGGTCTAGGCCAATTTGCATTATCAGAACTAAAACTAAAGGCAAAGCGATTTTTATTTGGTTTTTTGCTTAAGATCTGTACACAAAACTTTTAATAAATAATGGACTATAGTAACTGATTTTAAAACTTAATTGAACTAATCGAATAATCGAGTTATTAAGCCACTTGTTATTTAGTTGGTAGTTTTTTTTTTAGGGTAACACAGTGACTGTCATCTTTGATAAAAAAAAATAACAAAAAAAGTCTATGGTTGATTATACAGCAAATTTCATCTGGAATTATTTTTCAAATTCACTCAATAATAATTAATAAAAATGGTTCTTGAGAGTACTATGATATGTGTGGACAACAGTGACTATATGAGAAATGGAGATTTAATACCTACACGACTTCAAGCCCAACAAGATGCTGTAAATTTGGTGTGTCATGCTAAAACACGGTCGAATCCTGAAAACAATGTAGGCCTACTCACCCTGGCCAATGTTGAAGTGCTGGCTACACTTACCAGTGATTGCGGACGGATCCTAGCCAAACTTCATCGCGTGCAGCCAAACGGGAATATAAATTTACTTACAGGTATAAGAATTGCCCACTTAGCTCTGAAGCATCGTCAAGGTAAGAATCATAAGATGCGTATAGTCGTATTTGTTGGCTCTCCTGTGAGCTCTGATGAGAAGGAGCTCGTCAAACTAGCTAAAAGACTGAAGAAAGAGAAAGTTAATTGCGACATTGTCTCTTTTGGTGAGGACACTGAGAACAATGCATTGCTTACTACATTCATTAATACCCTTAACGGGAAAGACAACGCGACTGGAGGTAGTCACTTAGTGGCTGTACCATCTGGTGGATGTGTGGTTTTGTCTGAAGCCCTAATTTCAAGTCCTCTTATTGGGGGTGATGGGGCTGGTCCTTCAGGCTCTGGATTATCACCTTATGAGTTTGGTGTTGATCCTAATGAAGACCCAGAATTGGCTTTAGCTCTGCGTGTGTCTATGGAAGAGCAGAGGCAAAGACAGGAGGAAGAATCAAGACGTCAACAAGGTACCACTGAGGGAGGTGAAAAGACTGCTCCAGCTGATACTGGCATGGAAAGAGCTTTGGCAATGTCAATGGAGGGCCGTGAGGCTATGGAGCTCTCTGAGGAAGAGCAGATTGCTCTGGCTATGCAAATGAGTATGCAACAGGAGACTCCTAAAGGAGAAGAAAGCATGGAGGTGTCTGAAGAGTATGCAGAGGTAATGAATGACCCAGCTTTTCTACAGAGTGTCTTGGAAAACCTGCCTGGTGTTGATCCTCAAAGTGAGGCTATTCGCAATGCAATGTCTACTCTGAAGAAGGATCAGGATAGTTCCAGTAAAGATAGTTCATCAACTTCATCAGCTGAAAAGAAGGATAAAAAGTAATGCTTTTCATTTTTTATTTAAGTTAAATATTACAATGTTTAGAACTATACAAAAATTTTAACACCTCAATACACTAATAACTGGTACACATTGTGGTTTTATTTTTCATCATTTGGTTCCCCATGTGATCCAGTTTAGTCCTTCAATTCTGTCGTAAACTGCAATAAAGAAAAACCTATGAACTTTGTTAAGTGAAAAAATAGTGAATTAACTTTTTTAATACAATTGCTCAAAAAGTGGCGTATTACAGGGACGTATAGCGTTCGGGAAGTGGGCTATTACACACTCGTGCTTTTTCTTTACCTTTCCCGCACTAGTGCGTTTTCTTTCCCAACTGTCAAAATAATGTCTATTTTAAAGAAAAACCAACCATAAAGATTTTACTAAAAAAATCAAAGAAGTTTTTATGATTCATGTTAATACGTGGCATAGGTCGTATTAACATGAATCAACAACAACAAAATAATAGGCAAAATCGACTAATTTGTTTCGATATCTGATTTAATGATTTGATAGAATTAGTGAGGTTAGGTTTCATTACATTATAACTCATTAAATTTCATTTTCATTTCATATCAACAAAAAAATTATACATAAGACTTGGCTGTATGGGCATAGTTTCCTTTGCCTAGCACAATAAGTGAAGAAAAAATGTCGCCATTTTCCAGAAATAATCTTTGGGAGTTTAGTTGTTTTGTTAAATTGCTTAATTTTTTCGCAACTGTATTAAAAATAGTCGTTCAGTACACGTACGGAACCGTCATTGCAACTCGTTCCGACTGTCAACCCTCGCCTTCGGCTCGGGTAGACATTTGTCGGAACTCTTTGCAATGACAGCCATTCCGTACTAGTAATGAAATATACTATTTAAGTTCAATGCAGCTTAAACTTTATCCTAGTACTTCTTTAAAAAAATACTTTTAAATAAAATAATATTTATGAGTATTGTTTTTACTTTTTTCATATGATGAAAATATCTGAATTAAAAACCATTTTACAATATATATAAAAACATACATACAGACTTATACTCACGGCTATAAATCCCAAGAAGGGGTAGCCAGAGCTAAGGAATTCGCCAGTCGCCTTTTATGTACACCCACTGGAAGAAATGGGGTAGTGATATTCTAAGCCGACACGGCTTATTCCGTTTATCCACCCTAAAACAGCCTCCCTAAGTCGGATATTCGGAAACGCATGTCCGTCTAGCCACCCTGAACGGGATGGATATCTGGAATGCATATAATATGGTTCTTCCGATTTTTTACCCCAAGTACAGTAATTTACAGAAACATACACAACACAAAATGGGTCCAAGAAACATCGTGAACATTAAAATACTTAAGATAAACATACCTACTTTCTTACTTACAGTTTGAATAAAAATATCTTACAAACTTAAGATCTTTTTTCTGTAAATGACTGTACGTAGGCAGGGTAGAAAATCGGAAGAACCATATTATATGCATTGCGGATATCCACCCAGTTCAGGGTGGCTAGACGGACATGCGTTTCCGAATATCCGACTTAGGGAGGCTATTTTAGGGTGGATAAACGAAATAAGCCGCCGACACTACACAGCACAGTATAAAACACTATTTAATAAAAAAATATAAACAAACTTTCCCTTTGGTTGGTTTATACTGAAAAAGGGACCACAGGCCATAGATTTTCAAAAAATTACTACATGAGGGACCACAGGCAATATGCCATAGTAAACAGATGGATAAGTGGCTTGGGTAAATATTTAGGGAAGACTTAGGATACGGGGCTTTTTGAGTGGTTTTTGGGCGATGTTTCTACCATATTGTCGCCTATCAACTTTCAAACGTGGCTGAGGAGTTGGTTTGTCTAGCTACCCCTTTTTGGGATTTATGGCCGTAATTATAAGTATGTATATTTGTATTTAGGGAGGAACCTGTACAGCATCAGCAATGTTCATCTATAAGTTGATGTAAATATTAACGGTTTAGACGTTTCGCCTCTATTCACTTCATCATTGACCAAGAAAGGGAAGCTCACACTGAGACGCGACAAGGCGCCTTTATTGATGCGAATGCAACTTAAAATTTGTTCATTCAAATTTTAACTTACAATATATGAGTAGCATGCGTTTCACTTGCTAAGTGCAACTTGATTTGAGATGCTCAGCGTAGAAGTTAATGAGTTTATTTACAGTGCTTAAAAAATATTGAAGGTATAACCGTTTTATTTTTATCAGGACGTATTTTTTCAAAGCAGGACATATTTTTTCAAAGATCTTGTCGTGCTACATTATGTTTCGCAGTGCTGCGCAGCATACAGTAAAGTAACTATCCTCTTCTAGGATTGTTGCGCCGAGTCGCGTCTCCGTGAGGGGTAGCCCTAAGGAAAAATCTAAAATGTATGTAAGTTACTGGTCATCACAAATATGGACAGTCATCGTAAGACATGTATAACATTAACAATTGCAACAAACACTAGGAAAAGGTGTAAAGAGCTATTGCACCCCACGGTACAAAGAGTACTGGGGCAAGTGAAGGAGTAGTGTAATGAACTAACCTAGAGTTACTGAGCTCATTACACGATTCTACTGTATTCTTTGTACCATGTCGTGTAATGTAATACCTATTTAGTAGATACCTGAATCTTGTTTGAATGCCCTCGATTTAAATTTAGATTTTGATTCTGCCAACAGTCTTTTCCTTTCGTGTTCGTTAAGCCGCTTTGGTTTGAGATAACTGCCAGCCACGTCTGCAATAAATGTTTGATTTAATTATAAAAATATATTTGATCAATATGGTTAAATTATATATTAAAGAGGCGTTAAGGACTCTCTTAAATTAAAGGTTCCGAAGTTTATTTTCTACTCTACTACTTTTGTATAATTGTAGAAATTTTGTAAACAGGAAAGTTATGTTTGAGTTTTTCGTTTTGAATTCTCGAAACGGCTGAACATTTCAATTATATTTCGACCAATGAAAATTTATAGGCTTGAAAAGAAACATGGATTAAATATTATCATGATGTCCTGGGGGTAAGCAGTGATGAAGTAAGTCAGTGCAGTCAGAGAATGTAGCATATATGCTACAATAGCTATATATGCGAAGCAGAGGCAAACAACTAGTTTTGTATAAAAAATGAGTAGTTTACGGAATAAATCTTCCTTTCAAAGTTTTAAGAATGCATGACTAATACCACGCCCCGCCTAGTGATACATACATACATACATACATATTCTCACGCCGTTAGTTCCCATTGGGGTAGGCAGAGACTATCGATCGCCACTTTGTACGATCCTGGCAAACCTCTCTGGCTTCGTTTACATCCATCAATCTTTTCATACATGCTCTTTTATTCTTCATACTGCGGACACCTGCCTTTTTGAGCACATTTTCTATTTGATCCAAATGTGTCCTCCGAGGTCGTCCTGTACTAACATTACCTTCCACATTGGCTCTATATATCTCTTTCACCAATTTACTGTCATCCATCCTCTCTATGTGCCCAAACCATCTCAACATCTAGTGATCTGACAGGATTTAAGGGGTCACCTGCAGAATGTAATTAAAATCCAACTACATCTTACTCAGTACAGTCGTTGAAGTTTCACTAAGTTCCTTCAAGGTATCATTCGCTTCAGACCCTGTAAAAAATATACAAAATATTTCGCAAAAGTTATAAAAAATACACACGTTAAAACAAAGTAATATAACACTAAGAAAAATTTCAAAATTGACACCAAAAATAACGAAATATAAGCATTGCCAAATAAAAAAACCTTACCGAGCATCGAAAATGAGCTGAGACGATCATCAGTAAAGTTCCTCTCTTTCAGCACACTTCCGGTTTGAGCTATCAAGTTAAAAGACAAACTATTATAATTAAAAGTCATGCTTATCATAGTCATATCTTTACCAACACATCAGCCAATAGACGTCCACTGCTGGACATAGGCCTCCCCCAAAGAACTCCAAAACAACCGGTCCTATGCTGTCCTCATCTATCGGCTGGTCATTCACCAAGTGTGTCCACATCACCTTGCGATATCCTCCCCACACTGCGTCCTCCCGCACTTGGCCTCCACTCCAGAAATGTAGACTCCAATGGCTTTCACTAGTAGCATTGGCTGACTATCAGTGCTACTAGTACCCAGTACTGGTGGAAATATCCTGAGCCAGTGACCATTTCTTTAGTAGATTTTTAAAATTATTAATATAGATAAGTACTTTGTAAGTGTAATGATTTTTGATATTTATAAGTATGTTCTTACTTTTCAAATAAAAAAAAATCCTTCTCCTTCTTTCACGTTTATGCTTTTATGAATTCGCACATAGACAGAGGTAAAAAAGATAAATTCCAATAAAGATAGCGAGATTTTAACTTATATATAATACATACATATATACATATACTCACGGCTATAAATCCCAAGAAGGGGTAGCCAGAGCTAAGGAACTAGAAGATCCTCAGCCACTTTTGGAAGTTGAGTGGGGAAAAGATGGCAAAATAACGGTTGTTGGTGATGGGTCTCCAACCGCATCGCCCAAAAATCCCTTAAAAGCCCCAACACCGTTAGTCGCCTCTTACGTACACCCACCGGCAGAAATGGGGTAGTGTTATTCTAAGCCGATACTACACAGCAAATATAATAGCGCTAACATATCTTTTTGTGAGGTGACGTAAGAGGCGACTTCAGGCGGGGATATTTAAGTGATTGATGGGTGATGTGTCTGGAAAGTCATCTCCAACTATGCATTATTTGACCCCGTCTTGTTTTATATTATATCAATGTTTGACTCGCTTTTCTCCACTCAACTTCTAAAGCTTGATACTGAATTCCTTGAAAAGGTATGTTCTTCTTTATAGTAGTTAATGTGTTATATATAACGTTTAATTTTGTATTTTTATTTTAACTAACTTTACATACTTTAATTAACTGGGTCACGATTGTAATTACCATCGTGTTTTATTAATTAAATCAATTTCAGCTTGGCATGCGGATTGGTGATCAATTGTTAAAACAATAATTAAAAAACTCACTTACGTTCGTCCATAAAATGAAATGAAGAGCTTTTAATTTCAGCTAATTGTGGCACATATGGCCTCTGATCTGAAATTTCATGAAGTAAGATGCAGCGTGTTGGTTAGAATAACACTACCTATACTTTCCCGGTATGAGAGTAGGCAACATAGGCTTTTTAGCTGATTGTTATCATGTGTTGATCATGTGACTAGAAACTCAACAAATACTTCTTAACGGATATAGCCAGATATGTCCGATCCTCTGTGGGGGAAAATAAACGCAAAGCGTGCAAAAAGACGTGGGTTAAGATCCCGAGTCGGGTATTCACCAATGTGTCTTTTCTTATGTCTTAAGTGTGGTCAGCTGTGTAGTGTCTGGCTTAGAATAGTACTACCCTATTTCTTCCGGTGGGTGTACTGTACGTAAGAGGCGACTAACGGTATTGGGGCTTTTAAGGGATTTTTGGGCGATGCGGTTGGAGACCCATCACCAACAACCTTTATTTCACCATCTTTTCCCCACGCAGCTTCCAAAAGTGGCTGAGGAATTTCTAATTCCTTAACTCTGGCTACCCCGTCTAGGGATTTATAGCCGTGAGTACATGTATGTATTTATGTGTAAGTTTTAGTCAGTGTATTCAAAACTGTCCAAGCAAAACGTGGGTACTCTGATCACCACGTGGCAATGTCACGTGATTTTAAGAAGTATTAGTACCTCTGTCATTTTCATATACGGCGCGGCGTAAACGTTTGAGTATTGAGTTGAGTTACTCACTTTTTCCATAAGGTCTCCTAACTTGCTTCGGTTGTAATCTGTTGCTGCTGACTGTTGTGGTTGCGTTGGATGTTATGGATTGAGTTACATTCAAATTTGAAGTTTCAACTGATGACTTATTTGAAACACCACCGGTTCTTACCGCTGACAACAAAAGCGCTTCTAAGTTATTACCCTATTAATATTATAAATGTGAAAGTTTAGATGTTTATGTGTTTAAGACGAAAAGGCCCCTCAAGTACATAATGTATATGAATGAAATTTGGCAGAATGCTCGATAAGGACCCAAATTATAAAATTCGATACTTTTCATCCCAGAAAAAATACCGATAAACTATTCACAGCTTATTAAAGTAAGACTACAGGAAAAAACGCTTAAAGTTTTGTCATAAGCAAATTTGACCGTATGAAGTCTGTCGGGTCAGCTAGTATTATATATTCTCAAGGCTTTAGCTCAAGTGGAGGCAGAGGACCAGGATTAAAAATGTCTCTGCAACTTTTAGAAATTTCTTACATCATATATGTATGACACGGCTATGAATCTCCAAAAGGGGTAAGCGAAAGCTTCAGAATTAGAAATCCTGAGCTGCATTGGGAAGTTGTGTAGAAAAAAGATTGCAAGGATGATTGGTGATGGGAAATTCATCAGTTATATCGTCTGGCAATCACTAAAACTCCTCAGAACCCTGATTCGACTCGTACGGAACCTGCGGAAAGACATGGGTTTCTTGCTATTTTATGCTGTTATGATAACACACAGCTAAGTGATTATGTTAATCAAAACTCCCAATACAGCAACAACCTGTCAGTTTGTGTGTGAAAATTTTAATATAAAATATCTTACGAATCCTTGATATTTTAGGTTTGTTTGTACTGCAGTTATACGCCATAGTCTTGGTTGGGCCTGTAAAAGATTATCATTTTGTTAATTGCATTCTTAACTTCTGCTTTCTCTCATTTTCAGTTCTTTAAGCGAAGGTTAATTTAATAACAATAATAACATTATTGTTATTAAATTAACAAAACTAGTTCTTTCAATTTTCAACTTATCTGCATCATTAAATGTCAATTTTGTCTCTGGAACGATTAAAATATCTATACTTATAATAAATCTGTAGAGAGGTCAATTCTGTACATGAAATATATTTTCAAAATAACTATCAGGTGGTGATTAGGGATCGATACTGATGCCAAAAATGCAATCAGTAAAATTTTTGTCTGTCTGTCTGTCTGTCTGTCTGTCTGTCTGTCTGTCTGTCTGTCTGTCTGTCTGTCTGTCGGTTTGTATGTTCCTTATGGAAACAAAAACTACTCGACGGATTTTAACGGAACTTGGTACAATTTTTCTTCATACTCCTGCGCAGGTTTTTGTATACTTTCCAGCAGAGAAGTAAAGGGGAATTTTGGGAAATTTGGGGAAAACGGGAGAAGTTACTCCATTTTTTAAGCTTCCATCGCGTGTGCAGCCTTAATGGTTAAACTTACATAGAAATCATGTGTGGCGGAAATATTCCTCATAAAATTATCTAAAAAAAATTCCTCAACAGTATATGTCTATCTTTTATGGTTGACTCACAATAACACGTGTAATTCCTGATAGCTTAGCAGTTCGGATCATTCTGATTATATTTGTTTACTCTTACGTTTGTAAACCTCTCACTCATCCCTAATTTAAATAAGGTAACATTATTACCTATTGAATAAAAAAAGAATCATAGAAATCGGTAGACAAACACTGAAATTATACATAAAATAAGCCATCGCGCCCGTGATCGAAACCAAATCTTTACTAATTTACATATAACATACTAGATGGCGCCAGTAGTTGCATCCTACATAACGTAATGATTTATTTTTTAGATTGTTATAAATACTTCATGGCGTTTTATTCCAAAATTTGCTATTAAACGGAAATACTGAACCGTTCATTAAAGCGCAATCAAAATCACCAAACTACACTGTTAAGGGAGTGCTATAAATTTAATAAATTAAAAACATTACGCTGAATTTCACAATGCTTGAGCAGTGACTGAAGAAAGAAACCTCAGATATTTAAAAAAACAACGCTACCCGTGCGAAGCTGGGACGATCCACTAGTCCTAAATAAATGCTTTATCTCTATCCATACTAAATACTAGGAAATCTTACCAAATAAACTGGATTGTCTGGTGTCTGATCCATGTAATCCTGAAATATATTAAAATCTAGTATTGATACAACATTATGATATATCTATTTCTGTTACAGGCATTTTGTCTAAATCCACTTTAAGTAAACGGCGTTGCCAATTCATAAAAGGATGTCGTTTTGTAAATTATTTTAGCTCAATCTATTTGGACTTCAACAAAAATAAGCAATATAAATTGAGATAGATAATGGTTCTTTTATCTCTAAAATAATCTGTCTCAATTTGCTCGTGAACTCAAAAGCAATATGTAAAATAAGGCTGTACATGAAATGATATATAAACTTAGAGCCAAGCTAAGCGGAGCGGAGCGAGAATTGTTATTTCTTCATAACCTTAAAACTAAATCAAGGGTTCAGTGTTTATTTTTATCAATTTCCCTACGATATTTTGCATTATACCATGCGTTCTATTTTAAAATGTAAGCTATTAAGTTTTATTATGTACGAGAGGCATGCCAAAAGAAATTAGATACTAAAAAAATATAAAATTTATTCTTTATTACAAGATCAAAGATCGATAGATCTTTTCAAAGTATTCACCCTGAACACGTATACACTTTTCCAAAAGTCTGAACCAATTGGAAAATACCTGTGATCACTCTTCTTTAGATACCTCAGAAATCCCGTAATTATAGGCAACCAGCGCATCTTCTTTGCTTTCAAACCTCTTCCCCTTTAGTTTTTCTTTGATTTTTGGAAACAAGTAAAAATCACAAGGCACTAGGTCAGGGGAATATGGCGGTTGAGGGAGAATTGACACATTTTTCGAGTTGAAAAAGTCTAGTGTCCTGGCAGACGTGTGCCGGCGCCGCATTGTCGTGGTGCCAGAGAAGGTGCCGGATTCCTGACTTCGGTCGCTTGTCACATCAAGCTGATATTACTGTTGGAGCACAAACTGTCACATACCATTTGGAGTTCACCGTTCTTTCATTCTCTAGCACAACAGTAGCAATATGACCCGTTTTGCAGAAAAACGAGGCGACCATTTGTTTCTGTGTGCTTCGTGCACGGCGACAGTTCGTTGGAGTTGGCTCGTCTTTAAAGCACCATACTGTCGGCTGTCGCTTTGATTCGGGATCATAGTTATATAGCCATGTTTCGTCACCAGTCAGTATATCATATACGTTTTTTTTCTCGCCTCCGTTGAATTTGTCTATCATGAATAGGCACCAATCCACCTGTCGGTCTTTCTGCTCATCGGTAAGTTTGTGCGGCACCCATCTCGAACAACGTTTACGGAGAGAAAGGTGGTCGTGAATTATTGTTTGCATTGCTGCTGATCCAATTCCTAGTTCTCGCTCTAGCTCTACACAAATAATTCGTCGGCTTTCGCGAATAAGTTTTTCGACTGCACGAACGTTTTCTTGCGTGACCGCGGTTGGCGGCCGTCCTGTCTTCGCTTCATCTTCGAGTCATCCCCGTCCTCTTTTAAATTCAGAAAACCAATGGAATACTGTTGCTTGGGAACAAGCAGACTCACCAAAAGTAGAAGCCAAAAGTTCAAAACATTCTTGAGGCTTTAAACCTTTTTTAAAGGCATAATAAATCATAGCGCGAAAATCACGTCGACTGAGCTCCAATGTTGCAAGTGAATTCCCGCCATATTCTCGGAAAAATGATGCTCATTCAAATAAAAAATAAATAAACGAAGTGTGTTCTATATTCAAATATGTCAATAAAAAACCAGCCTATAAGATGGTGTATAGCTTGCGAGTTTCAATCAAATTAGAAAAGAGTATCTTACTTCTTTTGGCATGCCCTCGTATTAGATTTAGCACAAACTGTTGTTAATTCCCCAAATAAAAATAACTAACCACTACGCATTTTTCCTCTGTTTATAAAGCTCCTCAAATCAGCGGACCCTGTAATAAATAAACATAATTAATAGATGCTAACTCTACTCATAAAATAATAGTAACGTCGAGTAGAGTTAGCTTAAAATAGCACAACCATATAGCTGTCGCACAAGGCGATTATTGTTGAGTGACGTGGTCGGATGGAAACTAATATCTTCCAAAAAATTTTTACTGTTATTTGTGGGCTTTCTTTCTTCTTTTTTTTAATATCCCTTGGAACCGAAATGATACTTTTCATCAATTACAGTTAAAGAGCTTATTCCATTACACTTTTATCGTTGCTGAAATCGGAGGTCCTTCACAGTCACTGCCGCAGAAGGCCACAGACGCTTGTTATTCCACTACACCGATTTCAGTTTCTGAATCATTCGCGCGCGCGATTTTTGCGGGCGGTCGTACGAAATTGCTCCCGTCTTTTTTTTAAAACGCTCTCTATCAAACTCTCTTATGGACTATCCCACTCTCATTCAATAAACGACGACACATTGCGTCTATATATCTCTTTCGCTACTATACTTACATATATCCTATTCATGTACACAACCATTTCCAAATATTTTTACGTCATATATCACACAAAATATTAAATAGGCGGGAACTCCTATATGACTTAAAAATAAAAGCATATTTATTAAAAAGTTTGCCGGGGTCGTACGAAGTGGCGATCGATAGTTTCAGCCTACCCCAATGAGAGGTAATGGCGTTAGTATAAGTATGCACATATGTGATTGAACGTATTTGCTTACCCCAATGGGAAATAATGGCGTGAGTATATGTATGCATGTATGTAATTATACGCCTGTGCCTACCCCCACGGGAAGTGATGGCGTGAGTGTAAGTATGCATATTTGAAACAATACGTATCTGCCTACCCCTTACGGAAAAATGGCGGGAGTTTAAGTATGTATGTATGCAATTAAAATTATCTGCTTACCACAAGCGGAAGTAAAAGCGTGAGTATATGCGCGTATGTATGTAATTAAACGTATCTGCCTTCTCCGATGGGAAGTAATGGCGTGAGTATATATAATATAATATAATTTGCATGTATGTGATATAACCGTGCATAAGCAACCGTGATAGCCCAGTGGGTAGAACACTCGGTTATCGTGCAAACGACTAGTGTTCAAATCCTGGGTCGGGCCTACACCAATTTATCTTTTCTAAAGACATATGTGTGGTTAATTTATCATGGTTGTTAACGGTGAGGGAAAAAACATCGTGAGGAAACCCACATGGCTGAGTTGTACTTAGTCATGTGACAGTGTATTCGTACAAAACGGCGATAGGCCTGCCCCCTATCACGTGAGTACACTGTCCATGCAAAACGTGGGTACTCTGAACACCAGGTGACAAAGTCACGTGATGTTCAGAAGTATTAGTACCTCTGCCAACCCCTTCGGGGATATTCGGCGTGAACGTTTATGTTATGTTATATGTTATGTATGTGATAAAACGTATTTACCTACACCAAACGGAAATAATAGCGTGAGTATATGTATGTATGTAAGAATATAATTATACATATCCGCCTACCCCTATGAAATGGAACCCCTACCTACCTAACTACCCCTGGAATTAATGGCGTGAGCATATGTATATCTGCTATAAAACTTTTATTATCTTTTTTTTGTTTACGTAATTTGCAATCATAGGCATGAAAAATTTTGGCACGTCCTCTCGCTGTGGCGGGCGCGAGGCGACTAAATCGTCTGAACGTTATTCCACCTTCCTGAGACGGAGCTACAAAAAATGTAGTGAGCTAGGAACCGAAATTTGTCTCTTTATCGGAAGCCTAGCATTCTGAACGTTATTCCACTAGTCTGAATTCAGATTCTGTGGCTGTCGGACGTCTGAATTCAGGCAAATGGAATAAGCTCTTAAAGCCTATATTATTTGTCCCCACCGAGGGGCTCGAGCCTACCCTTAATTGGTTCAGTTAGTCTACCATCCTAGCTTAGTGTTGGTTTGCAGACTAACGACTACCGAACTGAATCAAACGTTTACGCCCCGTCTAATCCCGAAGGGTTTGGGAGACGTACTAATACTTCACATCATGTGACATTTTCACCTGGTGTTCAGAGTACCCACGTTTTGTTTGGACAGTGTACTTACGTGATGGGGGCAGACCTATCACCGTTTTGTACGAATGCCCTATCATATGATTAAGTTCAATTAGCCATTGCTAGTTTCCTTACGATGTTTTCTTTAACCGTTAACAACCATGATAAATAACACACTCATATGACTTTAGAAAAGACAAATAGGTGCAGGCCCGACCCGATATTTGAACCCACGCCTGTCTGCATGATAGTCAGTGTTGTACCCACTAAACTATCACAGTTACATCACTAACGACTCCTAGCCGGGACCGACGGCTTAACTTGACAACTGAAGAACGACATGATCATAATTTTCGGATAATCAGTTGATTCAAGCTTACAATATCGTTCCAAACTGAGTTAAATTGTACAAATTGAATTCGTGAGTTTTCCCCCCGGGATTGGAACCTGAGACATGCGGATCGTGAGTCAAACGCTCTACCGCTAGACCACGAAGGTGATACTCTTACTACAAAAGAGAGTTCTGTATAACTTACTGATCGATTGAGTACCATTTCCATTTGCCATATTGGCCATGACACTAGCGCGGCCAGCTGAAATAAAAACAATAAAAAAAACATTTAGGCTAATTGAGAACCTTGAATCTCCTAATTTTAAAAGACGCTTAACAAATATTTACTTCTTAATTGTAATTTGTAACTTTATCTCGGCCTCAGATTTTGTTGAGGAATTGTCTATTTTGCGTGTCTATGGTGTCCAAATACTTTTTATATGCCCACGCTATTGATTTCCATGCCAGTAATTACCATTGGAAAGAGAGGCAACAACTGCCAAATATTAACTCAGTATCAAACGTAAATGTATTTGTATAAATAATTCTTCTGCTATAAAATGGTTTTGAAACCATTGAAAATACAACTAAAGTAATATACTGTAATAAAAAAAATATTTCCAGACAATCTTATTCAATTTATTATTCTTTAAACTGATCCTTTGCTATAATTTTACAGAAGAACATCTTCTGTAAATTTTGTAAAGTATATCCCACCAAAAACATTTTCATGTAAAATGTTGCCAAGACGAGCCCATATGACTCGCACTGTCAAAAAGTTATCAGATCTCATGTAGAGCCAAGCTTCTAACACTACACGTCCTAACTCTACAAGGCCTAACTTCACAAACTCTACGCCTTAGTCAAAATATGTGGCTTGGCCATTTCGCTACATTCACGTACGTAAGGTGAAAAATCAATTCACTGTTCATTACTTTTGTGTTATACAATAGTTCTTGTAGTAACGAACGGCCAAGCCACATATTTTGACTAAGGTGTAGAGTTTGTGAAGTTAGGCCTTGTAGAGTTAGGACGTGTAGTGTTAGAAGCTTGGCTCTACATGAGATCTTATAACTTTTTGACAGTGCGAGTCATATGGGCTCGTCTTGGCAACATTTAACATGAAAATGTTTTTGGTGGGATTTCATTTCTTTTTGTAAGTTGTGTGTAACAATAATTTCTTTTATTTTTTTTTATTTTTTTGGGGTGTATTTTTTGCACATCAGAGACGCCTTTTTTTATAGCCCACTCTCTATCTTTGCCTTTTTTCTTTGTTGATTTACTGTTTATAATAAGTGATAGATCAGATACTGTCGATATGTCTCAATATATGTCGATTAATTTTTTAATTTTTTTTATAACAAGGAGTACCTATACATATATATATCTGAGGTCACCAAGTTTTAGATTATTATTAGATTAGACCTCTAGCGTCATCAAAATTTAATCTTTTAAAATTACAGGTCTCATACAAACTCCCATCCCCTAGTTTAAGGGGTTGGAGGATGAAAGTTACAAGTTTTATAAATTTTTTGTTGTTTGTGTGCTAATACTAGCTTACATACAAAATTTCAGCTATCTAGGACATTAGGAAATACCTTAATAATTTTGATGATCATCAGTGAGTCAGTGACGAAATCAGCGTTTTTTAGATATAAATAAAATCTGAATTATAAAAGCTAATGTAATTAAAACTTAATATGTTCAATAAGTCCGCTATTGACAATATATCCCGAAAATTTTGTTGATCTAGCATAACCCAAACCCAAGTTATGAGGATTCAAAAAAACGACGAAGCGCTTCGAGAAAAGGTAGGTAGTGCCCGTGCGCTTCGCTTGGCTCGTCTTGGCGGGGGCACTACCGTGCCCCCAGAAGTGCAAAAACATTATTCCCAATTCACGGCCCGAAAATAATGTCTAGTTCCAATTTATCTTACTGTGGTAACAGGATTACAAGTTTACTGAATTTGTATTGTGACGATTAAATTTTATACATTCTACTCCAGTCGATGTATGAATGTCGAGTATGAATAACGTAATATTTAGAGTGGACTTCGTTACATAGAAATATTATTCACTCAATATTAATTGTGTAAAAGAAAATTACACAACCCAACCTCAGCACAAAAACAGCAAAATACGCTCCTGTCTGTGTGTAGTAATTAAGGGTGAAAATAAGTAAAATAATATACTTACTTATAGTAGAAAGAGTGGTAGCAGCTGAGTTTAACCGGGCGGGCGTTCCTACAAAAGATATTAACATATGATTATCCACTATCGCGCGGACTTAGCAAGGTTAAGGAATAAACACAGCTATCTCAACTATAAATTAGAAATAATTAAACCTAGCCAATTTTATTATTACAGCAATTGTGTAGATAAGTCCAGAAACTTTTAAACTCTCAACAAACTGTTGAATTCGTTCTCTTTGCCATTTAACCTTGGGTTGTCTGGGGAATTCGGTATGCCAAGTTTTACAAAACTGATTACAAAACCATTTCGAGATATTATGTTTTAAAAACATATTTTCTTGAAATTAAATCAAACAAAGCTAAGATGACCGTTATTATAACAAAATACTGTAACAGTATTTGACCTTCAGCGTTGTTTTAAAGACAATCGTTTTTGCAGTTTATTAATAAAATATCGAAAATCATAGGTTTGTTTAGTATAATATCCTAATAATTTCATTTGAGATCACAAATTCGTGAAATGTTTTGCAATCAGCAACATTATTATTAAACATTTCGTCGCTACGTGATATTTTCGATCGATGACGTCATTAAGTACAAAAGTTAAACAATTTTTAAAAAATCATAACTTTGCAATTACTCATTTTAAATGAAAAATATTCAAATCAGTCTTTTATTTTCGTGTTTGCTATCGAATAAAAATATTTAATAAATACCAAAAAAAAACTTTGCATACCGAATTGGGGGACCGTCTGTAAATACTAGTATCTTTATTGTCATCTAAAACTGGCAGATAAATATCACATATTGAAGCTGGCAAACAAAAAATGTAAGGACATAAATGGCTATGGTATGCCGGCTTAGAATAGCATTATCCCATTTCTTCCCGCGGGTATTGCAAGAAGTTGTGGTTGTTGGGTGATGTGGCTGGAGACCCATCAATCAATCATCTTTTATTTTACAATCCTTTCAATCCGCTCTATGTGAGATACTCGCACAAATTTATTTTATGAGTCAACACCCCCCCCCTGGAATCGAACCCGTGATCTTAGGATTGTGAACGAAACGTTTAGGCCACTGAGGCAGTTCCTTTCAATTCTGTGTTAAAGTAATAACTTGAAATGTATACTAACGATTTTGCGTGACCTCACTCGAATGTATTGACTTGGGGTTTCCTAAAACAAATTATTACTGTTTGTAGCTGTTGTGTCTGTAGGCCTCTCTTATTCAGTTAAGTAGGCGGATTGCGAGTTTCAATTGAAAATTGATTTTGGACTACATACATACATATACTCACGGCTATAAATCCCTTAATGGGGTAGCCAGAGCTTTGGAATTAGAAATGCCTCAGCCACTTTTGGAAGTTGATTGGGGAAAATATTGTAATAATAAATGTTTTTGGTGACGGGTCTCCAACCACATCGCCCAAAAATCACTTAAAAAGCCCCTATACCCTTAGTCGCATCTTACGATCACCCACGGGTAGAAATGGCGTAGTGTTATTCTAAGCCAACACTACACGGCAAATTTGGACGTGATTTTGGACTACAATGATCGATTTTCTTACACCAGACCAGAGTGAAAAAAATACATATTTGTGTCCTTTTCACTCATTAGCTTTACATTACTAGGCATAAAGTAAATGATTCTATTAAACATTGCCTTGGTGAAGGAACCTGATAGATGAAGGCAAGACACGACCAGGCTTTAGGGGAGGACATTGTTCTGGTTCAGCAATGGACGTCTACCAACGTTTTCAAATGAGTGAGTGAGACTAGTTTTTCTAATCTTTGCCTTTGAGTATCCATATTCGACTGTAATGCCAAATTACGTATATTATTTAGTATATATTATTACGTATAGTATAGTTATTATTAAGTAAGTAATAATTAATATTTTCTAAGATTTTCACGATTGCACATTATAATTAAAACAACTATTGATTTTCGAACTTTTTAATCATGTGTTATTACATTGTTTATTCATGATCACGGTCTTCCCGTGACCATGATAACTGAAAAGTTTTCGAAACGTCGGGCTTTAAAAACAATGTAATAACACGCGATCAAAATATCCGAAAATCAATAGTTGTTTTAATTATAAGTAATAATTAACATATATATATATACTCACGGCTATAAATCCCTAGAAGGGGTAGACAGAGCTAAGGAATTAGAAGTCCATCAGCCACTTTTGGTAGTTGCATGGGGAAAAGATGGTAAAAATAAAGGTTGTTGGTGATGGGTCTCCAACCGCATCGCCCAAAATTCTCTTAAAAAGCCCCAATACCGATAGTCGCCTCTTACGTAAACCCAACGGAAGAAATGGGGTAGTGCTATTCTAAGCCGACAATACACAGCACCAGAATATATAACCCCCAGGGGTGAGTCATTAGAGTAGTTATAGTCATTTATATAATGTTACATTTACTGAATGGTGAGTCATACTGAGCAGCTAAAGGAAATGAAACTACATGAGATACAAATAATTAAATTTATTCAACAGTTACAAACTAAAACATAACACATATGTACAGAACTAAATACGAAATATCATTACTTATACAACTTAATGGTATTGTTTTTTTATACATAGCGTAACGAATATAAAAATATATTTATACAATAAGCCAATTAACTATCATAAATCACTCTTAAGTTCTTGAACTTGAGATGCTGAGAATAATCTAAAAAGGAAAAACAGAGACTACAAAGGCATTTTTTTTTCTTACGAAGATTTACAGATCAAAGTATACAATATAGAGGTAAGATAGATCGTCCTATGCTATTAACAAATCTCCACAGATAGAATTCACGCCTTATATATGCAGTCAACAATCGTACTCACATCACAGCCTCACGAGCCTCTTGGTGGGGACATATAGCCCCACCAAGAGGCTCGAGCTTACCCTATATAGGGTGCATACATCATACATACATATACTCACAGCCATAAATCCCTAGAAGGGGTAGCCAGAGCTAAGGAATTTGAAATTCCTCAGCCACTTTTGGAAGGTTGAGTGGGGAAAGGATGGTAAAATAAAGGTTGTTGGTGATGGGACTCCAATCGCATCGCCCAAAAATCTCTTAAAAGCCCCGATACCGTTAGTCGCCTCTTACTTACACCCACCGGAAGAAATGGAGTAGTGCTATTCTAAGCCGACACTACACAGCAATACATAGGGTGATTTGGCCTTCGTCCACCACGCTGGCCTAGGGCTAGTTGGCAAACTTACGACTACTACCGTGATAGTGATCGGGACCGACGAACGTGCTCAATATAGTGCCGTTGTGTATTTACATACATACATATACTCACGGCTATAATTCCTTAGAAGGGGTAGCCAGAGCCAAGGAATTATAAATTCCTCAGCCACTTTTGGAAGTTGAGTGGGGAAAAGGCGGTAAAATAAAGGTTTTTGGTGATGGGTCTCAAACCGCATCGCCCAAAAATGCAATACAAAGCCCCAATACCCTTAGTTGCCTCGTCGGGTAGAAAGGGGTAGCGACATTCTAAGCCGGCACTACAAGGCAACTGTATATACAATAAAGACCAATCTACCGATCCAAATGTATGAGCATCTTTATTTCAAGCAATCACATCTCAAAATCGATGACATGCTCAAGAGTGGTTTATTTTATTAATCTATACTTATAATAAATCTGTAGAGAGGTCAATTCTGTACATGAAATATATTTTCAAAATAACTATCAGGTGGTTATTAGGGATCGATACTGATGCCAAAAATGCAATCAGTAAAATTTTTGTCTGTCTGTCTGTCTGTCTGTCGGTTTGTATGTTCCTTATGGAAACAAAAACTACTCGACGGATTTTAACGAAACTTGGTACAATTATTCTTCATACTCCTGCGCAGGTTTTTGTATACTTTCCAGCAGAGAAGTAAAGGGGAATTTTGGGAAATTTTGGGAAAACGGGAGAAGTTACTCCATTTCTTAAGCTTCCGTCGCGTGTGCAGCCTTAATGGTTAAACTTACATAGAAATCATGTGTGGCGGAAATATTCTTCATAAAATTATCTAAAAAAAAATTCTCAACAGTATATGTCTATCTTTTATGGTTGACTCACAATAACACGTGTAATTCCTGATAGCTTAGCAGTTCGGAACATCCTGATTATATTTGTTTACTCTTACGTTTGTAAACCTCTCATTCATCCCTAATTTAAATAAGGTAACATTATTACCTATTCAATAAAAAAAGAATCATAGAAATCGGTAGACAAACACTGAAATTATACATAAAATAAGCCATCGCGCCCGTGATCGAAACCAAATCTTTACTAATTTACATATCACATACTAGATGGCGCCAGTAGTTGCATCCTACGTAACGTAATGATTTATTTTTTAGATTGTTATAAATACTTCATGGCGTTTTATTCCAAAATTTGCTATTAAACGGAAATACTGAACCGTTCATTAAAGCGCAATCAAAATCACCAAACTACACTGTTAAGGGAGTGCTATAAATTTAATAAATTAAAAACATTACGCTGAATTTCACAATGCTTGAGCAGTGACTGAAGAAAGAAACCTCAGATATTTAAAAAAACAACGCTACCCGTGCGAAGCTGGGACGATCCACTAGTACAGACTAAAACTCTCAAAAGTATTCTAACTACTTAACAGTCGTCACGTCACAAAGTCACGTGATGTTCAGAAGTATTAGTACCTCTGCCAACCCCTTCGGGGATATTCGGCGTGAACGTTTATGTTATGTTAACATAGCAAGATGACTTACAAACAATCAATACATACTATGGGATAGTAACATTGACTACCCTTGGATACTCGTTATAGTGTAAATTGATGATCAATCGATCCAATTGGTTTTAATATCAACTTTGATGTGTGTAACAATGTAAACTAAATGAGTCAATCATAATTCATAACTATATAAAACCAAAGTTTTTAAAACTTAATCTTGAGACATCAGAAAAAAAATGCTTTTCATTTATTTCTATTATAGTTAATCAGTCGATAATATAATAGTTTCGATTTCGGAGTTTAAATTTAATAACTTATTTATCTAATAAACTTTTATTATATTTTTAACAATTCACTTAGGAATGGTGGCATTTTCAGACAAGACATAAAGAAATGCAGACTACAATAAAACTCACTACATCAAAATCAATCAAATGAACATTAATATGATATTTACCTTTAGGCTCTATTTACTATTTCAAACACTATTTAGTAACTTAAATAGACATACACCCGATTTCTGAATTGAGTATTTAAGCTGAGAACGACTTAAGTATCGTTTTGTCTCCTTCAGTTGTTAAGATTTCAATGCGACAGAACGATACTTAAGTTGTTCTCAGCTGGAATACTCAATTTAGAAGTCGGGCGATATTCTGTCAAACATTTTAAGCAATAAACGCGCAATAAGCATTGAGCCCGCTGAGCCACCGACTTATGTCGGCGGTCTAGTTTTATAGGTTATATTCACAGGTTCAATGTGAATTGCGCTTAAAATTCACAAATTTCTAACTATCACGGTTTTTAGTAGAGTTCCGTTTCTACCTTTAGGTATGTATCCCCAAAATTCGTGTCTAAAGGGAAGAAGTACTAGATACATTACTGTCATCGTCCGGCTTCCGTTTGGTCGCTTTAGCTCGATGAAGTTCTCGATTCATCGCTTTTTGGTCCATTTCAGCGCAATGTTCGGCGAATATGTGTTGTAGCGGGGTAAACATTAGGGGTAGTAGGGGGAGGTCGCTTGGGGTAACCTGTAAGATATAAAAACATAGTTAAAGATAGATTTAATAGTAAAATACCGATTTACATGATAATTTTACGTGGGGCGAAAAGAGATATAAAGTTGACTAAAAAGTTAATGTGTAAGTAGTGTCGCCATTTCATTCTAACGAATCGTGACATTCTGCGTAGTTCCACAATCTATAAGACGTAATCACGTGAGTAAAATAAAAATATTAAGCGTTATTTTAGCAAAAATACACTATAAATGAACCCGACTGTACACCAACTTGCATTTCTTCTACATTCATCAATCTTTTCATACATAGCTGCTCTTTTATTCTTCAAACTTCAGACGTGTGCCTTTCATACTTTGTGTAACATCTTTGTTGTATCCGCAATCATTATAATAAAATGGTTTCAATGGTTTCTGAGCACTTTTTCTATTTGATTTGAATGTGTCGTCATTGGTCGTCCTCGGTGTAACTTATATATAAATATTTTTTATCTACCCTCATATTATCAAAAGCGATTCCCACGTTGTCTTTGGCAGCAACGACTTCCTGACTCATCCTTGGTATCCTGGCGTATCTCTGACTGAAGTGAGTCAGTATTATATGTTTCGCGTTTATATTGTTGCCAATGGAAATGGCTTGGGAAGTCCTTGAATACATCTTCTTAACATAAAAAAAAAAAAAACCACCTACCCTCATATTATCAAAAGCGATTCCCACGTTATCGTTGGCAGCAACGACTTCCTGACTCATCCTTGGTATCCTGGCGTATCTCTGACTGAAGTGAGTCAGTATTATATGTTTCGCGTTTATATTGTTGCCAATGGAAATGGCTTGGGAAGTCCTTGAATACATCTTCTTAACATAAAAAAAAAAAAAACCACCTACCCTCATATTATCAAAAGCGATTCCCACGTTATCGTTGGCAGCAACGACTTCCTGACTCATCCTTGGTATCCTGGCGTATCTCTGACTAAAGTGAGTCAGTATTATATGTTTCGCGTTCATACTCTTGCCGATGGAAATTGCTTGAGAGGTCGTCGAATGCATTTTCTTTCTGGCTTCGTGCTCTAATTCGTCTTCCATTGTGGCTTCGTGGATAAGGAGGGTGGAGTCTTGGCCTGTGGAAAGTTAAATGTGATTTTTATTGCTTTAGAAATACTATTATAGAGCCCTTTGACATAATGAGCCAGAACCATTCGTTGTCAAGCACAGTACATTTATAAATAGTGGAGCAATTTTTTATTCCCAATGAAAAGATAGTAAAGATCACATTGAGTTTGTTCTTTAACTTGGACGATAAGTCGCCTGGTTATTTTATGATGCAATTAATTTATGAAAACTTACAATTGACTAACTTTAAATATTAGGAAGAGAACGTATGTTTTTTTTATATTACAAAAGTATATGCAAGCGATGCCATAAAACTAAAATTTCAAATTCAGGCCGCTTTTACACTAAATTATTTAAAAAAAATACTATACCAATTTTAACAAGATTTTCACTCGGCAGCGTGTCCCCAGAGTACGTAATTTTGAAGTCCCCAATACTGACGGAGACCCCAAACGCGTTGGGACAATGTGGGACTAAGCACGTGACCAGGTCCCGAATACCGATGTATGATAATACGGCATTTGTTAGACATTCACTGCGCTTCTTGCTGTCGTCCATCTATAAATATTTTAATATTAAATAGCTTATATTAATCTGTTAAGCTTAAGCCAGATATCCTAGTGAAAGAAAGAAAGACGTTTATTTGCTATTAGGCACAAGAAAAACATTACATCTGTAGGGTCAACTTCAGGGAGTGTGGAGGTTTTGAAATAAA
This sequence comes from Bedellia somnulentella, assembly GCA_963576735.1. Classification (NCBI taxonomy): domain Eukaryota; kingdom Metazoa; phylum Arthropoda; class Insecta; order Lepidoptera; family Bedelliidae; genus Bedellia; species Bedellia somnulentella. Next base: position 2,855,723 of record OY755178.1, read on the forward strand.
ACCCAAAATAGCGGTACACTTCGTATAATTTCATCTTTCACAACCACTTGCCGATACAACGGACTACTGACAATTGCCCCCGCAAAAACAGAGATCGTATATTTATACCTTACCTAACCTTAAGTCAGTTGACTGTCAGTTGATTTAAATCAACTGACAGTCTCATTAATAATACTCCACTCAAATCTACATATAATCATTATTACAACTCATTTATAAATAAATAATAACATTTTAGAAATGAGTATTTACCAAAATTATGGATTTAATTACAATCATTATTTTAATCAGCGTGAGCTGTTTTGAAGTAAAGTCAAACTAGTATCTCATTATTCATACACGACACCACTAATACTTATTAAATAGGTAAATAATATGATTACACAATAAAACTATACAGTTTATCAATTATAAATAGTATAAATTATACAGTATAATAGCCAATCATAGCACACTCATTATTATAAGCTTACAGCTCGGCCTTCCTGTTATAAGCGAGTCCCTTCGCTTTTGGAAATATTTTTAAAGAATTAATAAAACTTTATTATATTATATATTTTTTTATACATAGGTAAGTTCTTGAAATACGAGGGCTGCTATTTATGTATCCGGAATAAAAAAAAGAAACAAACATATATCAATTAATATGGTTTTATTGCTTCTCAAAATATTCGCCGCTCAGATCTATACACTTTTGCATGCGTTGAAACCAATTTTCATAGCACTTTTTCCACTCAGACTGAGGTATCTCCAAAACGTGCATTTTGAACGCATCGACTGCCTCTTCGCGGCTCGAAAAACGTTGACCACGTAATTTTTTCTTCACATTTGGAAATAAATAAAAATCATTGGGTGCCAAATCAGGGCTGTACGGCGGATGACCTGTCAATTCGATCTTTTAAGCTTCTAAAAACTGAGTTGTGACGGCCGACCTGTGACAGCTAGCATTGTCGTGATGCAGAATGATTCTACGTTGTCGGTTAGTCTTTCTTATTTGTTCAAAGACTTCCGGCAAACAAATGGTCGTATACCACTCCGAATTAACAGTTTTACGATTCTCTAAAGGCACTGTAGCTACATGGCCATTTATACCAAAAAAACAAGCGACCATTTGCTTCAATGTGCTTTTTGCACGAATAACTTTTGTTGGGTTCGGCTCATCTTGGAACACCCACACCGTGGACTGCTGCTTAGTTTCGGGGTCGTAAGCGTAGATCCAAGATTCGTCACCTGTGTAGATATTATAAACAGCTTTTGACGCACCACGGTTGTATTTTTTTAACATTTCTTTGCACCAATCGACACGAGCCTGTTTTTGATCAATACTCAAGTTGTGCGGAATCCAACGGGAGCAAATTTTTTTTACAGCTAAATGTTCATGAAGTATCTTATGTATGCTCGTCATACTAATGCCCAGAGATGCCTCTATCTCACGATATGTAACATGACGATCTTGAGTTATTAGTTCCCGGACAGCATCGATGTTTTGAGGTACAACGACCGTTTTAGGGCGACCTTCTTTAATTTCATCAGTAAGCTTAGATCGTCCACGATTAAACTCGCTAAACCAGTGATACACAGTGGTCTTTGAGGGTGCTTCATCCCCAAAAGTTGAAGTAAGCTGATCGATGCACTGTTTTTGAGTTAGACCACGCCGAAAATCGTAAAAAATCATGGCACGAAAATGTTCACGAGTTAAATCCATGGTGGTGAAGACACGCAATTTTCAAAATGACGCTACGATGTGAAAACAATTGACAGTCACATAAAAATAAATGTATTCTAAAGCTAAAGAGTTCTATTTTTAAATGATGTAATTACTTTTTAAATTATTGTTCTGTAAGTGGCCAGTTCCGGATACATAAATAGCAGCCCTCGTAACTTGTAAATCCTGGTAACAAGTGATTCAAAATTAACAGGTCCTAATGTGTTAATCCGTACTAATGTTTCATAATTGCGATTGCATTAACTTTTTATACATATATATGCACACACATATCATACACATAGTTTTACAGACATTTACATATTATTTACACATTCAATATACATATATATTTTTATTTACATATTCTACACATTACACACTAACAATGTATTTTTTTATTTTTTATTTATACGAATTGTAATATTAAGCACATAAATATAGAATAGAATAGAACTCATAATGGTACTCATCACGTACCTCCTCCTCACAGTCCATATATGTCCCCACCAAGGGGCTCCAGCCCACCCTACATAGGGCGATCTGGCCACAGTCCACCACGCCGGCCAATTGCGGGCTGGCAGACCAACGACCACCACCGCAACAGTAGCCGGGAGCGACGGCCCAACGTGCCCTCGGAAGCACGGAATCATCTTAATTCTCGGATAGTCAGGTGATTCAAGCCTGCAATATCCCTCCAAACTCGGTCAAATCTTACAAATCAAATTTATAAGGTGATCACCCCCCCGGGGATCGAACTCGAGACCTCCGCACCCGAAACCAAGCGCTCAACCGCGAGGCCATGGAGGCAGTCATCACAGTTAAAACATTTTACAAAGATTACACTGCTAAACAGAAGCACAATTGGTGGCTTAAAACTATCTCTTCCAGACAACTCTTCAATGGAGAGATCAATACGTTAGTAAAAAGAATAGGCAGATTCACAACTCACATACTCGTGAGGTTATAACTTAATTATTAATTATTTGTTTATATATTATATCGTACTTATGTGATTTTCTTATATATATTTTTTTATTTATTCACTATTTAAATCGCTTAGATCATTACTGCCTTCTAGGTATGACTGTCATTAGGGAGTGCTTTTAAGACGCGGTACGAGCCTTAATGTCACAATCAGAACTACTATGGTGGTTGCTATGGAAATATATTATACTGTATGGGACCCCATGTATCAAGTTTATATAAAAATGCTTCAACAAAATCGAAATAAGTGTATTAAACACCTCACTATAGATTTCCATATTTAGACAACCTTCCTAACTTCATCATCATCATCATCATCATCAGCCACTGGACGTTCTAACTTTAAAACCCTTAAGATGTACAAAGGACACTAGGGATCAACTAATTTTATTGAAAACCATCCATAAAAAGGACTTGTAATCAAGGTTAAACTTCAGCTGTTCGTCCTACAATACTAGAATCCGATTCACATTCCGCACCCCATTTTCCGAATATGACATTTTTTCTTTTTTTATTGAGCATTTATTCATTTTAAATACTTTTGTAAACAGTTGGACTTTGTTGAATCAGCCGATCAACCTTTAATGTTCGAGTCCTAAAACTTTCTCATGATATAATTATTTAGATTATGAATTTATTTATTTTAAAGTATGTATTTTAAGTACTTTTATCCATCAATATATGTATCTTATCTTGCCATACAACGCGGTAACGCTTCCAGCATCTTAGGTACCCTTTCCCGATAAGAGGAACTGGAAGAAGTTTTTAGATTTTAAGTTAGTTTTTTTTTTTTTTTTTAATAATATAAAATTTTTCTTTTTTTAAATTTATATATGCCTGACCATGATAATTTAATGTACAGGGTTTATTAATTTTTCCTACCTTGACTTTTATTTAGTAAGCTTTATGATAATGGTACAGTAATTTGCAATAGAATCCAACAATCATGTAAACAAATATGGCGGACTGACATTGACAGCGTATTGTTTATGCCCATAGTGATGTCATAGTGTTCTAATTTAATTTTAATTAAATTTATTTTTCTAATATTTTAATTTTAAGTCATAGACTATGGCCCATAGTAGGATAGGTACTAAAATAAAACTGACTAAATAGATTAAATATATAAGCCATGGACTATGGCCCACAGTAGGATAGCTACTAAAATAAAACTGACTAAATAGTTTAAATATAGAAGCCACAGACTATAAAATAAAACTGATTAGTTGTAGGTAATAGATCTAAATCATTCTTACCTCCTGATTACTCCTTGAGAAAAAATACCAATCGTATGCTATATCAAAGTCCGTGATGGCGTGCAAAGGTCGTCGTTCCAAGAAAAATATGTCCAGCCAAATCGTAAAGCAAAACAAAAGTCCAAAATGAGAATGCAAAGTCGTAGAAATCGGAAACAGAAAATGCTAATGCACAGCGAACCCACAGAACAGTGAATGACTGTGAATGACAATTCTAACAAAATGGCCACCTGTCAATTTTTAAAACTTACCATTCTTTTATGGCTTAGGTAGGATACATCCGTTTTGGTTAATTATATTAAGCTCTTGAAAAAATATATTATTGTATTCAAATAATATTAAATTAAAATAATTTATTAAATTAAAAATAAAAGATAACTTCAGATTACGAACAACACTAACTTTTCAATGACTTATAGAGTTCGATGAGTAAAAAACTAAGATGACGGCTTGTCAAATACTTCGAAATTTTTACGTTGCAAATGTTTTAACAAATTAAACTTATAAATACAAGTTAAATAGTGTTGAAGATAATGTGAAAACAATGGTGCGTTCGTTGAAATCAGACTATGTTCATAATTGATCGTCAAATGTATGTGATTACGGAGTAATCGTGACAATTTGGTTTGTTTACATGATTGTTGGATTCTATTGCAAACGACGGTAAGCTAGTTCTAAATAAGCTCTTATTGATTGTGTACCGAAAATAATAATTTCCTTGGAAAATAATAGTTGCACGGGGATTTGCTATAACTAACTCATATGGCCAATAGAAAGGAGTTTCCCGTTTCTGATTTGACTCAAGAGCATTCTGCTCCCGGAAAAACTGTCCGTCCACTCTTGGTCTTAGTACCTATGCTGACTTGTACCTAGTCAATATACTTCGTACCAGATACCTTAAGTTGCTAGATTAATAAATCGCGCGCATAGCACACTATTACGCTGAGCGATTTCTGATTTATTCTCTGATTGATTATTGTTACTTTTGTGTTTAAATTACACCATCTGAATTTATTACTGAATAAACTTTTGTAACATAAATTACCCTTTTATTCCCTCAATATGGATAACTTTATATATTATCTTACATATTATATATCATACAATCTTACATATATATTTCTTTTTGTATTTGATGTTTATTACCAGTTTTTAAATATAAATATACCTACTTCAAAATTAGTACCATATATGACAAAGAATCTTATTTAGGTATACTTAATAATAATAATATCATAATTAATTATACATGTACATGTTTTTAAAATCTTGTTATATTCGCTTGGTCTGGTGGGGATGACAATCTGATGCCTTCAAACGAATTCATCTCTATAAACTATCCATATCATAGCCGATGTACAATTATTTTGTTTTAAATACTTATTTTAATTTGCAATTTTCTATATCAACTTCAAAATTAGTATACTATACTATAACTATTGGTAGAAACTTTAGAGGTCATCCTTGCTTGAAATATTGTGTACAGTTTGTTTCTCTAATAAATATTAAGCTATGGTAAAATGTACATAATTTTGATTTATACCATTTTAATTTATTTTTACCTTCCCCTGCTCGTGGTTCTAATTATATTTTTAACAAATGGAAGCAGGGCGAAGATTTGAGGTAAAATCTACAGTTATAGTCTTGACAGTTATGATGAGCGGCACTTTTAAAGTACAGAAACAATGTTAAGATTATATATTAATTGTGCTTCACTTATGTATATAGATTGACAAGACAAAGATGACAGCGATATCCAAAAATAATACACGGTGTGCTTAAATAAGTGTGAGTGGGTGACCCTAGTGTGGCGGATTCTATACTAGCCCTATAAAAATTCACGTATTTGACATTTTAGCCCGTATCGTACACTTTATCGTAATTGATATATTGTGATGATAGAAGTTATTATTTGTTTTATAATATATTTGCATCGAAATCTTTTATTTCGGATCCAAAGCAAAGCATATAAGATGGTGATAATTACAGTCTTAATTTGGACATGAATGGCTAAAAATTTAATATTTCCCGAAGGATATGCAATGGATTTAGATTCTGTGCTAATGATTATGACTTAAATACCAGAATTAACGAAAATAAGACAATTATAATTCACACAGACAGTTCATCTTGATGCCTAAGTCGTTGTAGGCAGCTATCGTGTCCGCGAGAGGATCACAGGTATGCAGGAGGTATACCCTTGTTGACGTTTATGCTATGATGTTTATCACTCTCTACCAACCCATGCACCTATACACCAGCATATCTATTATGGTTAAGATATCTCAAAGCTACTAAAGATTTTGGCTAAAAATTACTTAAGATTTAAGAAAACTTCAGAAGAAAAGTATTGAATGTTTGATGCTGATTTGGTTTATATGACAAATAAAACATAGTCTCCACCGATGTACGTCTTTATCGTTCGTTTTACGTTCTGAACTTCTACGTTGTAGTTGTAATGCTCACGGGATTTATCAGAGCCCTACCTATAGCCCTGAGTAGAGGTATACCCTTTGGAACTATCATATCAAAGTTGAGCTCTCTGGCTTTAGTAGGTTTTATGATAGAGCGTGACTTACAACCTCTACACAGCAATTTAGTGCTACCCCATTTACTTTGATGTCAGTTAAGTATTTATCAAGTTCCAGGTCTAAAGCTGAACTTGAGCTATTTCATTGTTTTTCATTTTTATCCTTCGGATTACCCTTCTTGGTATTGTATATATTTTTTTTTTGTTCGCTGCAATGAACTGACAAATGAGAAGACTTTTCCAGCCAGACCAGGTGAACAAGGCGGTCATAATTATAATAATTTATCTTTGATATTGTTGATATTATTTAATTTAAGTAATGGAATTTAGTTTTATTATTGATATTTAAATACACTATCTTATTAATTTGCAATACTGAATATTAATGCAAAAAATATAAAATGTATACAAAACAGGAACAATACATTCACAAATTGTAACTATGATCAATTTTTGAAACAGAATATTCAATTTATTAAATCAGTAGTAGTCCCCATTTGATGTAAATATTAAATATTGGTTTCAATATCATTACATCAATAAGGCCTCCGTGACAAAGTGAAAATTCCGGCATCTGCCCAACAGGTTCGCCCAGTCCGGAGACACAAATATAACAAACTTTTTGAAATTACCCGAAAATTCAAATCGTTTTCTATTATTATTATTTTAGATTGAGCTACAATTAAACACATTCGTAAAACCTTACATTAAGAATTTGTAAATCTACCTAGCATTAATTGAGTTTATATAGTTAAATAATTACAAGTTGTATTTTGCCCTTTTCGGTAAATAAATTTGAATTTGAAGCATCTTGTCCATCGCAAAAGCAGAGTACATTTGCGATCAATTTTTCGCCTTAAGAATCATTCAAGATGTTCACCATATTGACCAACTTTAACCGTATTAAAGAAATTAAAAACTTGTTCGGGTTTAAGCAGCTGCCTGCGCACCTACCCTACACCGTGCAGCAGACAATCTACATCCTGGCGCCCATTAATTTTACATTAATTTAGTAGATTGTTTTTGGCGTAATAATATTGATCAAGCGATTCTCCGTACTGAACTCTTTCAGCCAGCATCTCAGACAAAATAAACAATAGCTCATCCATTATCATTTACCCTACGTCGTTTCAAACTAAGCGACCCAACCAAAGAGCTGCGGTTACTGTCTATTTTATTTTGGGAATAGTATCCACCCTCGCGTTTGCGTGCACAATGCTGTGAACATCGCTCCCTGCTATTTTCTCGTCCTCGCGCTAGGCGAACGCTCTCGTGTACGCCGAACCGGCTTACGAAGAGACCTCTCCGCTGTTATTGGACTATTCGTTGTTCACCTGTTCACCTCGATTGACCTCGGTATCACGCTCCCGTAATACCCACGGTCGATTTACCTCGGTATCACGCTCCCGTAATACCCACGGTTGTCGATTGACCTCGGTACCACGCTCCCGTAATACCCACGGTCGTTCAGCATAGCGCTTCCTGTCATCTCCAACACCTCCGTGTTGACTGGCTTTTTTTTTTTTTTTTTTGGCACCTCCATGCCAATTCTGCGCTCAATCTATCGTAACTGAGGCTACGACTCCTGCTCTCTTCTCGATCCATGGTGGAGAACTGAAACTGACAAATTTCAGCTTAGTAAACAATCAAGCCAACCCTCAGTACACATACTTTAGTTTCTTTGATAACAAATGTACGGCTGACTATTTTATTAGAAGGTAGTTGTTAAAAGTTTCAAAATGTTTAATTCTTACTTTGTATTGCAAACTAATATTTAAACAGTTACTTTATTAATCCTTGGTCATGTAATTCTCTTACGGACTCACGGTATTATCTTACACACGCTTTGTACAGCTTTACAGGGGACCGAAGAAAATGTATAATACCTACTTGGTTTAATAAAGAATATTTTGATTTTGACGTTTTTACCTCTTACGTGAATAATATGAAGACACTACAATAAGCGGGTGACTATCTCAAATTTAAAATAAATAATTAAGATATTATGCATCATGATGAGTATTAAAACAACTATGTGTTCCTTCGTATTATGTTCCAAAACTAGATTTATAAACATAAAAGGCCTCAATATTTTTCTATTTTATTTTTTTAAACTAACAGGTTTGCTAAAATTTTAGTAGCAGTAGTAGTAGTAATTTGTAGTAAACCTATGGTAAGTTTGCAGTTGAGTTGTACAAAATATAAAAAAACAACCTGGATACTCACAACCAGGCATGGTGTAAGCAATGCGAGCAATGCATCACACGTAATATCGCTCGGACGCGTACTGATACATTACACATTACTCGACCGTTGCAAACATCACACTTAGCATGGCCTTACATTTCATTCCATTACACTACCATAGAGCACTGCAGTGTGATGCTGCGTGATTGATCGGTAACGAACGTATGGGTAAGCAAATGAAAGTGATACTTAAAACGATAGCAATAAAAATATCCTAAAGTCAATAGTTGTTTTAATTATAATAGCAAAAAGTTTTAAATTGTATTCAAAGAGTTCGGTTAACATCGATGAATCCCGTCAACATTCGTCTCAGGCATGTATTTTATTTAATTCAGTGTAACTAAAACTCTTACTACATTAAAATCAAATTGTAGTTTTCTAGGTTTACAATTAATGCATTAAGTTTTCATAATTTTGGATTAGCACCGGGACATTCAATTTATTTCTAAAATCAAGTTCAATATAATTTATCGATTGATTTTGATAATTGTTTGATATTTAAAATCGTGTTATCTTGACATACATTTCGAATCTTTGTAAACATCAAATGAATCCATGCACATTGCTAGTCCTAAGCCTGGACCACACTTGAGTTAAATAAACGCGAGTAAAAGTATGATGACAAAATAACTTTATTCAAAAACGTATAAATATTTAAAAAGTAATGGATACATTTCTTCTCTAATCCCGTCTTACTCGCTCACGTAATTCTATAACTACCTATAACACTGCTATTCTACCTCATGTGATATATTTATATTCCCATTACACGAAATATTTAATTAATTACACAACACCACACGCCTGATAGTAGGAATTGTTAGATCGTAGCATCACATGTAATGCTTTAAACAGATGTTGTAATGCCATATGTCATAATTTCAAAGTGTACTGTTTTCGCACGTGTACTCACAATCATAAACGAAAAATGTTTTAGAAAATTCACTATACTGTATATCGATCCAACATTTCAATATTATTCGATAATCAGAGATTCGATAATAGCTTTGAAAAAAAAAAAACAATCTGAGCTATCGGGAAAAAAAGGACTAGATATCAGGCTCAAGTATGTAACAGATTAACACTCTTATGTATCGCCCCTATGTTTTTGAGAATAAATGAAAATTCTTTTAAAATACTTTCTTGCCTTCAATTGAAATAGACTTTATTATTTACGACTGTTTATGGATGCTATTTTATAAAGAAGAAGGCAATTTCACCATACCAAGGATTCTAATTACGCAAACACAAAAAAAAGAACAGGGTACTTACGTAGGCGCAGTACGAAAAACGTGATATTTTTCGCCTATCCTCACTTCTGAGTTGTAGGGTCAACTTCAGGGAGTGTGGAGGTTTTGAAATAAAACCCAAAATAGCGGTACACTTCGTATAATTTCATCTTTCACAACCACTTGCCGATACAACGGACTACTGACAATTGCCCCCGCAAAAACAGAGATCGTATATTTATACCTTACCTAACCTTAAGTCAGTTGACTGTCAGTTGATTTAAATCAACTGACAGTCTCATTAATAATACTCCACTCAAATCTACATATAATCATTATTACAACTCATTTATAAATAAATAATAACATTTTAGAAATGAGTATTTACCAAAATTATGGATTTAATTACAATCATTATTTTAATCAGCGTGAGCTGTTTTGAAGTAAAGTCAAACTAGTATCTCATTATTCATACACGACACCACTAATACTTATTAAATAGGTAAATAATATGATTACACAATAAAACTATACAGTTTATCAATTATAAATAGTATAAATTATACAGTATAATAGCCAATCATAGCAGCACACTCATTATTATAAGCTTACACATCTATCTATACTATAATAAGACTGTAACGAGGTCAAAACTGTACATTGGAGAAAAAAAAATAAAAACCGGTGGAATATTTTTTATTTTCGATACTGAAGCCAAATTTGCTATTTTTGAAAAAAATTACTGTCTGTCTGTATGTCCGTTCATCACGTTAATTCTACCGGACCGATTTTGATCAAATTTGGCGTGAATGTAGGTTATACACCTGGCCAACATATAGGATATAATTTATCCCGGATTTCACAAGGGCTCCCACGGGAGCATAAAAAAACATTACTTTTATATGGTTCCCCATATTTACACGATTTTCTTTTCACCGACCGACTTTATCGGACTCTTCATTAATAGTCTTTTTGGAAAAAATAAGGGTTTCATCCATTTTCATCAAAATGATTGTCCATTTAATTGTTTGTCAATAGTATGACTACTAGATATATAGGATATCACAAATTTGAGACTTACACAAATGTCTGCGTGGCGTAGCGGTATACCGTTTGGTAAACACTAAGTACGAAAGACCTAGGTTCGAATCCCGGGTGGTCAAAGTCTTTTTGCGTATTTTTTTTTGCTTTTGTGTTAGGTTAGAATAATAGGATGCACTAATCCTTCTTTTTCACATTCAACTATGCGAATATGTATGAATAAAGATAATTGAAAGCATATTTTATGAATATAGCGTTGCTTTCTGCATCGCGGTACGATTTCTTATTTTCTTTGTTATAGATTCTTCAGTTCATACTAAACTTTTATGACAGTTCGAAGACTGTCGGGTCAGCTAGTAAACAATAATATAGTAGAAGAGATACTAATACTCTTGAGATTTTCTAGAATTTTCTGCCTGTACAATGTATTTACATGTAGAGAGCAGGACTATCACCGCTTTGTACGAATATACAGTCACATGACTATATATAGTTGTTGCTACTCGTATAAGAACTGTGAGCAACAAATCAAGTAAATTAGATTTATATGCTGCGGGTTATTACAGCTATTTGTATTTTCTTACAATGTTTCTCATCATCGATATTTAAATTTTGTTATTATAGAAACATACATACATATACTCACGGCTATAAATCCCTAGAAGGGGTAGCCAGATTTAAGGAATTAGAAATTCTTCAGCAACTTTTGGATCATATTTAAAATAAAACCCAGGCCTCCTAGAACTGTGAAACATAGACTGACCGAGCAGTCAAAATCACTGTTAAGAGTGATGTCACAGTTATACTGCTTGAGATGTCCGTGAATGGGTGCACATAGAAAACTGTTAATTACTCAACAATAACAGTTTATGGCAGAAAATCAGTGGTAAAGGTTTCTTTTTTGCCTTTGCTATATTGCTGAGCCAGATTCCTATTCTTGCCTATTATTCGCCTTGCACTATTTTTAAACTAGATTTGAATATGTTGTTTTATTTTCATTTCTAGTTATACTTTGTTTTGTTTTATTCTTGTTTTAATTTTTTTCTTTTCTTTTATTTTCTTTTTTTTTCCTAGTTATTATTAACGTTCCAAACAACGTCTCACTGTCCTACAAAATTTGTTCCAAACATGCTATACATATAGGATACATAACTAGATAAAAGAACTAAATAATAAAAAAAAAAAAAACGAATGAAAGAATGAATAAACGAAATACATACCACATGTTGATTAGGGATCAAAGTGAAGAGTGACCGAGTCGGTTCAAATCGTTGATGGTACATGTTCAGCCAGGAGAATATCTGGCCCGGGGCGAATAGATACAACGGCTGAACTTGGGAAGCCTCGCAGCCTATATCTTCGAAGGCTTTCTTGCGGGCTTGAAGGAGGCTTAGTAAACCTAAAAAAATACATGAGAAATTTAAATTATGATATGAGTAAAATATTGAATGTATCAATGCTGAATATGAAGAGGTTAAGATTCAAACGATTTTATAAAAAAAAATCGTCAAAAGAAACCTACAACCTCCGGAACAAACATCACGCTTAATCTTAAAAGGGATGAGCCGTGATTGAAGAAACCTTAGATATATGGAAATAATAGTCTGCCAACTGGGGTGGTCCACTAGTCTTCCTAATTAATAAATGTCCTAAACACTACTTATAGACCTTGTATAATAAAAGGCATTTAAGTTTTATTTTTCTTTAATTTAGTTTTGTCCTTTTCATATATTTTAATTATTTTTTTAATAGCTACATAGTGTTGGCTTAGCATAGCACTATCCTATTTCTCTCCGCGGGTGTCCTAAGGGGCGACATAGTGTATTCAGGCTTTTAAGCGATTTTTGAGTGATGCGGTTGGAGACTCTCCACTAACAACCCTTATTTAATAAACTTTTCCCCAGTTAACTTCCAAAACAAGCACTGAACCCTTTTTGGATTCATAGCCGTGAGTATATGTACATACATACATATACTCACGGCTGTACTGTAAATCCCTAGAAGTGGTAGCCAGAGCTAAGGAACTAGAAGTTCCTCAGCCACTTTTGGAAAGTTGAGTGGGGTAAAGATGGTAAAATAAAGGTTGTTGGTGATGGGTCTCAAACCGCATCGCCCGAAAATCCCTTAATAGCCACAATACCGTTAGACGCCTCTTACGTACCCACCGGAAGAAATGGGGTAGTGCTATTCTAAGCCGACACTACACAGCAAGCCGTGAGTGTATGTATGCTTAAGGTAATAAATACCAAACCATACCTATATGATGGTCAGCGTGTAGATGCGAAACGTAAATCATGCGCAGAGTCCTCATGAACTCTTTCACGTATCTCGGACCGAAGAACCTGACTAGTTGCCCGTAGGTGCCTTCGCCGCAGTCTAGGATCATTGATCTTTGGGCACTGGAAATAATACGATTATATTGTTTTACAATGTATTTGATCTATAATCTTTAGATATTTAAATGAGGTAAATTAGCCTCTTTGTAAAAATATTTGTTCCTTTCTTTTGTAAGTGATGCTGTTTCTTTCACTCAAATTTCTTTTTTTGCATTCCAATTTTTTAATATCATAACCTAAAAATATGCAGTATCTCAGTGTTCCCATAATTCACGTTTTCATCCTACCCTGTCGTTAGGGTAAAATTTTCAAATTAGTAAACTGATGTTAATGAGTGAGTATATTATGTATTTCGTCGCGCTATAGCGACGCTGAATGATTTCCAATTGTTATCTACGGAATTAGTAAGTAATAAATTTGTTATATTTATTTAATTTCTTCGTATTCATTACAGTTTTCCTAAAGACCCGAATCTACGAGAAAAATGGATTGCGGCCACTGGAAGATGCAATTGGAAATCAACCAAATATAAAATACTTAGATGTAAGAATACATCATCTTTTGAAAAATGTGACTGAAATAGACAAATGAAACTGATTTTGTTTAAAGGTCAATAGTAAATAATGCAATAAAACTCATGTACAAAATAGTGCTGTCTTTTATTTTTCAAAATACAAACATAGACCCCACTATACCCATGATGACCCGTATGATATTTACATAACTTGCACTTATGGAACAGCTGTTTTTTTTTGTCCTGTAACAAAGTTAGTCTAGTACAAAAATTTATTCGTAATCATGGGAAGATTCATCCCTGATAGTTAGTACAATGCTTTAGATTTCACGGTGTATTAAACATCAGTATAAATGGTAAAATTAAACAAAAAAGATTGTATAATACTAGGAGCAAGTATGTATAATTATATGATTGCAGGAAATAATATAGTAAACAGTAAACCTTTACAATAAATAAAACGACGTAACAATAAATTGACGTAATCAATTTTAAATTAAAAAGTAGCTTTTAGAATGGTGATTATAGTATTTTGGGGTAATTGTTTTCTAGTGATCGCAACATTACAGGGAAAAATATTGCTATCTAAAAGAGGTACTCTCTCGTTGCATTATGACTCTGTCTTTAGTGTTCATAGTCAAAGGTTAAAATGCTGGGATTATACTAACCATATCATAGATAATATCAAATGACAATCTCACCGTATCTTGATCAAGTCAAAATAAAAATTGAGATTTGTTTGAATATTAATTTCAAACTAGGCAGTTATATTATAGTCTTATTAAAATTATGGTCGAACATTCATTCACATCCACCAATCTTTTCATACATGCTCTTTTATTCTTCACTAGCTTTCCGCCCACGGCTTCGCCCACGGCTTCGCCCGCATGGAATTCGATTATATTGCGGTATAAAGCACAATCATAAGAAAACTTCTCATTCTCACGATTTCCCTCGGGAATTATTTTTACCGGGAAAAAGCACCCTATTATTTAGTCCGGACTTCTAACTATACGTCTGCAAAAATTGAAAGCAATCGGTTCAGTAGTTACGGTGTAAAAGCGGAACAAACAAACAAACAAACTAAGGATACCTCAATGTGAAATAACTCACTCAATCATAACCGCAATCCCGCTAGTATTCCTCGCCTTGCTAGGAATACAGGAGCCAGTTCCAGTGAACATCACCGTCGGGTACTCTTTGGAAGTACTCGGTCTTAACTGTGACGCGGAACTATGGAACTGTTCCAGACTGGAACGTACCCCGGTGGCCGACATCGTCTCGTATATGTACTCGGATATGTGGACTTTTGGTTCGTGGGATCTGGAAATAATAGGCACATTTATAGGAATGTTTGATGTTACATTGTAATTGTTGATATATTAATATCATATATCACAAAAGATAACGCCGAATATCTTCAAAGGGGTTGTACTAATATTTCTGAACATCACATGATATTACTGTCGCCTGATGTTTTGTGAACTCACGTTTTGTTTTGATAGACCAACCTTACCATCAGAAATGCATACCATACAAATGTATTAAAATGCACGCAGTTACAAACAAACAAATACCTGTCAATTTTAATAGTAGGTCTGAGATGGTAGACAGTGAGCGTCCGCGCCGGCAATACGTTCCCGGTCTCGCAAAGTAGCTTTTCCGAGGAACTGTTACTTGTATATTTAATGTAAACACGTATTAAAATGCACGCAGTTACAAAGAAACAATCTGTGGGAGTAATGTTAGAGTGCACACTACAGCGGACTCACTCGCACACAGCAGCGTCTCACTCATATTCCTACATCGCGGTATGTAAATGTTTTTCGAGCTAAGCATAAATCAAATTATAAGTTGGTATACAGCAAGGATGTACTGGCCAGTATATTTTTGCGGTTCCCACAAAACAAGCAAACAAATACCTAATAAATAAAGAATAAATAAGGAAAGAAAAATTTCGACACAGGCGGGATTCGAACCCGCGACCTCGGGTATACGCCCCAGTCGCTCTTGCCAATTGAGCTACCGTGTCAATGGCTGCCAGCTCGAAATTCTTCTATCCTTTATTTCTTTTACACGTTTTAGTACTAGTTTTATTAGTAATAATCCCCACATGAGGTTTTCATGAACAAAAAGATTTAAATTATGTGATAGTTAGGCGTTTTCAACATATGCATTCTATCTGAAAAGATAGACAAGTGGCCTTCCGAATTAGTAAAAAAATCGGAGGTAGGAAACGCAAACACTACTAAAACGTGTAAAAGAAATAAAGGATAGAAGAATTTCGCGCTGGCAGCTATTGACACGGTAGCTCAATTGGCAAGAGCGACGGGGGCGTATACCCGAGGTCGCGGGTTCGAATCCCGCCTGTGTCGAAATTTTTCTTTCCTATATTTATTCTCTATTTATTAGTAATAATCCCCACATGAGGTTTTCATGAACAAAAAGATTTAAACAAATACCTGTCCACTTTAATAGTAGGTCTGAGATGGTAGACAGTGAGCGTCCGAGCCGGCAATACGTTCCCGGTCTCGCAAAGTAACTGTTCCGAAGAGGAACTGTTGCTTGAATGTTGAATACTGTGCTTATAGTAACTCTCCATTTTCACTATGTTGCGGAACTGGGCGACGGCGATCTGGGAGAAAGGATAAAGTTAATTTAGGCAAGTAATATTTATTAGTTTTGTAATAGTACATTATGATCCAAGTAAGAAACTACTTTTCTACATATCTATTTATATAAATACAACAAAATTTGATTCTACATCTGAAACGCAGCGCAGCAATAATTTATTGCTTTCGTGTATACAGCTACTTTAAACAAACTTGTGAAGAAAAGTGATGCATTAAGGTGTATTCCCGTGAAATGTAATGTCACTTTGAACATTACATCAGTGAAGGAGGAGAACTGAGCATTACAATGCGCACCTTGTAATGATTATATGAATGATTCTACCAATTACACGCGAATGCTCATTAGACAGGGAGGTATTATTGTAATGTAATGCTCAAAGACGAATTTATAACGTCACATTACACGCGTAAGCTCCCGGTTAGGGAGCACTTTTATTAACTATATGTTAACCTACTATCTATGTTATCTTTTACTTTAGAAAAAAAATTGCGACAAAAAAGAAAATGACGATAAAAATCCTGTTTTTTTTCTTATTAAGTTAAAGCTTAGATCGTTTTAGCGCTCCCTTTGGGCTTGGGCTTAGAATTTACCACGGGTTTAATATCTTACTTTCTACTATTGTATAATGTGGAAAACGCAGGCGTCCTAAGTGAGATAAATGAAAACATATTTAAGAAAAGATTAATGACACCTGGGAAAGCAAAAGAGGTTTTTAGGACCCCAATATTTACATAACATATTTCAAATATTAAGTACCAGTAACCAAACCACTGGTTCCGGCTTCGCACGGATGATGTTAAGTATTTCTCACTGCTTACCGCCTACGATATTTAGCGTGATGATATAAAACCTGTGATGCTTCTGAAAGACTTAGCTTTCCATTGGTGAAAGAATTTATAGAATCGGTTAAGTAGATTTTGAACCTATTTATTACAATCAAACAAAGTTTTCCTCTTCATAATATTTGTGTAGATAACGATTAAAAAAAATTAAAATTTCTCACCTGATCCTTAACATCATTATCGCCATCCCCCGTAGTCTTGTTCAATTCCCAAGTCGGAGGTAAACTGACATCCCCCAACCAGGGGAATATATGTTCATCCACTAAATGTAACTTATGTTGAGCTCTGTGAACTGCCTCAGATCCTAGACACTGGTTGTCTTCGTTCACCATTATGTGCTCCGTTTTGGGACCGAAACGGGCTATGAATTCGCGGAACCTGTACAAAAACAAATTTTATAGTAGTGACTACGAGTGACATCTATACAGATAACAAAGAAACTCAAGAAAATCTCTTCCATTTTAGCAAGTTTGAAAAATGATCACCAGATGGCGCTGAGGCTGATTGTGTCTGTCGCATAGCGAAAATTCGTTGATTTATCACGTAATCATGTCCAAAACAATACAACGATAAAGTAACACAGAGGATATTCAAACATCACGAGACATTTAACGTTCAGAGTACATAATATAGCTTATACACAGACACTATTTGAACGGAGGGGCGATATGTCGACGGCCCGACGGGCTCAATGTGTATTGCGCATTAGATGACCAAAATGTCTCGTGATGTTCAAAAGTCTCTGCCACCCCTTCGGAAATATACGATATGAAAGGTGGATATGATTGTGAATGTTGATGTATTCATGCCGGTTTTCAAGTATATGTCGTGGTGAGTAAAATTAAATATAAGTAGAAATATTGTATTCTTACTTGGCACTCTTCACGACCTCTGGGGGAGACAGATGAACTATACACACTGGAATATCTTCCTGCTTGTTCGCCGGCACGTCATAGTATGACGCGAAGTCGTCTTCATTCAAATATGATATATTAGGGATTTCTAGGACTGGAACGAGATAAAAAATATATTTTAATTTCAGAAATATTCGTTGATTGTAAATGTGGGTAACAGGAATGTTGTAGATTCCAGTTTGGAACCCTACACTAGATACAAAGTTGTAAAATAAAACCGAATTAATTCATTTTCTCATTTAAAATACATACATACATATACTCACGGCTATAAATCCCTAGAAGGGGTAGCCAGAGCTAAGGAATTAGAAATTCCTCAGCCACATTTGGAAAATTGAGTGGGGAAAGGATGGTAAAGTAAAGGTTGTTGGTGATGGGTCTCCAGCCGCATCGCCCAAAAATCCCTTAAACGCCCCAATACCGTTAGTCGCCTCTTACGTACACCCATCGGTAGAAACGGGGTAGTGCTATTCTAAGCCGACACTACACGGCCATCATTTAAAATCATTCCTACAATGTCAAACAATTTAAGACAACCGCGAGCAATGTCTATTAAATTCATGTTTTTTATAACATTACCAAACCAATACTCATGTCATTAGTTACCAAGGGGTTTGGCAGAGACTCATTTTTTATAACATTACTATACTATATTATAATATCATTAGACTATATTATAATTTTACGTATTTTTATTTGTGTAAACTATATTTATTAGATGTTATTAAAGGAAAGAAAAATTTCGACACTGGCGGGGTTCGAACCCCGCCAGGAAAATTCGGAGGTAGGAAACGCAAACACTACTTGAACGTGTAAAAAAGAAACAAAGGATAGAGAAATTTCGCGCCGGATGCCAACTGACACTGTAGCTCAGTTGGCAGAGCGACGGGGGCGTATACCCGAAGGTCGCGGGTTCGAACCCCGCCAGTGTCGAAATTTTTCTTTCCTTTAATAACATCTTTTATTTATGAGTATATTTATTAGTGTTGATTATAAACTGTTTATAATAAATTAATTTTTCAATAGAAATAAGTTTAGTGGTAAAGTTTTTGTTTAATGTAAATAATGTAAAATAGTTGCTACTCCCATTCCATTATGTCTTGTACATCTACCTACTGTTTTTATTAACGTACTGATCTCACCATACAAAGGTTGTCTGGAAGAGATAAGACCGCCAATTGTACTTCTAGTTAATAAATAATGTGTATAAATGTTTCTATCTGTGACATACAATAAGAGTTTTCTTTTCTATTCTATACCTATATCCATAATTTGTCTTTGTGATAGGCAGATCCCATAATTTTTATTTAAAAAAGACATACCAATAAAAACAGGTCCGGGATCATCAGGTGTTTTGACATCCTTAGACAGCACTATGGTCCCATCGGGAAGGACCACATCTTTGCCATTCTTCAGTTGTCCCAACAATGGTCCCGGGGGCACTCCTTTCTCCACACACGCTGCCAGATTTAGTTGGCCTAGGCGTTTCTGTGGTGGAAAATAGAAATAAAATAAACAATGATATATGATCAAGTGATTGTAGGATGATGTGGATGTACCCATCCGTAAGGCTATACGAGGTAAGTGGGACGCATGTTGGTCTTCGGAGAGCAACATGCGTCAACAAGCAACTTACTAACAAACTATTTAAACTTAACAAAAAGCAAATTAGTTGGATCACAGCAACCCTCACGGGGCATGGCCCTATTAACAAACACTTGTTTACTTTGGGTGTTACAGATAGCCCTCTGTGCAGAGCATGCATGGAAAAGGAGGAAACAGCTGCGCACGTGCTCCTCGAGTGTACAGGTGTAGCGGATCACAGGGTAACACACCTGGGTGACGCCAGGTCGCTCTCTGAGGTGTTCAAGGACATTAGGGGGATCCTGAACTTCCTTAGTGAGCCAGGATGGCTAGAGTAGTGCCATCCCTTCATCACACAAAACAGGCGCACAGAAGACGTCGACTTGCGGAAATTACCCGTTCAATTACAAAATACAAATACCCATCACGATTATTCTTAATTTTACAATGTTTTCCACACTAAACTTCCAAAAACAGCTAAAGGATTTCTAATATTATATTTGTAACATCATGCAAATAAAATTAAACTTGACTCTACATCAATCATCAAACATAAAACATTTTTAAATCATTCCTTCAACTTACCTTCAAGGTACAGATGTAGGCCATTGCTGGGTTATCTCTTTTCTGCAGAATTTCTAGTATTTTCTCAGCATAGTTTGAACTGCCCTCTAGAAATTAATTCAAAATATCAGTTATGTTTCCTCACCTTGTGTTCAGGTCAGAGTACCCATTTGTTGCTTGGTCAGTGATTTCATGTGGTAGGTGGCAGGCCTTATACCACTTTGTACAAACAAACTGTCATATGACTGTCATTCAGCATTGACTTGATACATAAATAACACATCATACATAAATTACCAATAAATTATTAATAAATGCCGTGTAGTGTCGGCTTAGAATAACACTACCCCATTGAGTATATGTATGTGTGTACATAAATTACACATTTAAAAAAAATAGCTAGAGCTTCATAATCAATAAATCGTTAACCACTTTTGGAAGCTGATGAAAAATAGTGTTGATGATTAGTTTTAATTCTGTGTTTAATGTGCTGTATTCTATTGTTGATCTTCTTTTCCTTTGTAATATTTTTTATGAAATTTACGTTTACTTTCTTTATGTAGATTGTTAAGTGTTTCTAAATGTATGTGAGTGTAACTGTGCTTTTCTTTGTATGTAGCAATGAATAAATGTTTTCTTGCTTTCTTTCTTTAGTTTCAATTAAACCGCTTCTCTTACGAAATCACAAAAATGTTGTATGTATCATATATAATACGAGATATACAATATATATTAACAGAAGTTCCAGGCCAACACTATACAGCAGGTCTGCCATTTTTTTAAATTGTTTTAGACAGTACTTTATTATATCCTCTTTTCCCAGTAAACTGCTAAAACTGACAATAGAATCAGTTGTTTGAAAACTCTGACCATTATTTTTTAGTATGAGGTAGATATAACCAATAGGTTATATTATAAATAACATACATACATATACTCACGGCTATAAATCCCTAATAAGGGTAGCCAGAACTAAGGAATTAAACATTCCTCAGCCACTTTTGGAAAGTTGAGTGGGGAAATGATGGTAAAATAAAGGTTGTTGGTGATGGGTTTCCAACCGCATCGCCCAAAAATCCCTTAAAAGCCCCAATACCGTTAGTCGCCTCTTACGTACACCCACCGGAAGAAATGGGGTAGTGCTATTCTAAGCCGACACTACACAGCACAATATTTTATTAATGTTATAATATAACTATGCTTAAAAAAATATTGTGATACATTTAAAAATATTTTAAGCAAACATATGATCATATCTATTACCTTTCTCAGCATTCTTTTCCGGTGATTTCCTCAAATATTTACTAGCACTAATCGGCGACCGGCCCGTGTAATAATCAGTCTCATCATTGACAAACTCCTCAAACTCCTTTTCTTCCACTGGCTTGGGTTTGTTCCGCTTGGGAACTGTACTTAGCTCTTCCAGTATGGATTTGCCTGGGGCGTCGCTGGAAGAGAACACAGATTTTATTGTATTTTTTAAACTATCTAGTTAAAGTTATATATTTAGTTAAAGTTATATAGAGCCAATGTGAATGGGATTGTTAGTAGAGGACGGCCTCGTAAAACGTTTCTTGACCAGATAGAAAACATTCTTATAAAGGCGGGGGTCCGAAGTAAGAAGAATAAAAGAGCATGTATGAGAAGAATAATGAATGTAAGGGAAGCAAGAGAGGTTTTTCAAGATCGTACTAAGTGGCGATCGATAGTCTCTGCCTACCCCAATGGGAATAATGGGCGTGAGTATAAGTAAGTAAGTAAGTTAAAGTTCTATAGTCAAAGGCTTAGTAGGTTAGTGTTCGTCTCAGGAACCGGAAATTTTATATCCCTGTCACAAATTCATTTTGTGAATATTTGCTGGCGAGCATAGGTTAAAATTCTGAATAAGTCAATAATCAATGTATATTCTCAGTCATATGTGCGATTTATCCATTATGGTTCTTACCGTGATCTCTCACATCATCAGGACAACATCGTCACGAAACTCAAATGGCAGAAGTTGTACTTAGCAATGTGACAGTTTATTTGTGTAAGCGGCGATATGTCTGCCTTCTATCACGTGATGTGAAACTTTGATAAGAACTATATAACGTGAATGGTATGCTGAAACACAGACTATCGTCTAGTTCGGCTGCAATTATCGTTAAAATTGCACTGTGGAGTTAAGCACAGTTTTTGTTTATAAACCATTATAATTAACTTGTACGCTTTTTCTTGAATAAACTATTTGTATTTGTATTTTGATGTGACCAAGCAAAATGTGGATACTCTAAACACCTACAGGACACAATGACAAGTGATGTTCACACGTATTAGTACCTCTGCCACACCTTCAGGGATGTATATCTTACTGTCATATGGCTAACCTATCAGTTGTGTATAGTTTTGAACATTGCTAGATGAATAATAATTTCTTACAGTATCACATATTTGACAGTCATGATGTTGTCTTCGAAAATGGTGTCTGTGCAATCTGCCATTGTCACTTGCATGTTCTTCATCACCACAAACCGTTTGGTCGCGTTGTATAATTTGTCCTGAAAAGTAAGCAAAGCTATAAATAAATTAGTTTACCAACAAAAGCCTTAGACATTATGAAGATATGCTTTCTGATATGATATGATAGATAAAGTTTTCGAGACAGCAATGCGAAACCGACTCTATTCTTTTTGTGAAAAATATAATATATTAGACTGTAACCAGGAAGGCTTTAGGAAAAACCGATCGACGTCACTCGCAGTATTCAAATACATTGACAATGCTATGAAAATATTAAATGAAGGGCATCGCGCAGTGGGCATTCTACTCGATATGAGTAAAGCGTATGATAGAGTCACCTATGATATTGTGCTTTTGAAACTCCACGGCATAGGCGTAAGAGGAGCCGCATACCAATGGTTTAAATCCTACCTCCACAACCGAACCCAATACGTCGCAATAGAGTTTAGAAATCATAATACTAGGAAGGTAGAGAGAATACGATCAGATACAATCAACGTCAGTAAATCCATTCCACAAGGAAGCTCAATTGGATGTTTGCTATTTTTGCTCTACATCAACGACCTACCTAAGCACATAGAAGAACCTAGTACAATATTCGCTGACGACACATCAATATAATACTGTCATGTAAGAATGAAATGTCCTTATATACTAAGCTAGATTCTACTTTAACATCCGTCTCTACATGGCTCTCTGAGCACAACTTAGAATTAAATTATGATAAAACCAAATTGCTTCAATTTGGTCCATACCAGAGAAAAGAACTTAGCATAAACTATAATTTTAAGGGCAAATGTATTAAATGTGTAGACTCATTCAACTTGTTAGGTATAATAATAGACAAAAATCTAAACTGGAAGGAGCACATTAACTACATAACCATGAAGCTATCCAGGTTTAGTTACGCATTGTACCATTTAAAAAGCACTACCGATCTAAATACTGCTAAAACAGCATATTATGCATATGCTCACCCATGGCTTCTTTACGGTATTGTACTATGAGGCAACTCCACACTTGCAAATCAGCTTTATGTTCTCCAAAAGAAATTAATAAGGATACTTGCCAACATTGATTCATGGAATAGTTGTAGACCGTATTTCGTTAAATACGAAATACTGACTTTGACTTCAATGTATATTTTAGAAACTTCACTTCATATTAAAAAGCACCCCGAACTATTCCCCATATACACTAGACCGGCTAACTTAAAACCTCACAGCAAGATAGCTCTACCACAACCCAGTAAACTACACCTAGTCAACTCGGCACCGTATAGCATGTGTGTAAACATTTATAATAAACTGCCGAGAAACATAACTGAGATATCAGATACGAATAAATTTAAAGTAGTGCTTAAAAAGTTTTTAGTTGAAAAATGTCTTTATACTCTAGAAGAGTTCTTTAGCCTATAAGTATAAGTAAATTGTTACATAAGATTTTATAAACAATGTTGTTTAGTTCTTAAGATATTAAATATTTTATGAATTAGGTTTAAGATATTAGATAAAAGTTCTTAGTTTTATATATTTTGCAGTGCCCTTGCAGGGTTTCATGTTGTGTCTTGTATAATTATGTAACAACCTATGTACACATGGAGGAAAATAAACAATTTGAATTTGAATCTCCACAAGTTTATTTTATGCTCGTAAGATACTTTAAACTTTATAGACAAACAATTATAATTAAACAATATTAGGCATTCCCGCATCCTGTAACGTCAAAGACAGCCCCGGCAGCCCTCCCATGTTCTTCCACGACTAAGATGTTATAAAAACTACTAACTAAAACTACTACTAAAAAAACTAATAAATTTCAGTTTGCGCTAGTGAGTTATTTTTAACGGACTTCGAAATAAGGAGGTTCTCAGTTCGATTGTTTGTATGTATGTATGTTTGTCTGCGATTATCTCGCGTTTGGCTAAAGCTATTTATGCAGTTTTCAGAAAAGTATTTGTTGCATTTAGGAACAGGTTTTAGTGCTATAACTTACTAAAAAAAAGGAGGTTCTGTGTTTGACCTGTATGTATGTTTGTCAACGATTATACATATAACAATTTTCCTATTGCAAACACATACATACCATTCCAGTAAGTCTTATTAGGCACTCCCATGTTCCTCCAATACTTAAATGGTGTGAAGTCATGCTCTGGTCTTGATAACTACACTTTTTGATAAAGATCTACTTAGCGCAATATTTTTTCTAATAAAAACACATACATACCAATCCAGTAGGTCCATGCAACACGATATTGGGCACTCCCACATCCTGCAACGTCAAAGACAGCCCCGGCAGCCCTCCCATGTTCTTCCATGACTTAGATGTTATAAAGACATGCTCCAGTCTTGATAACTTCACTTTGTGTTCGTGAGCTATCCGCTGCGTGCCTTCGCCGCAGTTGAATAGGTATCTGTTGATGAATAAACAATTAGGGGACTTATCTAGATGATGCATTTTGATTTCATTGTTTTCAAACGTTTTTTTTTAATTTTATTGTAGTGCTTGACTATAGTTTTAATCTTCTCCCAACTCAACATCCAAAAGAAACTGAAAAGTTAAAACATAGTGACAAATATAAGCAATTTATGGAAACATCCTGTACCCGGCTTGTTAACTTAGTGAGCGAAATTGGGCGAAAAATAAACATACACTAGTTGGCCCGCACATTCACGTCTGCATGTCATACAACCTATTTATTATCTGTAATTAACAACTAAATAATAGCTCTGCTCAACATAGCTTATTTTAAAATGTACTTATAAAAAAACATACCAATTTACATACTGCTAAGGCGAGAAATGAGGAAGAATACATAAAAATTCCAAACCATACTTTTACTCTTTGGAATTGCAGAATTTTTTCCCCTAATTAAGGGGAATGCTGCAATTCCTCTTTAAATTTTCATTCCTATTATAAAACAACTATAATATTTTTAAATAAATGTAATCTTAAACTTATGCAACAATTTTCAAACTTCTCACTCTACAATTCAATAAGTGACATAAACTCCCCTCAAGTTTGGCATTTCTGGAAGTCTCTTCTTAGTGCTCACTTACATAATAAAGGGAACCACTGGACAAAATTTTACATTTCTGGGTTCAGTCATTATGGCTGTGTATTGAATCTTAGAGTCAGTCAGTCTTGCCTTTTATATATAAACTTTATATTATAAAGATATTACAATTATTTATTTATGCTAAAAGATGCATCACACACTTGCTTTAGTCATAGATATCCTTTTTTATTAAACACAAATTTTAATATTAAATTTATATGATATGAAATTTCAAAGTGTCGCTCCTCATGACTTTTTGTAGCAACAGCTGCTACAAATGATTTTATAAAAAGTATTCTAAGACCTGACTATATTTATTTTAAATGGATTAAAAACAAAATAAAAAAGAGTGATAAAACAAAAATTTATGTGTGATGGAAAACATTGTTCGGAAAGGTACATGGCCAAGTTGTACTTAGCCATGTGACAGTGTATTAGAACAAAGCAGTAGCAGGCATGCCCCAATAACACAATATATTTTCCAAGCCAAACTGGGTTACTTGGAGCACAGGTTAACCAAATTGACATGTGATGATAAGTGACTTTTTTATACTAGTAAGTAAACAATATTATTAATAGATTTAATAAGAATATTTATTGTGTTCCCTAATTGAAGAATAATGGTTTTTTCAATCTTATTTTCAATATCTTAACCCAACTGGAATAATTTCTCCAAAAGAGTATGTATTGGTAGACACTTGAACTATACACCGCAAACACTTTCCCTTCTAAGGATTTTATTGGGATACTTATTTGACTGAACAATTTCAACCGCTAAATTTCCTAAAGATAGGAAAACCTAATTAAAGCAACTATTGATTTTCGGATATTTTAATTGCGTGTTATTACATGGTTTTTTAAAGCCCAACATTTCAAAAACTTTTCAGTTATCATGGTCATGGGAAGACTGAGACTGAGGTGTTATTTGTCATTATTAGCCGTGTGTAGGTCCGGCTCGGTGGATTCAAATGATTCGAATCCCTGCGTGAGCCTGATTGGCCTAACCGGCCCCACTCTTTCTTATCAGGTGCAGGTTCGCTTAACCGGGCCGCTCCGCACCGGCTCGGTTTTATTGTTTTCGAACAACAGGCTCAGGCATCAGGTTCAGGATCGGTTCGATTATTACCGTTACATTTGCTTTGCTTGCTGAATGTGAGAGCGAGACAAGAATGTAATACAATTTGAACTCGGGAGACAGAGACGAAAAGAGAGTTGTCCTTTCTTGTTCTTTGTTTGCCAATTTCGTTTAATAGATTTATCAATCTTTTCATAAATAATGGTGTTTATAGTGATATTTTAAATATGATAGTGTTTTATGTTGTGTCACTTTCTGATTTACATATATTTATGTGTATATATTGTTATAAGATGTTGTTAAGATGTTTCTAAATATTATATTTTTTTTTACATATGGATATTTGTATGTTAGCGAACCTAGCCTGTACACAAACAGAATCATTATACATATGAGTTAATTGATTTTTACATGTATGTCAACAGCAATCGTTACGTTCCGCGAAGTAAGCGTGGTATTTTTTGTTTGATGGATTCAGTTCCGAATTTCTTAACCGAGCCGGATTCGATAAGCGGTCCGGCCCGGTTAAGAGGATTCAGTACCGGAACTGAGCCTGAACCTGGTGATTCGAATCCCCTCGCGGAGCTGGATCTACCCAAGCCTAGTCATTATGTAATAACACTAGAGATGTAAAGAACTCGAGCCTTTTGAGTCTTAAATTTAGGACTCGGCTGACAAATTGCACAGCTCGACTCTTATACCAAGAACCCCAGACTCGAGCACTTAAGTCTAAATAAAGACACGAGCGCAACATGGCGCTCGAGTCTTGATTCGCGCTCGAGTCGTTTTACGCGACGAGTCGCGCTCAAGTTCTTTTCCATTTGGAGTTCCTTTATAAATAAACAGGAAATAAAATATGTAACTTTGTGAGATATAATAGTAATTTAATTATTTTTGTAACGTCTAATATTCTTAGCTTTTGAAAATCCTGCTAATATTATAAATGCGAAAGTTTGTGAGTATGGATGGGTAGAATATGTTTGTTACTCTTTCACGATAAAACTATTGGACGGATTTGGTTAAAACTTTACAGTAATACAGGTTATACGTCAGATTAAATCATAATATAATATTAATATCATTGTGTTGTAATTATTTATTGTCTCCATTTTTATTCCAATAATTATAAATAATAACCACAGAAGTAAAAAGGTAAGTTAAGTAAAGATTCGTAAAATAAAAAGCAATAAATATTGTTCCGTACCCACATAACAAATAAGTGTCGCGTTTTTATCCCTCTTGAGGTACACAGAACATAATAATGCCATGCCTAAAGGCCACATTTAGCATGTTGCCACATAAACTATGTATTTTAAATAAATCAACCTTATTACGCTCAAGACTCGATACGCTCTATCTCTTTTTAAGACTTGAGTTCTTTTTGAGACGTGAGTTTCATTTTTAAGACTCGAGCTTTTTTTGAAATACGAGTTCTATTTTGGCGCTCGAGTCTTCCAAAAAGGACTGGAGCTCGGGTCGACTCATAGCTCTGAGTTTTGTTAGCACACCGAGTCTTGTAAAATTGAGCCGAGTCTATCGAATTAAGACTCAAAGAATCGAGTTCTTTACATCTCTAAATAACACTCCATTAAAATATCCGTAAATCAATAGTTGTTTTAACTATAATAAGCAATCGTAAAAGTCTTAGAAAATACTGGGAAAACCTAAGCAACTGGCTTATTACCATACTGGTTTTAACCATTTGCGGTTTGAAAGGTAAATCTCTTCAAAATTGCTTTCTTAAAAGATTTTGGGAAAGGGTTTTAAAAAAGGGAAGCCTCTCATTTCATGAGTAAACCTTTCATAAGGGTTAATAACCCAATTAATAAAAAGCCAACTAAGAGGCTAAGCAATGGAACTTGGTTTACCATTATGTAGGGTTTTATTTAATAATTTAGCTGGGTATATTGCTCGCACTGGACCACCGAGGCTGTAATGTGTCGGCTTTGTCACTACCCCTTTCTACCCCCGTGTGTCGTAAGAGGTGACTAAGCATATGGTGATTTGAAGTGGTTTTTGGGCAATGCGGTTGGAGACCCATTATCAACAATACTTTCTTTCTACCATATTGTCCCCTATCAACTCTCAAATGGGGCTGAGGAGTTTCTAGCTCTGGCTACCCCTTTTCTGGGATTTATGGCCGTGAGTATATGTATGTATGTATGTAATAATTGATAGTGTACAATAGTAGTATCAGTAAAGTACAAAAGTAGTTTTTTTCCATATACATCTAACTGTACATATTTCATTAGTTACCTTTTCTGGTCAGTGAAAAGGTACACCGTGTTGGCTACCCCATCAGCTCCAGAGCCAAGAACTTGCAAATACACATTAGAAGGTCCATATTTGTTACTTTTTTTCTGAGCAGCCAGCCTTTGCCGTTGAGTTTCTTGTATACGACTCGTTGTATTTGGCATTTTAGCTAGAAATTCCAACAAATTTTTATTGCTAGAGCTATGATACCTAATACTACTAAATATTAGTGTATGGTTTTTGATTAATTTATGAACATACATGTGTATTTAGGTTATGTAGGAAACATACACAAACAATGGTATAAGTTACAAGATTTTTCTTAAAATTTTATTTAACCGATACGGTGTTGTGAGAAAAGCAAATAACACTTTTATGTAATTTAGAAGTCGAGGTGTTTTTAGAGTATTTTCCAAGAAAAAATTGCGAGAATTTTAAAGTTTTTTTCGCATTTTCCGCACGACAGACTGACAGTGACAGTGACAGAAGTCAGTCACTACCGTAACGATAGTATTTTATACTCTTTGGTTACAGTCAGTATCCTAGTCGACTCAAAAAAATATAAAGCAAAGGTAACTCGATTCGATTTCGATCGCATTGTGTCTCTTACTCATTAGCATTATATTACTTCCTACGGCGTAAACGAATCAACTCACAATCCGCCTACTTACATTATTTTTTTCCCGCAGCCAATACCTCGACCTTAATATGTAGACAGATAGATCGGAGAGCCCGCTTTCGTAAGACAAAAACTTTATTTAAACATTAAATTCAATACGACATGACATGATACTATGAAAATAGCTGAAATAAACAACGCGGGCTGTTTCTATGTCCGCAGTTTCTCTCATCTTATGCACGGCATGGGCTGCTGAGATAAGCATTTTCGAAAGTGTCAGTATGTAGGGCACCCATTCAACTTAGAATCGATGGTTTTCCTTAGAAATTTCGTTTCTTTCACAAATTTTATTCCTTTTTTAAATTTAATATATCTGGTTTTTACTTGTCTTTTTACTTTTAATTTGTCTTTTCTAAAGTCATATGTGTGGTTAATTTATCATGGTTGTTAACGGTGAGGGAAAACATCGTGAGGAAACCCACATGGCTGAGATGTACTTAGTCATGTGACAGTGTATTCGTATAAAACGGCGAAAGACCTGCCCCCTATCACGTGAGTACACTGTCTAAGCAAAACGTGGGTACCTTCTCTGGACACTAGATGGCGCTGCCATGTGAGTTCAGAAGTAATTGTACCTCTGCCAACCCCTTCGGGGATAAACGGCGTGAACGTTTATGTTATGTTACAAAATCTCACTACATTAAATATGAAATACGTATCATCTAAAAACATAAATAACATAACACAACATAAGCATAAACGTTCACGTCACGCCGAATATCCCCGAAGGGGTTGGCAGAGGTATTAATACTTCTGAACATCATGTGACTTTGTCACCTGTTGTTCAGATTACCCACGTTTTGCATAGACAGTGTACTCACGTGATAAGGGGCAGGCCTATCGCCGTTTTGTACGAATACACTGTCACATGACTAAGTGCAACTCAGCCATGTGGGTTTTCTCACGATGTTTTCCATCACCGTTAACAACCATGATAAATTAACCACACATATGTCTTAAGAAAAGACAAATTGGTGTAGGCTCGACCCGGGATTTGAACACTAGTCGCTTGCAAGTTAACCGGTGTTCTACCCATTGAGCTATCACGTCGTCCTCATACTCGTAAAAACATAAATATCGCAGAATACCTCTGTACCATAAATAGTAAATCATGGATGCAAATCAGAAATAATAAGAGGCCAAGCATAGAACCTTGAGGGACTCCCAAATCTATTTCTTTGTTAATGTATGGTATGATGAATTGATGTCTAAGACAAATAATCTATGTATCGAAACTAATAATTCAATTGGTAGATAATTTCTAGAAATCGGTAGAATAGTGGTAGAAAGACCCCATCACTGTGTTTTTTTATACAGCGTAGGTAGCTGTCATCGTCGATGGAGTGAGACAGAAATATTGTATTTTTTCCGTGTTTGTGTAAATTCCTGGAAAAGATAATTTATGTTTGAATTGCTTTGCTTGCTTTCATTCGTAGATCTGTGAGTATCAACATCGCAAATCAATTACTTAGAAATGGTGAATCGGGTTCTTTTCTTGTTGTATACTTTTATAGTGCGAGCGCTATTGACGTAAATGTAAAATACCGACTAAATAATACAATTGCATTCTTGTTCTGAAAGTGCACAGCCGCGCGTGTCAGTGAAATGAATTTGGATTTTACCCCAAGATCGCGCTTCCCAGCGCCTCCTAAGCTTGCGAACGGAACTTAATTTGGTGTTTTTGAAGATAATGTGATTGAACTATGCCGTACTTTGCTAGCAAAACGATGGGGTGCAGTGGGCTTATATGGTGTATTGTGTTGAACATTTTGTTACATTCAAGATTAGTATACGGATTTAAGTGTTTGGGACGCGACTCCCCAGTGATAACCCTACCAGAAGGTGACATAAACATACCATTTGGTACACCACTGGAAATCTATTGTATAAAAGAAACTAATTTTACCGGAGAGCTCAGGTTTCACCAAGGAGGATCTTTGCTTACTAGGCATGTGACTAAGATAAATGAGACAACCTCTAAGCTTTTCATCAGAAATCCAGATTTGCAGAACAGTAAGAAGTATTATTGTCAAATAGGAAACAGTTCAAACAACTGCTACAACCATGTTTTAGTTGACACTCCACCAAGGTTGGTTACCAACTTTCAATGCATCTCTGATGATCTGAATTCCTTGGAATGCTCATGGAGTATTCCAAATGACACACAGAGTGATCTTAACTACACCATCTCATACACAGTTGATGGAAGTTCACAGAGTGTAGATTTCAATGCAAATAACCGAGTTAGTAATACCTGGTCTTTTGTGCTAGATCAGAGTACAACTCCAATATATAGGCAACAAGTATCAGAGTACATATTCAATTTGAAATCATGTAATATATTTGGATGTACTCATCAGAACTTGGCTATAGATCATTTCTCTATTGTCAAACCAATGCCACCTGGTAATATCACTGTAGCTAAAATAACTCCCCATACAGTATTGTTGCAATGGAATATTTCCCCTAATATGGGTGACTTACTCTCATGTGGGTTAGATCACAAGATAGAGTATCAAATAGCTAAAGTTGACAACCGAGATTTCTTCCACCAAGCATACCCAACTAACAATAGCAAGCCCTTAATCAGCAAAAGCCGTACCAGATATCAGTATGAGCTAGATTTGCCATATGCTCACATGCATTATGAAGTACGAATTTACATTAAATCAAAGAAAGCAAATGGGGATAGTCTGTGGGTATTTAATCATACCATATTTCAAACTGAGAGTGAGATACCTCATCGACCTCCAGAAATGCCTGTGGGAGCTTTCTTCCCAAGCCTAGATCAGAAACTGAAACCTCAGATTTACATATATTGGAAGCAGCTTGAGGAGTTTGAAGAGTGTGGAAGTAACTTCACATACTCCATTCAGGTAGCCCAGGATGGTCAAGTGAAAGTATTGAAGCCAAACACAACACTCAGTCTTAGCTATGTCCTACTATCAAACATCAATGCAGACAAAGCATATAACATATCTGTCAAGTCAGTCAACTCAGTGGGAGAGTCTTATAATAGCAGTCATCTCTACATACCACCTCAAGCACACAGATTGGTGAACTCTTTAAAATCCTTTAAGAAGAAAGGCTCTGAGAATGGTACTTATGAGTTATCATGGCAGTTGCATAGTAGTTTACAAATTGATAACTTTACTATCTTCTGGTGTCGCTACAATGTCACTAAAATCTGCAAGGGCCGATTAGATTACACAATATTACCACCAAATGTAAACAAATATGTCATCAACCTACCCAGTGATAGAAAATATCAATTTGCTATAGCTGTTAATAACAATACCGAGACTAGTGGCATGATGTGGGCGGAGTGTGATATTCCATCTGCATACAACTATGTTATTGATGGCCAGTTGTTACACGAAGCACCAAATGATACATCAGTACCTCTGAAATGGGATATACCTTGCATGCCCAGCGACACAATAAAGGGGTACAAGATAACATATTGTCCTATTATAAACACAACAGAAATATGTGACAAAACTGTACCAATGGGCTATGAAGATATCTTGGATGGAAATAAAACATCAGTTGTAATAAAGAACTTGTTGTATCACAGAACTTATAAGTTTAGCTTACAAATTATAAGAGAGAAAGAATCAGGAGGTCTACTTAATACAACTGGAACGACAAGTGTAACTACCAACGCTGGTGTACCAACTAGTCCAGTGAATGTTGCTATAAGCCACATTACACATAGCAGCGCCATCATATCCTTCGATCCACCTGTCATGAAAAACGGTATCATCACCAAATATATGTTCTACAAAAACAACACGAAATATGAAGAACTAAGCATTGATGTTACTGATAACGATAATTCTAGGAAAGTGTTCCCACTATATAATTTAACAGGCTATACTGTGTACAACTGGTATGTCATCGCTTGTAACAATAAGGCTTGTTCTAAATATAACGCTTCCAATATTATCTCAATGAGAACAAGTATTGGCCCACCCGGAAAAGTACGATCTCTAAGACCATTGAATGACGAAATGAAAATGTTGACTTGGGATCCGCCGGCTGACCGAGGCGGCTTCATTGATAGATACCAAGTCAAGAAAGTTAAAGATGGCACGGTGGTTTATATTCGCAATACGACAGAAACGCAGATTTCTATAGATTTATGTGATGGAGGAATCATGTATTACGTACGGGCTATCAACTTGGATAATGATCCGACACATGGAGCTTGGGCTAATAATACCCTTTCCAATATAACTTTATGGGATGAGAGTGAGACGAGTAGCGAACATTTGGGAGAGTGGTGTGACTACCTCTATACCTACTATTGCAAGAATATCACTGAGATATTGTTATTAGCCATGTTTGCAGTCGCTATAGCCTCTGGATTTGCGCTGATCAAATACAAGCGTTACACCAAAGCGGCTGAAGATTTGTCACCGAAACTACCACCCGGTCTTCAAAAAATATTTGAGGATGAATGCAAGAAGCCGCAACAAGATTTACGTAAACCTCCTCCTAAAAACGACAAGCCGTCTGAAGAGAAGCTGTTGTTGCCTAGTGTCAAATATGGTCAACCCTTGGTTGCAAAGCAAAAGGATGAAAATTCAGCTGGCAGCGATCGAACTGATAGCACTGGAGTCTCGGAGACTTCCCGGGAACCATTCGACAAAGAAGCTTCGACATCTGATGAAACTTCAGTTCATTCTTTAGACTCGGATCAAGGAAACGTTTTCCAAGCTTCAAACTCTATTGAAAAATCACCACTCGTCGGTAAATTACACGTCAAAAATCCAAACACTGGATACGTCGATCGCGTCCCGGAACATAATATAAGTTACTTGCCATCCGAACGCAAAGACCTTTCGCCAGATCCATGCACCGAATACGTGGTAGCTAGTCTAGAGCCAGCAATACACAGTGCCCCAAAGGATGTAATCATTCCTGTGCCACGCCCTTCAGTGTCTTCGGGCTACGTGAGCCACGAAGCAGCTAAGCCGAATATTCGTATGAATTTCCCGTCATTGGGTCCTTCGCCAACGAAACCTGAAACGCCGAGAATCTTGCCCCCTATCTTGAAAACCAGTGAAAGCTTTCAATTGCAGCATTTAAATGCCAACGGTAAGACCGCGCCATGGTCTCCGCCTATGACCAAATCGAAGTCGTCTAATGGTTACGTAGACCACAATAGTGATATAATCAAGAAACACTTGAACATAATGTCTGGAGATTTGTATGACAGCGACGACCCGGCCATCGTCGACCACAGCGTGATGACGGACGACGCGTACAGCCGGATCTCCTGGAACGCTAATCCAAACACAGACAATTTGAACTCGATTGTTTTACACGCGAATTCTGCACCAATCGATTCGGACAATTAATAATGAACTGCCGGTGCTATAATAGTGATTAAGAAAAGTGATCGTTAAAAATTGAATGACTGTTTTTTAATAATTGTATTTTAATGAAACTGACGACGTAATCATCGAATTGTATTGTAGGTTATTGAATTTATTTAATATTTTCTAGTGATAATTTTGTGCCTTATTAGGTATATAAAGTCTTGTTCAAAAGAAGTATAATAGGTAAGAAGAAGTTTTTCAACGAAATGCTTCAGTATTTTGATAGATGCTACAAACTTGTTTCTATTGTTGCAGAGCTTATGAAATTTGAGCAACGATGAATGGCATTTACAAAGTCAATTTAGTATGTAATGATCTCAGTACGGAGGAGACTATTCTGCAGATTGCCGATACATTGGATAATCTCAATGGCATTGTCAACGATGTTTTCTCACGGCTAACAAAACGGATTAACAAGAATAAGGAAAAGAACGTTGAGTTACAGCGGCGTATTCAGCTGTGCAATGACAAAGTTGCCAAGTTATCTGGGGTCCAGAAAGCTATAAAGGTGTTTTCGAACGCCAAATACCCTCCCAGCGTCGTCCACAACAACTATCAGTCCGTGTTTGACCTAGATTGTTATCGACACGAGCCAGTCAAGACAATTCTCCGAAGTTCTCAGCGAACAGATGACAAGGCTGTGCGGGTAAGCTAAATTATGTGTTGAATTTTGTTGTAACTCTTACTAAATGAATTCCAGTTTTTCTCGGTGACACTGTAACTCGAGAACTACTTCATATTTTATTTTAACGTTTGAAGACAAATGCTTCATTTTATTTCAGTATCAAAAAGTAAAAAAATATACTCCTGAGCGTAGTCAGAGCGTTAAGCCCTTTTTAAATGACAATGCCTCTTTAACTGGAATTTCTGTGATAAGCTACCTTTTTCCTTCTTGCATATTTTCCAAATTAAGTGTGTATTACTATGAAAAAGTCACAAAGAAAAAGTAGTATACATTGTTAAAGTGTAAGCGTGAATCTACTCGACAACACCATACTATTAAGAGTAACTAAAATTAATAATGGTTTAGGTTAAGGGTTGTTGTTTAATTTTTTTTTTATATGTGCCTTTTCATTAATTTCGAATGAGTCTTTTTATTTTGCAAACATAACTAAAATATTAAACTATTGTCAAATAAATGAATAAATGTATTTTATTTATTTCTTTTAAATGGGTGTAAGGGTTATCTTATAATTGGTCGCAAAACAACGTCGCTTAATGTCAGATGTTAAAACTATTGACGAGCCGTGGTTTGCATATTTATGTCATGTATTTTTAGCACTGCTTTTTGCAGAACCGATTGTAATGCTACTTACGTTGATATTTTGTAACATTGTTTTTATTCGCGTGTTATACCGTTATAATGTTATTTTGGCCAATTGCACACCTAAGGGCCAGTTTTTTGATCCGTAGTTAAAAATATAACCATTTGTTACATTGACGTGACATTGACTATAGTTAAATGTCTAACCAGTAGTCAAATCGTAAATCCATTTTGGTTCGATATTTGACATTAGTTACTCTAACCACGGGTCAAAAAATGCATTTGGCTGATATTTAACTAATAGTTACGATTTTTAACAAATGGTTGAGTTAACCACGGATCAAAAAACTGGCCCTAAGTCATTTTGAAACTAATCGACAACATGGTGGCTATAAATTCTCGGTTTTTACATAAAGACACCAGAGAAATTTACATACATATTTGTTTTACCTTTGTTCGCGTAAATAAATAAAAACACTTATTTCTCTGAAGTTTTCTCAGTCTTCATATCATTGACCAATGTAACCGCTCTGTGAACTGTCCTTGCTTTCCTCACATTCATCATACTTCTCATGTATATGCTCTTTTATTGTATAGCTAAGTCCAAACTTAATAACAACGCACCCATATAGTCCCCTTTTCTCCAATTATATATAAACATAAACGTTCACGCCGAATATCCCCGAAGGGGTTGGCAGAGGTACTAATACTTCTGAAAATCACGTGACTTTGTCACCTGGTGTTCAGAGTACCCACGTTTTGCATGGACAGTGTACTCACGTGATAGGGGGCAGGCCTATCGCCGTTTTGTACGAATACACTGTCACATGACTAAGTACAACTCAGCCATGTGGGTTTCCTCACGATGTTTTCCCTCACCGTTAACAACCATGATAAATTAACCACACATATGTCTTTAGAAAAGACAAATTGGTGTAGGCCCGACCCAGGATTTGAACACTAGTCGTTTGCACGATAACCGAGTGTTCTACCCACTGGGCTATCACTGTTGCTTTATATATATCCAGGCTCTATACACCACATTATTTTCAGGACAAACTCCACTTCTACCACGTGAAAGTTGGCCAGCCGCAGAACGCAGCCATGACCAAAACGGACATGAAGCAGAAGATAAGCCAAGCGACCACTGTTGGTGAACTCCTGATATATAATACTGATGAATGCCCTTATATCCCTATGGTTAGGCCTATTTATAGGCCCACGGTTTCGACTGTGGAAACGAAGGATCCATTAGAGGCTGCCCCGACTTCTATCACGAAAAGAGAGGTGTTGAATCGTGATGATGAACATTATCTTTATGCTCCTGGAATGGAATATGTAAGTGTTATTGAGTTGTTTATTAGGTTATTATCATAATTCGGGTGACATAAGCTCCATATTGTAAATCGCCGAACACGGAATCTGAATCCCTGGTAGCCAGTTATTATAAAATTTTAGAAGCCACAATATAACATAAAATACGAAAGCCACACACACATACACCATAAGTATTATTAATATTAGTAAAATATTGTAGGTGCCAGAACTGGACGTTCCTCTTCACCTGCCCGACCTCCCAGGAGTGGCAGACGACATACAATTCCAGCAGCCTTCAGATACTGTGATCGCTCCCTCAGCCCTCACCTCGCCTGTAACGCCTCAGAATGAACTGCCATCGGAAGTTCCTGTAAATCAGGATAATGCGATATTTCCGGATATTCCGGCGGCATTACCGGACATACCGGCGGCATTACCGGATATACCGGCGGTATTGCCGGATATCCCGGATGCCGCTCCGGTTCCAGTGAAAAGCGCTCCGCCTCCACCGCCGCCGCCGCCGCCACCTCCGGAAGAAGTTCCGATGGAGAAGATTGAAAGGTAGGATTTATATTATTGTATATTTATATTTTTTTGTGTTCTATTTTCTTTGTGTATTTCAGGAAATCCCCCGCAGATCAAGTTAACCTCAACTTTTCATTTTAATACATAAATATATTTACGCAAATAAAATATATTGGGATAGGTTAATAGGATTAGCTGTGTAGTGTCGGCTTAGAATAGCACTACCCCATTTCTTCCGGTGGGTGTACGTAAGAGGCGACT
The DNA here is from genome assembly GCA_963576735.1 of Bedellia somnulentella. Classification (NCBI taxonomy): domain Eukaryota; kingdom Metazoa; phylum Arthropoda; class Insecta; order Lepidoptera; family Bedelliidae; genus Bedellia; species Bedellia somnulentella. The sequence continues at coordinate 2,894,424 of OY755178.1, forward strand.
AACGGTATTGGGGCTTTTAAGAGATTTTTGGGCGATGCGGTTGGAGACCCATCACCAACAACCTTTATTTTTACCATCTTTTCCCCACTATCATTTCCAAAAGTGGCTGAGGAATTTCTAATTCCTTAGCTCTGGCTACCCCTTCTAGGGATTAACAGCCGTGAGTATATGTATGGGATAGGTAAAGACTACCTATCACCACTTTGTACAATCCTAGCAAACCTCTTTAACTTCATTTACATTAATCATCATTTCTTCCATTTATCTTCCGAAAGTGGCTGAGGAATTTGTGATTCTGAAGTTCTGACTGCCTCCTCTTGATATTTTTAGTCGTGATAAGTACATATGTTCATACATACATACATATACTCACGGCTATAAATCCCTAGAAGGGGTAGCCAGAGCTAAGGAATTAGAAATTCCTCAGCCACTTTTGGAAGTTGCGTGGGGAAAAGAGATGGTAAAATAAAGGTTGTTGGTGATGGGTCTCCAACCGCATCGCCCAAAAATCCCTTAAAAAGCCCCAATACCGTTAGTCGCCTCTTACGTACACCCACCGGAAGAAAAGGGTTAGTGCTATTCTAAGCCGACACTACACAGCAAATCTATATAATAAATTCTGTTTAATCCTAATAGTTTCCTCAAACGTATCGCCAGTACAAAAGGACAAACCGGGGACACATAGTTCCATAGAAATTGATTATGCAACGAATATAATGATAGGCTGTCCCGCGGCTGATGTGTACTAATTATATATTATAACCGGCGTGCTACTGAGCTATTGTTTTAGCGAGACTTATCCGAGAATTGTGTAGTAAACTATATTATTGGTGCCTGTTATTTATCACGTGTTGGAGGGTGTGAATAGCACTACTGTCAGAGTTGTATTAATTATATTGGTAGCTTTAGATATATTACGTTATAAGTTCGGCATAAACAAATTTACAGTACGAAATCTGTCGGTTCAGCTAGTAAAAATATAAATCTTTGTATTTTTAAATGTCAAATTGTAACTTAATATTAAGATAAAATATTCTTCTGCTTCGGATTCGGAAGGTGTATTATTGTAAGAAAAACACGTAAGAAACTCGACAACACACATCTCAGACGAACTAGAATATCCAAACTACAACCGCTCGGCATAATGATAAAATTTTATATTTTTAAGAAAAATACTGAAATATCAACATGTCCACATATTTCAATCAGTATTCCTAATACGAGCGTAGTTTTTATGTTATATTAGAATAATAGTGGTGTACGAATGATGAATAAAAATATCAACATTATGTAAATGTACCTTTACTCATGCCGTATAAGACTAGCTGGCATGTTGAGAGTGCAACTAAGAATATGCTATTAAACACATGTATATTCACGGCTTTGTGGGCTACACCTACATCATTATTATAAATATATTATATATATAATACTTAAACATACAAATATAAATATTTATAATATAAATTTAATTTAATTAATATATCATATTAATTTGGTTGTATTTATATTTACTTTTATTATATACATTGCGATCGATACTAGTCGGTCGATAATCGATTTGCATATCGATAAGCGGTTCGATGGGATGTGACCCCGTCACTAGTTTTAACAACTTTTATTCTCGCGGGTAGTTTTGAGCTACCGCGATGATGGTTCGAGAAACGTTGCCTAACCAGTCGTGAATCACTTATCGCGATACGTACAGCATTCGTATTATTCTCGTGTTATTTCTAATTAAGCTTAATCCGTGTTGAATATTGTTAATGTCGTTAACTGTTACTTCTTTATTCGCTATTGTATGTGACTGTCTTCCTAATTTGTGTCTGTGTCTGAGCTGTGTAATCTTTCTTCATTGTGCCTTCTAAAATTCATAGTGTGTGTCGGTGAAAAATAAACCTGTCAAACTGTAAGTGACTTTATTATTTTATATTCGCCGACCGGTGAGATAACTCATTACATCTTCACCCCCCTTACGCTATATTGGTGACCCCGACGTAATTTTTACAGTAGATTTATCCCTGGTGCAGCTGAAATTCAAGCACCTTTAAATAATTTGTTAACAGGTTCGATGAAAGGAGCACACCCAGTTTTTATTGAAGGTGAGGCCCTTCAAGCTTTTAATGCCTGTAAAGATAGCCTTGCTAATGCTGCTTTACTAGCTCATCCGGACTGTACGGTTCCACTTGCTTTAGTGACAGACGCTTCTGATAAGGCAATCGGTGCAGTCCTGCAACAACTTAAAAATAATTCCTGGCAACCATTAGCTTTCTTTTCCCGAAAGTTAAGTCCATCGCAGGTGAAGTATTCGCCATACGATAGGGAACTTCTTGCCATATATGAAGGCATTAAGTATTTCCGACATATGCTTGAAGCCCGCCATTTTATTGTCTATACGGACCATAAACCGATTAGTTTCGCATTCCATGAAAGGAAAAAAAACTGTTCGCCTAGGCAGTATAGACATCTGGACTTTATTTCCCAGTTCACTACTGACATTCGGCACATCTCTGGCAAAGACAATATTGTTGCTGATGCTTTGTCGAGGATAGAAGAACTAAGAGCTCCAGTCAGTCTAGAAACTTTAGCTAGCACTCAAGAATCCGATCCAGAGCTAGACAAATTGTTAATCGAAGGATCATCATCATTGCGTCTTGAGAAAATGACTGTTCCTGGTAGTCGTGTTCCCCTGTACTGCGACGTCAGTACACCGACTACTAGGCCTTACGTCCCCAAATTTCACCGCAGGCAGGTTTTTGAAAGCTTGCATTCTTTAAGTCATCCCGGACCTAACGCGTCTGCAAAACTTGTTGCAGAACGGTTTGTTTGGCCCGAGATAAGGAAAAACTGTAGAGAGTGGGCACGAGCTTGCATAGCTTGTCAAAAAGCTAAAGTTACTCGCCATGTTTCCTCCCCTCTAGGTTCTTTTCCCTTGCCTCGGACTCGTTTCAAACAAATCCATATCGATTTGATAGGTCCCTTGCCAGTCTCAGAAGGAAATCGATATTGTCTGACAGCCGTAGATCGATTTACTCGATGGCCGGAAGCTATACCGATAGGTGATATAACCGCTGAAACCGTTGCCAAAGCATTAATTTCAGGTTGGATTTCTCGTTTCGGTTGTCCAACGGACATCACCACCGACCGGGGACGCCAATTTGAATCCGCTTTGTTTTCCGCTTTGGCAAAAACAGCTGGCTTCCAACATAAGCGCACCACGGCCTACCATCCTGCGTGCAATGGTATGATCGAAAGATTTCACCGTCAACTCAAAGCTGCAATTGTTTGTCATGGAAACAGTAAATGGTCAGAGTCCTTGCCATGGGTTTTATTAGGAATCCGAACTGCTTTTAAGGAGGATATCCAAAGTTCTTCGGCAGAACTAGTTTATGGAGAACCACTGCGCTTATCGGGCGAATTTTTCGAATCCGCTGAAGCTGGTTCTACTGACACTTCCGATTTTTCAGTTCGCCTTAAGGACATAACATCAAAATTACGACCTTTCCCCGCTTCACGTCATTGTAAGCCTAAAGTTTTCATATATAAAGAATTAGCCACCAGTGATCAAGTTTTCCTCCGTGAAGACGCATTACGTGGCGCATTACAACCAACGTACTTAGGCCCATATAAAGTTTTAGCGAGGGACGATAAAACATTTAAAATACTTCGAAACGGAAAGGAAATTACAGTAGATCGCGTAGTAGATAGATCGCGTAAAACCAGCCTTCATACTTAACGACCAGACCGAATCACAACCAATTCCAGAAATGTCGAAAAATCACGTCACACGTTCTGGGCGGCAAGTCAGATTCCCAGATTATTATCGCCCATGATGGTCTCTGGAAGGGGGTGATGTGGGCTACACCTACATCATTATTATAAATATATTATATATATAATACTTAAACATACAAATATAAATATTTATAATATAAATTTAATTTAATTAATATATCATATTAATTTGGTTGTATTTATATTTACTTTTATGAAAAAGCGACATGATAGTCCAGTGGGTAGAACACCCGCCCGAAAAACAGAAGGGCGTGAGTTCCAATCCTGGGACGGGCCTACACCAATTTGTCTTTTCTAAAGTCATATGTGTGGTTAATTTATCATGGTTGCTAACGGTGAGGGAAAACATCGTGAGGAAACCCACATGGCTGAGTTGTACTTAGTCATGTGACAGTGTATTCGTACAAAAACGGCGATAGGCCTGCCCCCTATCACGTGAGTACACTGTCTAAGCAAAACGTGGGTACCTTCTCTGGAAACTAGATGGCGCTTGCCATGTGAGTTCAGGAGTATTGGTACCTCTGCCAACCCCTTCGGGGATAAAACGGCGTGAACGTTTATGTTTATGTTTATGTTTTATTATATACATTGCGATCGATACTAGTCGGTCGATAATCGATTTGCATATCGATAAGCGGTTCGATGGGATGTGACCCCGTCACTAGTTTTAACAACTTTTATTCTCGCGGGTAGTTTTGAGCTACCGCGATGATGGTTCGAGAAACGTTGCCTAACCAGTCGTGAATCACTTATCGCGATACGTACAGCATTCGTATTATTCTCGTGTTATTTCTAATTAAGCTTAATCCGTGTTGAATATTGTTAATGTCGTTAACTGTTACTTCTTTATTCGCTATTGTATGTGACTGTCTTCCTAATTTGTGTCTGTGTCTGAGCTGTGTAATCTTTCTTCATTGTGCCTTCTAAAATTCATAGTGTGTGTCGGTGAAAAATAAACCTGTCAAACTGTAAGTGACTTTATTATTTTATATTCGCCGACCGGTGAGATAACTCATTACATCTTCACCCCCCTTACGCTATATTGGTGACCCCGACGTAATTTTTACAGTAGATTTATCCCTGGTGCAGCTGAAATTCAAGCACCTTTAAATAATTTGTTAACAGGTTCGATGAAAGGAGCACACCCAGTTTTTATTGAAGGTGAGGCCCTTCAAGCTTTTAATGCCTGTAAAGATAGCCTTGCTAATGCTGCTTTACTAGCTCATCCGGACTGTACGGTTCCACTTGCTTTAGTGACAGACGCTTCTGATAAGGCAATCGGTGCAGTCCTGCAACAACTTAAAAATAATTCCTGGCAACCATTAGCTTTCTTTTCCCGAAAGTTAAGTCCATCGCAGGTGAAGTATTCGCCATACGATAGGGAACTTCTTGCCATATATGAAGGCATTAAGTATTTCCGACATATGCTTGAAGCCCGCCATTTTATTGTCTATACGGACCATAAACCGATTAGTTTCGCATTCCATGAAAGGAAAAAAAACTGTTCGCCTAGGCAGTATAGACATCTGGACTTTATTTCCCAGTTCACTACTGACATTCGGCACATCTCTGGCAAAGACAATATTGTTGCTGATGCTTTGTCGAGGATAGAAGAACTAAGAGCTCCAGTCAGTCTAGAAACTTTAGCTAGCACTCAAGAATCCGATCCAGAGCTAGACAAATTGTTAATCGAAGGATCATCATCATTGCGTCTTGAGAAAATGACTGTTCCTGGTAGTCGTGTTCCCCTGTACTGCGACGTCAGTACACCGACTACTAGGCCTTACGTCCCCAAATTTCACCGCAGGCAGGTTTTTGAAAGCTTGCATTCTTTAAGTCATCCCGGACCTAACGCGTCTGCAAAACTTGTTGCAGAACGGTTTGTTTGGCCCGAGATAAGGAAAAACTGTAGAGAGTGGGCACGAGCTTGCATAGCTTGTCAAAAAGCTAAAGTTACTCGCCATGTTTCCTCCCCTCTAGGTTCTTTTCCCTTGCCTCGGACTCGTTTCAAACAAATCCATATCGATTTGATAGGTCCCTTGCCAGTCTCAGAAGGAAATCGATATTGTCTGACAGCCGTAGATCGATTTACTCGATGGCCGGAAGCTATACCGATAGGTGATATAACCGCTGAAACCGTTGCCAAAGCATTAATTTCAGGTTGGATTTCTCGTTTCGGTTGTCCAACGGACATCACCACCGACCGGGGACGCCAATTTGAATCCGCTTTGTTTTCCGCTTTGGCAAAAACAGCTGGCTTCCAACATAAGCGCACCACGGCCTACCATCCTGCGTGCAATGGTATGATCGAAAGATTTCACCGTCAACTCAAAGCTGCAATTGTTTGTCATGGAAACAGTAAATGGTCAGAGTCCTTGCCATGGGTTTTATTAGGAATCCGAACTGCTTTTAAGGAGGATATCCAAAGTTCTTCGGCAGAACTAGTTTATGGAGAACCACTGCGCTTATCGGGCGAATTTTTCGAATCCGCTGAAGCTGGTTCTACTGACACTTCCGATTTTTCAGTTCGCCTTAAGGACATAACATCAAAATTACGACCTTTCCCCGCTTCACGTCATTGTAAGCCTAAAGTTTTCATATATAAAGAATTAGCCACCAGTGATCAAGTTTTCCTCCGTGAAGACGCATTACGTGGCGCATTACAACCAACGTACTTAGGCCCATATAAAGTTTTAGCGAGGGACGATAAAACATTTAAAATACTTCGAAACGGAAAGGAAATTACAGTAGATCGCGTAGTAGATAGATCGCGTAAAACCAGCCTTCATACTTAACGACCAGACCGAATCACAACCAATTCCAGAAATGTCGAAAAATCACGTCACACGTTCTGGGCGGCAAGTCAGATTCCCAGATTATTATCGCCCATGATGGTCTCTGGAAGGGGGTGATGTGGGCTACACCTACATCATTATTATAAATATATTATATATATAATACTTAAACATACAAATATAAATATTTATAATATAAATTTAATTTAATTAATATATCATATTAATTTGGTTGTATTTATATTTACTTTTATGAAAAAGCGACATGATAGTCCAGTGGGTAGAACACCCGCCCGAAAAACAGAAGGGCGTGAGTTCCAATCCTGGGACGGGCCTACACCAATTTGTCTTTTCTAAAGTCATATGTGTGGTTAATTTATCATGGTTGCTAACGGTGAGGGAAAACATCGTGAGGAAACCCACATGGCTGAGTTGTACTTAGTCATGTGACAGTGTATTCGTACAAAAACGGCGATAGGCCTGCCCCCTATCACGTGAGTACACTGTCTAAGCAAAACGTGGGTACCTTCTCTGGAAACTAGATGGCGCTTGCCATGTGAGTTCAGGAGTATTGGTACCTCTGCCAACCCCTTCGGGGATAAAACGGCGTGAACGTTTATGTTTATGTTTATGTTTTATTATATACATTGCGATCGATACTAGTCGGTCGATAATCGATTTGCATATCGATAAGCGGTTCGATGGGATGTGACCCCGTCACTAGTTTTAACAACTTTTATTCTCGCGGGTAGTTTTGAGCTACCGCGATGATGGTTCGAGAAACGTTGCCTAACCAGTCGTGAATCACTTATCGCGATACGTACAGCATTCGTATTATTCTCGTGTTATTTCTAATTAAGCTTAATCCGTGTTGGATATTGTTAATGTCGTTAACTGTTACTTCTTTATTCGCTATTGTATGTGACTGTCTTCCTAATTTGTGTCTGTGTCTGAGCTGTGTAATCTTTCTTCATTGTGCCTTCTAAAATTCATAGTGTGTGTCGGTGAAAAATAAACCTGTCAAACTGTAAGTGACTTTATTATTTTATATTCGCCGACCGGTGAGATAACTCATTACATCTTCACCCCCCTTACGCTATAGCTTTATTCTCATCCCGGGGTAGTCAGAGCATCAGAATTTTGTTAAGAGAGAGTTATTGATTAGTTTTTCATTGTCTCACTTGGATTTACTATTACTTAAATTAATACTAGGATAAACAGTAGCCTGTTGTTACATGAGCATTCCTTCGGTGGTCGAAAGGTTTCGGCTTCGGACTCGGCGGTCGCGGGTTCGATACCGCTACCACTTATACACTCACACATTAAATTTGTGAGGTATCCCAGATCCAAAACCTTCAAATGATTCCGTACTACGGGGGACACGTAAAACTTTCGGTTCCCTTTACTATCACGCCATTCTATGTAATTCTATTCGCTATTCTGCCATCACGCACTAGGCCAACGATGTGAACTTTTGCATCCTATTCAGGGTAGGTTTAAGCCCCTCAGTGAAAATATCAATTCCAATAAGGGTAACAAATAAACTCACAAATAAGGGAAAGAAAAATTTTAACACCAGACCGGGACGCGAACCCACGACCTCCGGGTGTACGCCCCTGTCGCTGTGCCAATTGAGCTATCGTGTCAATGGCTTCTAGTGCAAAATTGTTCTTTTCTTTGTTGCTTTTACACTTTATATGTTGTGTTAGAAGTTGAAGGGAATGCCCCTTCCTCCGATTTTCATCATTCACATCATCATCATTTTTTCAAATTCGGAAGTGGAGGTCATGGTTCGATCTCCGCTGGTGTCGAAATTTTTCTTTCCTTTATTTATTAAAAATAATCCCACATGAGTATTTCATGAACAAAAAAAAATCTTAAAATAAACTCACGTTTGCATTTCCTATGTAAATTAAGTATAACTTCGGGTGTGGCTTTGGCATAACTACCTTCTCTTAACAAAGGCCATTACAATAAAATGCAGTGGGCGAAATCTTTTCATCTTAATTTTTAGAGTGAGAGCGTAACCATTTGTAATAATGGACGCCTATTATCAGTTTCCTACTAATTTCTTTTAAAAAAGGTAGGCGTACTAATGGTGAAGAATAAAAATGTATAGATAAACGTGAGGAATGTAAATGAAGTTGAAAAGATTTGCAAGAACTTAAAATATAAATAATAATAAGATCGACATACATATACTAACGACGAAAAACTAATAAAAAGGGGTAGCCAGAGCTTTAGAATATGATATAGAAATTAGTTTCTTCCTAACCGCCGTTCTAGTTGCCGTGTAGTGTCGGCTTAGTATAACACTACCCCATTTCTACCCGTGGGTGATCGTAAGAGGCGACTAAGAGTATAGGGGGCTTTTTAAGTGATTTTTGGGCGATGTAGTTGGAGACCCGTCACCAAAAACATTTATTATAAAACCATCTTTACCCAATCAACTTCTAAAAGTGGCTGAGGAATTTTTCATTCCAAAGCCCTTCTATGGATTTATAGCCGTGAGTATATGTATGTATGTATGTTTCTTCCTAACATAATAGAAACTAATGTCTAACGTAACTAAATGTATGTATCTATGCTTAAATTTTGGGTTAAATAAAAAATCGGAAACATGACCGACCCACCTAAGCTTGGCTCAACTCAACACTAATCGTTTTTTTATGGTTATCCCGAACATATGTCTAACCCCCGGGCATCCCTTACCGGGATTTCTTACTAAAAATAACACGTGTTGTTTTTTTTCGGCTGATTGATTTCGAGCTGAACTATAAAAGAGAAATTTTGCATTATTTTTGGACTTTTGCTTGTTAATTAGAATCTTATACACAAAAGTCTATGTGGAATTCTATTATTTATTGAGATATTATGTATAACATAACATAAACGTTCACGCCGAATATCCCCGAAGGGGTTGGCAGAGGTACTAACACTTCTGAACATCACGTGACTTTGTCACCTGGTGTTCAGAGTACCCACGTTTTGCATGGACAGTGTACTCACGTGATAGGGGGCAGGCCTATCGCCGGTAAAAGTCTATGTGGAATTCTATTATTTATTGAGATATTATGTACTTACAATTTTTTATTTATTAGTGTTTTTTTATCTATCTACAAGTGGTCCGCCCCGGCTTCGCACAGATGTTTTTTTTTACCGCTTATCCCCTACGATATTTAGCGTGATCATATATATCTTTTTCCTGGTTCTAATATACCTCTCCAACAATTTGCTGTCAGATCGGTACATCCATTCTCGTTATAAATAGTGTAACTAACACCACTTTCTTTTATATATATAGATTTATGCTGCCTTTTTTATTCCTTTGAATCCTTTTAACTAGAAATATGATGATACTGAATCATTTTCCTCGCCACTTTGTACAGTCCTGGCAAACTTTTAGCACATAACTTTCATGCATTCATCTTTTGCCTGCTTTTGTGATGAACACATTCTGTATTTTGATCTAAATATGTCATATGGTCGGCCAATCTCTACTGTCTTTGCCATTTATAGGCCGAAAAAGTTTTTAAAGAAAGATTTTTTGTCGGGTGGAACTAATAGTATTATTATAATATTATCCTATATATATATACGTGTGAGGTGTGAGTGTCTGTGTATGTCGTTTATACTTAGGGGAATTATTCATAACCCTAGGATTTTGTCTGAGTTACAACTTATAGTTCCTAGTAGTACTCTGAGACGGCGCAGGGGTAGGTTGTTCGCACTTCCATCGTCGCGGACCAATCTGTCCAGTGAAAATGCTTTTGCTCGTGCATTGAACGCGATGAACCAGGTGTTGATATATTTTCGTGCACGCTGGCTGAATTTACGAAAACTAGTTTGCATTATTTATGTTATGAATAACAGTATATAAGAATCCAGCGTATATGTAGGCTTATAAATATTCTGTATAAATCAGTAGTGCAATATAGCTGTATTAGATCTTGTATCTGTAATGGTTATATTTTTGTGTTTATAAATAAATAAATAAAATATGCCTTTCCATTGGTGACAATGGAGGCGGCTTAGGACAAGGTATTTTAACAAACTGTCTGGTGGGGTTCTTGGAAACTCATCAAAGTAATATCCATAAGTATCTAGGCAATTAATACATCGTTCTAGCTACCCCCATTTGGGATAACAGCTGCCGGATTATAATAAGTTGTAACAAAGAACGATACTTTCGCCGCCGATCTAAGAAACTTGTTTGCAGTAAAAATGCGGGCGCGCTGTTCTTGTGTTGCTAGCACGATCGTTTTGTATTATGAGTTCTTGTATTGCTGAGTGACGGATTAGAATAGCACTACCCCATTTCTTCTCAAGATTTTTGGGCGATGCGGTATTTTGGTCTAATTATGTCATATCGTCGGCTAACCTTTGTCTTTGCCATTTATATACCGAAAATGATTTTGGTCGGGTGGAAATAATACTATTCTATATCTTCTCATGTAATTAAAACAACTATTGATATTCGGATATTTTAATCGCGTGTTATTACATTGTTTTTAAAGCCTGACGTTTCGAAAACTTTTCAGTTATCATGGTCAGTTTTCGAAAAGTTTGGCTTTAAAAAAAATGTAACAACACGCGATTAAAATATCCGAAAATCAATAGTTGTTTTAATTATAATGTGCAATCGTGAAAATCTTAGAAAATACTATCTTCTCATGTGTCAATCGAGGCGGCTAAGGACAAGGTTTTTGTAACGAACTGTCAGGTGGGGTTCTTAAAAACCATCTTCAAAAGTATCTTGGCACTAATTTCAACGCTCTAGCTACCTCGATTTGGGATAACAGCCGCCGGATTATAGTGAGTCGTAAGGTAAAACAAAGAATGATACTTTCGCCGATCTAAGAAACGTGTTCTAAGTTCTAAGAAACGATCGTTTTGTATCACGATTTCTTGTATTGCTGAGTGTCGGATTAGAATAGCACTACACCATTTCTTCCTATGGGTGATTGTAAGATAAAATAAATATAATGAAATAGACAAATAAGGGTATCGGCGCTTTTTTAGTGATTTTTGGGCGATGCTGTTGGAGATCCATCATAAAAAAAATACTATCTTTTCTCTACTTAACCTCCAAAAGTGGATGAAGAATTTTGTGATTCTGGAGCTCTAGCTACCCCTTTTAGGGATTTTAAGCCGTGATTGTATGTATGTATGAAATATAAAAATACATTAATACAATGCCGGACTTCGGCAGAACATGTAAATACACATATATAATTTATTTGACAACCATTCTATTCACGTTTCTTGTAAAGAAATGCATTTTATTATTTTTATAGTAAAAAATCTACCTTCCTTCTAATTGGCCAAAAAAAAATTTTGTTGCTTTTAGTTAAAGTCTTTAATATAATAAATGGAATTAAAATCAATTCAAACTCAATGGTTTTACTCCAATATCAAATGAATCGAATTCCAACCACTTATATAAAACGCTGCACATGCTAGCCCCGCGATTCCGCGTACCGCGTACTCGTGTGCGCATTGTTTTACGCGACCGCTTCCATTAACCGGCGGTACTGGGAAACGATCGCCGTTGTGGAATTCGATAGCTTACGTTTCACTTATACTTACATACATATACTCACGGCTATAAATCCCTAGAAGGGGTAGCCAGAGCTAAGGAATAAGAAATTTCTTAGCCACTTTTGGAAAGTTGAGTGGGGAAAAGATAGTAAAACAAAGGTTTTTAGTGATGGGTCTCGAACCACATCGCCCAAAAATCCCTTAAAAGCCCCAACACCGTTAGTCGCATCTTACATACACCCACCGGAAGAAATAGGGTAGTGCTATTCTAAGCCGGCACTACACGGCCACGTTTTACTTATGTGGGTTACATATGTGGGTTGCCGTGTAGTGCCGGTTTAGAATATCACTACCCCTTTCTAGCCACGGGTGTCGTAGGCGACTAAGGGTAAGGGGCTTTTCTTGTCCCCATCAACTTCCAAATGTGGCTGAGGAGTTTCTAGCTCTGAAGCTCTGGCTACCCCTTTTTGGGAATTATGGCCGTGAGTATATAAGGAGCAGGCAGTATCGGTATTTATCTAGCCGTCTTTTACGCCCGGTACGAGGAAACGATCGGCGCTGTGGAATTTGATAGCTTACGTTTCACTTATGTGGGTTACATGTGTTGGTTGCCGTGTAGTGCCAGCTAAGAATGTCACTACCCCTTTCTAACCACGGGTGTCGTAGGCGACTAAGGGTATGAGAGTTGGACACTCGAACGATACTTTTTTTCTACCCTCCTGTCCTCTATCAACTTCCAAATTTAGCTGAATAGTTTCCACCTCTGATGCTGTGGAATTCGATAGCTTACGTTTTGCTTATGTTAGTTACATGTGTAAGTATGAAGCGGCTGGGTTCTTTGAGGGACGAGACAGAGTATTTATCTGATATGCATATATGTACTATTTGACCACTTTACTTTCATTTATGTATTAAAACCAACGAAGAGGTAATTAGTGATTCCTCAACAACTTTTGGAAGTTCATTGGTAAAACGCCACCAGCCAAATAGCCCAACCATAACTTAAAAACCCTCTATACATACCCAAGTTGCATCTCGCAACATACGCGGGACAAAATGATTAAGTGTTTTTTAAACATAACATAACATAAACGTTCACGCCGAATATCCCCGAAGGGGTTGGCAGAGGTACTAATACTTCTGAACATCACGTGACTTTGTCACATGGTGTTCAGAGTACCCACGTTTTGCATGGACAGTGTACTCACGTGATAGGGGGCAGGCCTATCGCCGTTTTGTACAAATACACTGTCACATGACTAAGTGCAACTCAGCCATGTGGGTTTCCTCACGATGTTTTCCCTCACCGTTAACAACCGTGATAAATTAACCACACATATGTCTTTAGAAAAGACAAATTGGTGTAGGCCCGACCCGGGATTTGAACACTAGTCGCTTGCACGTCAACCGGTGTTCTACCCACTGAGCTATCACGTCGTTTTTTAAAGTCGACACACAACAGTTTTATTGTGATCTATCCGTTTTATGATATAAAAATGATGAAGATCGTAACTTTTGATCTATACCATACGAAGTTCTTACGAAGTTACGACTTTTCATTTAACTGACTAGGTGTTGAAATAAGTCATTCTATAGTTGTATTCGTCATGTAGAATCACGTGGCCAATTCTAAACAACGACACGTGTTAGTCAATCAGATAACCTCATAAAATAAATGCAATTTAATATTCATGCCATAATTCCCGAAAGGGCTGGCACGGGTACTAATACTTCTTAACACGTCTACGTTTGACCTCATTATGTGGCTGTAAATTTAAAACTATTAATTAGTGACCAAAATTGTGGTTTAGACAATAGACTACAAAAATACTAACAAATATATTTGACCTTATTATATTATAACATACATACATATACTCACGCCATTAGTTCCCATTGCGGTGGTAGTCTAAGACTATCGATCGCCACTTTGCATGACTGTGACAAATCTCTCGAGTTTCATCCACATTCATCAATAATTTCATACAGGCTATTTTATTTATCTGAACGTGTTCAACGTGGTTATCCCCTAATAAATAAAGAATAAATAAAGGAAAGAAAAATTTCGACACAGGCGGGGATCGAACCCGCGACCTCGGGTAAACGCCCCGGACGCTCTGCCAACTGAGCTACCGTGTCAGTTGGCTGCCAGTGCGAAATTCTTCTATCCTTTATTTCGTTTACACGTTTAAGTAGTGTTTGTTTAAGTAGTGTGTAGAGGTCGCTGGTTCGATCCCTGCCTGTGTCGAAATTTTTCTTTCCTTTATTTATTCTTTATTTATTAGTAATAATCCCCACATGAGGTTTTCATGAACAAAAAGATTTGAATTATGTGGTTATCCCCTACCTGCATTACCAGATAAAACTATTTTAAAATGATGTTCTTGTTAATTTGATTACAGAGCATTACCATATGCTTTTTAAGTGACTCTTGATCCTAATTGACATTGAGATTATAATTAGCGTATGCAAATAAGTATTGATGTGATTTAATAAAATATTACATACATACATACATATACTCACGGCTATATTTCCCTAGAAGGGGTAACCAGAGCTAAGGAATTATAAATTCCTCAGCCACTTTTGGAAGTTGAGTGGGGAAAAGATGGTAAGAATAAAGGTTTTTGGCGATGGGTCTCCAACCGCATCGCCCAAAAATCCAATAAAAAGCCCCAATACCCTTAGTCGCCTCTTACGACACCCGTGGGTAGAAAGGGGTAATATGGATTTATAGCCGTGAGTATATGTATGTATATGTATGTAATCTGAAACCAAATTGATGCCAAAAATAATTAAAAGCCCAATAGTTTCAGAAGTCTCATACAACACGCACAGAATGAAATACAGTAGTGGCTTTTAAGCCACCATACGGTTTACTGATAAAAAAGTCACCTATTTTAATAACTGAAGCTGTTGTTAAATGTATATATAGAATGTTATTGCGAGAAAATGAAAATAAGTATTATCCCTCTTCCCGAGGGTATAGTACGGGGCCAATTAAGGTTAGGAGGCTTATGTCGGGTTTCATTTGCGCGACTCGCAAAGTAAATTTAAAAATGTGACAATTTTCTAAACAATTTTCTCATTGCATTTTCATTACTATTTCTAGTACTGTAATATTTCATGTTCCCTTTGTGACTCGATCTATACCTTCGACTCGGTTTTACATTATTCAAGAACCTACATTAACTCAATGTGGAATTGATAAAGTCAACTTATGAAGTTCGAATTTAATATTATTTCGTATGGTTGTGAAGATATGAATGGGGCTGTTTTTTTTCTGGGTTTTTGTATAAGTTTATTTGTTTCTAGTTGATCACGAACATATTTTTATTTCACCGTAATTTTGCAGTTTTATCGCTAGCTTGTGACTTCTTTTCGCTCTCCATTGATATTATTTCAGTATATCAAATCTAATTTCTTATTCCTCAGCTCTGGCTGCCCTTTCTCGGGATTTATAGCTATGAGTATATGTAAGTATGCATGTACTAAATCTAAGTTGGAATTCAATAGCCCAACTTAGATATATGTTTTTAAACTAGTGCATACATATACTCAGGGCACAAAAAGGGGTAACCAGAGCAACGGGCAACCACATTGCGAAGTTAATAGGGGACAAGATGGTAGAAATAAAGTATCGTTGGTGATGGGTCTCCAACAGCATCGCCCAAAAACCACTTTAAAAAGTCGCCTCTTACAATACCTACGGGTAGAAAGGGGTAGTGAGTGACATTCTAACCCGGCACGACACGGCAAAATAAAATTTATACTTCGTAATAAAATAACAGCCATGGAACAGCTCCCATTGTTTATAAAATATGAGCAAATCCGTGTGTATTTGCGGCTGTGACGTCACACCATCGAAAGCGTGCAACTGCAAACGAAATATTGATTATTTCGTCCGTGACTTTGTAAACTTTTGCTATTTTAGAACGATTCTCTTTAAACGATCACGTGTCGGTGATTGTTCAAGCTCTGTTTTTGGAAGAGGTAGTATAGTATAGTTCATGGCTTAGATAGTTTCGCTCTTTTATCGCGCCGCCTTGTCTAGGCGCATGCCCCGGAACGTCACAGGATCATCATAAACTTAAGAGCGATGCTCTTGTCGGTGTAACACTCTCCAGTCACTTCTATTCAATGCCAGGTACTTGATCTCTTGGTAAGACATGACGTCCACATTTTCTATGATTTGATCCATATATGCTCTTCTTGGCCTTCCCCTTCCTCACTTTCCTTCTATCTTTCCCTCAATCACAGGATGCCCTCTCATAAACAAAGGCACTGCGGCCGACGTACACCCGCAAGCAAAGTTGGCGAATTTGGTATACTGATGTTTTGGTATGGACTTAAGATCGTGATGGTGTTGGATCTTTTTTTTAAATACAGGTAGTAATGATTTTGCAATTTTAAGTGATGAAAAATTATAATTGTCTAGTTTGCACCAAGGTTGTCTGAATTACTTATTTATACAATAACCAAAAGTGCGTGCGGGTGCACCGACACTATCAAAGCGTATGAACTATAAAGAGATCAGACAAGATGATGAAATAAAGAGGAAGGGAGAGAAATGTATAAAAATGCTAGGTAGGACATAGGATGGATAACACATTTATATTATGTCAACATAACACCACATAATAATACAAAATAATACATTAAGTGAAAAAATAATATGTATTAAGTGTAAAAATTAAGTGCTATGGTAACACAAACTAGGTCCTACTTAACTCAGCGCTTGATATTGCCAAGTGGCAAAACACTGGTTTTCAGTTAAGGCCTAAACTACTCTACACATTCTGCAACCACGGAATACTATTTAAACAATAGCTTGCAGGATGTTGTTGGGGCTGGCCCGCACCCCCTGCAGCAGGGAGGCGGCGCGGGCATTATGAAAATGCAGTGTTTTTTACATTTTTCACCAAGTTTTTGATGAAGTCCCCTTGTTAGTTATCCTTAAAACACCTTTTATTTAATAATATTTTGCTTTTCATCTAGTATTTGATTTTAATACAACTTAATACCAAGTTCACCCCTTTGAGGCCGATAATATATATTTGTAACTCTTAAATATAAAGAGGTAATAAAATACAAATTGTTAAAAAAATCCTTAGAATTACTGTACAACATACGGTACGGTAGGGATAAAATTTACCATATCATTTAATGTTAAATAGATGATATGATAGATAAATCTAATAGGAAGATAATTAAATTCACCTTAAGCAAAAACATAGGTGTCTTCAAGAGTAAAACCATATCTAATCACTACGAATATAAACAGCTAGTTAGCTTTGTAAATGTGAAAAGTAAATTCAATTTATTTAATAGCAGCGCGAGAGAATAGGCATCAACACTGAATATCTAAGAGGAGCCTCGTTAGCCACTCATAGCGAGACCCTCCACGACGATTCTATTTCAATCATATTCATCACGAATGCCTTCAATATCACTGGTCAACAAAAATTTGTAACAAGAAAGGTGCTTACTAATATTGAATTACCTACCTACCCTCATATAAAAACTATATTTACTTTGATTCCATCAGGTCTTGTTTTCGTGTTACAGCCACTATATTATACATACTTTATACCACTATGTACCACTGGGCGAGGCTTGTAATATAAAAGTATCTTGTGAAACTATTAAATCTATCTATTATTTTATCTTGGAAAAGATTCAACATAACGAACACAACTGGAAAGTTTGTGGAGATTTGAAGGTAATTGCCCTAATATTAGGATTACAACTAGAATACACAAAATACTGTTGGTGTGTTTGTGAGCGGGACAACAGAGACCGAAAAAATCATTATGTTAAGAAAGACTGGCCTAAACGGAAATTCCTTACCCCAGGACAAACAAATATAAAAAAATCCCCCTTTAGTGCAGCCGAATAATATATTTACACATAAAACTCTCATGATTTTTTTTGTTAAAGCTATGATTAAGGCTTGTGATGGTTTTTTATACTTAAAAGAAAAAATCTCTAAACTGAGCGAAACAAAGATTATTGGTCTTCAAATCAGGCAATAAATGAAAGATGACATATTTTTAAAAATAACTAAGCGATTTGGAAAAATCTGCTTGGGAATCTTTTATGAAAGTGACTCAAAATTTTCTCAGAAGCCACCGATCGAATGACTATGAAAGTATTGTTGAGGAACTTTTGTCTACGTATAAGGTTTTAGGGTGTAATATGCCATTAAAAATACATATTCTGTTAAATACTTTATCGGTTCTACGGTTTGCCATGCACATCTCTAGTTTAAAAATAGCTTAGCAATAAGGACATCTCTATTATCTGTCTAGATGGTCTGTGGTGAAAAATAAAATGAAGAATACGTGCCTTAATAATGTTTTATTTAAAATCTATCAGCAGAGCGTGGTTATTGATCTAAAATGTGTAGAAAAGTGAAAAGAAAATAATAAATAAGGTTATGAAAGTGGAAAGTGAAAGAAAAAACAAAATTCAAAGAAATACTTAGCATCAAAGAAATTTGTAAGAAGGATAAATAAAAATATGGCGTCTACGGCGTCGTCGAATACTTTTGTATTTCCTAAATTGGGAGAAGGAATTAGTTTTTCTAACTGGAAATTCCGTATGAAATTAATATTGGAGGAAAAAGGTCTTGTTTTATTAAATACTGTAACCTCTGAACAAGAAAAAAGTAGCGATGCCAAAGCAAAGTCGCTCATCGTTTCTTGCGTGAACGATAGCCATCTTGAATCTCTAAAAATGTGTAGAACTGCTGCGGAAATGATGCAAAAATTAGAAAATATTTTGGAAAGAAAAAGTTCTTTTAAAAGATTAATTTTAAAAAAGAAATTGCTGTCCATGAAATATACGAGTAACGGAAAAATGCAAGAACACATTCAAAACTTCGATGCCGTGATAAATGAATTGGAGTCATGTGGTTGTAAAATGGAGGAAGATGATAAAATATGCCACTTGCTTTTAACTTTACCCAGTGAATATGACATAGTCATCGCGACAATAGAATCAATAGATGATTTGAAAATGGATTTGGTGAAATCAAAACTTTATGATGCTGAACTTAAACTAAAAGAAAAAGGAAATGATAGTGTTGATGGGACATGTTTTATTACGTGCTACAATTGCCACAAACTCGGACAAAAGTCATTTGAATGTCCAAATAATAGAGGGAACCACAGAGGTCGTTATAGAGGAAGATTTAAAGGAAGAGTAAGAAGAAGAGGTTTTCAGAGAGCACAATTAACCGAAGCAGAAGAAACTAATATGATATTTGTTGCCGAGGGTGAAGCGCAAGTGTCTGAAGAAGAAAATAAAAATGAAATAAATTTTGTTGTGGATTCGGGTGCGACTCATCATTTCGTTCAAGAGAAGAACCAAAAGTATATGACAAATATAACAGAACTGGATACAACAATGTACATAAAGATAGCAAATGGTCAGATACTGGAATCTAATAAGAAAGGTATTCTACGAGTGTCATGCCAGAACTATAAAATAAGTATTGAAGCGCTTATAGTGAAAGGATTGTCGCACAATTTACTGTCAGTGAGCAAATTAATGGAAAAAGGTTATGACATACTATTTAAAGAAGGAAAATTGAAAATATTCAAAGGAAATAACAAAATATTTGGAGAAAAAATTGGAAAATTATATGTATTGAAGTTTGAAATGATTAAATATAAAAATATTGAAAACTGCAACAAAGCAAATGTAAGTAATAATATATGGCATGAACGGCTTGGCCACTTGAACAGAAAAAGCTTGAAATTGATGAACTTGCCTTGTAGTGAAGATATGTGTGATGCTTGCATGAGAAATAAAAGTACTAGACTACCATTCAAGCCTATTCTGAGAAGAGAAACAAAACAAGTTGGAGAATTGATACACAGTGATGTGGTCGGGCCAATGAGAACTGAAACTCAAGAAGGATATAGATACTTTCAAACAATTTTAGATGACTACTCTCACTTTTGTCAAACATATTTACTAAGGAACAAATCGGAAGCAGCGAATAACCTAAAAAATTATATAAACAATTTAGAGAGACAAAGAGCAATAAAAGTGAAGAGAATTCGATGCGACAACGGCGGAGAGTATACATCAAATGTTTTAAAACAATTCTGCACAGAAAAAGGGATACAGATAGAGTATACTTTACCATACAGTCCTCAGTCAAATGGGAAGAGTGAACGTATGAATAGGACAATATTTGATAAAGCTCGTACTATACTAGAAGAATCAAATCTACCCAGGAAACTATGGGGCCATGCTGTATTGACAGCTACATTTTTAATAAATCGGTGTCCCTCGAAGGCGATCAACAATGAAATACCAACTAAACTTTTTGGAAGTGAAATGATGCTTAATAGACTAAAGCCATTTGGATGTAAGGGGTGGATGGTTATCTTACCAAGACAAGACAAACTCAACCCAAGAGCAAAAGAAGTGAGACTAGTTGGTTATACGAGAAATGCATACAAAGTCTGGGATCCATTGACAGACACTGTTTCATTAACAAGAGATATAAGATTTGATGAATCTGACAACCGTTATAACCCTAAAAAGACAAATGAAGACAAAAATTACTATTACCAGTTTGAAGAAAATGAAACTGGAAAGGAAATTGAAACAAAGAATAAAGAAAATATAACAAACAACACAGAAAATAATGAAGAAAATGTAACAAACAACACAGGAAATGAAAATCAAAAGGAAAATGAAGAAGATCAAAATGAAAAAAGAACAGATAATCAAGAAAAACCCACAACAAGATCAGGAAGAGAAATTAAAAAACCAAATTACATAAAAGACTATGAACTATATGAAGCATATTGTTTAATAAGCATTGATGAAGAACCACAAGACTACCAAGAAGCTATAAAGAAAGGGTGGAAAGAAGCAATAGAAAATGAACTGAAAGCACATGCAAAAATGAATACCTGGACTATAACTGACTTACCAGCTGATAAGAAGGCTATTGAAGCTAAATGGGTGTTTAAACTGAAAGAAAATAACATAAAGAAAGCAAGACTGGTAGCGAAAGGGTTTCAAATCAAAGAACCAGATGATTTCGGTAAGAACTATGCACCAGTGGCTAGATCATCAACTGTAAGAACATTTCTTGCTCATGCCGTTCACAAAGGTTGGTCTATAAGACAATTGGATGTCCCAACTGCGTTCCTGAATGGAAATTTAGATTCAGAGATATATATCAAGCCACCAGAGGGCGTCGAAGTCGCCAACAACAAAGTGTTAAAGCTAAATAGAGGCTTGTATGGACTGAAAGAAAGCCCTAAGGTGTGGAATCAACGATTCAACGAGTACATGGAAGAGAAAGAATTTAAGAGATCACAAAACGACTTTTGTTTATACATTGGAAATAATACATGGCTTTTGATATATGTCGACGACATACTTATTACTGGATGTGAAGAAAACATAGAGAAAATAGTAAAAGACTTAAAACAGGAATTTCAAGTAAAAGATTTTGGCTCACCTAAAAATTTTCTTGGAATGGAGATAGAAAGAGTAGAAAATAGCATGAAAATAACTCAGAAAAGACAGATAGATAAAATGCTTGAAAAATTTAATATGACTCAGTGCAATGGAACATTAACACCGCTTACTAAAGGATATCAGTTTGATAATACAGAAGATATACTAGAAAACATTCCATACCGACAATTGATTGGGAGTCTACTATATGTATCAACTACCTCTAGACCAGACATATCATTCTCAACAGCATATCTAAGCCAATACTTGGAAAAACCAAGTCAAAGCCTATGGATTCAAGCCAAAAGAATCTTAAGATATTTAAAAGCTACAGCGGATCAAGGACTTGTATATGAAAGAGAAAACAAAGAATGTTTGGAAACATATTCAGATTCTGACTGGGCCGGTAACAGTACTGATAGAAAAAGTGTTTCTGGAAGTGTTACAATGTATAATGGGAATGTTGTCTCATGGTTCTCCCGAAAGCAACCATGTGTAGCTCTTTCAACGGTCAAAGCTGAATATGTGGCAGCGGCAACTAGTGTTTGTGAACTCCTTTATGTGAAAGGACTTTATTGTGACTTTAATGGACAGAACAGTGAAGTGAAGTGTGTGCTCTATATGGACAATAAAGGTGCAATTCAACTAGCCAAATCTTTTGAAAATAGTAAACGGACAAAACACATTGACATCAAAACTCATTTCATTAAAGACTTAATTTCCAAAAAGGTTATTGATGTGGATTACATTTGTTCAAATGAAAACTTGGCAGACTTGTTTACCAAAACCCTATGTAAGGATAAGCTAAATTCATTAAAAAATTACTTAAACATTTTCTGATTTGCTAAAACTAGAAAAATTACTCTAAAACTTGTTTTTACTGTATTTTACTGTGTGTTTTTTTTTTAAAATTGTTTTTAATTTTTTTTGTGTCTTAGTTTTAATTTTTAAATTGTAATGAGTATGGGGTATGTATGGCAAATTTTTTTTTGTTAATTTAAGCTCATAAGCTATGCTCTTAAGCGATCTCAAGTCAGGTCAGACTTTCAATCGAGGGTGGATGTTAAATACTTTATCGGTTCTACGGTTTGCCATGCACATCTCTAGTTTAAAAATAGCTTAGCAATAAGGACATCTCTATTATCTGTCTAGATGGTCTGTGGTGAAAAATAAAATGAAGAATACGTGCCTCAATAATGTTTTATTTAAAATCTATCATATTCTACATTTACATTTAGACTTCTTTCTTGAAAATCTGGGCGCCGTTAGTGATGAACACGGTGAAAGATTCCACCAAGATATTTCTACTATAGAAAAAAATATATCAAGGCAAGTGCAAGCACGTATGCTGGCGGATTATTGTTGGATATTACAACGAGACGTCCCTGAAGCAAAATATAGAAGAAAATCTTACGGTTATCACGATTTTATTATTGCAATATAGAGGAATGAAATTATCTAAAATGTTTAAAAATCGAATTACAAATAAAATATTCGTATTTGGAACTTTTTGATTTTATTTCTATTATCCTTATCCTTGTTCGAAACATAACTAGACAAAAGTTTTCATGTTACAAACAAAAACTGTTTTTTTGTTGACCAGAAGCGAAATTACAGTTAACTAGCCACATTTGCAGTATAATAATATAAATAAGGGAAATTACAGTAAATTAAACAAATTCACAACTAAAAAATTAGATTACATTAATAAATAACTGAAGGCAAGGGATTTCCCTTAAAGAGGTAGTTAGAGCTTATTAGAAATTCTTCAGTAACTATTGGAAGTTGCTTTTGGAAGTGATGGGTCTCCAATTGCATTGCTCAAAAATCCCTTAAAAGCCCCAATACCGTTAGTCGCATCTTAAATAAAATAAATATATACGGACATATTTTACACAGATCAAGTTAGCCCCAAACTAAGTAACACAAACATAGTAAAAGATCTGTCCCAGATACTCTTTGGAGGACGGCCATTTGTGTTTCTTTCAACAGGACTCTGCATCTGCTCATAAAGCTAAAACAACTCAGGAGTAGTTTGAGCGCCAGAATGTCGAGCTATTAAGGCATCAAGATTGGCCCTCATCTAGCCCTGACCTCAATCTACTGGATTACAAAATTTAGTAGGAATTGGAGAAGAAGGTCTGTTCTAAACCTCATAAAAAAATTGAGCAGCCTAAAGTCATCATTGACTAAAGCAGTGACCGATATCGACATGAATATGGGCCGTGCTGTTATTGAATTCTGGCCGCTAAGATTGAAGGCTTTTGTGAAAAGTAGTGGCAATCGTTTTGAATAAATTATGTGTTAAATGTAAGCTAATTAAATAACCTTTTATTTGAAAAAAAAAAAACTTTTTTTAGTGATTTACTGTGCAGTGTCTGCTTAGAATATCACTTCCCATTTTTAACCGTGGGTATTTGTAAAAGTCTTCATTTTACAATCATCTCCCCACTTTAGTTTCAAAAGGGGCGGACCAATGTCTTATTACGAAGCTTTGGTCACCCCTCCATGGTGAGTTGATCAATTATGAGTATAATATTAACAAAATCTGTATTGTCCTAGAACCCCCCCGGCCCCGCGCCCCGCAGCGCCCGCAGGCGACGCCCGCTCCAACCTGATGGAAGCTATACGGAAGGCGGGGGGAGCGGGGAAAGCGAGGCTTAAGTCAACTAATGTTGCGACGGAAAAGGTAGGTGGTTTTTTTTTGTAAATTATGTTGTTTTTAGAGGAGTTTTAGAGGTGATCTACGCAATAGTCCAATGAACAAATATCTAGGAAAGCTGTCTTCTGGACGGTCCTTCGTGCATCAATATATCTACTCGTCTGATTCTAATTTATTTAACTGTTTTCCACTATCCAACTTTTATAGTTATCTTATCCCTGTCAAATTTATTCCCTGATGGCAAGGCTTTGACTAGGCTCACGGACTGAGAGGGGTTTGAGTATTTAGAGACAATACATCATAGTATAAAGATCTTTGACTATAAACACTATAGACAGAGTCATAATGCAACGGGAGAGTGCCTCTTTTAGATAGCAATATTTTTCCCTGTAATGTTGCGATCACTAGAAAACAATTACCCCAAAATACTATTATCACCATTCTAAAAGCTACTTTTTAATTTAAAATTGATTACGTCAATTTATTGTTTAATTAAAGGTTTACTGTTTACTATATTATTTCCTGCAATCATATAATTATACATACTTGCTCCTAGTATTATACAATCTTTTTTGTTTAATTTTACCATTTATACTGATGTTTTTTAATGCGCAAAAAGGCAGCGTCATTGCTCTGCAGAGTTCGGGCTAGCTCTAACTCCATTCTGAAAACCATCGCAGGAAGGTAAGACTAGCCAATCTTTCGTCATCTCTCCAATGTATTGGTTAGGGGGAATGAGGGGCAAATTTATAGAAACTGATTTTATGTTTAATTGAGTTTTAGTTTTGATTTAATTTAATTTTTAATTTGATCTAAATTGTAATTTATTTTTATTTTGTTTTGATTTAAATCGTAATTTATTTTAATTTGATGTAATTGTTGATTAAATTTCATTTTAATTTTTAATACTAATATAGCTCTTAAGTGTTACTAATATAAATGGATCCATTGATATCTGAAATAAATAAATTATTATTATTATTAATACACCGTGAAATCTAAAGCATTGTAATAACTATCAGGGATGAATCTTCCCATGTTTACGAATAAATTTTTGTACGGGACTAACTTTGTTACATACATACATATACTCACGGCTATAAATCCCTAAAAGGGGTAGCCAGAGCTAAGGAATTAAAAATTCCTCAGCCACTTTTGGAAAGTTGAGTGGGGAAATGATGGTAAAATAAAGGTTGTTGGTGATGGCTCTCCAACCGCATCGCCCAAAAATCCCTTAAAAGCCCCAGTACCGTTAGTCGCCTCTTACGTACACCCACCGGAAGAAATGGGGTAGTGCTATTCTAAGCCGACACTACACAGCAAAGTTACACGACACTAACTTTGTTACTGGACAAAAAAAAACAGCTGTTCCATAAGTGCAAGTTATGTAAATATCATACGGGTCATCATGGGTATAGTGGGGTCTATGTTTGTATTTTGAAAAATAAAAGACAGCACTATTTTGTACATGAGTTTTATTGCATTATTTACTATTGACCTTTAAACAAAATCAGTTTCGTGTGAAAATTTCGAATTCATTCGTCTATTTCAGTCACATTTTTCAAAAGATGATGTATTCGTACATCTAAGTATTTTAAAGCTATAGCCTTTATTAACAGCACAAGGTGGTTTTCGAAAGGATTTTGCTCTCTGATGTGGTCGTTTAATGTCGGAAATATTCTTTTACCTAATTTCTTTTTCAAAACAACTGCGACTATTTGAGCCAAAGCTTAGTCTTTGGACAAAAACGAGGTGCCTTTCAATTTTATAGTATGCCTCAAAACTTTGGTTGATTTCCAATTGCATCTTCCAGTGGCCGCAATCCATTTTTCTCGTAGATTCGGGTCTTTAGGAAAACTGTAATGAATACGAAGAAATTAAATAAATATAACAAATTTATTACTTACTAATTCCGTAGATAACAATTGGCAATCATTCAGCGTCGCTATAGCGCGACGAAATACATAATACGAGGGCTGCTATTTATGTATCCGGAACTGGCCACTTACAGAACAATAATTTAAAAAGTAATTACATCATTTAAAAATAGAACTCTTTAGCTTTAGAATACATTTATTTTTATGTGACTGTCAATTGTTTTCACATCGTAGCGTCATTTTGAAAATTGCGTGTCTTCACCACCATGGATTTAACTCGTGAACATTTTCGTGCCATGATTTTTTACGATTTTCGGCGTGGTCTAACTCAAAAACAGTGCATCGATCAGCTTACTTCGACTTTTGGGGATGAAGCACCCTCAAAGACCACTGTGTATCACTGGTTTAGCGAGTTTAATCGTGGACGATCTAAGCTTACTGATGAAATTAAAGAAGGTCGCCCTAAAACGGTCGTTGTACCTCAAAACATCGATGCTGTCCGGGAACTAATAACTCAAGATCGTCATGTTACATATCGTGAGATAGAGGCATCTCTGGGCATTAGTATGACGAGCATACATAAGATACTTCATGAACATTTAGCTGTAAAAAAAATTTGCTCCCGTTGGATTCCGCACAACTTGAGTATTGATCAAAAACAGGCTCGTGTCGATTGGTGCAAAGAAATGTTAAAAAAATACAACCGTGGTGCGTCAAAAGCTGTTTATAATATCTACACAGGTGACGAATCTTGGATCTACGCTTACGACCCCGAAACTAAGCAGCAGTCCACGGTGTGGGTGTTCCAAGATGAGCCGAACCCAACAAAAGTTATTCGTGCAAAAAGCACATTGAAGCAAATGGTCGCTTGTTTTTTTGGTATAAATGGCCATGTAGCTACAGTGCCTTTAGAGAATCGTAAAACTGTTAATTCGGAGTGGTATACGACCATTTGTTTGCCGGAAGTCTTTGAACAAATAAGAAAGACTAACCGACAACGTAGAATCATTCTGCATCACGACAATGCTAGCTGTCACAGGTCGGCCGTCACAACTCAGTTTTTAGAAGCTCAAAAGATCGAATTGACAGGTCATCCGCCGTACAGCCCTGATTTGGCACCCAATGATTTTTATTTATTTCCAAATGTGAAGAAAAAATTACGTGGTCAACGTTTTTCGAGCCGCGAAGAGGCAGTCGATGCGTTCAAAATGCACGTTTTGGAGATACCTCAGTCTGAGTGGAAAAAGTGCTATGAAAATTGGTTTCAACGCATGCAAAAGTGTATAGATCTGAGCGGCGAATATTTTGAGAAGCAATAAAACCATATTAATTGATATATGTTTGTTTCTTTTTTTTATTCCGGATACATAAATAGCAGCCCTCGTATACTCACTCATTAACATTAGTTTACTAATTTGAAAATTTTACCCTAACGACAGGGTAGGATGAAAACGTGAATTATGGGAACACTGAGATACTGCATATTTTTAGGTTATGCTATTAAAAAATTGCTCAAAATAACTAAAGAAAACGCTAGTAATCTAGTTTAACGTAATTAACATTTGAATCACTTTTTTTCTGATCGCGCAATGTATTTATTATGTATTTATCTGTAGAAAAACATTAAAAAACTCACTCACTTGTGGAAAGTCAATCCTTCGATGTGTTTTTCGCTGCGGCTTCCGCAGCCAAGCACGCTACACCCAACCATACCTCACTAAATAATAAGTTTGACTAATGGAGTCTCTTTTATCACAATAACAATATACAAATGAATAAAATCTTTCTCAAAATCAAAAGAAAACCAAAATCGCTCACAAGTCGACGCTTTGTTTGTCAAGCTTTAAAAGCGTGACATCAACAAAACGGGTTACGCGATAGAGATGACAATAAAGATTTTGTGTCTCTTTTTAACATATAAGAACTTAAATAAGGGCTTCTCTTTTTAAAATGGATGACGTAACATCGCTCTATCTATAGTGTTCATAATCAAAGATAAAGATCTATTTTATTTCGAGTAAACAGCGGTTGCCATCGATAAACATAAGTTGTTAATCTAAGAAGCAACCAACAGAATTTGGCTCTCAAAATATGTTTTCGGAAGGTAACTGTTCGACCCGCTAAAACTAAGCAAAATAGGGATATTTTAAGTTTATTCGATTTAGTACATAATTCATGTTCAACCGATTCTTTCATAAGCAATTTAGTTTAATTTGGTTTGTATGAAACGCCCGAAGAAAACTTATAGCGAAAATTACGTGACTTCGGTTACTTATACTTATAACGCACCAAACATATCTCTGAAATGAAGGCAAGTAATATCAACAGCATATCCGAAAATCATGAAAGTCAAACTATGTTGACTGGTGGTGAAATATTACCCCTCTTTGTATGTAAAATACATAAAAGCCCCACAATCCACAAAAACACTCTTTTGAAGTATATTAGAAATATTGCTGTGTAGTGTCGGCTTAAAATAGCACTACCCCATTTCTTCCGGTGGGTGTACGTATGAGGCGACTAACGGTATTGGGGCTTATAAGGGATTTTTGGGCGATGCGGTTGGAGACCCATCACCAACAACCTTTATTTTACCATCTTTTCCCCACGCAACTTCCAAAAGTGGCTTAGGAATTTATAATTCGTTAGCTCTGGCTACCCCTTCTAGGGATTTATAGCCATGAGTATATGTATGTATGTAGAAATATTGCTGTGTAGTGTCGGCTTAAAATAGCACTACCCCATTTCTTCCGGTGGGTGTACGTAAGAGGCGACTAACGGTATTGGGGCTTTTAAAGGATTTTAAATCCTGCCGACCCCAATCAATATAATTGGTTGAACCTATGAAATTATTATATTCTCGCTGATTCTCGATAAGCGTACAAATTCGAAATTAAAAATTGGAAGTTAGTCCAAATCGAGTTAAAAGGAGTCGTTTACATACATACAGGTGAAGCTAATTATCATTTAAGCGTGTTAATAAAAATACGAGCAACTGTACAAAACGCAAACGTGGTACAAACTAACAATTTGGAATCTCGTGCTCAACACTTTAGAAATTGTAATTTTATGTATAATTAGTCGTAAACAGATATAAAGGTGGTTTCTTCGAATCCCCATTTGGTAGCTAGTCGAAGGTTTTCTCGGAATTAGAAACGGAAGCGTGTTTGTCGTACTTACTATGAATTTTGTTATATTTTTGTGACGCTTTCTTGCGGCATTGAGTTGATTGCGATGTTTGAAATTTCATCTCGTTGTTTTTGTGATTATATCATCGAAAGGTTGGCAGAGGTATTAATCTATCGATAAGAAAAAAACTTAAATAATAGTACATACATACATATACTCACGGCTATAAATCCCTAGAAGGGGTAGCCAGAGCTGAGGAATTAAAAGTTCCTCAGCCACTTTTGGAAATTTTAGTGGGGAAAAGATGGTAAAATAAAGGTGTCGGTGATGGGTGTCCAACCGCATCGCCCAAAAATCCCTTAAAAGCCCCAATACCGTAAGTCGCCTCTTACGTACACCCACCGGAAGAAATGGGGTAGTGTTATTCTAAGCCGACACTACACAGAAGAAGAAGAAGAATGAAGACATAATAATAATAAACAAATAACCCATAGATTCAGCATTGGAAATTCTTTAGCTTTTATTTTAATATTTGAATTTATAATATTCTCACATTATTCTGCATATGAGTAAACCGATTGAATATCAATCCAATAAAAAAAGTTAGGCAATTGGTTACTTTAACATACATACATACATATACTCACGGCTGTAAATCCCTACAAGGGGTAGCCAGAGCTGAGGAACTAGAAGTTTCTCGGCCACTTTTGGAAAGTTACTTTAACACTGGTTTAAAAAGTTTTATTTTGATGTTACGTGACATTCAGACGTATTAATACCTCTGCCACCCTTTCAGCACTAGGCTAATAGTCATATGAACATAAACATATACTCACGGCTATAAATCCCTAGAAGGGGTAGCCAGAGCTAAGGAATTAGAAATTCCTCAGCCACTTTTGGAAAGTAGAGTGGGGAAAAGATAATGAAATAAAGGTTGTTGGTGATGGGTCTCCAACCACATCGGCCAAAAATCCCTAAAAAGCCCCAATACCGTTAGTCGCCTCTTGCATACACCCACCGGCAGAAATGGGGTAGTGCTATTCTAAGCCGGCACTACAAAACAAAAGAGCTAAGAGTCAAAACACTTAATTTTCGAATTTACCACTTTTCTACTAATAAAATAAGTAACAAATCAATGATGTGGATTTCATCGCCATTATTTTCATCGCCTTGGCAGCCTTCATAAGCCCACACAAATGACTTCTATAAGATACATTGATGTAGCAGATTCTAACCCATACCTCTTTACAGACACCTTTCAAAGCAATGTTAGAGTGTTATTGAAAATCATATAAAGTATGACCAACTGTAGTTCATAACCCGTTCGTTCTTCCCACTTAGCTACCAAGATGTATTAAATTTTTATTTGATACATAATAATTCCTATAATTCCGTAACAATTATCACAGGAAGAAATCGAGTAGTCCTATTAATAACCCACCTGGGTAGGATATCAAACCAAACCACACCGATGAGTATAGTTAATTACGGCAACTGTTAAAGGTCACGGCCAGAAGGGTAGACAGACGTACACGCTATCGTCAATAAGGTGTCGGTTCACTCTTAATTGCATCAATCAACATTGTACACGACTGAACTAAGATAGGTTAATTATGTGTCGCATATCAAACTCTTGTGGGAGTCATGTTAGAGCGCACACTACTGCGGACTCACTCGCACATAGCAGCGTCTCACTCATATTCCTACATCGCGGAGTGTATATGTTTTTCGAGTTAAGTATAGATACAAATTATAAGTTGGTTCACAGCGGGGTGTACTGGCCAGTACATCTTTGCTGTTTCCACACTCTATTTATAGTTTTGTAGTGTCGGTATAGAAAAGTACTGCTCCATTTCTTCGTGGGAGTGTCTTATGACGCGACGAAGGGTTTCTGGGCGTTTTGTAGGAAACTGTTGGGTGATGTGGCTAGAAACGCTGACTGGATATTTAACATTTTTTTCCCACTTTATTCACATAATTAGGTAGTCGACTAAGTTAGACGACAGCCGTGGCCTGGTGACCAGCTTCTCGTTCCGGAGGGTTCGGGTTCGATCCCGATAATGTGATAAATGATTGTTTTGCAAATCCACCAAGGATACATACTTATGCTTACACCCATTGCTTCCATTGGCGTAGGCCCTAGGCGATTATTGAAAGCCAATTTGCACGATCCTGAGATGTGCGAATGTCATGTAATTTTTAAGAACCAGTAGACATTCATCATTTACCTACGTCATCAAGATGCTGAGCGAGTCGAGGTAAATAAAGCGATTCTATCTCATCTATCTCTATCTCAAACATCTCTCGTGGAATCGCACCATAAGAACCTTTAGTATAGAGAGTTTCTTTAAATTAGTGGGCGGTCCACCTTGAAATCATACCTTTTTAACAGTTTACAACTTTGTGCTACGTAACGTTGGTTTACCACAAATATGTCTTTAGAAAAGACACATTAGCCCGGCTCGGGATTTGAAATCAAGCTTTTACATACATACATACATATACTCACGGCTATAATTCCCTAGATGGGGTAGCCAGAGCTAAGGAATAAAAATTCCTTAGCCACTTTTGGAAAGTTTAGTGGGGAGAAGATGGTAAAATAAAGTTTGTTGGTGATGGGTCTCCAACCGCATCGCCCAAAAATCCCTTAAAGCCCCAATACCGTTAGTAGCCTCTTACGTACACCCACCGGAAGAAATGGGGTAGTGCTATTCTAAGCCGACACTACACAGCCTTCAAATCAAGCTTTTCTGCATCATATATGGTTGGTCACCCCACTGGGCGGCTATTGCGGCTAAACGGATTGACGTTGTAATATCTACACATCCATATTTCTAAAGGGGAACCTCCATGCCAAGCGGACGATGCGTTATCGCGGCATCTCTACCCTATACGCCTATAACATGTAAATCTATACATCTGTACACATATTACAGTACATTGAAGTATCTATACCCGTACATACATACATACTCGTACAGTCGCCATCAGATATATCGGAGCGGCCGAGGTACTCAAATATATCTGAGCAGCAATAAATTTCAATAAATTCTTTACGGTAAATAAGGTCAAAAAGCTCTGAACATCCAATTCGCCACAAATATATGAGCAGTGGTTTTTCAATTAAATCTGAACACCCAAAGAGACAATAATATCTGAAAGCGCAACTCGTCAAAGTTATCTGCTCAGACAGGGTGATCATAAATATCTGAACATTTAGGGAAAATATACCTTAAAGCACTAGGCATACAGTTTAAATGTAATCGTATCAAAATGAGTAGGTACACAAAATAGAAATCTGCGTAAAGCAACTTTACAGTCTTGTAACAAGAAACACATTTGAATAAAATATTTGCCAATTTACAAAAAAGATAACATAACTGTCATTGCATATAATTCACTTCATGTATTTTATCAAATACTAGTGGTCCGCCCCGGCTGCGCACGGATGGTGTAAAGTTTACGGCTTACCTCTACGATATTTAGCATGATGATATATATCCTATGTCCTTTTCCTGGTTCTAAGCTACCTCTCTAACAATTTTCAGCCAAATCGGTTTATCCGTTCTTGAGTTATAAATAGTATTACTAACACCACTTTCTTTTATATATATAGATTTGCAGATTTATTATGCTATAATTACGTATATTGGCAGATTGGCAATAAAAATACGACAGGCGAGACCAAAAAGAAGTACAACGGTGTGCGTAAATGAATGTGTGTTCGTGACATTAGTATGGCGGATCCCATACTAGCCCTATTAAAATTGATAAAATTTCACGTATTTGTTATTTTTGCCCAATTCGGTATGCAAAGTTTTACTAAAGTGATGCTGATTACAAAACCATTTTGAGATATTATGGTTATAAACAATATTTTCTTGAAATTATATCAATTGAAGCTAAGATGACTGTTATTTTATCAAAAAACTGTAACAGTGTTTGACCTTCAATGTTGTTTCAAAGAGATACGGTTTTGCAGTTTATTAATAAAATATCGAAAATCATAGGTTTGTTTAGTATAATATCGTAATAATTTCATTTGACATCACAAATTCGTGATATGTTTTGCAATCAGCAACATTTTTATAAAACATTTCGCTTCATTTGCATGTCGCTACGTGATTTTATCGATCGATGACGTCATTAAGTACAAAAGTTGAACAATCTTTAATAAATCATAACTTTACAATTACTCATTTTAAATAGAAAATATTCAAATTAGTCTTTTATTTTCGTTTTTACTATCGAATGAAAATCTTTAATAAATACCAAATAAGAAGTACTTTGATGACACAAGATATTTTTCATCATATATTTGCATTGAAAACTTTGGTTTAAGATCATATAAACCTGTAATTATTTATTACAGTATTAGTTTAGACATAAATGGCTAATAATTTTGTGTTTGCCAAAGAATATGTATTCGATTTAGATTTATTTTTTTCACTTTGATAAAGTAATTAAATATTAATAACTTAATCAAAAAATCATTAAGGTTAAAATAAGTAAATTATTCTCGTTCATGTTTTATGTCAAAATCGTTGTAGGCTGTTATCGTCTCTGAGAGGTCCTGCCTTTGTTGACGTTTATGCTATGACGTTTGTCACTTACTGCTAATCCATGTGCTTCTATATCTATGGTAATATAAAAGCTGCCAAATTAAAATAAGTACGAATGGTTTGCAATATTTCATCCACTTTCGTGTCAGTCACCATGGCCTAGTGGTTTAGTGAATAGAAATCATAAAAATCATAATTGTAATCCGTTGCGTCAGGGTTCAAATCCTAACTTGTGTTTATTTTTATCAAGAATTCATGTTCTTTTTTTTCTATTTTATTTATCAAGCCTTAAGATTTATTGACCTCATTTAATATAATGCTATATATTACGTTATAATTATATATATGAATACGTATAATACGTTACAGAAAACAGCAGGAAAAAGTACAATTTTGTGAAAACTAGTTTATCCTTTTATTTTATTAAAGCTGCATTTACATTTATGCTACCCTGGTACATACAATGTAAAAAATGGCATACATGTTTAAAAAATTCTTATTTATTTTACCTTTTGATGTTTTTGTACCGGTGAAAATTATACAACTACAAACCCATTCCTCTATTAACACCATGTACTTACCTGTTTCTGTCAAAAATGGAGTTGGTCAGTGGGAAACGACTTAGTATTTTTTTTCTAATTATATACTAACCGTACAACTAGCCAGCAAGACTCTTTTTAGTTTTGACATTGATAAAACCAAATGGTGGTTGTGTAGAAAATGTATTCTAGCGTAGTACGATTAAGAATTTTAAACTGTATGCTCAGTGCTTTAAGGTATATTTTCCTTAAATGTTCAGATATTTATGATAACCCTGTCTGAGCAGATAACTTTGACGAGTTGCGCTTTCACATATTATTGTCTCTTTGGGTGTTCAGATTTCATTGAAAACCCACTGCTCATATATTTGTGGCGAATTGGATGTTCAGATCTTTTTGACCTTATTTACCGTAAAGAATTTATTGAAATTTATTGCTGCTCAGATATATTTGAGTACCTCGGCCGCTCCAATATATCTGATGGCGACTGTACATACATATACTCACGGCTATAAATCCCTAGAAGGGGTAGCCAGAGCTAAGGAATTAGAAATTCCTCAGCCACTTTTGGAAAATTAAGTGGGGAAAAGATGCTTAAATAAAGGTTGTTGGTGATGGCGGTCTCCAACCGCATTGCCCGAAAATCCCTTAAAAGCCCCAATACCGTTAGTCGCCTCTTACGTACACCCACCGGAAGAAATGGGTTAGTGCTATTCTAAGCCGACACTACACAGCAGCACTATACCCATACAAATACTCAAATTACAATAGATAGATATCAAACATACATACATACATATACTCACGGCTATAAATTCCTTGAAGGGGTAGCCAGAGCTAATTAGTGAATAGATATCAATACCCATAAATCCATAATTTCACAGCCTCCCCCATCCGGAGGTCTAATGGCGGACCTCCACGCCAAGCTGACGATGCGTCGTCGCGGCATCTCAGGGGACAAAGGCTCGCTGATGCAGACCCTGGCTGACGTGATTCCGGAGCCGGAGGAATCCTCACAGCCGTCGTCCAGTGGTGAGGATTGGGAGTGACGGTTAGTAAAGGTTTTATTTTATTTTTGGTTATTGTAATTATTTAGGTACGTTTCAGTTTATTATATCATTAAACTAGTGGTCCGCCCCGGCTTCGCACGGATGATGTTAATGATTTTGTACTGCTTACCCCTACGATGTTTAGCGTGGTGACATATATCCTATGTCCTTTTCCTAGTTCTAAGCTACCTTCCCATCAATTTTCAGCTTAATCGGTTCAGTCGTTCGTGAGTTATAAATAGTGTAACTAACACGACTTTCTTTTATATATAACATACATACATACATATACTCACGGCTATATTTCCCTAAAAGGGGTAGCCAGAACTAAGCAATCATAAATTCCTCAGCAACTTTTGGAAGTCGAGTGGGGAAAAAATGGTAAAAATAAAGGTTTTTAGTGATGGGTCTCCAACCGCATCGCCCAAAAATCCGAAAAAAGCCCCAATACCCTTAGTTGCATCTTACGACACCCGTGAGTAGAAAGGGGTAGCGACATTCTAAGCCGGCACTACACGGCAAATATTTATACAATTTATATATAAAGATTGGTAAAAGAGATTTATAGAGCCAACAATAACTTCCACTTTGGCTCTATAGATCTCTTTCAACATATTACTGTCAACCATCCTCTCTATGTGCCCAAACCATATTAACATTCCTTTTTCTACCTTTTGTACAATATCATCATTCACACCGCGCATACGATCACATAACCTAGCATTAAATATATATAAAATTTACATACCTCATCTCTATTGCATTAACTCTAGTAATACTATAATTTTAAATTACACAATGCACAGAGTCATTAAACTGCTTCCGCATGTTTTGGTCCATTATTTTTATAAAATAAATATGCTTCTTCTTTTCTTGAAATGTCTTTGTCCGACTACATAACATAACATAAACGTTCACGCCGAATATCCCCGAAGGGTTGGCAGAGGTACTAATACTTCTGAACATCACGTGACTTTGTCACCTGGTGTTCAGAGTACCCACGTTTTGCATGGACAGTGTACTCACGTGATAGGGGGCAGGCCTATCGCCGTTTTGTACGAATACACTGTCACATGACTAAGTACAACTCAGCCATGTGGGTTTCCTCACGATGTTTTCCCTCACCGTTAACAACCGTGATAAATTAACCACACATATGTCTTTAGAAAAGACAAATTGGTGTAGGCCCGACCCAGGATTTGAACACTAGTCGTTTGCACGATAACCGAGTGTTCTACCCACTGGGCTATCACGGTTGTCCGACTAATTAGATTTATTTCATAAAAAAACACATTTCTTTCTTTCATTTAACACACGCGTTTCCTAAAATCATAACATCATTTGATATAAATCCCCACGCACTCGTAATCACAAAACACATATTTAAGAAGCCACTTCCCTGAATGGCGTAATTGATTTCCTAAAAGCGTATTTCGGATTTGGGAAACCGGTCCTCGGGCCGTCTAGCGGTTCCCGGAACCGATACGGTTAATGGATCCTTTTTGAAATTACCAACGGGTTTTTATGTAGATTAGTGAACGCTAATGGTGTTTGAGATGGTACATCTGGTGGGTGTTTAATTGCGTTACGAAACATACACGCATATAGAGAGAAACTAATTATGTATACTTACGGTTAAAAATCTGAAAAGGGGTAGCCAGAGCTTAAGAACAGAAGAGTAATTCCTTGGCCATGTTTGGATGTTGAGTACCAGTAAGTGACCATCAGTCTTTTCATACATGCTCTTTTATTTTTCATACTACGGACGCCTTTTTGTACACACTATTTGATACAAATGTGTCCACCGAGGTCGTCCTCTATTAACATTACCAACCACATAAGCTCTATAAATTTGGAAACCTATTACTAACCGTCCTTTATTTTATAATCTTATCTCGACTTTCTAAAAGTTACTGAGTAATTTCCAGTTATGAAACTCTGGTTTCACCTTTTTAGGATATAACTATGAGTAATGTAAAGTAACCATTTATGTATGTAATAAAAATTAAATGTCAAGTTAATAGCGCCGCCCTAAGAAAATACGTTGCCCAAATTTTCGCGAATCGAAGTGACCTTTTAACATAAAGATGCTATCAAGTAAATTACCATATAAACGTAATAAGTCAGTGTTTCTCGCGACATCTTGTCCACGCAGCTTCCGAGAGAGCGCTCCTTTACCTCGAAATAAACGTTTGGAAGTGAATATGGATGTTTCTAGAAAATAATATGGAAAACCCCAATATTATGTGTTTGTATACCTTTATTTATTTGGGATAATCCATGGCCGGCAATACGTACAATTGAAAATAATTATAATATTCACGCAAGACCTGAGACTAACTTTCCTTTGGTATATAATCTTTTCTCCGCTAAACTTCGAAAACCGGCTAAGAAAACTCCAATTCTGAAATTTCAGCTAAGCCTTGTTTGTAATAATAATTACATACCAAGATGATAGCGCCCTAAAAATATTATTAGCCCTTCTTTCTCAGCCTTGCCCATATTTTCGCGAATCGAAGTAAAGTTTTATTAGTTAGATGTTATCAGGTAAATTAGCATATAAATATAATATGTCAGTGTTTCTCGCGACATCTTGTCAACGCAGCTTCCGAGAGAGCGCTCCTTTGCCTTGAAATAGATGTTTCTAGTAAATAAAACGGAATAACATTTGCTTTAAAATTACAAATAAGGTCATTGACTGACGATGATCGTAAATGACTCGTAAGTCAAAAAAAATGTCTTAACTACAAAGGTTTTTTTTATATGTATAGAAATTATGAATCTTATAGAATTAATTATGATTAAATTAATAGATGATGGTTGCCGTGTAGTGCCGGCTTAGAATGTCGCTTCCCCTTTCTACCCACGGGTGTCGTAAGAGGCGACTAAGGGTATTGGGTCTTTCTATTGGATTTTTGGGCGATGCGGTTGGAGACCCATCACCAAAAACCTTTATTTTACCATCTTTTCCCCACGCAAATTCCAAAAGTGGCTGAGGAATCTATAATTCCTTGGCTCTGGCTAACCCTTCTAGGCAATTATAGCCGTGAGTATATATGTATGTATGTATGATGTATGTATGTAGGATGTAAATTAATAAACGATATAATTAAATTAAAGAAATTTAAAAAGTGTAAATATGGGATGCCAGTCTCCTTTTGTATAGGATTGTATTGTACTTGTACAATTTGTACGTGATGTACTTAAATCTGATGCCTCTTTCTCTCTTTCCTATCTTTCTTATTCATATTCTTTTTCTTAGGTTTCACGCCTAATCCTTCTAATGCTTATAAAGTAAATCCAAAAGTTTGGGTGTTAGGATGTTAGTTGATTAATCACGCCTAAACTAAGGGGCAGATTATAACGAAGTTTTCCGCAGAGGTAGCAAATATAGGGTTTTGAACTATAGAAAAATTGAAACATTTCTGTGAGATCAAAAGTAAATTGATAAAGCACATAAAGAAGTAGACATTTTTCAGATAATTATGCGAAAATTGCAGATATAAAAGATTTGGAATGCCCTTATCAGTTTATATTCACGACCGTGAAATTGAGAGTGCTGTTGACAGCGGCTAGGTGAAGGACCTTTGACGACACGAAAATAACATTAGTATTCGGTCGTTGCTATCTCCACATTTCAAAACATAAATTTAGCTACGAGTTATAAATACTGATCCTCATCTGAACTTAGTTTTACAGTACCTTAGTATACTTGTGCTGTAGGCTCATCGAGTTTTATCGAATAGTTTGCTTTACGCCGTAGTAAAGTAATGCTATCCTTAGTATTAGGAGTAAAAGAGACACAGATATGTATTGTTTTCACTCTGATGTATGGAACTCGATCAGTCTGATCGAAAACGCAATTTCGATTAAAATTCGCAACCCGCCTATGACGTTTCAATTGTAGAGTGTAAACAGTATCAAATCAAGTGCTTCACCGTTAGTAGCATTTTTTTTTGTATAGATGTTCTGTAAAAAGGGCAGAGTCCAATAAGTGCTTTAAAATTTTCTCTTATTTTGAAATCTCCATTTCTAAATCAGGTTTAGAAATTGCGAAGCTCTGGGAAATAAAAACTGAAAATGTATTTCCATAATTTGTAATTATTGATTTCTAATACGTGCAAGTGAAATTGAACTCAGCTTTGTATTAATACGTAATTTCGTTGGAACTGTATTATTAAACTTGGCACATCGCACTGTGGAAAAAGGTAGAACAAGAGCATATCGAAAATACTTTTTACGAATATCATAATTTGTCTAATATGGTTATTTTATTAGGTTCTCTAATAATTGTTATATAATATTCATTACGTTTTTTCACAAAATTGCACAAAATTACATTATTTTTCATGTGTAGAAAGTATATACAACACAGGAGTACCAAACTTATAACTTTGTGTACACGTATTTCAAAACCATATTGTGAAAGAAATATTTGGTACAGATATGCAGTATCATACATTTTTGGAAAGGTTATTTCATGTTTATTACAATACATGTCTTTGATTTCTAAAAAAGCGACAAATGTTTCAGTAGGTACTTAAAAAGTGACATACCATATTTTTCACTGACTTATTTTTTTCGTCGAAGGTTTTCATTATTACCCACGTCTCCCCACGCGCTACATTTTGTGTTAATTGATAGTCTATCTATTCTTTTAACACAAGAAAAAAAAATCAGCTGCGGATGTTTGCGGTTTTGTAAAATATCAGCAAGAATGTTATAAAGGACTGAACAGAAAATCGTTATATTTTGCGGTTTACCACCGTTCAAAATTAATTAATATTCATTGATAACGAGGGTATATTATCAAGTTTGCACTCATTTTGTGAGAGAATAAAAAAAATTAAAAAAAAATTAAAATAAAATTTTTTTTTTTAGAAATTATACATTATTTGAATATCTACACCTTACTGCATATATGTACCAAATTTCATCACTTTAGGACAAAAACTCATGAAGTTATATATTTTCGATCCGATACCGACCTGTCCTGCCCACAGTGCATCGCCACGCAACTACAATGCGATTGTAACAGTAGAAACCATTTTCCTTATATCACGACTCACTTTCACGAGTTTATTAAAGGGATGTCAGACAAAAAAGACGAAGAGGAAAGAAAATATTTTGCTACACATTTTAAAAATTATTATTTTAAATTTTCAATTAGAACCAAGGACGTAACGTTCAATGACTTTAAAATAATTAAATAAACTATAAAGAGTTACGAGAGTTAACTGTAATTAAATGAAAAAAATAATCTAAGTCATTAATTACTTCAAAAAAAAACACGGCAATTGAAACTTATTTTATCATTTGCATAGTCAGTATACAATAAGGTGAAACAGATTTAATCAAATTGAATCATGCAAAAGAAATCGTGATGTTTACGCTAATATTGGTCAACGAATAACGATTAATGTGTTATCTTATAGTTCTCGGAAATCCGGTGGAGATACTCAGATAAGGCATATAATGGTATCTTCCATTGCATATCATTACTATTATCACAAAAACAAAGTGCCGACTAAGGCTTTTTAAAGTGGTTTTTGGGCGATGTGGTTGGAGACACCAACGATACTTTATTTCCACCATCTTGTCCCCTGTCAACTTCCAAATGTGGCTGAGTTTCTGGGTCTCTGGCTATCCCTTCTAGGGATTTATAGCCGTGAGTATATGTATGTATGTATCTAACCTACTTATATATGGACTCAGTCCGAAATAATTGATATTTATCTATATCTATACTTATAATAAATCTGTAGAGAGGTCAATTCTGTACATGAAATATATTTTCAAAATAAATATCAGGGGGTGATTAGTGATCGATACTGATGCCAGAAATGCAATCAGTAAAATTTTTGTCTGTCTGTCTGTCGGTTTGTATGTTCCTTATGGAAACAAAAACTACTCAACAGATTTTAACGAAACTTGGTACAATTATTTTTCATACTCCTGGGCAGGTTATAGTATCCTTTTCAGCAGATTAGTGAAGGGGAATTTTGGGAAAACGGGAGAATTTACTCCATTTTTTAAGCTTCCGTCGTTTGTGCAGCCTTAATGGTTAAACTTACATAGAAATCATGTTTGACGGAAATATTCTTCATAAAATTGTCTAAAAAAATTCCCGCAACAGTATATGTCTATCTTTTATGGTTGACTCACAATAACACGTGTAACTTCTGATAGCTTAGCAGTTCGGAGCATTCTGATTATATTTGTTTACTATTACGTTCATAATACTCTCATTCATCCCTAATTTAAAACATTATTACCTATTCAATAAAAAAAGAATCATAGAAATCGGTAGAGAAACACCGAAATAATACATGAAATAAGCCATCGCGCCCGTGACCAAAACCAAATCGTTACTAATTTACATATCACATACTAGATGGCGCCAGCAATTGCATCCTACATCATGTAATGATTTCTTTTCTAGATTGTTATAAATACGTCATAGCGTTTTATTCCAGAATTTGCTAATAAACGGAAATACTGAACCGTTCATAAAAGCGCATTCAAAATCACCAAACTACAATGTTCAGGGAGTGCTATAAATTTAATAAATTGAAAACATTGCGCTAAATTTCACAACGCTTGAGCAGTGACTGAAGAAAAAATCCTCAGATATTTAAAAATCAAAAATACCCGTGAAGAACCAAATTTACATAAACATAACATAAACGTTGACGCCGAATATCCCCGAAGGGGTTGGCAGAGGTACTAATACTTCTGAACATCACGTGACTTTTTGTACGAATACACTGTCACATGACTAAGTACAACTCAGCCATGTGGGTTTCCTCACGATGTTTTCCCTCACCGTTAACAACCATGATTAATTAACCACACATATGTCTTTATAAAAGACAAATTGGTGTAGGCCTGACCCGGGATTTGAACACTAGTCGCTTACACGTTAACCGAGTGTTCTACCCATTGAGCTATCACGTCGTCACGAACCAAATTTAGTTTCTCATAAAGTATTATCTTTTACAGAATACTTGTATCCAGCAACCAAACTGCAGTAACTTAAAGATTATCCTCAAACCTATCCAGAAGACCATCAAAGAAGAAGAATATTCTCGGTAAATCGTTATGCTTTTTATTAATTGTATTAATCCTCGCTTTTTTATAAATGTTGTTATTAATTTGTTTTCTGTTACGTAAAAACTGTTTTTAAGGAAGACCGAAAGAAAAAATCCTGCTTTTATCGGTTGCTCCCGCCATAGTTAAAAAAACATATATAATATAAAAACAATAGTTTATTTTATTATTTCAATCAATATTTCTGGATAATAAATAGCTTATGTATTCCAATACTACAAAACAAAGCCAACATAAATACTAAAAGTGAGAGAAAGAGGTTGTGCTGCAGAACAAGTACGAGCGGTGTTTAAATTAGTTATCGCGCGGGATAAAGCAGCCATCTCTTACGCACTTACTTAGTATCGTATACTGCCATCTCGTTCTAACCGTTATTGTGTCGATAAAAAGCGCTCGTGCTTGTTCTTCTGTTGTTGCCAAGAAATCTCTTTTTCAACTTTAAGATAACTATTTCTATTTACAATCATTAACCGAAGGCGTAATTGTGTATATAACTGAGCTTTGTTGATTGGAGCAAAAACCATTATAAATTCACTTACATAAACTTGCCAGCAACTTCTTAGCAATTAAATATATATAAATCAAAAACTACACTTTTTCGTTGATTATTTACATACAATACATACATCTGCTCATGGCCGTAAATCCCATAAGGGGTAACCAGAACTTCAGTGCTGGAAACTCCTCAGCCACATTTGGAAATCGATTATGTAGGAATATATATAATAAGTATTCCAAAAGTGGCTGAGGAATTTCTAATTCTTTAGCTCTGGCTACCCCTTCCGGGGATTTATAGCCGTGAGTATATATATGTATATATGTATGAATATATATAACAAAATCTAAGGTATCGACCAATATTTGTAGGTTATGAAAGCGTTGGTTAGTGAATCATACCTTTTGTCGAAAACGAACAAATATGACTATAAAATATATTTGCTGTGATAAATCAAATGAATTGTAATACGTATTGGAGTCTATGAGAAATACTTGAAATGAAAATTAATTCATATAAATATATATACAATAATGTTTCAATCATAATCAAAATTATATTCTACGTGTCATTGTATTCTTGTAAATAGTTGATAAGCTTTAATGTTATTCTTAAGAAATCTACGTATTATATATCTCTCCTAAATTGTTACAGAATTGTATTTAATACTGACTCTTTAAATGGATTTTGTGAAATCAAATGAGTTGAATGATGATATCATGAAAAGAGTTACAATAATGTCGGAAATAAATGTCCCTTGGAATTATACGCTTGAGTACCAACTGTATCCCTTATTTTATAAGGTTTTTTTTTAATATTCAATAAATGTTATAAACCCACGTAGTAAGAGAAGGGAAATAATAAAAAAAAATACAAATCACAGCATTTACTTAAAGTAGTAATGTATAATAATAAGTTAAAAATTAGCAGAACAATCACTATGTTTTAAGTAACACAAATAACATTTATCATGCTACTTTGATTCAATGTTGTATTGATCAAAACTAGGTTATACAGACCTACCTATCACGGCAATTAACTCCAATAGGGGTTAGCCAGCTTCAGAATATACATCTTAGAATATAAATAAAAAACTTTTGGAACTCTTTAAACAAAATTGAGTTGTATGATGACGCATGGCATGCCATCATCAGTCATTTTGCATTGATCTTCAATGATACTGGCAGGAA
This sequence comes from Bedellia somnulentella, assembly GCA_963576735.1. Lineage (NCBI taxonomy): Eukaryota > Metazoa > Arthropoda > Insecta > Lepidoptera > Bedelliidae > Bedellia > Bedellia somnulentella. The sequence continues at coordinate 2,938,661 of OY755178.1, forward strand.
ATAAATGCACTAGTTATCTGTGTTTAAAAATGTAACATCTATACAGATTTACATTAGTATAGATAACCAGAAACCAATACAATTGGGTGCTATCGCGGACAAGGTAGTAGTTAAAGATTGCAGATAACATTTACATGGAGTTACCCATTTCTAATGGCATGGGTATACAATACGGAATGTTTGAAATATTACCAAGTTATTTTCGCTATCGGTTAAAGCATTTATATAAGATTACTGTTTTAACTGCTAACACCGAATGTATGGAAGTAAAATAAGGTCGGAATAAGCGATCTTCGTCATTGGTTTTCTGCTGAATTTACTCTGAATAACTTTACTTAATAATATATTTCTAGACTTTATTCAATTCATCTAGATTAGCTTAACTAAGGACTAATTAGACTTAGTTGTGTTTTATTAATCAAATAAGGAAGGGGCGTAGACCGGCCCCCTGATTACGTATCTTTTGCGACTGTCGATTGTGTCGCAAGTTCCACGATTGTCGCTGTCAATGTCATAAATTTGTATGTGATTTGACACTTTTGACAGCGACAATATTGCAATTTGCGACACAATCGCGGTTGCTAAAGATACATAATCAGGGGGCCGGATGTCGGGAGTTCAAGTACTGCTGATGTCGAAATTTTCCTTTCCTTGATTTATTAGTAGACAAGGACTAACCGATGTTATATAGTGTACAAGTACTGTAGTCAGGTAAACAATGCAAAGGATAAGAAGCCTAAATATTTTATTAAAAAGCTATTAAGACACAGTAAGTCAATTAGTTCTCCAAGTAAAAATCTTGATATTGTTTTGTCTGCTGCTTAAAATAAATCGGTAAAAGTGACTAGAAATACATATTGTTCATAGCTTTTTAAGAACTGTCATATTGCCGTAAAACTGGTTTACGTAAGTCTCCTAATTAGTAATAATGTCAATTGTGTAATATTACGTAAATTTGTATTGTAGATTGTAAACATTATCGAAGTGTGTTCTGTATCATACAAATCCATCCATTCTAAGTGTTAGATTAATCAAAATGTCAATTAAGTTTTATTGCAGATTTATAACTAATATATATAGAGACTAAGTAATGCAACTATGGTAGCTCTTTTAATATACGTTTATGATTTTTCTCTTACACTGTTGTGAAGGATGAAAGAGATAGATGTAGCGGTTATACCAGTTATTAATCGTTATTTTAGTTCATTTTGCCAGTTTCTTTAGTTAAGATTAAATCAAATACGTAGGTCCCTGAAACTATTAATTTCTTTATATAAAGCATTTGAAGCTCAATTGATTGTTACAATATTACATGATTGAACGCAGTTGATAATCCCTGCGGTATTTATTTCATCGTTAATTGTAAAAGTAATATTAAAAATTATTTTGTTAAATTTAAATTGAATTTGAGATGACTAAATGGGATGATAAAATTGTTTGTCATTAATAAAATTTTGTCATATCAAAATGTGCTTCAAATGATTTCATCTTTTTTTCAATATCAGTATAAACTTTTAGGGACCTGTTTTATAATATTTCTTTAGTGTCAGTGTTCTTGCCGTGGTAAAGCTTTATTCGCCGTTTAATCTGTTTTTAATTGTATATTATCTCGTGAGTGTTTTTTGGAATATTATGCTGTCAGGAAATCGCATAACAACTGTATTTTGTATGCTCATAGTGATTTAAAATGTACTTTCCTTCATATTTCTAAGGATTAAAAAAACATTGACAGAGGTTCAGGAACTCCTCAACTATTTTTGGAAAATGAGCGATGGAAAGATAGATTTATGAGAATGACATAAAATAGTACCTCTTTTACGATTTAAATGAACTTCATAAAATGATGTAATAAAACTCGCACTGAGAATTCTGGGGCCCTAATTATGATTTTATACCTAATCGGAACATTACTTTCAAAATCCCAAAAATAACCGTTTTCTTAATAAAATTGACATGGTATGGACAATTCCGAGGCTCAGAGTATATAATATACATAGGATCGTAGCTAATATTATACATACGTACATGTTTAGCATATCTGTCTGTACATTATGATAATACAAATGCGGAGATAGATCCTTTCCTACTAGATTTGCATAGAAAATCATATTGAAGGTTCTATAAATCTTGTGGACGGCCTAAAATTTGGGAACAGAATATGAAATGTCTTTATTATTGCCTAGTATTGTGTATCAATGGTCTAATGTATTTACTAAATGATTTGCCTAATGTTTTGTTAATTAGTTAATAAGTTCTAATGCATGAAATTGGTCTGATAGATGTAAGTTTATGTAAATACACACTTTTATAAATCATTGATTAAGTGAGCATTTGTATTTAAGTACGATATAAATAAATGCATTTTTAATTAATTTTGTTTTTTATTTACTTATCCACACCACGTTTTTATTTCGAAAAGAAGAAACTAGAGATTTTGAATACACAATTTCCCGTAGTTTCTTTTGGGAGTTGCGAGAGCGTTGGCACATTGACCACCATTGGCACTGTGACGTAAACCATTACTTAAAACTCTTTTCATGTTATTTACAGATTGAGGTATTAAATTGCATTAAAGTGCCCTACATACAACTTCTGTGAATAAATTATATACACAAAAATACATACCACAAATTATTAGCTGCTTAGACTAGTACTACACCATTTCTAACTGATATTCGTAAGAGGTGACTAAGGGTTTTAAGTGATTGTTAGGCGATACAGTTGGAGACCTATGGAAAACAACCTTTGTATCAAAACCTTTTCCCCACTTACCTTCCTAAAGTGGCTGAGGAATATCTTATTCCAAAGCTCTGGCTACCCCTTCTAGGGATTTATAGACTTGAATATATGTATGTATCACAAATTAAAGCCTTAATTTTGGCAGCCATTTTAAGCCTATAATAAAGAATACACGTGTTTAATAGTTGGTAGATCATCTCCGTTACATAATCATCTTTATTAAGGTAAACTCCATGGTTCAGTAGCGGATCCAGGGGCACCTGCCCCCCTTCGGACGATATTTTCATGCACTTATATATAAGGAAATAAAAAAACTATTTTGTAACTCCGTCTCTTGTGCCTTTGCCAAGCGATACTGACCATAATGAGGAATTAAATGGAAGCAACCGTGATAGCTCAGTGGTTTGAACACCGCTTATCGTGCAGACGATGAAGGTTCAGATCCCGGGCCTATACCAATTTATCTTTGCTAAAGTCTTATGTGTGGTTAATTCATCAATGTTGTTAACGTTGAGGGAAAATATCGTGAGGAAAACCACATGGCTATGTTGTACTTTGTCACTACGGCGATAGGCCTGCCCCTATCACGTGCAAAGCCGTCTTTAACCTATTGGAGGCCCTGGGCATATGAGAATAATGGGGCCCCATGACTGACAGAACATTTTTTTGTTAGAATAAAGAAAGAAAGTAGATATGCATGTTTCCAGATTCATGTTTAGATCCGGTAACGATCTTCCGAGCAAATCTTAGCGATGTTTGTTGTCAAACTAGAACTCCAGCCCGTTAACAATTAATAATTGGAAAAAAATACTTTAACATATATATTTTTTGCATATCTACAGCTATTAGGCTAGTAGGATCGTTTTTAGGGTTCCAAACCAAAAGGTAAAACGGGATCATATTACTAAGCCTCCACTGTCTGTCTCCATGCTGTATCTCATAAACCAACTAAACCGTGATAGCTAGAAAGCTGAAATTTTCACACATGATGTACTACCCTGTGTAAAAAGTATCGGGAATATGTCAATAAAAAAGACCCGCGTAAAAGAGGTCGTTCAAATTTTTTTACTGCATGTTGGTAGCACTGTACTGATTTAGCGCGCAAATTTGAGCGGGATCTGTCATTTAATTTGTTTTAAACTACATTTTTGTTGGTCATAGTTTTGAGTCCTCGGCGATTTTTACAATGGAAAATATTGTTGAACAAAGAGTGTGCCTTAAATTTTGTGTTTCGAATGATATTTCATGTGATGAATCACTAAAAATGTTGCGAAATACCTACGGCGAATCGTGTATATCGAAAACAAGGGCTTATGAATGGTATAAGGCTTTTAAAGAAGGCCGAGAAGTAGTAGTAGACTTGCCTCGTTCTGGTAGACCTTCAACCGCTACGACCAAAGAAAACATCGACAGAATCAAGAAGCTAGTGCTCGAAAATCGACGTATGAGTCTGAGAGAGTTGGCTTGTGAGGTGAACATATCTTTTAAGTCCGTCCACAACATTCTCATTGACATTTTAGGCATGAAACGCGTCGCCGCTCGACTAGTTCCAAAAGAGCTCAATTTTTTTCAAAAAGCGCAGCGAAAGCATGTCGCTGAAGACATGGTTTCCCGAGCTTCTACGGATCCGACCTTTATGAAACGTATAATAACTGGCGACGAGACATGGGTTTATGAGTACCTACGACATGCAAACAAGCCAACAGTCTTCAGAATGGCGTTTCGAAAACGAGCCGAAACCCAAAAAACCGCGGCAAAGTCGCTCCAAAATCAAGGTGATGCTGACAGTTTTTTTTGACTACCATGGTGTGGTTCACTCCGAATTCCTTCTAGAGGAAGAAACAGTGAATAAAGAATATTATTTAGGCGTCATGAAGCGTTTGCGTGAGAGTATCCGCCGTAAACGTCCAGATTTGTGGCAACACAACTCATGGATGCTGCACCATGATAATGCACCATCACACACAGCCATTATAGTGAAAGAGTTTTTAGCGAAAAATTCAACAAAAGTTAAAATAATAATAATAATAATAATAAGATTTTATTTGCCTTTTTTTTAAATACATAACTACATAAACAACATGAGAAAAATACAAAATGGTTTAGAGCTCGGTCTATTCACTGTAAGTGGATAGCGCCAATTTTCAGCTCTGACCATGACTTAAAGCTAACTTAAAACTAACTTAAGACTAAGTGCACGAACACAGATGCACACACATACACAGATACATCAATCCTTACACACACATGCATTCATGCAAGCATTCTACATACACACACACACACACACGCACTATCACATAAGCATTTGAATTTAAATAAAGATTAAATATGTAAATAAATTAATAGAATATAATAATTATAATAATTATAAAGAATAAATCAATAAATAGATAGATATACGTATTATGGATAGAAAACTAAAAATTTATTAATAAAAACATAATATAAAAATATTTTTTAAATTAAATATATAAGACAAATATAAAAATGTAATACATAGATAAGTGTATAGCGCTAAACAGAGTAAGCCCTCATTCGAATTTCATAGTTGAAGCACAACCATACTGTACAGCGAATTCGTTATACTGTGATGTAATTAACCATGTGCGAAGTTTTTTCCGAAAACACTGAATTGATTCTCGACCAAGCACCGTTTTCACCTGATATGGCTCCGTCTGACTTTTTTTTATTTCCCAAGTTAAAATTACCACTTCGAGGAAAACGTATGGAGTCGATAGAAGCCATAAAAGAAAATTCGCTGAATGAGCTAAAGTCCATACCGCAAATAGCCTATGAAAAATGTATGGAAGAATGGGTGAAGCGGTGGAGATGTTGTATTGCAAGCGATGGGGCCTACTTTGAAGGCGATAAAATGAATTTAGATGAATAATTTGTATTTTTTGTTTTATTGACAAATTCCCGATACTTAGTACACATAATGTATTTTCTTTGCCTCTACAACAACAAATACTAAAATATTAAGGGGGGTCTCCATACTGTAAACGTGTTTTTTAGTATTTTTTGCTCAATACAAAATCACTTATATAATACCTTTCAAAATATTTTTTTGCACGACAATAAAATAAATATTAAAGGGGGGCTCCCATGATTTAAGCACAAACGTGATTTTCTATATAAATGATAGAACGCAACCCTTAGTCCGCGAGGCGACTCGCTCTTAAGCGTTTTTTTAGAAATTCACCGCTATCTATTTTTTGTAACAGCGTTTATATTTTATTTCGTTTGTAAAGAAATAGTACCTTTTATATTTTGTTGATTAAATATCTCGAGAACAACGTATAAGAACGACACATGATAGACATAACTTTTAGACAATTTTACGTAATTAGTATTCCATTAAATTGTATTTTTATATATTTTAATTTATTTAGCTATAAAAACTGTAAGCAAATTGGTATTATAGTCAGTAATTTAGGTTCCTGTGTCGAAATTTTTCTTTCCTTTATTTATTCTTTATTTATTAGTAATTAGGTTTCATAGTAACGATCATAATATTATGATTTTAAGGCTGCATAATTTAGTATCCATATCCTATCTTGTAAAAAAGGTAAATCTAAAAAAAATAATATTGGAATTGGAAATGTAAACAAAAACAAATAAAAAGGAAAGAAAAGACAGAGATTTTATATATTTATTGTGCTATAAATAATATAAATTTAATGAGTAAATTACAATAAGTAAGAAATAAGTATGGCTGCTGCTTTTCAGCAGCAAATTTTTGCTCTAGATGCTAGATTTAACGCTTACAGAGCACCCAACAATCCCAGTTTTAGTAAGTATTCTAATTACCTTTATCGTTTGTATTCGTAGATCAATTTATATTAGATCAATGTTTGTATTTAATTTAAATGGTGGTATATTATGTTAAATTGACAAGTCCCGAAAGCAATGAACTCATCTGACTCTAATTTATCTCACTTACTACTAAACTTAATTTTAAGTAACACTCTTCAATTCTCTCGATTCTTCCAAAAACGAGATGGCTAGCCTTAGGCAATTTACGATAAAGATACAATACTGTAAAGTTTGTGGGGGATAGCAGGTTCGAAGTGTTGATGATGAATTTCTGACAATATCACCCTTTATATGGCTTGCCAACCCTACAAAGAAACAGCTAACCTGATATTAATTATTAAAATCATTCATTCACAATGTCACCTGGTGTTCAGAGTACCCACGTTATGATTGGACACTACACTACTCATAGAATAGTAAATCCATTAAAAAATGGATTGCCTAAGTTGTATTCCATTAAATATTATTTGTGGTTTCAGAAACATTATACATTCGCAGAAGAAGTCAGTTGCTTAGAGAAAATGCCAAATTCAAAGTAAGTCAGTGTCTGATTCCAATTTCATGTTAGTTATATTTTTATGATGTGATCTCCGATAATAACCGTGATAGCCCAGTGGGTAGAACACTCGGATATCGTGCAAACGACTAGTGTTCAAATCCTGGGTCGGGCCTACACCAATTTGTCTTTTCTAAAGACATATGTGTGGTTAATTTATCATGGTTGTTAACGGTGAGGGAAAACATCGTGAGGAAACCCACATGGCTGAGTTGTACTTAGCCATGTGACAGTGTATTCGTACAAAACGGCGATAGGCCTGCCCCCTATCACGTGAGTACACTGTCCATGCAAAACGTGGGTACTCTGAACACCAGGTGACAAAGTCACGTGATGTTCAGAAGTATTTGTACCTCTGCCAACCCCTTCAGGGATATTCGGCGTGAACGTTTATGTTATGTTATGTTATCTCCGATAAATTTAGGAAGCCAGATGAGTTAAAGATGTATGGTAGTTACAGTGCTTGTTTTCCAATTTTTTTTCTGTAATATATTAACGATATGGGTGTTTCCCAACTAACTTAGTGCACCTCAAACTCACAGTGCCAACTCTTATCCTGACATTGGTTTGGATAGTGGGAACATAATTGCCTATTAATCTTTCTTCTCATATTCCTACTAGGGATTGCTTGCTTAATTTTCGATACAATTTGGATTTCCTGCAATTTGACCAGACCTGACCAAATTGATTATCCATGTTGGATATCTGGGCAACAATTATTTATAAACACTAATGAATTATTGGATTGAAAAAAAAAAAAAAAAAAACATGTTTATTTACCAAATTAAACAATTACATAAGCATAACAAACCTACTACCTAAAAAAGGGGCAGAGCCCTGTGAGCATAGGATAAGTAGTAACAATAACTTATAACTTATAATAACTATAATTGTTTGTAGCAAATGTAGTACAAATCTAAACAATCAGAAACAATCAATATAACGGCAACCAAAGTATACATAAAATGTGTGTGTATATGTACATGTATGTGTGTCGGTGTATTGAGTGTAAGTAAATGTATACACATATATATATATATATATATATATATATATATATATATATATATAAATTTATTTATTTATTTTTATTTTTATTAGGAACATCAACAGCGACATAAGTAATAATACACAGTTAATAATAGAAATCAAGTAAGGCCAATGACAGATGTTCACAGGTGTACAGAAAACATATCTAACAATAATCTTGTTTTTACGTTACATTTGATTTTCAACACATGTTTTTTTTATAGCAAGTAACTCAAATACATACAATTTTAAGAGGAAATAAAATAGATATTAATAACAATATTTAAAGCAAAATTGTTTTGATCCACGATATCTCAGGGGTGTGTGTATGTGCATGTGTGTGTGTATGTGTGCGTGTGTGTGTGTGTGTGTGTGTGTGTTTGTGTGTGTGTGTAAAACAAATAAAAATCTGTGACATACATAAAGGCATATAAGAATGTATGTGTTATTAAATTATACTCATAATATAATATGTATATTAAGAATTAAAAAGTACGTCCATTACAGCTTTTCTGAATGCGCATCTACTTAGATTAAAAAGATCTAAGTCATGGAAGTTTTTATTATATTCGGATAAAATACGACTAAACGGAGCGTTCTGTGAGTAGTTAGTTCTGGAAATTGGTACGGAGAACAAACTATTTACGGTATGGCGAGTCCTATATGATGGCGTGTTAAGTCCAACCTGTGCAAGTAAGTTTGGGTTATCCAAACGACCATGAATTATATCATGTAGAACGGTTAGGTCTGTTAAAATACGGCGATCCTCTAATCTTAACATTTTATGAAATTTACAACTCATTTCGTAACACTTATGTCGTACAAAAATATGTTGTATTCTTTCAATCATATGCTTGTACTTAATGTACTGAGGGGACCAAACACTTGAGGCGAACTCCAGAATACTGCGAACATAGGCATAATAAACCGTCTGTATACATTTAGGGTCTTTAAACGTTTCACAAGTCCTCATTACAAAGCCCAGATTTTTGTATGCACGATTAGTGATATCAACAATGTGTTGTTCAAAAGTAAGCTTTGAATCTAAAGTAACGCCGAGGTCTTTTACTGCATTAACTCTCCGGATAGGCTGTTTATTAATATAGTAAGTATTAATGATGGGTTTATTACTTCGTGAAAAAGTAATTTGCACGCATTTTGACACATTTATGTCTATTCTGTTCTCGTTATAGTAATCGGTGAGGCGATCCAAATCCCTTTGTAGCTTATAACAGTCGTCAGCTTGTCGTATACCACAATAAACCTTTTTGTCATCTGCATACATTATAAAATTGGTCTCACATATGGCTGTAAAAATATCGTACAAATAAATATTATATAAAAGGGGACCCAAATGGGATCCTTGGGGTACTCCTGATGGTATGTCAACAAAACCTGATCGAAAACCACCCAAAACAACAGCTTGATGACGGTTAGATATATAAGATTTTATCCATCTAAAGAAATCACCTTGCACCCCTAAAGCAAGAAGCTTGCGAAGAATAATCACGTGGTCTCCTCGGTCGAAAGCTTTTTGAAAATCAGTATAGACTACGTCAACTTGTGTACCTCTATCCATACAACCAAGGACAAAATCTATGAATTCAATGAGGTTAGAAAGTACAGATCTATCTTTAAGAAAACCATGCTGTTGAGACGGAATACTATGCTTAACAACAGGATAGATACGTTTATAAGCAATTTTCTCTAAGATTTTAGCAAAAATGTTTAGGATAGAAATGGGTCTATAGTTAGTAATTTTGTATTTTGGACCATTTTTGTGAACTGGTACTATCAAAGCGTCCTTCCAGATTTTAGGGAAAATACCTGCATGAAAAGAACGATTATAAATTATACAAAGAGGGGTGGAAAGAGGCTTAGCGCAGTTCTTAATAAAGAAGGGAGGAATATTATCAGTGCCAGCACCACCGTTGATGTCCAGAGAAAGAAGCAACTTGTAAATCTCTTCCTCATTAGTACTTATATTACTTATAGTTTTACCAGTATCACACTGTGGAGAAGATAAGGGTATATCGGGGTAGTTGTCAGCAGGTTTGGTAAACACAGAGCAGAAAAAGTCATTAAATGCATCACAGATTGATTGACCAGAGTCGAATGATTTGTTGTTGTGTTGGAATATTTTAGGATACGATGAACCACCGCGACGTGATTTAATAAAAGACCAAAGAGCTTTAGGGTTAACTTTTATGTTATTTTGGATAGTAGTTATGTAATCCCCATAGCAAATGCGTTGTAAATCCTTGCATCGTTTTCGTAATAATGAAAATTGGTCATAATCTAGTGGGTTATTGGTTCGTTCGGTAAATAAATAATACATACAATGATATACTATCTATGTGCAAAATTCTAAGAGCATACATTCAACAATACTTCAGTTTCCTCATAAGTCATTTTGAGAAGGTACTCACGTACTCTTAAAACAAATTCATGGTTATTAAGACCATAAAAATTTAATATCCTATTTAGCCGGTTGTATAAATGAGGACCGAGGAACTGAGCGAACCTGTGACTAAAGGATGTATTGAACCTATTTACAGAACAAACTAAGTCGTATCTTCTCCTCATCACATTTACTTCTGAAAATGGAGTATTAATATGCTGATATTTAGTCATTTCAAGTATAAAAAGTTTCCTGACTGTGAGTACTTTAAAATCTGTATAAAGTAAGTGTGTTGGATATAAAAAGGGCTTAAAAGACGCCACCTTAAGTAGTGCTCTCTGTGCTCTTTCCAACCGCAAGAATTTCGTTTTATGACACCCACCCCAAGATGTAACGCAATATGTCAGTAAACATTGGCAAAGTGAGACATAGATTGTCTTAAGCAGCTCAAATTGGATGACGTGACGCAAATTTTTGAAAATAAAATTAACTTACGAACACGAGTGCAGAGTTGCTCGATGTGACTGTTAAAGTTGAGGTTCTGGTCAATAATGACACCCAAGTATTTAACCTCCGAATTTCTTTCTAAAGTATCACAAGGACAAGAAACTGAATTCGGACAGACTTAAGAATGTACTTTGATTTTTAAATCTGCAGTAGGTAGGTTGTTGTTCCTAATTGAAAAAGTTACATATTTAGTTTTTTTGGTATTTAACGTAAGAAAATTCTCTGCCAGCCAAGCAGTCACCCTATTCATACCCTGCTGAGCAGTCTCAAAGGTGTCACTCCAAGAGCATCCAGTGAAAATCAGAGCAGTGTCATCGGCATAAGATATAATTTGACCACCAATCTCGAGCGAGCATAGTTCATTTATGTATACAAGGAAGAGGGTCGGTCCTAAAATGCTTCCCTGAGGAACACCGTATACTAATGGTTCTTCATCGCTAATAACACTCTCAACTTTGGTACACTGTCTCCTATCAGTAAGGTAATCAGTTATGAGTTCTAAAGGCACACCGCGCACACCTAATAACTCCAAATTTAATAGAAGCAGAGGAATAGAGACAGTGTCAAATGCATTAGCTAAATCAAGGAAAATGGTCAATATTTTCTTATGGTTATCCAGATTTTCAGATATGTATGAAGTTAGTTTGAGTACAGCATCTGCAGTTGATTTTTTCTTGCGAAAACCATACTGGTTAGTTGAAAATAATTTATTGTTTTCGAGATAGTTTATAAGTCTGACATTAATAATTTTTTCAAGTAATTTAGACAAAACAGGAAGCAAAGATATAGGTCTGTAATTGTCTACACTGTCTCTATCACCAGACTTAAAAATGGGAATCAACACAGCTCTCTTAAGTTGGCCAGGGAAAATACCTTTTTGGAGGCAGAGATTATATAAGTGGACCAGTAGAGGAACCAAAACGTGTTTACAGTTTTTAATAATTTGATTAGGAATTTCATCCCAGCCCGTGGAACAATCATTCTTCAGACCATTTATGAATGTCAAGAGTTCGGAGTTATCAGTATCCAGCAATACAAATGAATTCAAGTGTCGGAAGTGTTGGTTATGTTTTGCGATATTAGAAAATTTTGATGATTGTTTAATTTTATCAGCCAAAACCTTACCCACTGAAGCAAAATGTGAATTGACATGATTTGCCGACGCGATTTTGTTCCTTGGATCAAGTAATCTAACAGCAGGATTTTCCTTCATTTTACTACTAATTATTGACTTAATAGATTTCCATAATAATTTAGGATTATTTCCAGTCCTAACTATTTGTTGTCTTTCGTATTGTATTTTTGCTTCTTTAATTTTGTTAAAGTAGAAACTTTTATACCTAAAATATATCTTCTTATTGACGTCATTGCTAGCGTTTGATATCCACTTTTTATACAAGTTATCCTTATTGGTTTGACACCTGAGTAAATTCTGGTTCATCCACGGCTTAAGAAAACATTTACGCAGCGGAGTCAAATGTAATGTAGTGTTATTATTGAGAACTACTTGTATTTTATTTATTAGAATATTTATACCATCATTCGGATTTATACAATTTAAGACGGAAGTGAAATCAGAATTAGCAATTTCACGGGAGATGCCTTCATAATTTATTTTTTTCAATGTTTTTTGTATATTTACTTTGGTGGGGATTAAGTCTATGTCAATAAGTACTGATTTATGATCGGTTATGGTAGTTTGTAACACGAAAGTACGAATTGAATAATTCATTAGTGTTAGTTTGTGGAAATCCATAGCAATACTAATATTAATAACTAATAAAATAAATATTTAGCGGAATTAAGCGAAGAAACTTATTAATATTAGTATTACTAATGAATTAAATAATTATACATCATGATCACTTACTGCGAAAGAAACTTTTGTTTTCAATTTCTAAAAACAGATATTCAAATGAACAGGTCAACTAATTCAAATTTATAAATAATCAGTATTGTTAAAATGCTACCGGATTGATTCTGTTTCGTAAAATAGATTTTAAAAGATATTTAACAAATTGTTGTATGTACAATTTGTTTACAAGGATTATTAACAAGGGTTGTCTAGATGAGGTTGCTTTCAGGGCCCCCGCGCACTAGGCAGCCTGGCTGCGCAGCCAGGCTGCGGCAGCCAGAATATTTGCGCAGCCAGTTATAACAGCCAATCCGTTGATTACTATTACTAGTCTTAGTCTAGATCCTTCCGTCGAGCAATATGGACGTGGAAGAACTTATAATTATTGCTTACCTATCTCGTAAAAAACGTTTTTTAATTACACGAGGATGTCAGTGCAATCGTTTGATAACCTTTTGGAAAAAATACGAAATTCAATCAATGGCATTAATACTCCTATGCGAGCTTTCAATATCCCGAATAAATTTCTCTGTATCGAAAGTCATCTTATCAAAGTTCGGAACGCAAAATACGTCTGGCTGCTACAACTAGTGCGCGGAGCGGAGACTGACCGCAGCCACATACATTCGCCTATACACGTTCTGGCTGCGCGCAGCCAGCTGGCTGCCGTGCATATAGGCGCGTTTCATTGGCTGCCGCAGCCGAGATTTCGTGGCTGCCTAGTGCGTGGGCTCCCATACAACGTCATATGTTTGACTGGCTGCCGCAGCCTGGCTGCCGCAGCCAGGCTGCCTAGTGCGCGGGGGCCCTTAGTGATTGCCAATTGTACTTTAGCATTTGTACTGAAAATTTTGTAAATATTTCTTATGTGTTGTGCAATAAAGTTTTCTAGTCTATTCTTTCCTATTAATAGAGCAAAATTAATAATATTTAATAAAATCAGCTATTAGTTGGGTCTACCCAAATAGCAAATGTCAGTACAATGTGTCATAAAAGCAATTATAAAGTTATCATACACACAACAAAATACATACAAACAAAATCCACACATATAATTTTCGGAATTTAACCAAACCCTTTAGCTAAGTCCTCTAATTTTCGGGACTTAGAACCATATGTTTTCCTACTTGTAACATAACATACATAAAATAAACGTTCACGCCGAATATCCCCGAAGGTGTTGGCAGAGGTACTACTACTTCTGAACATCACGTGACTTTGTCACCTGGTGTTCAGAGTACCCACGTTTTGCATGGACAGTTTACTCACGTGATAGGGGGCAGGCCTATCGCCGTTTTGTACGAATACACTGTCACATGACTAAGTACAACTCAGCCATGTGGGTTTCCTCACGATGTTTTCCCTCACCGTTAACAACCATGATAAATTAACCACACATATGTCTTTAGAAAAGACAAATTGGTGTAGGCCCGACCCAGGATTTGAACACTAGTCGTTTGCACGATAACCGAGTGTTCTACCCACTGGGCTATCACGGTTGTCCTCCATTTGGTACATGTGTTCCTACATGTGCCAAATGGAATATTTTTTAACCCTGCTATAACTCCTATAGTTGTTAATTTCATTAGCCATTTTAATCGCATTTCAAAAAAAAATCTGCTATTTCCAGGACATAGACACAATAAAGCAGTACATAAACATTCGCAGTCAGCTACTGCAGCGCCGCTATGGAGTGCAGGACAATATCTCCATCAGTTCCTCTAGCTCGAGACACCGGTCTATGAGCAAGGTAATGACGTCATTATTAGTGTATTATTCGTATTTATCTTATATTCACTGGATTACCAAGAGCACCAGACCATCTACTCCCTCTTGTGAGTGTGAGATAGTTCACAGTATCGGGTTGCCATTAGCATAGCTCATAAGTCTCCATTGAGGGGCAAGTGCTTATTCTCAATGGGTTTTTAGGTTTTTGTCCAACATGCTGTGCAAGTGCAGGTTGGTAAGCTAACGACTATTATCGTGATAGCAGCCTATACTGACGGTTTTATGAGGTATTTGACAAGACAAAGACAAAGACATTTATTAAAAAGAAAAACACATTACATTGGAATTTACAATGATTCACGCACTAGGCATTGCCTGTATCGCATGAATCTAGGGAACACATTTAAAATACACAACAAATAATACAAGTCTTAATTAAGAGAAAAAAAAAGAAACAAAAAACTGATTTAAATAAAAATAAAACTAACTAAATTAAAAAAAACCACCAAGGTGTATGTGTGTGTGTGTATTGGATATGTATGTGAGAATGAATGTATGTGTGACTGTGTATGTGTGACTGTGTATGTGCGAGGGTGTATATTTGTGAGTGTGTTTTAAAAATGTAAGTTGATGATGATGAAAATGAGTTGTAAGAGTGTGTATGTATGAATGTGTGTGTGAGAGACAACTACGAGACAACTTTTAGCAAAGCCTCTGTATCAGCGTACGAAATATTCATTAATTTTTTAAATAACTCTTTTTTACTCTTACTTTTATCACATTGTTTTAATGTGACAATATCTTTAACCAGTTTATTAAACAAGAAGGGAGATAAAAAACTAGGGAACCGTTGAGCAAAAGTAGTGCGAGTCACTGGTACCGGTAACTGAAATAAACGTTTGCTAAACATATCACTGCGGTGCTGTTGGCACATATTTTGTTTTGCAGCTAGAACAGCTCGCTGAATAAAAAGTTTGCGCACACTAAGAAAATCAGCTTCTTCATATAATGCTGAAGTGGAGTATCTTCGAGGTTTTCTTAGTAATGTCTTCAACACAGCTCTCTGGGCTCTCTCTAGGACAATCATGGTTGTAGTTGCACATCCACCCCAAACCAATATACAATAATTAAGTATAGATTGGCATAAAGCCAAATATACGGTGCGTAGTATCCTGCCATGCGTTACTTCACGCAGGGACCTTATAACAAAAATAATTTTCCGTAAACGAGCGGAAGTGATACTAATATGCTCCTTAAAGTTAAGATGCTCATCAATTACTATGCCGAGGTATCTAATCGATAATTTGAAGCGTGGGATCTACTTTTGTTTTGGATGTTAATGTCAGTCTGCTTTATTTCTGGGTTAAAAATACAAGTTCAATTTGTCTAAAATAAACCACAGACAGCTTTGATTGAACTTAAAAAAAACCAGAAAAAAGAAAAATGTAATTTTCTTAACTGAAACTTACTAACTCTTTTGAAAATCCAATCTTTGACCCCTGATTTTCAAAGTCCCCTTTCAGTGTACAGCCTCTTAAGGGCAAGTCTTTAGCTACTAATATTAATGTTTAATTTGTAGGCAAATCTCTATGTCGAAGATTCTGCAAACAAGAAAAAAGCAAATGAGCTGACAATTTCAGAAAACTATGCTTTCTCTGGGGTCCATCATATCTTCGATCAGGTAAACTTTTTCTTTTGATATTAATAGATTTATCAATTGTCGGTTGGTGCGCCCAAAATCATGAGTGAAATAAATAATATATTTCAAATTAAATTAACGTATAAATAAAAGATGAATAAAGGAAAGAAAAATTTCGCCTCCCGGGGGGAAAAAAACCTTCCTTTATTTATCTTTTATTTATTAGTAATATAATCCCCACATGAGATTTTCATGTCAAAAAAAAAACATTCAAATTAAATTGACGTGTTTTGATTTTGACCTACTCTGAATCATC
The DNA here is from genome assembly GCA_963576735.1 of Bedellia somnulentella. Classification (NCBI taxonomy): domain Eukaryota; kingdom Metazoa; phylum Arthropoda; class Insecta; order Lepidoptera; family Bedelliidae; genus Bedellia; species Bedellia somnulentella. The sequence continues at coordinate 2,955,250 of OY755178.1, forward strand.
TCACATCACAGCATGTCCCCAGAGCTAGATACTGATTAGGATCATTTATATGTAATAAACATAACATAACATAACATATACGTTCACGCCGTTTATCCCCGAAGGGGTTGGCAGAGGTACCAATACCCCTGAACTCACATGGCAAGCGCCATCTAGTTTCCAGAGAAGGTACCCACGTTTTGCTTAGACAGTGCACTCACTGTCTAAGTCACTGTATGTAATAAACTCTTATATAAATTCACAAAAACTTCCCAGCAGCTGAATAATGTGAAAAAAATTATTAGAATAGCACTAACGCATTCCTTCCCGCGGGAGTTGTAAAATGTGACTTTAGTATTTGGGACTCTTAAAGTGGGCAATGCGGTAGGAGACGCATCTCCAAGTCATTTTTTCCTATCATACATCCAACACTGGGTGAAATATTTCTATTTCTTAACGCTTAAAGAGTTATTCTTTCAGCCCGGCTAGTACGAGCGGTGTTTAAACTAGTTATCGCGTGGGATAAAGCAGCCATCTCTTACGCACTTACTTAGTATCGTATACTGCCATCTCGTTCTAACCGTTATTGTGTCGATAAAATAGCGCTCGTGCTTGCCCTTCTGGGATTTATAGCCCTAAGTTTTTTAGTGCGTAACTTTGTAAATAATTTGTAAATACCTGGCCCAAAAAGTGATCTACTCTAGTATAATGTAGAGACTCGAATTTTCATCTTCAGGCTCAATAAAGTAAATTATTAATATTATATGTATGTTCTCAGCATCAATCAGCAGTATCAGTTGTAAAATTTGCACACAACTCCCGCTCGCGTCTCGCGTGCGCATGCGCGGACGGCAGCGTGTCGATCTGTGACGTCACGCCTCCCGCCGCTGCCGCCGCGCCGCCACTCCCGCCTGACAACCGCGTGAGGGCCGTGTTGAGAGGACATACCGCTGCGGTTACTGGTAATAAGTGTGTTTGAAACTCTTCTTATGTATGAGTATATAGAGGTCGCGTTCGCGCATGCGCGGTAGGTGCCAGTCGTTGTGTGACGTCACGCCGCCTGCCGCCGCCGCGCCGCCACTCCCACCTGATAGTCGAGTACGGGCCGTGTTGAGAGGACATACGGCTGCGGTTACTGGTAAGAAGACTTATTATAACTACATAACATAATAACATAAACGTTCACGCCGTTTATCCCCGAAGGGGTTGGCAGAGGTACTAATACTTCTGAACTCACATGGCAGCGCCATCTAGTGTCCAGAGAAGGTACCCACGTTTTGCTTAGACAGTGTACTCACGTGATAGGGGGCAGGCCTATCGCCGTTTTGTACGAATACACTGTCACATGACTAAGTATAACTCAGCCATGTGGGTTTCCTCACGATGTTTTCCCTCACCGTTAACAACCATGATAAATTAACCACACATATGACTTTAGAAAAGACAAATTGGTGTAGGTTTAAATCTTTTTGTTCATGAAAACCTCATGTGGGGATTATCACTAATAAATAAAGAATAAATAAAAGAAAGAAAAATTTCGACACAGGCGGGAATCGAACCCGCGACCTCGGGTATAGGTCGCGGGTTCGATTCCCGCCTGTGTCGAAATTTTTCTTTCCTTTATTTATTCTTTATTTATAAATTGGTGTAGGCCCGACCCAGGATTGGAACTCACGCCCTTCTGTTTTCGGGCGGGTGTTCTGCCCACTGGACTATCATGTCGTTATTATAACTACATACATAAAAAAGCTACGAAGCGTATTTGACATTCTTTTGTGTAAGATGATTTGGTTATAGTATTTGCAATACTATTATGCTTGATCGGTGAACATTTTATAGAATGTATAAAATATATGTTCTGAATTCGGAAAATTTTAAAAAGAGAGAGAGACAACTGGCTGATTGCTGTGCTTAGAGGAAATGCAGCTGTGGTTTCTGATTAGAAGTGTATTTGAGACTCTTTTGTGTTTATGTTTGAGTATATGCCCGACAACCGAGTGAGGGCGGTTTTATTGGCCTGTTACTGGTAAGATTATTTGGCTGGTGGGTACTATTATAATTAAAACAAAATGAAGAAAACTCAAGTTCCTTATTGCTTCTTTCCTTTACAAACACATTTCAAAGTTTTAATGTTTTTTTTTTTTTTTGACATGAATTCCTCATGTGGGGATTATTACTCATAAATAAAAGATGATATTAGATGGTCGCGGGTTCGAACCCCGCCAGTGTCGAAATTTTTCTTTCCTTTAATAACATCTTTTATTTATGACATTTCAAAGGTATTGTCGTTTTAAATTGAGTCCATACTTCTTCCAACTATAAAATATATTTGTGTCGCACTCACCGCTTTGGTAGTCAAACGAAGTTAATTAAAAATGGTTAGAACATAGTAATTATGGCAGACATTAGTCGATGATACCAACTGCAAATACAAGTATCGTTGAGTTCATTGAATATCACCATGTATTGGCATCAACAAAATCATCGTTTCGTGTGAGCGAGACAGAAAGATGAGAAGAGATACGGATGAAATTTTCGGCCGGAACTTTCAAGACTTTAGAAACAGAAATCTGTTTATTGCACTTCAAAAAAGGAGATACATTTACGTATAAACAGAATTAAATTACAAAAGTACAATTGGCAGTCTTATGACTAAAAACGAATTTGAATGGAGAGGTCAGTAAATTATGATCATGTGAGATAGATGTCCAACAACATGGTGAAACAGATAACTAGGCGTTTATCTACATAATTATAAATATTTAATTATTAATCTTATTCTTTCCAGACTGTGACTGGTCATCGTCGAACGAGCTGTTGGTATCGAGTGGGGAGGATGGATTTATACGAGTTTGGCGCGCAGGGGACAAAAGCGGGTCAGGGGAAAAGCATGGGGCAGGAGAGAAAAGTGAAGCAGGGGAAAAGGGTGGGGCAGGGGGAAGTGGGGAAGAGGAAGATAGACTCATGAGGAGCGTGAGGGATCCAATTGGGGCGGCAGTATTAGCGTGCTGTTTTCAACCGACTAACAACAATATTGTTATTGTATCCTTTTGCGTGAAAAAATGATTGAAATAAGTGAATCTTAAGGAATATTACGAAATTTATTTTTAGGTACAGGGAATATATAGTCACCACACATCAGTACACCTCATTTTACACAAATAAATACGATGTAGTTATACTTTGGAAGTTAAATTTTGAATCTTCCAATTTCTCACCCAGTTTTGAAATTGTTTGAGGAAAAGATACTATCAGTAAGTAAAGTATCGTTTGGAATACTATATAGAAGCTAATTCGCCAAATAAAAAAATACCCTCAGTTGCTTTCAACGATATCCACGAGAACACACGGCGTATTGCCATTCTAAGCCGACATTACACAGCAATCTACCTACATGATCATAAATATAATCCTTAGTAAGCAACTCAGACGGGTAATTCTCGTGGAATGGTCTCCATTCTGAACGTGTCCACAGGAATCTATCCCAAAGGTAAGACTTATGTAAAAATAAAATAATAGAGTAAATTGTCATAAATTGAAGTATAATGTATTTACTTTTAAAATCTTATAATTTTTGCTAATCCAATTTAAGAGTGACAGGTTAAAAATGTTACATGCATCTTTTGTTATAATGACCACAGCCTTGTTAAGCCATTAAAATATTGATAGATTTTTTTTTATTTGGATAAACAACAGCGATATGCTAAAGTAATCTTAAATATAATATAACTAATACTAGGTAAGCATACCGCCTTAAACGTTTTTAGATTGTTCAATTTATTCTAAAAAAAATATATTTAATTATCCAGGTATACAATGAATGATATTGATATGATTTCAGATGGCACCAGTATAATGGGCGGGCAAGTGAAGGCTCTAGTCTGTGAGTCCAGTGGAACCATGTTTTGGGCGGGAAACGACAAGGTTAGTTTTATTGAGCGACAAGCTGTCTATTTGGCCCCTTGATTAATTATGAAACCTGTTGCTATATCCTTGATATCAAAGTTGATGAATTTGCATATGTTTTCACAGAGAAAAACTTGATAGTTGTAATAAAAACCTCTTGAGGTAACCCTATCGCCGAATAAGAAATTAATTAGTTAATTATTGAAAAAGAACTATTTCATTGCCAGACCTAATTCTGGAGTACCAATATTAGCATTTTAATTAACTTCTAACTCGAATCTAAAATCTGATATTACTTGCCGTACCCTATAGAAATGATGTATTATTTATACATAATAATCGGAATCAACCAACGATATTTTAAAATATTTTAAACCCGATTATTATTGTGGGACAGCAAGCATATACTAGCCGGTACATTGCTACAGTGTACCAACTTATAATTTGTATTTATTATCATCTCGAAAAACATTTACATACCGCGATGTAGGAATATGAGTGAGACGTTGCTATGTGCGAGTGAGTCCGCAGTAGTGTGCGCTCTAACATTACTCCCACATTATGTATACTGTCAAAAAGCCGCGGGAGTTTAAAAAGATGTATCAATTATGTTTATACAGGGTGTAATACTTAGCTACCGCACCACCCAAGCTGGTCTCAGCAAGTTACGCCGCATCAGCGTCCGCGGCGCGGTCAGCTCGCTGAGCTGGAGTCCGTGGCTGGCGCGCCACCCCGCGCTGCTCGTCAACACCACCGATAACGCATTGCTACTGTACAGGTTGGAATGATGTGTAGAGAACTTGAAACTGAATAGAGAGGAAAAAATGCTAAAAAAGTTTTGTCACTAACTAAACAGTGTGTATACTGGAGTGACAGTGTGTAAACAGGTGTGACAGTGTGTATACTGGAGTGACAGAGTGTATACAGGTGTGACAGTGTGTATACAGGTGTGACAGTGTTTATACAGGTGTGACAGTGTGTATACAGGTGTGACAGTGTGTATACAGAGCATGATAAAGGAGTGGAATGAAAGGCTCGCTGAGCTGGAGTCCGTGGCTGGCGCGCCACCCCGTGCTGCTCGTCAACACCACCGATAACGCATTGCTACTGTACAGGTTGGAATTATGTGTAGAGAACTTGAAACTGAATAGAGAGGAAAAAATGCTAAAAAAGTTTTGTCACTAACTAAACAGTGTGTATACAGGAGTCACTGAGTGTATACAGGTGTGACAGTGTGTAAACAGGCGTGATAGTGTGTATACAGGTGTGACAGTGTGTATACTGGAGTGACAGTGTGTATACAGGTGTGACAGTGTGTATACTGGAGTGACAGCGTGTATACAGGTGTGACAGTGTGTATACTTGTGTGACAGTGTGTATACAGAGCATGATAAAGGAGTGGAATGAAAGGCTCGCTGAGCTGGAGTCCGTGGCTGGCGCGCCACCCCGCGCTGCTCGTCAACACCACTGATAACGCATTGCTACTGTACAGGTTGGAATAATGTGTAGAGAACTTGAAACTGAATAGAGAGGAAAAAATGCTAAAAAAGTTTTGTCACTAACTAAACAGTGTGTATACTGGAGTGACAGTGTGTATACAGGTGTGACAGTGTGTATACTGGAGTGACAGAGTGTATACTGGAGTGACAGAGTGTATACAGGTGTGACAGTGTGTATACAGGTGTGACAGTGTTTATACAGGTGTGACAGTGTGTATACAGGTGTGACAGTGTGTATACAGAGCATGATAAATGAGTGGAATGAAAGGCTCGCTGAGCTGGAGTCCGTGGCTGGCGCACCACCCCGTGCTGCTCGTCAACACCACTGACGATGCATTGCTACTGTACGGGTTGGAATACTGTGTAGAGAACTTGAAACTGAATAAAGCGGAAACCAAAAGTTTAGCCCAAAAATTGCTAAAAGAATTGGGTCAATAACTAATTGTCATAATTAAATATTCCTACGCCCTGATATGGTTGATTCAATGTTCTGACTTTTGTTGTTGATACATTTGCTTCGCATAATCATAATTGTTTCTTCTCTATTTTGTTAAGTTCTCTATATTATAGCGTGTGGATTATATTTTTAACGGTATGCAGGATGTGATAGGGTGTATACAGGTGTGATAGTGTATTTACAGGATTTCATAGTGCCTTGGTGGAGGTTGCTATGTCTCTATTAGGTTTATTGTGGTAATCTATAAACTGGTTTATCTATACTTTTAGGATGAATGAATTAAATTGGTGAAAGAGATATTCAGGGTGTTCAGTAGAGGATTACACATGGGTGGATGAAAGATAGAAAGTGTTATCCGCTACTAATTTATAGTTACTATTGTTTACTACATACGACTTAGCTATGTGGGCTTTCTGACAGTGTTTTCTCTCATCGTTAACTACAGCGATATTGTAAACCACACGTATAACTTTGGAAGAGACATATTATTATGCAATGTTTTATTATTAATTTTGATATGTTTCACAAAACATAAAACCTGTGTGGTGTCAGCTTAAAATAGCATTGACATTAGGTTATTTGTCCTTTTTAAGCAATTGACTAACAAGTTTTATTCAACGATCTTTTCCCTAATCAACTTCCTATTGTGGCTATAGAATTTCGAATTCTGAAGCTCTGGCTACCCCTTTTAGGATTTATAGCCGTGAGTGTATGTGTGTATATAGAGTATGTACAGTATCCTCCCTGGAGTACGGGCGCGCGCTCGTCGTTCTGTCCCATCATGACGTTCCGTATCTATCTAACCCAGAAAGGCAAGCACGAGCCGTGTTTAAACTAGTTATCGCGTGGGATAAAGCAGCCATCTCTTACGCACTTACTTAGTATCGATACTGCCATCTCATTCTAACCGTTATCATGTCGATAAAATAGTGCTCGTGCTTGCCCTGCTGCTATTGTAACGGACACTACGCAGTCACATACATATAAAAGACAGCGCTGTACAGTACAATACACACATAGAGTGGTGGACCGCGACGGCTCGCTGTGCGTGCGGCGCCGCCACCCGCTGCCGCTGCGGGGGGGCGGCGCGCGCTCGACGTTCTGCCCCATCATGTCGTTCCGCGCCGGCGTGTGCGTCGTGTCCGCCGCCGACGACGCTAACGTCTACTTCATCGATATCGAGAATACTGCACAACCCGTGCTTAATAAGCTGCAAGGTACGTATTATTATGTGTGTCGGAGATACGAGGAGGTATATTCTTCAATTCGAACCCATAACGATAGATTCGTCCGTATCTCTTCTAACTGCTTGTAAAATATATTCGTGTCGCACTCGCCGCTTTTAAAGTTGAACGAAATTTATAACACAAGTATAGAACAATAATTATTTTGGCAATTATTATTGTTCCCTCACAATGAAACCCACGACAACTTCCTAGGTATCGTTGTTACGTCAAATATCGTCATGTTGAGTTGAGCGTGAATGGTTATATTTGACGGGACTTGGGAAAGTCCAAATATTCGTTTCGTATAGGAGAAACAAAAAAATATGTTAATAGGAATTAGAATAGATAAAAATGAAATTATCGTTATCGATTTGAAAAGTAGGCCTGGGAGTATTATTTGTCTATATCTATACTTACTATAAAGAATAAATATTAGTTTGTGTTATTGTTCGTCAGTAATTAATAATATGCTCTAAAATCACTCCACCAATTCCAAATATTGTTTCATTCACCTGGGGTGGCCCACTTGTAGTATATTTGATATGGACCTTGTTAGGGTGGGCCATGGGTGGGCGCCACTAATTTCAACAGAGAATGAATCTTTAATTAACTTACAGTTTCAGTTAGGTAGTTCTAACTGAAACAAATATATAGCCACTTTTTCTTTATTCGTATCACATTCACGGTCAGTAAAATAGGAAGGAAAAAAACACAATTTATAATTCAGCATTACACGAATCAAAATCACATAAATTTTAAAATAAATGATATATATATATTTTAAAACTAGCAGACCGCCACCGCTTTTTATTGGTATCAAGAACGTTACAAAAATGGCTTAAGTTTCGGATTCCATCGGATATTTCCCAGTGGAAGTTCTGTCCAAATAGGTTGAGCATGGGCAACATGGACATTGACAAGAATAAAATAAAACCATGGGGCACGTCAATTGTCTACAATCGTCTATAATAAGGCAGCTATCCCACCAGAAAAGATGAACGAGTGGCAAGTAGGGCTAGAATGTGGAAATAAGCTAGCGAGCTCGACCATGAGCGAATTTTGGGTTTTATAATGCTGAGTGAGTGTTTTCTCTCATCATTAGTTTAGTCGCTTAGGGGCAAACTACGAGTATTGAAGAGACTCCTCGCCAGCCAACAGTGTGAACAGTCGACCATAAACTATTTTGAACATAATTAACATAATATTTTTTTTAACATATAACATTTAGTTTTATTTTTATTTAAACCAGTTTTTTGTTCTTTTTCTCTCTTAATTAAGACTTGTATTAATTTTTGTGTATTTTAAATGTGTTCCCTAGATTCATGCGATACAGGCAATGCCTAGTGCGTGAATCATTGTAAATTTTAATGTAATGTGTTTTTCTTGTAATAAATGTCTTTATGTCTTACATCTCTTTTGTTTACATGAAGTGTATAACTATTGAAATTTTCTTGAGCAAGCAAATAGTCCGAGTAAGTCCTGTTCTTACCAGGCAGCGGTGGGCCAAATGCCTAACGACGAATTGAACGATTCTTCTATCGCACATTTTAATCGACGATTATAGACAATTTACGTGCCCCACGGTTTTATTTTAGTCTAGTCAATGCCTATATTTATAGTATAATATATATTTTAGTACATTTGTCTTAAATATTACAATGTATGTTTCACATAAAACTTTTAACTTAAAAAGTGTTTTTACCATTTTTTATTAAATATTAAAATTCACCTTCGATGGAAGTGCTAGTAACATGTGATTGGTTATCTTTTTATTCCCAAAGGTCACGCCTCTCCAGTGCTGGGGGTCAGTTTCAGTTACGACGAGAGTCTGTTGGCCACCAGCGACATGTCGGGTCTCGTCATCATTTGGAGAAGAAGTTGATAAAAACCACATACATTAACAATATTGGATGCAAGTGGTGCAGAGAATATTATATTTATATAATATTATAATACTCCTGCAAAGAATTGACGTCTCAGAAGATTTAAAATCAACTTCATGTTTTTCTTTTTCATATTAAAATAATAACAAAATACGTTAATAAAGCAGGAAAAAAATATATTCCCTACTTATATGATTAATAAAATGTTGCATGAAGTTGACGAGTATTATGTATATAAGTGATAGTAAATTAAGTATTATTATGATTAATATAAATGAAATGTTTTTGCAGTTGTTATGTGTTCAGAATTAAACAATTCTATTGTTAATTAAATTATTCATGTGCTTTAACCATTATTTATTAATGTACTATTCATTCCTTTATTTTAAATTAAAAGAAAAGATTATAGTTTCTGTAAGTTAAATAAATATATATATCAACATCTTATCTTTGTTTTATTCCTGCTCCTCTGCTCATATAAAAATAAATAAATAAAAAAACATATGTCGTGGAATTATTTAATAAGTGGAATTTTCGCGTAAATTTTAGGGCTTACATACATACATACATATACTCACGGCTATAAATCCCTTAACGGGGTAGCCAGAGCTTTGGAATGAGAAATTCCTCAGTCACTTTTGGAAGTTGATTGGGGAAAAGATGACAATAATAAACGTTTTTGGTGACAGGTCTTCAACCATATCGCCCAAAAATCACTTAAAAAGCCCCAATACCCTTAGGGCCAGTTTTTTGATCCGTGGTTAACTCAACAATTTGTTAAATATCGTAACTATTAGTTAGATATCAGCAAAATACATTTTTTGACCCGTGGTTAGAGTAACTAATGTCAAATATCGAACCAAAATGGATTTACGATTTAACTACTGGTTAGTCATTTAACTATAGTCAATGTAACAAATGGTTATATTTTTAACTCCGGATCAAAAAACTGGCCCTTAGTCGCCTCTTACGATCACCCACGGGTAGAAATCCCTACCTTTCTCCAGTAAAATTACCACTGTTTAAAGTTCCGTGTTTTCGTATAATCCTTAAAATTTTCGGGAAAAAACGATTTATCTAATAATCCTACGACATAGTATAAATCGATCCCAACCGATTTCGGTACAGCGACTGGGATCCGACAATGGGCTATTTGACAATGCGAAAAATAAAGTATCAATTGCTGTCATCAGTATAAATTAACAGTTTAAAAATGGTTATGTATTAACGTAAGTTAAAAATAATAATTGATTTCTTTAAAAATCCATAAATAATAATGCAAATTTTTTAACGTTTGTCACGTGACACAAAACGTTCTTGAATGGTCGAGTTTATGATGACGTCACATGCCTGTAAAGAAACCTCGTGGCTCGTTTGTTACCACAGACCAAATACAGGCAAGTGACGTCACTGACCCGTTTGCAGCGCCATATTGTCAAAATAGTGTTTTGACGCGCTATTTGAATATTCAATTTTTAATTTGATATTTTTCAGCAAATGTGCACCAGATTTAAAAAATATAACTTTTACTGGGTTCCTTAAACTCTACTACATCATATAAAATGGATTTTAAAAACCTGTCAAATAGCCCATTGAGAGCGTCGCTTAAATGCTCTCATGTGACTGATATAGCCAATCTTTCCAACAAATGTTCTATGACATATGCCTCAGTCAGTACCTCCAATAAAGTTATAATTAATGGCCGCAAGTGGCTTTGACTTCATCTCTTTGCATCGAGCTCAATGCTTTCGATCTCGAACACTCATCATCATCATCATCATCATCATGCTAAACAACTGGGAATTTAGGTTGTGATTATACGTATGTTTTTTCAAAACAAATTGGTTCTGTTATTTTTTTTTTAATAGGTTGGTACCTGGAAATAGATTTATCTGTACGCCATGTTGTGAACAAAATATTGCCACTGATTGTCATATGGCTCAGTGTTTATGCACGTGAACATTTATTTAGTTATAATATATTCTACGAGCCGACGTTCGATATAGCTAGGGTACTTAGCAAACTCCACCGTAACTACCTCACCTGTTTTAATCTTAATATATGTCGAGATGGCATACAATAGATGTCAAAATACCCTGAGTGGAGTCCATTAATTTTACTTTTCTACGTTTTGAATCGCTCAAAGGGACTATTTCTACGGTTTGTTAATCCTAATTACTACTACAGCAGTTAAGTAGTATCGCCTGTGTTAAGTATAGGGACAATGTCTCGCGACAAGTAACCAACACGATAGCTATTTGCACACTGATTTATTGAGACCAATGACAAGGCTCGCAGGCGCTCGGTACCCTACTATACATATATAACAGCCTGTATGAATGAGGACTTTGCTTAAATATCTGCCGATCGCTCGGTCTTCCAAGATAAGGATTGTCTTTGCAAAATATAATGTAATCACGATAGCCCTTTTTTAACTCAACTAAAAGATGATATTAATACATGATTGTCGGTCCCTTCAGTTTTCCTTATATTTGTTTGTCCTTTATAAGGATTTATGGATATTGAAATATATTGGTTCCATAAGTTAAGTAAACGATCGATGACGTCTGTGAAACGATTTTTAACGCCTCGCTAACGTTTACACCTCTTAAGGTGCCGTTAGTCCAGCGATCAGAGTTTTTGAAACATTATAATGCGTATGTTTATGACAATATGGTTTTGAAAAAAATTACTCAAAATCTTAAGGCTTTTCTGCTGTGAAATTGGCGATTCGAAACATGATTAATAAATTTTCGCTCGATAGAAAAAAATCGCCAACATACCTCTAATTACACTATTTAAAATGGTTTTATATTTTATTTATTTTACCTACTTACATATAACTTGCATTATAATTTGAGCATTTGTATTTCTAATAATAATTGGCGATTAGTTTTCTTTTTTAATAAATTCAATAAAACAAATATTTTAAAAACATAGATATTCGCGGTCCTACTCGTGCCCGAGCGCCGCCCGCCGCCCGCTCAGTGCTCGGCGAGCTGCTTTAGGGGATGGACCTATGTCGCGCGCGCCTTGTGTTACAGATCTTACAATTTACGCGCGTGCGGCGCCGTTAGTGTGCGAGTGACCTATCTGTATACGATGCGCGTCAATGTAGGCGTGAGAGTGACCGTGCGTACGGTTGGCATTAGCAAATATAAAAGAATTCATTCAATTTATAGATTCACTCATTTTTATATTTTATTGTTTAATTTATTAGGAATGGGAAAAAGAACAAAACATATATGATTTCGGTGACGTTTCTCCAACCACATCGCCCAAAAATCACTTAAAACCCCTATACCCTTAGTCGCCTCCTACGATCACGGGTAGAAATAGGGTAGTGTTATTCTAAGCCGACCCGACATGGCAAAAGTTATGAAATTATCACTGTAATAATTTTGTATAAACTGACAGGGGTAGACAAATCTATCTTATCATTACATTTTATATTGTAAACGGCCATGGTAGAAACTATTTTTGAAATTGATAACCTAGGGTAAGCGGTACAGTTTTCGTCACCCTGACTGTTATAGCCACTCGTAAATATTTTGGAAAGAAATATAAATAGTCATAAACAAATGTCCGAACCCATACCATAGAAAATATTTGCGAGTGGCTAAAACTGTCGAGTTGACAAAAACTGTATTGCTTACCCTACTGTGTGTTTTTAAAACGCGCGCACGCGGTGTCGCGTCGGGGAGACGGCCGCTCGATCGGCGCGCAGGCGCTTCCCCGCGCCGGCGGGGGCCGCACCCCCTGAGATGATATTTTTCGCTGAACCAACGGCGCCTTAAGTGAACAAAAGACATAAATATATGATAGAAATATATTCAGTATACATACATCGATATCACAACAACAATACAACAATTATGAGTATATCTCATTATAATCTCTTTGTAAAACACATTTTGTACATTTTATAAAAATAATATAAATTCGATTGTTCATAATCTATTGGAATGATACATTAATATGCTTTCAAAATTAATTGGATATAAAACTGATCACTTGGTTAAAAATATTTTTTAATAAACAAGATGAAAATTGTAACAAAATAAAAATCCTCATATTTCATTTCAATCCAATGTCAACTGCTATAGACTTTGTAATAGGCTTGTGTCCTAAAATGTTTTTAGTGGTTCATTCTTTGCTTTCTTACATATATATCAGAAATAAGTTAATATTTCTACAATAATCAATCACTAACACAATTATTTACGGTTTTTAAAAAACCTGTTCGAATATTTCATGAAAACGCTCTAAACTGTCATTCAGTGCGTCCCAACCAAAACAAACCGTGAACGTGAATACTTTTTTTACATTTAATAATTTAAAAATGAATTCCATGTTTTATAATTATTTGCTACTGGGTTTGTGTATTTACTACTAAAACGTCAACAACAACAATGGCGCACGCACTGACTGACGTCACGCTCTCTGATTGGCGTTCACTGTCACGTGATTAAATTTATATTTTTCGGTTTTAAATAATGAATAATATTAATAATCTTACATTTTTGTAATAAATAAATAATTGCATTTACTTCTATACATAATAATGAAGTTATATATATTACAACATGACGTATTATTTTTTAGTGGACACAAGCCTATTAAATTCACAATAAAATGTACAGTACACCATAGACATATACAAGTTACATTTATAATATCACATATAAATTTTCACATTAAATGTATCCAATAATTGCTTTATTATTACAATATAAATTTAACAAAAATAATATGTATGAAATTAATAAATTACAATGGATATATAAAAACCGGACAACCATTTATAGTTGAATACTTAATAATCTAGATATTGTACAGGACCTCTTTGTGAAAGCTAAAGATTAGCTTTATGTATTTGGGCAAACAGTCAATAAGATAAAAAACATGCAAGTAAACATTGTAATTTCGTTTTTACTACGTCAAAAATCAGTCACAGTTAATAAAATGAAGAGGCTTTTTTCTGGGGCCTAAAATTTGTTTCTATAATATATTAAATTCTATTAAGGCTCCCTGCCGCTGTTTGTATGGATATCTTGGCTCGAACAAACATGCAGTTATTATATAATTTAATGTTTTTTGACATGAATTCCTCATGTGGGGATTATTACTCATAAATAAAAGATGTTATTAAAGGAAAGAAAAATTTCGACACTGGCGGGGTTCGAACCCACGACCTTCGGGTATACGCCCCCGTCGGTATAAGTGTCGTAATTTTTCTTTCCTTTAATAACATCTTTTATTTATATGCAGTTATTATGTTTAAAAAATATATTATTTTAAAGAAAATGATGATTTTGTGAAGGACATAAAAAAATTGTGAACAAAGTTTTTCAACTACAGTGATTAAGTTTTTAATTTTTCTACCTATTTAAATTGGAACAATAAATGCGATCGAATGTTAAATTAGAAGTTACTTACCGATTTACTAGTTCAGCTTAACAATATTTCAATCAAACTAAGCAAAGCCGCAAATAATTATATTTTAGTGCAAAAATAACCACCAAAGCAAACCCATAAACGATCAGTTTTATGCATTTTTTCAACGGACTAGCCTCAAGTAATCGCGTTGCGCTCTAAATAAATGTACAAAATGTAGACCCCATCAGAAACAGTTATATCTTTAGATAAAATATGTTTATATTATATATTCACAATACCTATAGATATATTACAACCGATACACAATCGCAGTTTTGTCAGTATCTCTCAGACACCAATTTATATAATTTATCTTTTGGTTAAATTTAGAAGTAGCTAGATACAGACAAAAATAATTCTAAAGAATAAACAATATATTTGTAAAACAACAAGGTAAAAGTTTCTTTCGATATAATAATATTAAGAGTACGGTAAGTAAACATGCAGAATGATAAGCAATCTTAGACTTACTTTACTTTGACTTTGCATATCACCTTATTTTCACTTAAATGACTACCATACTCTTTGTAACGCGCACATCAAACACAAATTTACAAAAGTAATAATATGATCAAACAGTTTACAGTGAGGTGCAATTGGCGGTCTTATCGCTAAAAGCAATCTCTTAGCGATAATATCCACTTAATTATGAAATTTAGACTATTGGAAAGTAGCAGAGACCTAGTACGAGCGGTATTTTATCAACACGATATCGAATAGAATGAGATGACAGTATACTATACTAATTAAGTGCGAAAGAGATGACTGTTTTATACCACGCGATATCTAGGTAGAAGGCCGCTCGTACTAGATATGCAGAAAAAAATTGTCATCTCTGACTGTTTCAAGTTGGAGTTTAGTAAAAATGAGGCTGCGTTTTCGAATGTACGTATTTAGACCAGGTAGGTGTTAATGTTTTTACGTTACTTTGAGACTAAAAGCAATAATACATAAAACAATATTTCATAAAGTTTATAAAAAGTAAAACAAGAATAAAATACATCGAGCGACAAGAAATAAGTAACTGGCCATACATCATTATATTATTGTAAAACTATATTTTGTTTCACAAAACCAGTATTGTAAAAAAGAAAAAAACTACAAAGTACTGAAGTACGGATATGGACAGTGATGAATTTCATATTACTGTATTTGAAGACTCCATTGTCCCTAAATTCATACTAAGAAATCTGCCTAAATTAAAATTGGATTTTGAGCACGTAAACTTCTATTTGCGCTAGTATTTCAACAAAAAATATACTTAAATATAATCCTCTGTATATTTATCTCGTCTAAAGTTTCAAATGCAAATATTCAGCAACAAAAACTCGTAATATCTTGTTCAAGTTGTCGATGGTGCTGAAGTCCAATGCTGGCAAATCATCCTCTGCAGTGTGCCAAACTGAAGGGAACGGGGACGGAATTACGTGTAGGATATCTACGTCTGGAAATAAAAAGAATTTGTGAGTTATGTTTAAGTTAAGGATCCTTTAAGGAAGACATATTGCGGGAATTCTAAATTATATAGGAATTGGCCAGGATCGTGCTAAGTGGCGATCGGAGGTAATGGAAACAAAGGGCGTGAGTATAAGTAAGAAAGTATAGGAATTAAAAATAACTCCGCCGCTTTTGGAAATTGAACTTATTTGGGAGTTGAGTTGGTAGGTTAACATATTAAGATTATATCAATGTTGTTACAGACTTAAGCTTCTTTTAAAAAAAACATAATACATAAAATCATTTTTTTCTTATAAATTTGATGAACGGAGTTCTATTTTACAATGTAAGAAAAAAGTTAAAGAAGAAAGTTGATAAAACAGAGTATAGATATACGTTTTGTGTTGACGCCGAATATGCCTCTCTATCGGTTGTTGCACGCCCATGCTTACATAAGGTGACAATTATAAGTGTACCCAGAAATTATTATTCAATTTAAAATATATTATCAACACCATAAATACACAAACATGCATATACTCACGGCCATAAATCCCAAAAAGTGGTAGATTGAGCTTTAGAGCTTGAAGTCCTAAGCCGCATTTGGAAGTTGATTGAGAAAAAGATGTTAGAAATAAAGTATCGTTGGTAATGGATCTGCAACCGCACCGCCCAAAAACCACTTGAAAAACCCTTAGTGTATGTGTACACATAAGTATAACATACATACATACATATGCTCACGGCTATAAATCCCTAGAAGGGGTAGCCAGAGCTAAGGATTTGGAAATTCCTCAGCCACGTTTGGAAATTTTAGTGGGGAAAAGATGGTAAAATAAAGGTTTTCGGTGATGGGTCTCCTATCACATCGCCCAAAAATCCCTTAAAAGCTCCAAATCCGTTAGTCGCTTCTTACGTACACCCACCGGAAGAAATGGGGTAGTGTTATTCTATGCCGACACTACACGGCAAATATAAATAACTTATTTTTATCAATTATCACTGTATTTTATCAATTATCACAGTGTGCGCGTAATATGTGACGTCGTTGCATGTAATATTTGCTTACCTTGAAACATAATTGTTATTTCAATACCCAAAGAAACAATAAGAAAATTAGCATCATATATTTATGTACCAGTGTTTGTTTTTTCAATAATGTAAATATTTTATCATTTACTTTATTAAACCAATTTATGCAACTTATCGCCGGTAACTTAAATAGATGTACCCACGGCTATACATTCTAAAAAGGGGTAGCCAGAACCTCAGTATTACAAACTCCGGAGCCAGTTTTTTAAGTTATGTTGAGAAAATATGGTAGTCGGTGTTAAGGGAAGTTGGTGATCGGTCTCCAGCCACCATCAATCACTTAAAAAGCCCCAAACCCCTAAGTTTTCATTACGACACCCGCGGGTACATAATTTTGTTTTAAATATAGAATAGAAAACTCTTTATTGCACATCGAAAAAGGAGAAATATTTACAAATATACAGTAATCAATTACAAAATTACCATTAGCGGTGTCATCACTAAAAGTAAAACTTTTGAAGTGCGGAAACGATAGGAGATGGTAGAGAGGATAGTTGGTGATCGGTCTCCAGCCACAACCCGTATCATACATACATACATACATATTCTCACGCCGTTAGTTCCCATTGGGGTAGGCAGAGACTATCGATCGCCACTTTGTACGATCCTGGCAAACCTCTCTAGCTTCATTAACATCCATCAATCTTTTCATACATGCTCTTTTATTCTTCATAAATGATGACAGTAAATTGGTAAAAGAGATCTATAGAGCCAATGCGGAAGGTAATGTTAGTAGAGGACGACCTCGGAGGACACATTTGGATCAAATAGAAAATGTACTCAAAAAGGCAGGTGCCCGTAGTACAACCCGTATCAATCAATTAAAAATCCCCAAAAACTCTAAGTTACATCTTACGAGATCCGCAGAAAGCTAATTGCGATCTAAATATGTTAAAATAAACTTATAAAACCAAAACACTCACTCCTCCTCAAAAACGGCACATGATCGTCCTCCACAAAGGATCCAGAGCTCCTCAGTCGAAAGTACGTCTGTTCCTCCCGCCCCACCGAATAGTTCTCCAGCTGGCCTAACTCTGCCAGCCTCTGTTCACCCTGGGCCAGTCTGATGTACCACTTTTCTGTGGACTTGAAGTAGCTGTAGAACACCGGGTCTGGGGTGCCTAGTAGGTCTAGGAGGACTAGCACGTCCTGTGGAAAGGAAATTGATAAATTAGTTCCTTTTTAAGGGGCATTTTCAGCTCAGAAAGCATTTAAGTACATAGTAAATAGCCTAAGAATGATAACATGAATCATCAATGGTCACTGTTCATTAAATAAGCATTTTTAAAAAAATGGTGTAACAGATATTCCGCTTGCGTGTGCCCAGGCTCTAAACAGCCCGTACTCAAAAGATAGGACAAGAACAGGTAGTACAAAAAACTTTTTAAAAGACTTAGGACAACTTGAAAGATTTTGGACAGAGTCCCACGGGAAAAAGTTCCATTAGGGAGCTATGTGCGGAAACCAACTAACTAATCTAATCTCTGTGTAAAGCTGTGTAGTGTCGGCTTAGAATAGCACTACCCCATTTTTTCCGGTGGGTGTACGTAAGAGGCGACTAACGGTATTGGGGCTTTTTAAGGGATTTTTGGGCGATGCGGTTGGAGACCCATCACCAACAACCTTTATTCTACCATCTTTTCCCCACTCAACTTCCAGAAGTGGCTGAGAAATTCCTATTTTCTCAGCTCTGGCTACCCCTTTTAGGGATTAATAGCTGTGAGTGTATGTATGTATGTAATCTAATCTCATTAAAGTAAATAGTTTAATCAGCTTGCTGATTAATTTGTATAACGATCATTTTTCTCTATATTTTACCACAGCCCTACTGTTTAAATGGTTTGGGTTTATAGAAATAATGGATAAAAGTTAATTGGTGAAGGAGATATACAGACACAGTGCCAATGGAAATAGTAATTCCAGTAAAAGACGACCTAGAAAGACGCGTTTAGATTAAATGAAGGAAGCTCTAAAATATTTTCATTAATAAAGAAATTACTCTCGAAATCTGGATTCTTATTATTTTTTTATCAGTCCTTTCATTTTCAATGTTCATGCTGATAGATTGAATAAATGTCTATAGAGACTAATTTCTAAAGAATACCAAATTGTATAGAATGAAGACTTGATTATAATTAAGGTTTAGTCTTTGATTAGGACCCATTTCGCAAATAATTATGTTTTTGCTTTGATAACTTCAATTGAGTTCACTTGTTGTTGTGTCAAATCATTTCTTTCAAATGACCTTAACCAATATTTATATAAGAAATTGAAATTATTTTTATTTGTTTGTGAAAAAAATCCAACCATACCAATCATATTCCTTGTTGCACGTAGTATATAAATAGCAAGGCATATGATTGGTGGATATCATACGCATCCATAGCATAGCTGCATAGTACATCTCTGGAGGAAAGGCACCCTTATTCTTCGTGACCCTAAGACTTCGGCGATTATCTAATGCTAGGAGAAGGAGTCACTATACATACCCTATCTATCTGTATGATATTGGATGCACCAATTCATTTAAGCAGAATGTATGATTTTTGAATATAAATTGAGTTAAATTGGCAGAAAAGTATTCATCGTGTCGTTTTTTAAAAGTACATACATATACTCACGGCTATAAATCCCAAAGAGGGGTAGCCAGAGCTTCAGAGCTAACTCCTCAGCCACACTTAGCAGTAGATAGGGGACAAGAAAGTAGAAATAATGTATCGTTGGTGATTGGTTAAAAGTGTCTCAAATATATCGGGGGTGCAAGGTGAGGGATTTCGGTCCAGTGTATGTTCAGACAGCGGGTGAACTATCCAGCACACTCACCAAACGTCCTACTGCAAACGTCCACGTTCGTGCACCCTGGTAATGCCTAGCCAATAACGGGACCCGTTCGATTGCACCACTTACTCCTGTGGCGAAGGTAGCCAATTGCGGAGGGCTTTTATTATGTTTAAGTATATATTCCACTTCTTATAAATATTGTCTATTTATTTTATGCTATTACATATTTATTTTTGTAGTATATCTCTACACTATATCTTTTTCTCTTCCGACCTTTTCCCTGTGGTAGGAACTGGGTAGGGCGCCTATTCACAGCCTCCCGTCAGCCCCTCATCCAAACCCTTCCCCCTAATGAGTTTTAAAGAGAATAGTAGACTACCCCAGGAGGGTATCGACACGGGTCGAGAATCCCTCCCTGTCGCGTCAGCGACAGGCTGCCCCTTGTATTCTGGGGGGGGCAAGAACTCAAATCCCAAAACGACCCTAGCTACGAATACGGACTCACTGACGGACGCGCAACGGACGGACTTGACGAATAGGGCTGAGGCTGGGCCTAGTGGGAGTGACTCCGTCGGGAAATCTTCCGACGTATGGATGCTCCCCTCGGAGCCAGCCTCAGCAAAAGGGCTATCTACTCCGGACTGTCCTCCTAAGGGTTTACCCAAAGGAGTGATGACTGGACCCTCCACTGCCCCAACTAAATCTGGCACTGGTAAGCCTAAGGTGCCGGTACGCGGTAAGGACTCGTCCAACCCAACTACTGGTGCCTTGGCCAACCCAGTGCCAACCAAAACTTCTTCTTCTTCTGACAATGCTGTCACCCTAGAGAATCAATTTGATCCCTCTTGGGAGATAGTTAGTCAGAAGAAACAACCTAAAAAAAGGAAAAGACTGAGCGGCTACGAAAGGAAGAAGAGGGCTCAGGCAAATAAAGCCAGCGCATCGGCCAAAAAGGACGCGGCTGGATCGCCAAAAGTGGAGAAATCTGCTGACAGCGATCTGACTGCCCCTGTGACCAAAGCTGGCTCCGGCCCGCGGGGCACCAGTGGGGGGAAGACAGCAACGGCCAAAAGGGTGCACCTCGATGTGAGCATGTCTCCAGTCGAGGAGGCACCCAAGAAGCCGAAGCTTGACAACTCTCACAGGCGCACTGCGTGTCGGAGCTACGCGGAGGTCACACAGACCGACTTGCTGGTAGCAATTACAGGGGTAGATACCGCGTATCTATCCCTGAGCGACTCGGATTTCGTTCTCGACCAAATCCTTAAGGAATTTTTCTCCTTGGTTTTGGGCGAGGGTGAAACTCCAGCGCCTGAACATGTCCCTCAAGAGGCGCTCGAATTTAAAGGGAAGCCTATTAAGGGGCAAGGTTATCTTGGCCTGTGGTGCAAGAACGTGAATACCTATAATTGGCTTTGCCAATTTATGGGTCGCACGGTCTTGCCATCCGGCGAACGCCTTCAAGTAGGGAAACATAGGGACCTACCTCGCCGCATTCGCTGCGGGATAGCTATCCCTGGAAAGTGGGAGGACAGCAGCAGGGTGGGGAAGTTGCTGGACTGGCAGAATAAGTGGGCTGAGGTCCGGAAGTGGCGCGTTCTCAAGAACGACGTTCAAGAGAACACGACCTTCCTGATCTTCAGTGTGCCGGAAAGCCTGATCCCTGCGATCATGGCAAGGGGTCGTAGGCTGTCCTTCACTGTAGGGACAATCTACGTACTGTTCCGGCACAACAATGGTCGCTTCCTAAGAGACCCACCGGGGCGCGATCCCTTACCGAGGGGAGAGCCTTCAAGCAGCACTGGTGTTGCTGAAGAACTCTGCCCTCCAACGATGCAAGCGGAGACTCCGACAGAGGTTTCCTCCGGCCGGCCTGACCAAGAGGTTATGGAACTAACGGAGGAGGCTCTGCTGGCAGACCCTCCAGAAGAGTATACCGAGTGTGCGGAGAAGATGCAAGCACTCGACATTGAGGAGGAGGAACGCGCGGTTTCCGATGGCGCCTCACCCGTCGATGTTACCCTCCAGTAATATCAACTGCCTGCAAATCAACACCCAACACAGTGAAACCGCGATGGCTCAAGTGCGGCGTTGGGTGTTGTCGCAGGATACTTCGATAACGCTGATCCAAGAGCCCTGGATCAGTGGAGAACGTATCCGCGGCCTCTCCAATCTTGGAGGTAAGCTAATACATTGTACTATGCAAGATAAACCACGAACCTGTATTTATATTTCGCGTAACATAACTGCACATCCACTTGTGGAATTTTGTTCCAGAGATTTATGCACAATCAAACTAACAATTCCCGAAGACCCTAAAGAGCTGGTCATTGCATCAGTCTACATGCCAGATGATGAGGAGATACCATCCGAAAATCTAGCAAGACTGATAGACTACTGCGAAGATGAAAACCTTGAGATCATCGTCGCTACCGACTCGAACGCCCATCATCCGCTGTGGGGAATGAAGATAAGCAACAACAGAGGTAAGAATCTTGTTGAATACTTACTCACAACTAAACTTAATATTATTAATATTGGTGCTGAACCCACGTTTGTAACTAGGAGATCGAGAACCATCATTGATCTAACACTTGCCACTGCACGAGCTCAGGCCATTATCGATGGCTGGCACGTCTCAGGGGAGGCGTCTTGTTCGGACCATAGATGGTTACGATTTAACCTACAGGCTACATCAAATACTCCAGAACCACGGAGAAATCCAAGAAAAACTGACCGGACTTTGTTTGTTAACTCACTCAGTAACAAAATCAAAGAAGAGGGCACACAAGGCAGACTAGAAGGCACCAGCCGAATAGAAGAAACGACAGAGCAGCTCACCAATGCTCTAATCAGCTGCTATGAAGAGGCATGTCACTTAACCACACCCCCTGCTAACCAATCCACAAAAGACCAATGGTGGGGTCGGGAGTTGGAAAAGCTACGGGCAAAGGTCAGGAAATGTCTGAACAGAGCAATGAACACAAAAGCACCAGATGACTGGGACCGATATAAAACAGCAAAATCTGAATACAAGAAACGCATTCGCTTCAGAAAATCGACTACATGGAGGAAATACAGTGAAAACATTGAAAGCCTCCAGCAAGCAAACCGGGTAAGAAAGATACTTTCTAATCAACCAAATAATGGAATAGGATCTTTAAAAAAACCGGATAACACCTATACTAGTTCACTCGAAGAATCCCATCGAGTACTCATCGACACTCATTTCCCGGACAGTGCAATCACATCTAGGAACGACTGGAGACACTTAACAGTTAATCCAACGGAGTCTGATTGGAAACTCGCGAAAGAGATAGTGACTTATGACAAAGTCAAGTGGGCTATCACCAGCTTCCAAACATTTAAAGCCCCAGGAATAGACAAAGTCTTTCCAGGGTTACTGCAATGGGGAATTGAAGCCATCCTACACTTGATCGCAGAAATTTTCCGAGCATGCTTAGCCTTTAGATACATACCCAGTAGATGGCGAGAAGTAAAAGTGCAGTTTATACCCAAATACGGAAAAACTGATTATACTAACCCAAAGTCCTTCAGACCAATAAGCCTCTCATCCTTTTTACTGAAAACACTCGAAAGGTTGTGTGATAGAGAACTACGAGATAACGCTCTCAAAACGATACCGCTCCATCCCAACCAGCACGCCTACAGCGCTGGTAAAGGCACGGAATCCGCCTTACATGCAGTAACATGTGTTGCAGAGGAAGCCATTAAAGATAAAAACATCTGTCTAGGAAGCTTCCTAGACATCGAAGGAGCCTTTGATAAAACAAACTTTGATAGCATTCACGAAGCCTTAAACAGGCACCAAGTCCCACCAATGCTATCAACCTGGATAGGAAACATGCTTGAAAGCCGAGTGATAGTGTCGGAAGACCAGACTAAGGTTCAAGTAGTGAAAGGTTGTCCGCAGGGGGGCGTACTCTCTCCGCTGCTCTGGAACCTGGTGGCGAACGACCTTATCTCAGAACTCAACAGTAGACATTTCTACACGATAGGATATGCTGATGATATTACTATTCTGATAACTGGTAAATATGCAAGTATAGTCTGTGACGTAACGCAATCAGCCTTGCGAATAGTAGAGAGGTGGTGCATAAGGCACGGGCTGACAGTGAATCCGGACAAAACCGAGCTTGTAATGTTCACCAATAAGCGAAAAATAGAAAACTACAACTTACCTAAGCTTTTCAACAAGAGACTGACGCTCTCACCGACTGTAAAATACCTGGGAGTAATCCTTGATAGCAAATTAAACTGGAGCTGCCACATTGAGAGCAAACTCAAGAAGGCCAGCATAGCATTCTGGCAATGCAGAAGCATGATAGGAAAACGATGGGGTCTAAACCCAAAAATAATCATATGGTTGTATACAGCTGTGATACGACCAATACTCTGCTACGGCGCTGTTGCCTGGTGGCAACGAACAGAGCTAAGTACAGTGCAAAGCAAACTACAAAGCTTTCAGAGACTGGTGTGCAGAGCGGCTACGGGATGTATGAGAACCGCCCCTACCGCCGCCCTTGAAATAATGCTAAATTTAACTCCACTGCACCTGTTCATCAAGCAAGAAGCTACTGCTTCAGCTGTGAGACTAAATGCAAACAAACTATGGAAATCCAACAAAGTCCCTCACGCCGAAATCCTTACCAGGATGGTAAAAGAGACACCTAGAATATCAGCTGTGAACGACAGGATTCCCAAACTATACCTCTTTGACAAGAAGTACAAAATACAGCTGACAGAAAATCCGAACGAAGGCCTCAATGAAAGGGAAGTGAGGATATTTACAGACGGCTCTAAAACTAAATCTGGCACAGGAGCGGGGGTATTCTCCGAAGACTTGCAGATAAAAATAGCTAGACCAATGGGCACCTGGAATTCGATATTTCAGGCAGAATGCTTCGCAATCATACTCGCCGCCCAAGCAGTAACAGCGAGGAAAATCAGAGAACTTCCAATTCGTATTCTCTCGGACAGCAAATCAGTCCTACAAGCCCTAATGAGCTACGAGTGCAAATCAGGGCTCATATATGAATGTCACAAAGCCCTAACGGTGATAGGGCAAACCAATGAAACTACCATACAATGGATCAAAGGACACAGCGGATCACGCGGCAATGATGCAGCAGACGAATTGGCCAGAAGAGGATCAGATACCCCGTTTACAGGCCCAGAACCATGTCTGCCTCTACCAAACGATCAGTTAAAAACTATAGTCCGTAAGGCCATACGAGGTAAGTGGGACGCATGTTGGTCCTCGGAAAGCGGCTGCAGTCAAGCCAAAACAGCTTTACCCAGGTTCAACAAGAAACTTACTAACAAACTATTTAAACTTAACAAAAAACAAATTAGTTGGATCACAGCCACCCTCACGGGGCATGGCCCTTTTAACAAACACTTGTTTACTTTAGGTGTTACAGATAGCCCGTTGTGCAGAGCATGCATGGAGAAGGAGGAAACAGCTGCGCACGTGCTCCTCGAGTGTACAGGCGTAGCGGATTACAGGGTAACACACCTGGGTGACGCCAGGTCGCTCCCTGAGGTGTTCAAGGATATTAGGGGGATCCTGAACTTCCTTGGTGAGCTGGGATGGCTAGAGTAGTGCCATCCCTTCATCACGCAAAACAGGCGCACAAAAGACGTCGACTTGCGGAAAATTACCCGTTCAAATACAAATACAATCGGAGGGTGATCCTATTGAGTAATCAATAAATATAATATACGAATGTTCATGTCACATGTAGTATAGGTTACTAATTGAATCATGGTGTAAACGAAACCAATCATCGGTACATGACTTCGGTTAAATATACAATGAAACCTTTAAATTGAAACATTCTCATTTTAGTTGGAACGAATCCGTTTTAATAACACGGAAATATTCAGCAAATTAATTTTTGCTCACACGAAACGGTATATTCCGACGTGTAAAGGATTAAAGAAAATGAGAAGAATAATGAATGTGAGACAAGCAAGAGATATTTGTCAGGATCGCGAAAAGTGGTGATCGATAAGACTCTGCGTACCCCAATGCGAATAGTGGGCGTGAGTATAAGTAAGTGGCTGAGGTTCTAGTTTATCTAACCAATTTATACTCTAGAGTATAATTCCAAAGAGTAGTGGCCCGAGTTTCGCCATCAATAGTTTCTCTAGTACATTTGGAAGATAAGAGAGGGAAAAGATGATGAAATAAAAGAATCATTGGTGAAAGGCTTCCAGCCACTTTGTGAAGCTGCTTGCTGCCTGGAATTATGTGCAAATGTTACTGACGAGACCAGTGATCAGATTATTTGTTATGTGTGAATCATGATGGTCACTACCGACTACATTCTCCAATACAATAATTAAGAATACCTTACGGGCCATCGCTTTATGAAAGTAAATGAATCGAGAGTGCACTAAGACTGACTGCCGTTGCCGAAATTCGGTTGGGACGACACGGATAAACCAACAGAAAATTAATTTTGTGATATTAATGTTTACGCATGCGGTGTGTGTAACTTTAAACTCCTCCAAATATGCCGTTTTATTTGTTTCTTCTTGTGCTCATTGCCAAGTCACTATAATTATAATATAAAGAAAACTATTGATACAATTACTAAATGTTGATTTATAACTACGAAATATTTTGAATAGGACTTGGCTTCTATGAGATCTCAAAACTTTTTACGATGGAAAGACTGCATCGAGAGACTTGGCATTTTTTTACATTTAATGTTTTTGGTGGGATATACTTTACATACTTTATTTCTACCATCTTGTCCCTTATCAACTTCCAAATGTGGCTGAAGAGTTTCTAGATTTCTATGTATGCTTTCAAGGCCAGTTCTTTTGTCTATAATACAATACTAGTTTGTTGTTTAAACAGCGCCATTATTGTATATTAACCCGCATATATTTTGGCTAATGGTTCACAGTTTAGATAGCTTTTAGGAGCATGATTATTTGAGCAACATTCTTTGTAAAATTTTGGCTGACTTTGTTTTTTCGAACCGTCTTATCATAATAGGTTATTGTCTAATGTCTATTACGCAATTAATGGGCAAATGTTGTTTGCAAAAGTTTGTGACTACTAGCTAATATTAAGCGACTGAGGCATATCCACTTTTGGATTTATGGGAGTGAATAAGACTCAAACGTTCACGTATATCCCCGAAGGTGTTGGTAGAGGTACTAATTAATACTTCTGTACATCAAGTGACACCGAAGCACAGAGGAGATGTCAATGGTATAGAATGCTAATGTGCATATCTTGTACCCATCAAAGGCACATGAAACTCTCTGCAATCCTTTAAGGGATAGATAATAAATATGTAAATAATAAATATATACGGACATATTATACACAGATTAAATTAGTCCCAAAATAAGTAAGACTTGTATTATGGGATACTAACTCAACGATATATTTCCTCCTCCTATTAATATTATAAATGTGGAGTTTAGATGTTTAGATGTTTGGGTGTTTGTGTATTTGAGGTGAAAATGTTTCTCAATTACAGAATGTATGTGAATGAAATATTGCAGAATGCTAGACAATGACCCCAATTATCAAATAGAATACTTTTTATCCCGGATTTTTTTTTATAAAATATTCACGCCTGAATGAACTCAGAGTACCGGAAAAGACGCCTAAAGTTTGGCATAAGCTTTACAGAACGAAGTCTGTCGGGTCAGCTAGCACACATATAAATAACACCCAAGACAAAGAAACCATCATTTAAGCTCATCACATAAATGTTGCTCTCAGCGGGGATCGAACCCGCAACCTCCGGATCGCGAAGCTAGTCACCTATCCACTCGGCCACGGCTGTCGTCAGATGAGATGACCTTATATTATATTATTTACGTAGCAGCTAAACCGGCAAATGTTGTTTAGTCATGTATTTAATTCCGTTACCGGTACCTTATCGAAATTTCGTGTGAAAATGTGGAATACACCTTAAAGATGAAATGGAAATGTGATCCAAATGATGACCCGTGTAAGAAAGGCTGGATTTAAAGGGCCAAAGGCCTCGGGACAAAAAAGGAGCGGATGCCCCCTCTAGTGTTTACTAGTTGGAATTTGCATTAATTTTTCCGAATTCTCTATTGAGCTCGATAGGTAATGCCAGCATAACAATAATTGGCGATGGCGATCGATAGATTTTACCTATACCATTTTATCATTAAATTCATTACGTAGAATACTCAAACCGAAACAATTCAATTGAATATTATAATAAGAAGCTTTGTTTAATGAAACTCTATCGTTACTGATAGGAAAATAATTAAGAAGTATTTAACGTTCAAAACAATGAATATAATGGTGTTTAATGATCGAATAATGTAAGGAATAAGAAACAAACACGTAGATAGATAAAATATTTAGCAGTAAAATATTGCTTATATATATTTTTACAGACATTATTTTTATACATCGCAGATTGCATACGATTGGTGGATTAGAAGCCAATTAGATCCTGACATAAAAATGTATGTCAGGATCGTACGAATACTAAAGAATGCAAAAGAGTTTTCTCATACATCCATTAATTATTCTTACTTCAAACGCCTGCTTTGTCATAAATAAGTGATAGAACTATAGTCAAACTAACTGAAGTGTGTGGTGTTGGTGGTCAGGTTGGTATTGGCGGTATATCAAATCAAAGACATGTTTGATTGTTGGTGGTCGTTTATTGAATAACGTAAAGTATTAAAAAGTACTACAACTATAACTTACTGACTAAGCATATCGCGACGGACATAACATGTGTAACCTAATTAAGTCGTATTGCTATGTCGCAACACTACATCTCCCCCGAAAAGATAAGGGTACACACCCTTCCTTAAGAAAAAAATGTTTACACATAATAAACATAAAACATAACTAAACATTTTTAAAATCTAACAAATTATAACTGTAAATAAGTTTTAAACTAATCATAAAACAATTTCGTATTATTTTTATGTACTAATAATTCTTTATTTTTCTTAGATATTAAAACATTAGGTGACATATTCTTTAACACTTTATAAGGTCCTTCATAAACATTGTCAAGCTTATTACCTATTTGGTTTTTCAGCAATATTAAATCACCTATATTATATTTCACACTATTACAATTCTTATCGTACTGAAGCTTTCTACTAATTTTACTCTGTAACAAATTCTGCTTAGCATCTGCTTGTGCTTTTTGTAATCTGTATTTTAGCTCTTTAGGGTAATCGTCATGATTATAGAGAGGATCGATTCCCTTTGATAAATTACTTGGTAAATTACACATTTTCCCAAATACAAGTTCGTATGGAGTGTATTTCGTCTCTGAGTGAACACTTGTGTTAAAAGAAAAACACCAAAATGGAACCCAGTCACTCCAATCGGCTTTATTATTTTCGCACTGAATTCGTAAATACGCGCCTAGATGTTTGTGCGTATTTTCTATAGCACCTAACGTCTCGTGGTGGTATGCGGTGGAAATATGTTTTTCTATACCTAATAATCTACACGTTTCAACCATTACGGATGACGTAAACTCGGTTCCTCTATCCGAAATGATGGTTTTTGGCACACCGTAGCGAAGGACAAAATTAGTAACGAACGCTTTCGTCACCGTTTCCGTATCCTTACGAGGCAAAGGATAAGCTTCGACGTATTTGCTTAAATCGCACTGTAGAGTGAGAATATACTTATTATCATAGTTATCTATATCTAATGGACCCATAATATCTAAACTAATTCTTTCGAAAGCCGTACTGGCGGTAGAAGTTATTGTCATAGGCTCTTTAATATGTCTGTTCGTGTGTTTTTGAATCTGACAACTTTTACATTTCTTTACGAAGTTAATGACGTCATTTGTTATTCCTGGCCAAAAATAATATTTTTTAATATTATTTATCATGCGGTTTATACCCGCATGTCCACTAGTGGGTAAAATATGAAAATCATTTAATATAGTTATTATTTCATCTTTATCAGTTATTCTTGTAACTTCTTTTGTAATAAGAAACTTTAGCGACATGGTTTTATACTTATCTATACTGCGCAGTAAACTTTGTATATATTTATCGACACTCTTATTCTTTATAATGAGTAAGTCGTTAATATTTAATTGTTTGCACAACTTTTCTAAATCCCTCACTAACACTTCTTGAGTAGATAATGATCGGGTATTAAGAAATATCGCTGACTGCGATGGAACATACGTGCAATAACTAGCGTCGCTTATAACATTATTTGACTGTCTAAGACATTTATTATTATAATTGTCTGAAAATCTCAACTCAATGATATCTTTAGGCCGTTTGAGTACTTCTACTGCTGTAGGTTGATCAGGCCTACGGGCGGTCGAAGACTCGGTCAGTCGGTCTGTGTTAATTCCTTGATTGTCTAACTTCTTCTTCTGAGCTCTAGTTAGTACTGAAACTACTTGCTCGTGCATTTCCTTTAAATCTTTCGACGTAACCGGGAGACGACTTAACGCATCTGCAGCTGCATTATGTCGGCCTGGCACGTATTCTACCTCAAAATCGTATTCTTCTAAATATAAACGGAACTTTGTTAATCGACTCGATGGGTCGTTCAGTCCGAACAAATAAACAAGGGGCCTGTGGTCAGTAAATATTTTGAACTTGCGGCCATATAAATAGGGTCGACAATGGCGTACAGCCCAAACGATAGCTAATAATTCTAACTCAATAACTGGGTATCTGGTCTCGGCTGGTTTAAGGCTTCGACTTGCATACGCTATCACTTTACCATTGCTGTTGGACAAAATTCCACCTAGGCCTAATTTTGATGCGTCGGTTTGTAGTCTAAAAATATTATTTTCTGAAAAGTCTGGGTAATCTAGTACCGGAGGGTTGGTAAGGGCTAATTTTAAATTCTGGAATGCAGTTTCGCACTCAGGACTCCACTCAAAACTGACACCTTTTTTACACAAAGCATGTAACGGATATACTATATCAGCAAATCGCGGAATAAATCGCCGGTAATAATTAGCAAAAGCGACGAATCGTTTTACATCGTCAGCGCACGCGGGTCTTGGGTAGTGACGCGTGACCTCGATTTTGCATGGGTCGGGAAAAATACCTTCTGGTGTTATTTTATGTCCTAAATAAACTATCTCTTTCCTCAAGAATTCGCATTTCATGGGGTTAAGTTTTAAGTTAACGTCCCTTAATCGATTTAACACACACATAAGATTTTTATTATGGTGTTCCATAGATTTTCCTATTACTACACAATCGTCTAAGTAAATAAAACATTTTTCAAAGTTTAGGCCTGCCATTGCTATGGTCATGAGCCTGGAGAAAACACTAGCACTGGTCTTGAGACCCATGGGACAGCGTTTCATCTGATACTGTTTTCCTGCTGTAAATGCTGTACATTTGCGTGAATTACTATCCAAAGAAAGTTGATACATCTTATTTAAGCTAAATGATGTATATTTACGCGATTTTGGATCTAAAGATAATTGATAATAAGATTGGGAAAGGTCTAATTTCGAAAAATAAATACTTCCGGACAATGAGTCAAGTATTTCGGTGATATTTGGAAGTGGAAATTTGTCATCTTGAATTTTATTATTTAACTGTCGATAATCGATGACCAATCTCCATTTTTTCTCGTTTGATTTATCAGCTTTCTTTGGGACTAATAGAACTGGGCTTGACCACTCTGACACGGTCTCCTCTATGATGTCGTTTTTCAGCATCTCTTGGATTTGTTTCTCAATTTCACCTTTCAAAGCTTGTGGAACTCGATAAGGCTTTACATACGCGGGACTCACGTTATCTTTTAAAATTATATTATGTTGCATTAGATTTGTAACTGATAACTTATCACCAGGTAAGTGGAAAACATCGGCATATTTCGCACATATTTTCTCAATTTCTAACTTTTCTTCTCTATTTAAGTAATTCAAATCAAGTAGTTCAAATAAATTTTTGACGCGGTTTACTGATTTATTTTCGGCATTAAATTGGCAAACATCAAAATTATTGATTGATTGCATTGGAATATTATATAAATTAATATTGACTTCCTTTTCGGTCGTATTTAAAATTCTTATGGGAATGCTACCATTACAAGGTTTTGAAATCATTCCGGCAACAAAAACACCTTCTTTTATTTCCTGTGCTAATATGACGGTATCGTAAGTAGAGCTACAAGGAATATATTTAATTATCTCGCAACGCGGCGGTATCATGTGAATGTATTTACTCTGGCTACTGCCTATTTTTATGCTCACGGTTTTGTCATTTGAAAATAGCTTTAATGACGATGTTTTATAGTCTATAATAGCGTTGAATCGTCTAAAAAAATTCTCTCCTAATATTCCATTTGCTGAGCATGACATATTCTTAAAAACATAAAACTTCTCTCTAAAAGTAATATTATCATACGATAAATCTAAATAAATGTAACCTTCGGAATATAATTGACCACTAACACCTTTAATCGTAATTTTATCATAGAATAATTCATTCATTAAATCAAAGTGCTGACTTAACCACTCATATTTTAATACGCAAATACTTGCACCACTATCTACTAATAAACTTATTTTCTTATCTATACCTAAGTTGCTTACGCTGAGAGACACGACGCTACTCATATTATAATTTAAAATAAAGTGTTCATTCATTGAAGGCACGAAAAAACTCGCTATTCGGTGCAAATTGAGTGCACTCCGGTGTGTCTGTCGAATTGCGCTGTGCTTGCAATACGTGCGCGCTATTTTGCATGTACCGGGGTGTTGAACCTCGATAGCGGCCTCGCGTGGTGCCTCTAGTAGGCTTACCACGACCATGGTTTGGTGAAAATAATGGATACGATGAGCCATTATTATTATTGTACTGTGGCTTATTATCGCGGCTATTGTTCGAATACCGATTCGAACTAAAATGAACTCTTGAACGTCCTCTATTATATGCGTAACCTCTATTGAAGTTTTGCCTAATTTTCATTACGGGCTGTTCATCGGTGGGCGATAAAGAATTTTCGTCGATCGCGGTCCTAATGGCCTCTGGAAGAGAGTCGAACGTTCGCGCGGCTATGATGGTACTCAAACGCTGATCAGACAATCCGTCGGCAAAACGTTTTATCACGATTTTTTCGTTCAATTGACGTAAAATATCATATTTATTATCGTCTCCGTCGGCTTGAGCTATGGTTAAGTTAACAAACAATTGTTCTAAATCATAACCAAACTTCTCGATGGACCTACGTCCTTGTTTTATTTCGTGAAGTTGTGATTGTATAGCAACTGCTGACTTTTTCTGGATTAAATGAGTTCTCATGTCATTAATTAAACTCTCTACTGTCGCGTACTTCGATTTTAATCTTAACTTTGCGCTAGCGGAAAGCCTTGTTTTAAGTACAAATTCTATTAATTGTTTATTCGCGTGTTCATTGATCATAGAACTGTAAAGTTGTATAGAATCAATTAATTGAGAAGTGATTTGCTCCTGGCCGGTCATTACGGGCAACAGGGCTATTGCTGTTTTTAAATCAAAGTTTTCCGCCATTTTTAAACTTTCTGAACTGTCCTGATAATCTTCGAGTGTCTTATTCTTTTCTACCATAAATACTAAACTTAAAATAAAACTGTAAATAGAATGGATATCCTCTATGTACTTATGAATTACTTGGACTGTCTCTCCTATTAACTCAGAGTTCTCTATTTTAATTTTAATTTCGGACGAAATAGGCTCCAAACGACTGTACGCTATTTGAGCTTCTTTAAATTTATTTTGAGCTGTTTGAGAATTTTGTCTACTAATGGGACCAATCTTGACGAGGTATTCTCTAATATTAACTAATTTCTCATATACAATTTCAAGCTCAGTTAAGGACATTACAAATTAATTCATGAAACTAAATGCAAGAAGTCTTGGCGTAATTTTGGGAACGGGCTTACTTTACATATCTGATGTGGAAGACGGCTGGACGTGGCCTTTCATCGGGTGGCGCGGCGGCGGGGTCGGCGCGTGGCATCGGGCGGCGGCGGCTCCACGCTCTGCTGGGCGGGCCGGGCTACTCCCTGGACTCCTCTTGATGTGTGCTCTTCATGATTATCTTCTTTTATGGCTGCTGACTTGATAAGGATTCTTCTTAATAATAGTTTTTAGATTCACTGCGCTTCTTTATAATTCGGGACACGCTGTTTCTTATGGTTACGCTGGTTTCATTATTTGGTCGCTGGGGTCATCTTTTCATTTTAGGTAGCCGAAGTCTTCTTTAATGTTTAATAGCTGGTCTTCATTTTAGTGCAGGTTGCCGGGGTCTTCATTGGTTTATTTTCGGATAGGCTGTGGGGTCTTCTTTGGGTTCTTAGTGCAGGGTCGCCATGAAGTGTGTGGTGTTGGTGGTCAGGTTGGTATTGGCGGTATATCAAATCAAAGACATGTTTGATTGTTGGTGGTCGTTTATTGAATAACGTAAAGTATTAAAAAGTACTACAACTATAACTTACTGACTAAGCATATCGCGACGGACATAACATGTGTAACCTAATTAAGTCGTATTGCTATGTCGCAACACTACATAACAAGATCAAAGAATCTAACGGCATTTTCTGATTGAGATAGCATTAAAATAAAGGGTAATTTTTTACGCGTTTCTATTCTAATCGCAGCACTCACCCTTTAATTTCATAGCCTTCTAGCCATTACATTAATCTAGTATGAAACTTGATGAATATTATCATCAAGAATAAATTCAGCTACTTGACAAAAAAAAAATAGTTATTGGTCATACTTAGTGAGTTTCAAAGGTTTATTAAAACCTAATCATAAATTATACTTACCATGCGATGCAGATGATTCGACCCATCTTTAAATGATGTTTGATGCCACTTCTGAGCCAAATGCCTCGCACCATAGATAGAGTCCTTAGGGCCCCATTGTCTGAAGGCCTCTTCTCCGTCAAAGAATATGAACATAAGACTCAATGATGATTGTTTAAGAGCAGAGAGCTGTTTCTCCATCACCCGTGCAAGGTTCATCATCATTGCGCATGGTACTGCTGAGTCTGTAGCTCCTAAAAAAACAATTATGGTGATTAAAGTATTAGGTAAAACAACTCTAATGTATTGCAATATTTTTGCTGTATCAATGATAAAAACTATTAGTTCTCAACTCCAGAATATAGAGTTTGGAATCTGAGAATCTGAGAAACCATAAAAGAACTGCAATATGTGAGACTTGATATCTTAAAAATGTTTTAAGTTCAGCATAATTTTGCTACATCAGGGATCTAAAAGATAAAATTGTTTTGAAAGTCTGTTTTCTTAGATATGTAATAGTACAGATTACAAGGACAGCACATAATGATCTTGAGGTTTAAAAATTATCAGTGAATTCAAATCAACAAATGATTATGCATTATTTTACTCACTGATATGAATTACTTATTACTGAAGAAAAGAAGTAAAAGGCTTATGGGTCAATGGATCAATCACATTACATTTCAATAAATTTACTTGATCTTGCAAATTGCTATAATTGAACATACTGCCATCACATCCACAACATTAATTGTAATAGTTACATTAAAGGGATATAAATAAATATAAAACAAGACAGACATACCTACAAACACATGTTCTCTAGTATACTTGCTGTCATAATGGCAAGCAAGCACCAAGTATCGCTCTGCATTAGGATTGAGTCTAGCTATAATATTTCTGAAGTTCAAATTCCCGAAAACTGGAGTCCTGTCTTGGAACACATCTTCCTCAACACTCCAGCCTGCTCCAGTCATCTGCTGTACTATGAAATCACCCACTTTTTTGTGGTTAGGAGTTCCCACAACTCTTGGTATCAATATTTCATCTAGGACTGATCTAAAATGGATCTTGTTTGAAAGTCCAGCCAAAGCTTTGACATTTTCATCTGTTAGTTGTTTAGGATTATGATTTTCCTAAAAAGATAAATTATAGGTACCTATTTATATTTTTTATTAATGTGATAAATACACCTATTCATATTCATAAAAAATACATACATACATGCATATACTCACAACCATATCTCCCAACAACAGCCACATATCTCTCAGCCACATTCGGAAGATGATAGGGGACAAGATGGTGGAAATAAAGTATCGTTGGTGATGGGTCTGCAACCTCATTGCCCAAAAACCACTTAAATTTGCCTCTTATGACACCCATAGAAAGGGGTAGTAAAGTAACATTCTAAACCAACACTACATAGCTAAATAAATACATGTCTTCATATTGAAAAAAATGTATATCAGTTATTCCTTCTGATACTTAAGCAGAGAAAAGGGAGAGCTATATAGGGGTTGTCCAAGCTTCAGAATTATGGTAATTAAATTGATGGTGAGAGATTATGAA
Source organism: Bedellia somnulentella (assembly GCA_963576735.1). NCBI lineage: Eukaryota > Metazoa > Arthropoda > Insecta > Lepidoptera > Bedelliidae > Bedellia > Bedellia somnulentella. The sequence continues at coordinate 2,991,316 of OY755178.1, forward strand.
ATTACAAGTTGTATTAATCAGACAGGTATGAGTCATTCTTAAATTATACCACTTATCAATGAGATAGCAGTAGATGATACCTAAGATAAAAACTATAGTCTCTGGCTCAATACACATAAAATAAGTAATATAAGGGAAATAAAATAGAAGCATAAAATAATAATGAGCAATGTAAATAATTTAGCAAAAGGAAACTTATATTGTAAGGTTTTTAAACATTGAATTAAGTTTTGTAAATCTCAAAAAGGGGTAGCCAGAACTTAATAATTAGATATTCTTTTTGAAAGTTGAGTGGAGAAAAGTTTGTAAAATAAAGGATGGTAAGTAATAGGTTTCCAGCCACATCATCAAACTACTGATTCGGGAAGATATAGGTTAGTGCTATTCTAAGCCAGCTTTACACAACACAAAGATCCGAAAAATAGTCCTTATAAAAACATTGAACCTTTGAGGAAAATATTATTTCAAATATTGTTGCAGAACCTTAATTTTATAAAATAAATAGAAGAATTAAAAATACTTACCCTCTTTTGATTCAACTTTAAATCATCACTGTTTACATAGGCAATACACAGTAACAACACACACAGCGACTTAGTCCGAGGCATTGCGACGGCCAAATGATTAGAATAATAGAATATTATTGATTCCTAAACGTACTGGTTGTTAGCGAGTCACGCACGAACTTATCAGTTAGAAGGCTCAATTAATTAAATTAAAACTTTTGCCATTTTTACTTTCATATCTCGTCCTTGTCACAAAACAAAAGCAATAAAATAAAACTTAACTAGGGATGTACCAATCCAATCCAGCTACTCCCATGAATAACTCGATCGAATCGACCAACAGAGTCAGACGAGCTGATCCGAATCAATCAATCGGTGGTTGTTGGAATTAAAAGATTGCTAAATTAAAATGCATATCAAACCTGTTTTGAAATAATTAATTTAGTATTAGGATAAGGAAACAGTCAATGAGATTTCCAAAATAGTACATATACACAATATACTCACGGATACAAATCCCTAGAAGGGGTAGTCAGAACTATAGAATAACAAATTCCTTAGGTACATTTGGAACTTGAGTGGGGAATAAATATTAAAATAAAGGTTGTTGGTGATGGGTCTCCGACAGGTTTAAAAAACGTTTAACATCTGAGGTGATGATGAGAAGATCATCAAGAGTGATTCATGAGAAAACTAAATTTTATGCATAAAACCAAGTTCCAATACCATTACAAATTCGATTCGCATATATCAGCTTCCTTGCTTGCTTCGGATTATAGACATAAGTAGATATATATTATGTTATGGACCAAATGATAAATTGGGCAGTATGCATACCGCCCGGTCATTATTCGTTTTATACATAAAACGAACTACGACTACGACTACGACTAAAACCCCACGGTGGCCATCTTCGGTGCTTTGATGCGGTATTGGTAGGAAACGCCCGTGGCAAACTACCTCCAATCCCGCGCACCACGCCTCTCGGCGTCCATCTCGGGGGACTTGAAGTCCCTCACTCCCTCTTCTGCTTCCTCAGCACCGCAGTCGTTTGGGCCACAGGTTCCAAACGCCAGCCCCCTCGAGGTTCTCCTTGCGGAGTAGCAGACTGGAACCCGCCGGTCACAGCCCACCACCTCACAGATTTTTTAACGAGGTTTTGTCCTCGGACTTTTGCGGAAGGTTTACTCCTGTTCCAATTTTTATAGAGGTTTACTCCTCGCGGTCAAGCCTACACCACGGCAAGACCCCCGGCCCTGGAAGTACAATACTGCCAGGGTTACGAGTTCCCCTCTTGCTCCCATTCCCTCTCTACACCTCGAAAGGAAACGTGAGCAACCCGACCCATGATTTTTAACGAGGTTTTCTCCTCCGATTTTCTAGCGCGAGGAGTCAACCTCTATGGTTGACTCCTCGCGACCCACCGCTGGCGGCAAGGCCCTCGAACCCAGCAACAGCGGCTACAACTTTTGCTGGGGTTCCGATTTGCGTCGCATCCCCTGTCCCCTCTACTAATGAGAAAGATACTGGGAGCGACGCCACCTCGGTGCAATAGCTTCACCCCGGGTGGCTAGTCCGGGGCTACTGAGCCCCAACGCCATGACAAGGCTGCACCGTGTGGGGGTTTATACATAATCTAAGCTAACCTAACCTAGCTAAATGTGACCTAACTATTATTTGCTTGAAGGGGGCATTCGCCATCCGACCCTTTTCTAATTGTTTTGTAATGTTACCCTACTATATCCTTGCCCTCCGCATTTCGAGGACATTCTAGCTTTATTATCAAATTGCCCAATTCTCATGTAGCAATATAATAATGACCATGCAATGTGATAAATAATGAAGAAAAGATAGTAATTAATCACTTAGCCCGATAAAGCTAAACATTATTTATAATGCTCGGGCGTTATAAATAATGCCCGCATTAATCACCTGGTCCATAACATATAAAAAAAGAAAAGAAAGATTTTTATTTGTTCTGACTAACAAAAATACACAAAACATATACAGAAATTACAAAAAAAAGTACAAAATTGATTTTAAAAAAAGTAAAATTAATAAAATAAAACAAACAAATAAATCAAAAATTGGTTTTCTTTTCATGTCATGGCTTACATCAGCAACAAAAGAGTACCTGACTAAGTTATATTATAACCAACAACACTGATTTTCAGTCAGTACTCTTTGTAACAAGTGATGTCACGGACACTTCACACTGTACTGATCGGTCTATGCAAACTATACAATAAAATATAACCAATATATATGTATATTCGTTCATTTACATATATATATACATACACACACACATATATATATTACAACATATTACTTTTACGTATAACCGTGTTTACTTACTTTTGTTTATGTGTGAACTTTATATAAATATATTTCTGTGTATTTCAGATATTAATTTATTACATTTTATATATATATATATATATATATATATATATATATATATATATATATATATAAAATGTAATAAATTAATATCTGAAATACACAGAAATATATTTATATAAAGTTCACACATAAACAAAAGTAAGTAAACACGGTTATACGTAAAAGTAGTAAGTATACACACACAATGACACTAAAATAAACAAAAATAAATTAATACCTAAATTAACAGATTAGAACTAGGACTCAGTGCTGGAAAAATTCGGATTTTGCTGAACTACCAAGTAGACTTTAAGCTTTCGCTTAAAAGATGTCCTAATTTTTGAATCTCAGATAGGTGGTGGGAGATCATTCCAGCACTTGGACGCCGCGAACCTGAAACTGCCTCGAAACGCTGCAGAACGATGCATTGGCAAAATCACTCTTACTTTGAACTGGTAATCGCTTTTTCACCGTTGCAGTTTTATAAATAAATATTCAGGAGATTCGTGCCGAACTACACCAAAAAGCAGCGTTGCAAGATGTAGTTGCCTTTAGCGTCGTTCAAATGAGGAGTGACGTGGGATCTTGGAGGAATGTGAAGACAAAACCGTGCGCATGCGTTTTGCACACGTTGTATCAATCTCTGTGAACGACCAAGTATGCAACTGCCATAGACAACATCAAAGTAGTTTAACCTTGATAATATTAACGATTCGCACAGGTGAAGACGCAAATCCACACTGAGATAATCGCGAATATTATAAAGCACTTTAAGGCGATAGAAGCAGTTACTGACTACTGATAAAACATGGTTTTCGAACCGTAGTTCCCCGTCCATCAGCACACCAAGTTTTTTTTGCTTCCACCACCACCCGTTCTATGGGCTGTTCTCTGATAGCTACATCATTGGTCGCAAGAGCTTCCACTGTATTACGTATATGATGTTTAGATCCAAGTATCATGTACTTGGACTTGCTAGGATTCAGGACAAGACAATTCTCCTCAGACTAGGTAACAATACGCTCGAGCTCCGCATTAATCATCAAATAATTTATTTCAGATAATAAATTCCATAGTTTACAATTTACAATTTCAATAAATTAAATATAAATGTCAAATAAAAATACATGAATAAAATAACAAAAATTTATTAAACACAACGTCAGATAAAAAATACAACTTGCATTAAATTTAAATCAAGAAAAAAAAATCTATATAAAATAACTAAAAATTCAAAAAGAGATACATTTATGTTTAAATATAGGAGGAACCGCTAGCATGCAGTGGCATCCACCTCTTAAACATCTGCGAATCCCAACGCTCGGTCAATACGCTCATGATACCATTTGAGCTGCCACGCATTCGCTGCATCAGTGAAGCACAACTTTTCCTCATGATTGCATGGAAATCATCCACATGCGCCTGTGCAAACATTGTGGAAGCGCTGCAAAAACGTGGCAACCCTAGTAATATCCTGAACGCATTGTTGTATTGAATATTTAGATCCTTGTACGCCCGATTTGTAAAGCTGCCCCACAAGCTGCACGTGTAAAAGGTTTGGCAGTATGCCTTAAAAAGTGTCACTTTTACTTGTTTGGAACAACGCGCAAACCTGCCCGCCAGCATATTACAACGGACGGACAAAGACCTACGCTCCCTCTCAATATCACAATTATCACACAAGTCCTCGGTCATCTAGTGACCCAGATACTTAAATGAACTAACCTGGTTCAGCCGCACCCCAGAAAGAGTTACTTTAGGTACATTTGAGTAACTTTTGCTACCTGACTCAAATATCATAAACTCACTCTTTTTCGCGTTGTATCTGAGCCTATGAGCTTCCGCGTGTGATTGACAAATATCTAGGAGCTTTCGAAGCGCCCCAATCGATGGACTCAGCAGCACCATATCGTCCGCGTAGCTAATGTTGTTAATGCTTACCCCGTCGATTGAACAACCGATACCAGTTCTGCTGAGCTCATCGACGAGTCGATTCATGCACAAGTTGAAGAGACGAGGCGAGCTCAACTCCCCCTGTCTCATCCCGCACTCCAACCCATACACATTAGAGTGTGCACCTGCCCAGCGCACCCTGTTCCGTTGGTTTCCATACCAAAACCTAAACAATTCGATTGCTTCCTGTGGTACCTGCGTTTCACATTGTAACTTCTGCCAAAGCTTGTTATAACATACTAAATCGAAGGCTTTGGACAAATCGAGATAATAGGCGTAAATCGGTGTACCTCGGTTGGTATAGTACTGTACAGTCTGCATGAGGCAGAGGATAGCAGACTCAGTAGGTAATCCTGGTCTAAAACCAAACTGAGCGTTATGGATATCGATGTGCTTTTCCAACTGCTTATCAAGCAAACTATCCAGCACTTTCGCTATAATAGTAGCAAGCGATATCGGCCTGTAGTTCGACAGCTCCGACATGTCACCCGCTTTATCCTTAACGATAGGCACCACAACAGTATGCATAAGTCTCTCAGGCATATGACCATGGCTAACGCAAAGGTTTAAGATTAAGATTATTTATTCAGAAAAAAAGACAAATGGATAAGACTTAAAATAAAATACGACATAAAAAGTTTACAAAAGTAAAACATGGTCGTTTACACACGCTGATGCTGTACTAGGTCGAACCCGTATTACAGTCACCAGAGTCTTCCAATGTTTACAAGTAAAAGTGACATTAAAGTCTTAACAACGATAAAATGTAAACAAAACTAGTGAGTGCTTTAGATAAATTAGGAAACATATTATATTAAAATAATGCAAGATAAATATAATTAGTGCGATTAATAACTGGTTTAGAAACAAACGTAATAAGAGAAATAAAAGATAATGTTACGACATCTGTTCGCAAGTAGGAGATAGGATTTGCCACTACTAGATTATACTAGATGGCGTTACTAGTATTTAATGAGTCGCCATGATATCTGTTGCTGAAGGAAGTGTCACTACTAGAGAACAGATGGCGTTACTAGTATTTTAATAAGTAAAAAAGGGAATTACTAGATGTTTCTCGAATATCGACTTTTCGAGAATGTGGTACTAGAACTTTCTGTAATATTCGCGTATTTGAGATTTGGCATATATAAAGAGCGAAGCGTGCTACGGAGTATTGGAGTGCGAAGAACTAAAGCGAGAACAAGCGAAATACTAGAGCGAAGAAATTAAATACGACAGTGCAGTGATATACGGATTACGGAAATAAGCTTAACGGTGTGACAGTGTTACTATAACGGAGTAAATTAGTGTTGTTAATTAGTGCGAGTATCGATAGTTAATTATCGATAGTGTTTGTTGTGTTGTGTAAAGTGCGTTATTGGTCAATAAATATAATTACACCTTATTGCACGAAAGTGTGACTGGTATTTATCAAATTAAGAACCCGGTACGTAACAATTGGTGTCAGAAGTGGGATTTGAAGATGCCAGTTATGCCGAAGGAAGACGGAAGAGAGGGTGTGAAGACACGCGCTCAGAAAGCCGCAGAGGGTGAACAGCTGTCGGAAATGAGGTCATCGGTCACGAACCCTCGGAGTGACATTCCAGAGGAGACGTCCGCGGTGACTAACGCGCCGTCTACATCAACGGCGCCGGCGGCCGCAACTAATACTGACTTGGCGATGATAGTTGAAATGTTTCAAAGCATGCGTGAAGCACAACAAAGCATACAGGATGTTGTGAAAAACATACATTCGGAGGTACAGGGTGTTGTGAAACAAGAAGTTCGTGAGTTGCGCGAGGAACAGCAAACTAAGTTCTCACAAGTTCTCACTGCGGTCAATGAAGTCAGTGGTCGGGTGGTTACTGTGGAAAAAGACGTAGAGCAGATGAAGGAGCAGGTAACCACTATTGAGAAAGATATCGATGACATGAAGACCGACTTCCGCGGAATGGAGAAAAGGGTTCTGCAGCTTGAATCACGACCGGTCAAGGTTGTCTCCGGTGAGAATGTAGTAGCTGTCCATGGTCCTCGTGTGAAGGTTCCTCCTTACGACGGAACAACATCCTGGTCGGCGTATAGACATCAGTTCCAGACTGTTGCGGCTGCCAATGGTTGGACTGATGAACAAACGCTTTAACTACTTTTACTAGCTTTGTAACGCTTTAAACTAGTATATAATATTAAGACTGTTCGTTTCGTAAAATGGACTCGATTACAACTCGTAGAATGGCTGCCGAACAAAAATATGAAAAATTAAAAAGAGAGTTAAATGATGCAGAACAATTAAAAAATAGGCTTTTAGAAGAACGGGACGAAAACGTTTTAGCTATTCGTAATTTAAAGTTGAAAAATAGTAATCTTTTAGAAAAAATTGTGTTGCTTCGTGAATCTTACGACATTTCTCAAGTGGAATTAGAAAACCAGCAGATATTAATATTAAAGCATGAGGATCAGTGCGCAAAGCATGAAGTAGCTTTAGAGCGAATTCATATTCTGAATGAGCAGTTGGCAGAGGCACACGCTCAATTGGCGGAATTCCATAGAATAAAGAATATTCACGAAGACTCTCACGCAGTTTCTTTATGTGCCGAACTTGAGGCAGAATCATTATCTTCTATGACCTCTTTTAAATATTCAAAAACTTTCAGTCGTAAACAGTGTAAAAAATATAAATTAGTTAAAAAACGTATATACAACACAAACAAAAGTCTTATAAGTATGAAAAATAGTATAAAATTCATAAACAAGTCTTACAGAAAAATTGATTTACTAAACCAAATAGATAGTTTGAATGATAAACTGAGTGAGCTGATTGTTAGTCAGGAAGATCTGCATTTAAGATACAAACATATCGGCAGTCTTATAGACAAAGAGACGGTTACTCTGAATAGTCATATTTCCTCAAATAGCGTTATATCTCAATCACCCCAACCAATTAATGGGATTACATTACCAACTGTTAGCACGCCGCCGGCGCCGCCGGCAAACAGAACATTAGTATTTTCGGATGGCATGGCCGTAGGTTTTGGCGAAATACTATCGAAGTATCTTAATCAGCAGGTCATTAACCATTGCTATACGGGTGCAAACTTTAATTATATAGTAGAACGAATATTATTAGGCACTTATGACGAATATACAACGATTGTCGTACTGGTCGGCAATAGTATAGGATTAAATAAGTATTTATTAAATAAAAGTTTAAATAAACTTTTGGAAATACAAAAAATATATAAATGTAAATTTATATTTTGTACCTTTCCATACTTACTTAATATGGATAAGCAGAATGACAATATTCATATTATGAATAATCTAATATGTCACGTGACATGTTGTCAAAGCGACAATTTATTTTGTTTGGATTTGAATAAGTTTTTACCTTATTCAAATTCTCGACTGGGTACTGTATACATACCCTTAAATCAAAAGCGGAACATTGCTAAATTATTAGCATATAATATATCTGACCCCCATATATTTAATATAAGGGGAAACTTACTTCTAGTATGCGATGGTGGAAGCCATAATTTAAACTTTTAAGAGTGACAATGGAAGAGCCTCCTGTCGTCCTTAAGTCGTCACCTAATATCAATATTGTAAACAAGGAAGGAGGTTCTTCTGGCAATTTAACTAAAAAGAATACTTTACAAGGAGTCTCCCAGTTTAAACTTGTATGTCAAAATACTCAGGGGTTTTCTTGTAAAGAATTAGAAATAGAATTATTTTTGGAAAAATATGAAATAGATTGTTTATGTGTTACTGAACACTGGCTTAAGAATTGCGAACTCATATTTGGTTTTGAAAACTATTATTTAGCTAGCAACTACTGCCGCAATTCTAAAGCCTGTGGTGGCTCCGCTATATTTTTAAAAAATAATATTAAATCAAAAATTCGTAATGATATTGTACAGTTAAGCGTTGAGCAAGTCGTGGAATTATCCTGCATAGAGTTAAAAAACTATTTCTTAATATGTGTGTATCGACCCCCTTATAACCAAAATTATGATAAATTCGAAAATGTAATGGAAGATGTATTAGGCAAAGTTTTCAGGAATAAAAAACGTATAATAATATGTGGAGACTTCAATGTGGATCTCCTACAAGACAGTCATCTTAAAACACGATTGATGAGTTTATTCCAATCGTTCAATTTAGAAAATTTATTCTTGGAACCGACTAGAATCAAAACATGCTTAGATAATGTATTTACTAATGCAGATTTTTCAAGTAAAAGTGTTATAAATAAACTAAAGTCTGATCACAGCGGCCTTTTTGTTAGCTTTCCTCTAGAGATACCAGAACCAAAAATTGTTATTAAAAAAAGGCATATTACTGCCAGTAAAGTAGAAAAATATATAAATATAATAAGCTCTAAGTTGCCCACATGTACAATTAATAAAAACTCAAATACTAGCTATAATATCTTTTATAATGTTCTGATAAATGAGTTTAATGAAATTTTTAATGTAAAAAATGTAACTATTACCAGTAAATTTAAGTTTTGTGAGTGGGCAACACCAAGTATTTATAGATCAAGAGAAAAACTCTTCGATTTATATGATCAAAAAGCTTATAGTAATAATAATGAATTGAGTGAATATGTAAAAAAATACTCAAAAATATTTAATAAAGTATGTAAAGAGGCTAAAGCCAGATACCTAAGCCGACGTATCCGAACATCCGATAATAAAGTTAAAACAGTGTGGAATATTATCAACACCCAAACAGGCCGAGGTAAACCATGTGATCAGGAGTTCTGTGTTCGATCTGATAAAGGTCTGACTACCTCTAATGAGGAAATCGCTTGTATTTTTGAAAAATATTTTACTGACATACCATCAAAAACAACTGAATATTTAAACACATCGGTTATAAAAGCTCAACACTTGTTACAACAAAATGTTGATAGGTGCGAAACTTTGTTTTGTTTTAAAGATGTCAGCCCTACAGATATCGAAAAATGTTTTAAATCATTTAAACTAAAAAGTTCTGAAGACATTTGGGGTATGTCAGTGAAAGTTTGCCATAATTTTATTGTAACTTTGGCTCCATATTTAGCAGATATATTTAATGAATGTATAAGAAATAAAATCTTTCCAAATCTCATGAAGCATAGTAAAATTGTACCACTTTTTAAATCCGGAGGAGATAAAATTAGTCCTGATGGTTATAGACCAATATCAATTCTGCCAGTTTTAAGTAAAATATTCGAAAAACTAATGTTCAATCAAATGCTTTTGCATTTCGCTTCAAACAAATTGTTTCATCCAAAACAATTTGGCTTTACGAAGGGCCGCTCTACCACCGATGCAGGCGTTGCCTTAATGAAACACATTTTTGATTCGTGGGAACGCAAAAATGATGCTATTGGTTTGTTTTGCGATCTTACGAAGGCATTTGATTGTGCAGATCATGAAATCCTTTTTATTAAATTAGAACATTATGGCATACAAGGTGACGCACTTAAATTAATAAAGTCTTACTTTTCGGATCGGATACAGAAAGTGCAAATCAATAATGCAATATCACCTGGAACTCATGTAAAAATGGGTGTTCCGCAGGGTTCTATTTTGGGCCCATTTTTATTTTTAGTTTATATTAATGATTTGCCGTTCATGGTCGAGAAAATGTCCGAGATAGTGTTATTTGCTGATGATACTTCTTTAGTATTTGACGTTGAAAGAAATAATCAGAATATTGACGAGGTGAATAACACGGTTTCACAGATTCAAACATGGTTTGCTTCCAATAATCTTGTACTGAATGGCAAAAAAACCAAATGCATTAAATTTGTATTACCTAATGTTAGGTGCGTTGATAACGAAATAATTTTAAATAATGAAAAGTTAGTATTTTCGGATAACACAGTTTTCTTAGGGATAACTCTGGACTCCAAGCTCCAATGGGGACCCCACATTAGCTCACTAGCTGGCAGGCTAAGTAGTGCTGCATATGCCGTTAGGAAAATAAGACATTTGACAGATGTACAGACAGCTCGATTAGTTTATTACAGCTATTTTCATAGTGTAATGTCTTACGGTATTTTACTCTGGGGCAGAGCAGCTGATGTTGGTTCCATATTTATTCTCCAAAAGAGAGCAATAAGAGCTATATACAATTTGAGATCCCGAGATTCCCTGAGGGAATTGTTTAAAACAATAAATATAATGACACTGCCATGTCAATATATTTATGAAAATATTATGTATGTAAGAAAGAATCAGGCCTCTTTTGTGAAAAATTGTGACAGACATATTCGAAACCTGAGAGACAACAATAAAATATCCGTACCAAAATACAGATTGTCAAAAGTAAATACATCTTTCATGGGGTTATGCGTAAAAATGTATAATAAAATACCTGAGGACATTTTAAATTTAACAGAAACAAAATTCAAAGCAGCAGTTAAAAGAAATCTTAGTTCGAAAGCCTATTACAATGTCAATGATTACATTAATGATGAAGTGGCTTGGTGTCATCAGGGCTCTGTGCAGGATGTTTCCGGGCTAACACCAAAATTGTAATGGACGTTAAAAAAAGATGTGTGTTGACGAGTTTCTTACGGGTTCTTCTCTCAACAAAACACCTTCCGAATCCGAAGTAAACTTAGTATTAAGTTAAAATTTGACGTTCAAAAAACAAAGATTTATCTTTTTATTTTGAAATAAATGATTATTTTATTTTTTATTTTATTTTATTTTTAACAGTGTTTGACTGCACTGACGGTGGCGCTCCGAGGTCAAGCACTGTCAGTAATAGAGGCGCTGCCGACTCCGAGTGGTGGTTTCAAGGACCTGCTGGATGCGTTGGAGTCTCGCTATGGAGAGCGACACCTGGAGCACGTGTTCCGCGCTCAGCTGCGTGATAGGGTCCAGCGTTCCGGAGAGGGACTTCAGCAGTGGGCCCTTGAAATCGAGAAGCTCGTCCGCAAGGCCTATCCCAGTGTAGATCCGAAGACGGTGGAAATGAACCTGGTGCAAGCATTCGTCGACGGCATCAGAGATATCGAAGTGAGAACAGCGGTGAGACTTCAACACCACACGTCTCTCAAGGATGCCTTGGCGAACGCTTTAGAAGTTGAAGCTTGCCGCCAGGATACGCGCCAAACTCATCGACTTTGTGAGATTGCGGAAGCAAATGAGGACGTCAAGGTCATTAAAGCACCCGTCGGAAGGAGTACTGGACCGATTTGTTATGGCTGCGGGAAAAGGGGCCATTTGAGATTAAGTTGCCCGCTGAGGAAGGAAGAAAAGAGGCAGGCAGAGGCTCCTGCCGCAAACGTCCAGGGAAACGAGCATTAGCCAGGACCGGGGGGCAGGCGCTGGCTAGAGAGGAGAAAGCCCCGACAATGACCATCTCACAAGACTGTAAACATTGCCGGAAGCAAGAGTCGAAGGAGGAGGTCGTGAAAGTGACTCGAATTTGTCCATTGGATGGATGGGAAACAGAAGCTATGCAGAAGGCCCAAGAAGAAGATGAGAACCTCAGACCCATCATGAAATGGAAGAAGGAAAAACACGATCAACCGGCTTGGAGTGAAGTAGCGTCCACAGGAGTGAGTACGAAAGCTTACTGGGCGCAATGGAACAGCCTGGTTCTGATCAATGGTCTACTGTACCGGAGGTGGGAGAAACCCAACGGTAAGGAAGAGCACCTACAATTGGTCGTGCCCAGGGCCAAGGTTAAAGATGTACTGCGGGAAACACATGACGGTGTTTCGGGCGGGCATCTTGGGGTAAATCGTACGTTGCAGAAGGTTCGTGCGAAGTTTTACTGGCTTCATTGTAGGGACGACGTACAGGACTGGTGCCGGAAATGTACAACGTGTGCCGCGGTGAAAGGTCCGCAGACCCGGAGTAGAGGGAGATTACGGTTGTACAATGTGGGAGCTCCCTGGGAGAGGATTGCCGTTGATGTGGCTGGACCGTTTCCACAATCAGAGTCCGGAAATAAATATTTCATGGTGGTGATGGATTACTTCACTAAGTGGCCTGAAGTGTTTGCCATACCCAATCAAGAAGCAATAACTGTGGCTACAAAACTGGTTGAGGAAGTGATCTGTCGATTTGGCGTGCCCCTGGAGATACACTCTGACCAGGGAAGAAATTTTGAGTCACAAGTATTTCAAGAGGTGTGCAAACTACTTGGAATGCATAAAACCAGGACGACGCCATATCATCCTCAGTCAGATGGAATGGTGGAGAGGTTCAACCAAACACTGGAGAGACAGTTGGCGAAGATGGTTGAAAAACATCAGAAGGACTGGGACAAACACATTCCATTATTTTTACTGTCTTACCGGTCAGCTGTTCACGAAAGCACGAAGGAAACACCTGCTTTCGTCAATTTCGGAAGAGAGCTACGATTGCCTGTAGATTTGTTGACAGGAGGGTCACCAGATGAGCCGCAGAGTGTAACTGAATATGTAAGCGATTTGAGGGAAAGAATGCAAGATGTACATTCCCTAGTGTGTGAAAATGGTTTACATGCTAGTGAAAAGATGAAAACCAGATATGACCGTAAAGCTAACACGCCGCGTTTCGAAGAGGGTATGCTCGTCTGGTTACACAATCCAACTCGCCAGAAAGGGAAGTCCCCTAAGTTACAAAATAGGTGGGAAGGACCGTACAAGGTGGTCACTAGAATAAACGATGTAACGTACAGAATTCAACGCCAACCTAGAGGGGCTTCGAAAATAGTTCACATCGATCGACTTGCGAAGTACCATGGAAGCAATAATACTCGGGACGAGTATTAATGTAAGGAGGGGGTAATGTTACGACATCTGTTCGCAAGTAGGAGATAGGATTTGCCACTACTAGATTATACTAGATGGCGTTACTAGTATTTAATGAGTCGCCATGATATCTGTTGCTGAAGGAAGTGTCACTACTAGAGAACAGATGGCGTTACTAGTATTTTAATAAGTAAAAAAGGGAATTACTAGATGTTTCTCGAATATCGACTTTTCGAGAATGTGGTACTAGAACTTTCTGTAATATTCGCGTATTTGAGATTTGGCATATATAAAGAGCGACGCGTGCTACGGAGTATTGGAGTGCGAAGAACTAAAGCGAGAACAAGCGAAATACTAGAGCGAAGAAATTAAATACGACAGTGCAGTGATATACGGATTACGGAAATAAGCTTAACGGTGTGACAGTGTTACTATAACGGAGTAAATTAGTGTTGGTAATTAGTGCGAGTATCGATAGTTAATTATCGATAGTGTTTGTTGTGTTGTGTAAAGTGCGTTATTGGTCAATAAATATAATTACACCTTATTGCACGAAAGTGTGACTGGTATTTATCAAATTAAGAACCCGGTACGTAACAATAATATAAATTAGAAATATACAATGTACATATATATATATATATACATATAATAGTAAAAGTAATATGTAAATAAATATACTTTGAGAATATGTGTATATGTACTCGTATTATTTAATGTGTAATATAAAAAAAAAAATACTTAATTTGACATATATAGTATGATGAAAAGTCCTGAACCTTAATATTACTACAAATGAGAATTGTAAAAAAATAATAAAAAATAACATACATAACATAACATAAACGGTTGTAGGTTGGTAAAGGTTGAAGAACATCGAGAGTACTCTAGGCAGGTGCACTCCCGCGTCCCCCACACGGTGCAGCCTTGTCGTGGCGTGGGGGCCCAGTAGCCCCGGACTAGCCATCCGGGGTGAAGCTAATGCACCGAGGTGGCGTCGCTCCCAGTATCCCTCTCATTAGGAGAGGGGACAGGGGAAGCGACGCAAATCGTAACCCTAGCAACAGTTGTAGCCGCTGTTGCTGGGACCGAGGGCCTTGCCGTCACTGGCAGGTCGCGAGGAGTCAACCTCTATAAAAAAATCGGAGGAGAAAACCTCGTTAAAAATCATGGGTTGGGTTGCTCCCGTTTCCCTTTCGAGGTGTAGAGAGGGAACGGGAGCAAGAGGGGAACTCGTAACCCTGGCAGTATTGCACTACCAGGGCCGAGGGTCTTGCCGAGGTGTAGGCTTGACCGCGAGGAGTAAACCTCTATAAAAAATCGGAAGAGGAGTAAACCTTCCGCAAAAATCCGAGGATAAAACCTCGTTAAAAAATCCGTGAGATGGTGGGCTGCGACCGGCGGGTTGCAGTCTGCTACTCCGCAAGGAGAACCTCGAGGGGGCGGGCGTTTGGGACTTGTGGCCCAAACGTCTGCGGTGCTGAGGAAGCACAGAGGGGAGTGGGGGACTTCATGTCCCCCGAGATGGACGCCGAGAGGCGTGGTGCGCGGGATTGGAGGTAGACTGCCACGGGCGTTCCCACCAATCCCGCATCAAAGCACCGAAGATGGCCACCGTGGGGTTTTAGTCGGTAAGAGTCCGACATACCTTCGTCACCCCGCCGGGTGACGTCGGATCCATGAGGATTTCCCCACGACAAAAAAAAAAAAAAGGTGCACTCCCGCGTCCCCCACACGGTGCAGCCTTGTCGTGGCGTGGGGGCTCAGTAGCCCCGGGCTGGTCACCCGGGGTGAAGCCAATGCACCAAGGGTCCGCTTCTCTCCTCTGTTTTCAGAGTGAGCAGTAAGCGGACTGGGTAAGGAGAAAACCTCGTTAAAAAATCAAGAGAACTCGTAACCCCGGCAGTCTTGCACTTCCCGGGCCGAGGGTCTTGCCGCGGCGTAGGCTTGACCGCGAGGAGTAAACCTCTATAAAAAATCGGAAGAGGAGTAAACCTTCCGCAAAAATCCGAGGACAAAACCTCGTTAAAAAATCCGTTAGGTGGTGGGCTGCGACCGGCGGGTTGCAGTCTGCTACTCCGCAAGGAGAACCTCGAGGGGGTGGGCGTTTGGAACTTGTGGCCCAAACGCCTGCAGTGCTGAGGAAGCACAAGGAGGAGTGGAGGACTTTAAGTCCCCCGAGATGGGCTGCTTTTTGCAGCAGGTGCGTGGAGTCTGTGGATGTTGCCTACGGTAAAGTTGCCAGGGACTCCACACATGTGTACCATAGGTGGCCACCGTGGGGTTTTAGTCGGTAAGAGTCCGACATACCTTCGTCACCCCGCCGGGTGAAGTCGGATCCATGAGGATTTCCCCACGAAAAAAAAAAAAAAAGGTGCACTCCTGCGTACTTCAGGTGCTTGATACTGAGGCAATCGTGGCCAGGCGATTTGCCTCTCACCATCTTTCTGACTATAGACGCTACCTCTTTGGCCGTAAACCTAACGCTGAGTATGGTGGGTTCATTTCCAGTATCAGGCACCTGAAACTCGGGTCCGAGCGGTGACTCAACCTTAAAATGTCGCTGAAATGCACTGGCTATGCCATGCGGATCATTTTCAACTCCTACTCAGACTGGAGGCCTCGACTTTGGGTTAAGTTTTTTAGTATTTTTCCAAAAACTACTAAAATCCTTATTTGCATGAAGTTCCGCCAATATATTCATTTTTATCTGAGATGAATTCTTTTGGCAGTAAGCTAATTTAGATTTAAATATCTTTCTAGATTCCACCATTTGTGAATAAACGTTCCCAGATTTAGGTTTACCCGCCAACACCCACATTTGGAAGCAAAGTCGAGCCCCCCTGTGAGCTTCACTGACATGCCGGTTCCATCCAGTCACATACCTTCGGTTACTACGTTTATTTAAACAATAACTGGTTTTTGCAGCCTCGGTTAAAATATTTATTATCGTGTCATACATTTTATCAATTTATTTATTTATTTATTTAAAGCCAACCAACAGTTCAAGAACAGAAATATCACATACATAAAAACAGGTATATACAGCTGGTCCTTAAACCAATTACAGGTCAGCATATGAAATACAATTTCGATAATTACATACATTAAAATTTTTGTGAATTCTAATAAAAATAGAATTTACAAAGTAAGTTAGAAATAGCAATAGTTATAACATTAATTTTAAATTGGTATTAATTAATATTATTCTGTGAAATCAAAATTTAAATTAAATTATTAGGCATGACAACTGAAACTTAAGTAAAATAATAACTAACAAAAACGATAATTATTAAAAATATTAATAAAATAAATTAAGTTTAGGAATTCTAATTAAATTTAATGTCAGATTGGGTAAGCAGAGTAACCTACAATAAAATAAAATAAAAAATATATGTATTAAAATACTAAAGCTAAAGAACTAATTGTTTATACATTGATAATAATGTGAAATGAAATTAAAATATAATTTAAAATACAATAAATATGTCGGAACAATTAATTGTGTCAGTATTATTTAACAAAGTAATTACAACATAAAACAAATTAAAAAAAAAAGCGACCTTTCAATGAGGCAAATATAGAAAAGTGAGAACCTATACCGCCTTTCCGAGGATTATGCCCTTGAACAATTCCACACTATCATTGAATATATCTAGTTGATGTGATTATTAATTTATGTTCATCATTATTACAAATATTGTCAGCACAGTATCGGCATTCTATTGGCAAATCAATTAATTTCAATTTAGAATTACACAAATATGAATAATTTTCTAATTGATCTGAGTCTCTGTCACCCCATTTAATGCTATTAAAAACAGAATAATTTTTGACACAGATTGTAGGATAATAGGGGAACAAAAATTAAAATTACAAGAAATAATTAATGGATAGTGGTCTGACCAATACGTATCGTAAAGTACCGATGCACTTAGAACAGCTGATTGAGTGGCATTCGTCACTACGCAGTGATCTAGCCAACTATGGCTACCACTCGCCGCGCACACAAACGTATAAGTATCCATAGGTAAAAGTTCCATGTCTACGCATGACCATGATTGTTCCGCACAATAAGCCAATAGTTCTAAAGAAAAGAGCTTACCCGGATGCGCGTTAAAGTCCCCAAGAATAACCACGGAGTCCACGTTATTTGCTTCAATAATGGCATTGATTTCACTTAAGCAATCCGTAAACTCAAACAGATTGCCATTCACATTAACTGGCATATGTACGTTAATCACTAGTAACGACCGATCGCCGCTCACTATCCTAATCGCGGCTATACGAACACTGCTGCACGGAACAACGGACACATTCGGAAAGACTGCAGTTCTCCAGAGTATCGCCAATCCCCAAAACGGTCTACCGCGGAGTACACCCGCAGAAGTATCTACAGACGATTTCCCGGTGAATGTAAAAGTGTCATCGATTTGACCCAACAGCGGAATGTCGTGATCCAGGAGCCACGTTTCCTGTAAGGCCACAATATTGGCTTGCTTGCACAGTTTTCTTATACATTCAACCGACCTCGTTACATTTTTACAGTTAAATTATATTAACTTAGTTGTAATGTTAGATTGTGTGACCGAGTGAGAAATAGCGTTATTCGTGAAAAGTGTGGTGTGAAAGATGATATTGTAAGAAAGATAGAAAAAGGAATGTTGAGATGGTTTGGGCACATAGAGAGGATGGATGATAGAAAATTGGTAAAAGGGATCTATAGAGCTAGTGTGGATGGTAATGTTAGTAGAGGACGACCACGGAGAACACACTTGGACTAAATTGAGAGTGTGCTTAAAAAGGCTGGCGTCCGAAGTATGAAGAATAAAAGAGCATGTATGAAAAGATTGATGGATGTAAACGAAGCTAGGGAGGTTTGTCAGGATCGTACGAAGTGGCGATCGATAGTCTCTGCCTACCCCAATGGGAATTAATGGCGTGAGTATATGTATGTATGTATGTACTTAGTTGTCACGTCCATTTTTAAGTTTTGATTTGTCAATATCCCGGTAGTTAAGCTTCGCTGTTTTACGCTGATCAACAAATCGGCGATATAAAACACCAACGGGCCAAAAATCATCACTTAAAAGTTGGTCAACCTTACATTTAGGTACAAAAATTTTGAATGCATTGTATTCCTTTATCGTTTTCATATTCATTTTCTCCAAATTAATGTCCAATCCGTCTTACTAGAAATGTACCTTTTTATATACAATTCATTGGTTTCTTTTGACACATTGTAAATATAAATCGGAACCTTCACATCGGCAGCTTTAAAGTTGGAATTAACATCTACAATCGCTTTTCCACTCTTTCCCAAAAAACGATTTCTTAATGTCCTTTTTTGGTCTAATATAAATCCATCGTCCAAAGGTTGTGTTAGACTTCAGGATGTTATAATAAAACTTCTAGTCTTCCAGTGAACTCTGTATATTTCTTATGTACAAACTATTCACGATAACCTCAAATACAAGTTGTTCACACTTCAAAAGCCAGAAACCGAATGACGTCAGTTGGTGTAGTCAGGGTATTTATACACACGTGTAAACAACTTTCCCCTTCTACACAAAAACACTTTATTTTAACTAATTTATCTAATTTACTAAATTTAAAGCATTATAGTGTTATGGAAATTCATTAAATAAATAGAAATGATTTTACAAAACATAATACCAAGATATAATCATTGAATATAACTTTATATATAATATAGACACTGAATATTTGCAATGATAACAAATCCATTTCAATTAATCAAACTAATGTCTTTTAACTATGAATAATCATAATATAATTATAAATGATTTGAGAAAACAGTAATACTTAAAAATAAATATTAACATATAAGTTTACCCTCAAATAATTGATGGCACATATTACAAAAACACAATTTCAACAACATCTGCTGACCAAAATATAATTAGAACCTTACATTCGTCCATCCTGACGACGTGTATGACCCCAT
This sequence comes from Bedellia somnulentella, assembly GCA_963576735.1. Classification (NCBI taxonomy): domain Eukaryota; kingdom Metazoa; phylum Arthropoda; class Insecta; order Lepidoptera; family Bedelliidae; genus Bedellia; species Bedellia somnulentella. Next base: position 3,010,871 of record OY755178.1, read on the forward strand.
ACACGACATCAAGTGATAACCTTACATTCGGTCTGACATGCCTATATACAGTTACTAATCTCGAGCCTATTGAATGATGATTGAATATGAAATAATCATACATAATAATGTGATAACAACGTTCTCAAGCTTTACGATACACATACTCCATAACTTATTTAAAATTACTGATCTCTAACATTTCGAGGTACATAATATCAGATAGTAAATCAAAATTCTCGAACATTTCGAGGTACATAATATCAGATAATAAATCAAAATTCTCGAACATTTCGAGGTACATAATATCAGATAGTAAATCAACATTCTCGAACATTTCGAGGTACATAATATCAGATAGTAAATCAAAATTCTCGAACATTTCGAGGTACATAATATCAGGTAGTAAATCAACATTCTCGAACATTTCGAGGTACATAATATCAGATAGTAAATCAACATTCTCGAACATTTCGAGGTACATAATATCAGATAGTAAATCAAAATTCTCGAACATTTCGAGGTACATAATATCAGATAGTAAATCAACATTCTCGAACATTTCGAGGTACATAATATCAGATAGTAAATCAACATTCTCGAACATTTCGAGGTACATAATATCAGATAGTAAATCAAAATTCTCGAACATTTCGAGGTACATAATATCAGGTAGTAAATCAACATTCTCGAACATTTCGAGGTACACAATATCAGATAGTAAATCAACATTCTCGAACATTTCGAGGTACATAATATCAGATAGTAAATCAAAATTCTCGAACATTTCGAGGTACACAATATCAGGTAGTAAATCAACATTCTCGAACATTTCGAGGTACATAATATCAGATAGTAAATCAAAATTCTCGAACATTTCGAGGTACATAATATCAGGTAGTAAATCAACATTCTCGAACATTTCGAGGTACATAATATCAGATAGTAAATCAACATTCTCGAACATTTCGAGGTACATAATATCAGATAGTAAATCAACATTCTCGAACATTTCGAGGTACATAATATCAGATAGTAAATCAACATTCTCGAACATTTCGAGGTACATAATATCAGATAGTAAATCAACATTCTCGAACATTTCAATCTTAAACCTAACATCTAATTCAATTCACGTGATAATACATATATAGACGTAATAAATAAAAGCGCATTTTTTTTTTAAAATAGTAAATTAATTTCGAAACAAAGATTTTACTAGCATAATATAAAAGACATCAATTATCCGAAACATCAGAGCTATTGCCATCGCTTGCATCACTACTGGTCTCATCAGGTTCATCATCAGTAACGCTAAGAGCAGCTATGTGTATCCATGGCTGCATTCGTGAAACGGCAACAGTGGTTTTGCGCTTATTTTTCATGCCCTCTGATGAAAATGGGTGCAGGTTTAGAGCGGCAAGTAAGAGACGACCTTCGGTTATTAAAGTTATAATTAGAATAAATGACAAGACAAGAATGAACATTGATTGATGATTGGCTTTGAGTGAACATCGTTTGAATGAAGGAATGATTGAATGAATTGGATATTTGTAAATATATATATACTGTTATACGTATATTCCAACAGTCCCCCTCAAATATTCAAGTATTTACACAATTAGAACTGAAAGTAATTCTATAATTAATTCAATGTTTCATTTGACAATAAGATCACTTTTATTATTTTAAGATTAACTACTTACTTTAATTACTATTATAAAAATCATATCTAATTTCACAATTTAAATTAATTTCAATAAACTTAGGAGTATGTACCATTTTCATGAAGATATCGGCCAGTTGATTTCCTGTGGAAATATATTCTAGCTTTATTACTTTGTTAGTAATTTGTTCACGAGTAAAGTGGTACTTAACATCGATATGCTTCGACCTTATGTGATTGGTCGGATTATAAGCTATACTAATACAGCTATTATTATCCTCAAATATAATAATTGGCAATTTTACTGAAATCAAAATACTATTTAACAAAGATTTTATCCAAGTCGCTTCTCTAACTGCTTCAAATAAAGCCATATATTCAGCTTCCGTTGAGGAAGCAGCGACAGTGTTTTGCTTTCGTGTATTCCACGATATTGTACAATTATCGAACAATTTAAAAACATGTCCAGTTGTACTCTTTCTGTCAGTTATGTCGCCTCCCCAATCAGAATCTGCATAACCAACTAGCTGTTTATAGTTACATTTTACATAGGTCAACTTTAAATCAACAGTGCCTTTTATGTACCTCAATAGATGTTTTAAGCAATTCTATAACTCCTCATTATTTTTACTTTGATATCGACTTAGAATACCTATTGCTGCACAAATGTCTGGCCGCGTACATAGCATCGCATACATAAGACACCCTATGACATTTTTACAAGGTGCATCATAATGTGCATCTGAACTTAAAACTACATGATCTAACTTTGATGGAAATGGTGATTTTGATGGATTACAATCACTCATGGAATACTTGCTCAAAACACTTTTTAGGTATAAAGATTGATCCAAAGTTAACATACATTCAGTTAGTTCTATCTTAATGCCCAAAATAGTTTCACTTCATTTAAATCTGTCATACAGAATTCTTGCATTAAACGTTTTTTTTTTTATATAAATGCATATTTTGTTCACTCTTTGTACAAATTAACAGATCATCTACATAAAGAACAATGTATACATTTTCATTCATACTATTTTTATTTAAAATATATAAACAAGGATCGACCTGTGAATGCTCAAAACCGATAGCCTTAAGAGTATGATCGAAACGTTCAAACCAACACCGAGAAGATTGTTTCAAACCGTACAATGTCTTATTTAATTTACAAACTTGATTAGGACTCGCTGAAACGCCCTTTGGCACTTCCATATAGATGTCCTCTTTAAGGATTCCATTTAAAAACGCGGTTTTTACATCCATATGATGGGCATGTAAGTCAAACTGATTTGCAAGTGCTAAAATGAATCGAAAGGTTGTAATACGTGCTACTGGAGCGAACGTTTCGTCATAGTCCTGTAAGTATTGTTGTGTGAAGCCACGGGCGACTAGTCGCGCTTTATACCGTGTAGGCTCACCAAACTTATATTTTTAATTGTAAAAACCCATTTAGTACTAATAATATTGAGATTGTGAGGTCTTTCTACAAGACTCCATGTATTATTACTATTAATAGACTCTATTTCATTTTCTATTGCTTTTAACCATTTACTAGTATCATCTCTATTAAAAATATCGTCATAATTATAAGGTAACATTAGATTTGCTGTAAGTGATAGATAAGAGCCAGGATCATCTAATTGTTTATAATCAATTGTGGGCAAATTTTGAATTCTTTCACTACGTCTCAGTTTGCTAGATGAAGGTCCAGCTTCCGAGCTCATGAGGGGACTACCGTGTTTGTTGCCTATTAAATTTGCCGATTAACTATCGGGTTTATTAAATTCGGCGGGAATTTCAACTCGCACCAAATTGTTGACAGGTCTAGAGGATTCGAAATTCAACTCGTCAAATACAACATCCCTTGCAATTAGGAACTGATAATTTTCTACATTTATTAATTTATAACCATTTCTGTCGTAACCGACTAGTATGGCTTTAAATGACTTTTCATCAAACTTCGACCCCTTTGTTTTATCATGAACATATGCAGTAGAACCGAATATTTTTAAATGATTAATCTTCGGTGTTTTATTATGCCACATTTCGTATGGTGTTTTATTATTAGGAAGCGCTTTTGTGGGCAGTCTATTCGTTATATATGTAGATGTTAATATAGCTTCACCCCAATATGACTTATCTAACTTCGTACTTGTAACCAATGTTCGCGCCATTTCGGTTAACGTACGATTCATGCGCTCTGCGACACCATTTTGCTGTGGCGTGTATGGTACAGTTAAATGATAAGTTATCCCCTTGCAAACACAGTAATTTTTGAACTCATTAGACAGATATTCTCGCCCATTATCACAATACAAATTAGTTACTTTGAAGTTAAATAGATTCTCACTCTTAGCTACAAAATCTTGAAAACATTTAAGTACCTCTAACCTAGCATACATTAAATATGTAACAGTATAATGCGTAAAATCGTCAATAAAAGTTACAAAATAATTTTTATCGTCGATAGTAGTAGGCTTAATCGGGCCGCATACATCAGAGTGGATAATAAACAATGGTCGGTTATTATTAGTCTCATCTTTACTTTCAGAAAAAGGTAATCGAGCCGAGTATGCAAGGCTCACATAACTCGTCCGTAGGTACTACAATATTATCAATAATTTTACAGTCGCGTTCATCAACTACATTTTTTTAAAATATTAAATTTTTGTTTATTTAAATGGCCAAGTCGACCATGCCACAATTTATATTCTTTTAAACTATCTTGTTGATTTTCAGAAGCTATATTTAAATTACACTGAGATTTATTAATTGGCAAAGTAATACTAAATAAGTTATTTATATTCTCCCCAGTCATATAACATTTATTTTCTTTGCTAAATATTTGAACGCAATTATTACCAGATATAACCGACATACCAGTCTGCTGCATGCGATTTACCGATAATAAATTATACCTTACCTCTGGTGAATTCAAAACATCATCGATTGAACCAAAAATTCCTAAATTTGTTGTCACCTCTATTCTCCCTTTACCGAACGCAAGTATCGAAGCTCCATTTTTAGCAACACCGATCTTTATGGGTGTAGGTAGTTGCATGTAGGAAGTAAACACATCCTTAACATTCACAATGTAATCTGTCGCTCCAGAATTTGTTCGTCGTGCGCTGCGCACTCGGTCATGTCGCTCACGTAACACCGCCAACTCCTTCTCTCGAACCAGCTCCCTGGCGCGGTTGAGCTCTTGTTCGACCACTGACAGCACTCGCTGGCTACGGCTCCGGGAGCGTCGCACAGGGCTTCTACTGCGCGATGCATGGGCAACTCGGGATCTATGCCGAGTGCGGCTCCTAGAAGGAGTCTCCAAGCGTCGCTGTTCATTCTCTCCTTCCATTGTCCTGAAACTTAAAGTAAAGTTATAAAACCATAAATTCAATGAACTATGAAATCATGTTAACCCATAGAGAAATTAGAGTAGAGCCATCCACTTTCGGTCAAAATTTCCCTTATTACCTGCCCCAATAACAAAGCAGAACTACAACTCTGAACAGTGAAAGAAGCAATAAAATGAAAACACAAATTTGGCTTAAAAAACATGGATCAGAATAATGTAGAAACTATAATGTGCATTATTCAATAAACTCCCGTACTAACAATAACACCATGGATACATATTCACTTTATTTATATGTATCAATAGTAGTATCTAATTAGTATATATTGTAGTACTACTAGTAATTAATATTTATTCTTGAATAAGCCACCTTTAAACCTTGGTAAATACGTTAGAATTACACTCTATATTAAGACTACTCACGATACAGGCCTAGCCTAGTGCGAGGGTCACTGACACCCTCATACATCACCAATATTATTGTTTGTTTAACACCAATTGTAAACATTCAAATAATTAAACAATATTTATTTTTAATCTGCACGGTGTCCATAAAAAGAAAATCCTGTCAAGCAAGTGAAAGGTCTTCTACTGAATTTAGGTAATTTTTAGATCATTGAGTTATATTTAATCTAGGATTCTAATTCCTATCTTTTCCATTTAATAAGAGACCCCGTTGATATGTGTTTATTATTAATAACATGCAAATATAAACCATATGTATCATTAATTCATTATAGTAGAAATTCCACCAATTAGGAATACTATTTTATTAAAGTTTATCACGTTATTATTATTTTATTGGTTTCAACATTATCTAATAAAATCCATACATATATTTTACGTGGTTACTATAAAGTGAAATGAGAATATTAGAATTTAGAATATTTCAATAATATATATAAATAGGTGTTTCCGGTGATCTGAACCAATACCACTGGAGAGCAGCCCCAACCGGATACAAGTTCTGTTCCGCCAAAGACTCAAATCCTAATTAGAACGATAAGGGGTAGCTATTGCCACAAACTGAACCTATCGGTTTAACATTCAATAAAACACTTTAATATCTATGTTGTTTTAATTACCCCATAGTACAGTAATAAATTAAAAGAAATAAAATGAAGTACATCACCTTTTACAACGCTTGTAGACGTAGAATTTTCTTCCACTTCTGAGATGTTAGACTTCAGGATGTTATAATAAAACTTCTAGTCTTCCAGTGAACTCTGTATATTTCTTATGTAAAAACTATTCACGATAACCTCAAATACAAGTTGTTCACACTTCAAAAGCCAGAAACCGAATGACGTCAGTTGGTGTAGTCAGGGTATTTATACACACGTGTAAACAACTTTCCCCTTCTACACAAAAACACTTTATTTTAACTAATTTATCTAATTTACTAAATTTAAAGCATTATAGTGTTATGGAAATTCATTAAATAAATAGAAATGATTTTACAAAACATAATACCAAGATATAATCATTGAATATAACTTTATATATAATATAGACACTGAATATTTGCAATGATAACAAATCCATTTCAATTAATCAAACTAATGTCTTTTAACTATGAATAATCATAATATAATTATAAATGATTTGAGAAAACAGTAATACTTAAAAATAAATATTAACATATAAGTTTACCCTCAAATAATTGATGGCACATATTACAAAAACACAATTTCAACAACATCTGCTGACCAAAATATAATTAGAACCTTACAGTTGCGACTTAAACCCACCATCATTTTCACTTACAACTTCTGAAAAACATTTCTCATTAACATTTTGATCTGATTGTATATGTTTCGTGGCGGCGGCGGCGGTGGTATGCAAAGTTGTACTGATAACGCTCTCTGGCATAACGGTACTAAAAGTGGGGCGACACGGGCGGTCGGTCAATGACCGCTCTGTCGACTCAACACGATCAGCTGAGCCCCGCTCGCCGGTGACACATAAACCGTCGCAGTCTTTGTTCGGCGAATTTCTCAAAGTACCCTCACCAGAAAAAGTGATCCGTTTCTTCGCAGGAGAATTCGTTAACGGTTTTCCACTCAATACATTTTCATTGCACAAGGGAGACAATCCCATCGGTCCACTCTCATACTCAAAACTCGGTGGCAAGGTGGAGGCACCTCTTTTCGTGCTAACCTTTCGTTGAAAGTTATTGACAATCGAAGCATTTTTTAGGGATTCCACTTCAGCACGCAGGTCATCTATTTGTTTTGCTGTGGCATATTCCTCACGTATAAGGTCTAATTCACTTTCCATTTTAACAATATCCTTAAGAACTCTCCTTACGTCAACATGATCGAACAGAACCGGTGGTAGTTTTTGTAAATCCCGAGCAACAAAAATGGGGATTTTTTCAGGGTCCGTCTCTTTCAAGAGGCAAACAATATCATCAATATCTCGAACTGTTTTCCCTTGGTTCTTTCTTGTTATTTTTCGCTTCGTAGTAGTTGTAATTGACGTAAATAGCAATTTTTTTGCGTTTAAAATATCACTCTCGGAAAAAGCACTAACACATATACGGTTAATACTTTGCTCATCCATTACATCGATTTTATTGCATATGAACGCAAGTACTTCATTTATAACCACATTACACGATGCACACTTCACTATGTCCGAAGACATTCCTGGTTTATTCGCGTCGTTATTCATAGCGACGCTACGTGCGTACGCTGCGGCGGATAAACAAAGACTGACTGCGACAGTCCTCGACGTATATCGACAGTCCTCATAGCAGCGTCACTAGGCAGACCAGATACGTATAATTGCAGATCATCGGCATAAATGTGATATTTACTATTATGAATACTATTAATATCAGCGGTATAAAGAATGAAGAGAAGAGGTCCCAAAATAGAGCCCTGGGGTACCCCTCTGGGAACAAGACTTGTAGCAGAAGTATGATTACTCCCATCTCTCTTACGAAGCTCTACGAACTGCATCCTGTCAGTCAAGTAACTGTCAAACCAACGAATCGTCGCAACATCAAAGCCGTAATATGCCATCTTAGATAACACAAGAGGTATATACAAGCACTCGAAGGCTCTGGAGAAGTCTAATAAAAGAAGCAAACTACTTTTACCATCACTTTTGTCGCTGAATATGTTGTCAAAAAACCATTTATTTAGTCGTAAATGTGGGTGTAGTTTACATAGATCTTCTATTGTACAATTATATCCATACACATTTGACCCTTGCGGGTATACAACTACAATATTGACAATGTGACTATATTTATTAACATTTTTGTTAATTATATGATATCTACAGAAAAGCACATAACATTTCAAAAGACACTCTTAAAAAAAACTAATATCAATAAAAAATTAATTACAAATTGAAATAATTTTAAAATACTATGTCATGCATATCAACAAACACATAATAACAGCACAATAGAAAAAAAATTATGAAATACATGCCAAATATCATTAATTACATTATATTAATATTCTTATTCCTATCAAAAAATTCATTCATGGAGTAAAAACAATTTTCCAGCAACCAATTAAATAAATGTCTTTTTAATTTATTTATGGGTAAAAGCTTTATTTCATCAGGTACAGAATTATATACCCTAACAGAGACTACACAAAATGATTTTCTGCTTGATGATAGTTTAAAATTAGGTACTGTAAGTTTATTTTGGTTTTTCATCTGTAACCGTTGCGAATGATAACCCATATGAGCTGGTTCGAAAGTTTGAAAATTCTTTATAACGTATAATGTTGCTTCGTAAATGTAAATACAGGCCAAAGGGAGAATTTTTAATTTTTTAAAAAGTGGTCGGCACGATACTGTCTGGACGCTGATAGAACAGAGTGACCTTATACATTTTTTCTGAGATATGAATACTGAAAGCACATCAGTGGAGTTTCCGCACAGTATCACTCCATAACGTAATAAGGAACCTACGTAGCCATGGTATGCAAATTTGCCAGCTTGTTCTGAGGATAATCTTACAATGCGACCTAGTGCATACACATACTTGTTTATTTTTTTGCAGAGAATATCACAATGTGATTTCCAGTTGAGGTGCTGATCAATTGATATACCTAAAAACAGAAATGAATTAACTTTTTGTATTGTTTGTTCTTTGTATGCTATATTCAAATTGGGAACTATTTTATTCGGGTGGGAAAATTGCATATGCTTAGTTTTATCACTGTTTAGTCGTAAATTATTTACTTCCATCCAGTTACCTATTTTACAAAGAGTCGCGGTCGCATGTTGTTCTAGTGCTGTAAAACTATTATCTTTAATAACTGCAACGCTGTCATCTGCATAAAGTATAATTTCATCGTCAACTGATTTTGGGAGGTCATTAATATACAGTATAAACAAAAGAGGTCCTAATATACTTCCCTGTGGGACTCCATATTTATTTATACGGAAATTGGAATATTACTCTTTTATTGTTATTGTTTTTTTTATTTCTTGAGTGGCTTTGTATACATGTACATTGCGACCTATGACTTAGATATGAGATTAACCAATTAAGCGCATTACCGCGAATTCCATAAGCTTCTAATTTTTTAACTATAATATTATGGTCTACCAAATCAAAACCTTTCATCATGTCCATAAAAAATACATCTATAGGTTTACCACTATCCATACTTTCTACAATGCTTTTTACTAGCAAAGTAATTGCCATTACAGTCCATCTATTTTCACGAAATCCGAACTGTTCGGCCGCTAGTATTTTCTCCTTGCCTATAAATTCCCACAATCTTTTAGACATTGCCTTCTCAAATATTTTTGACAAAATTCAAATTCAAATTCAAGAACATCAAGTAATGCTGTTGCTGTGGATCGACCTTTTCGGAAGCCGGATTGAAGTTCAGGTGAAATTTTATTTTCCTCCAGGTACTTCGTGAGCTGCTCACATACGACCCGTTCCATTATTTTAGAAGCGCTAGGAAGGATACTAATGCTCGCAAATCAGACACTAGGACAGGGTTGGTTTTTTTTGGCAGTGAAGAAACTTTTGCCGTCTTCCAGATTGAAGGAAATTTGTTGGTGACTATGCTTTTGTTTACGATAGCGATTAATGCGTCAAGTGAGGTAGGTAGAGTCAGAAGTAACATGTCAATATTAATATCATCAAAACCTTTTGCTTTTGTCTTTATAGTCTTAACGATATTTGTAATTTTATCTGCAGAGACAGTTTGTAAAGTCAAACTTGATTGACCGTAAATAAAAGATGTTATTAAAGGAAAGAAAATTAAATTTTATTTATGAGTAATAATCCCCACATGAGGAATTCATGTCAAAAAACATTAAATTGATTGACCGTGTCTGTTAAATTCAAAAAAAGTTAATTTTGATAAAGTGACATCAGGTGCGCCGGGGATATCACTGAAATGGCGATTGATATCGTCGGTGATATCGAAATGGACTGGCAGCTCGGGGCGTTTAATTGGAAAGACGACCCGCTTTAGATTCTTCCAAAGTTTTTTAGAATCTTTCGCGCAACGATTGATGGTAAATTCATAGAAGGCCCGTTTTTCATTGTGTATTGCGACAAAGACTTGATGTTTTAGTTAGGTCTTTGTAGAATTTATGTGAGTTTCATCTTTTGTTTTTTTACATCTGTGATGAGCTTCGTCCCGGGTTTGCATCATCAGTCGTATAGTATCTGTCAGCCATGGTTTCGGACTGTCTTTGATAACCACCGTCTTAAGTGGTGCATACTTATTAAATAAATGCATAACAAAATGATTAAACGTTTCTCGAAAGTTAATTAGTGTATATGCAGAGGTAATGAAAAATTATAGTTATGAAATTGCGTAAAGAGTGATTTGGTAGTCTACCAAGTGTAGGTATAGAATAGCTGCACTACCCTATTATTATTCCTTTTGATATTCCTCACCTCTTAGCCCATTTATATCCCCACCAAGGGGCTCGAGCCTACTCTATTTAAGGCGATTTGGTCATACTCCACCACGCTGGCCCATTGCGGGTTGGCAGACTAACGATTACTACCGTAATAGTAGCCGGATATTATTTTAGGGCAATCAAGCTGAGACAATCACCAATAAAGGCTTTGCGCCGGAGCTAAGCACGGTTTGCAAACCGGGTCTACGGGCGGTCGTCAATCGTGAATGAAACTCTATGAAGCTAACCACACGACGCCGGCGCTAGGGCCGGCTTACTCGCAAATAATGTGCGCCGGCGATAAAACGGGCCGTGTTAAACCACTTGTGACCACTCTTCTTTATCTCGAAATTATAGGCAACCAGCGCATCTTCTTTGCTTTCAAACCTCTTCCCCTTTTATTTATTCTTTGATTTTTGGAAACAAGTAAAAATCACAAGGCGCTAGGTCAGGGGAATATGGCGGGTGAGGGAGAATCGACACATTTTTCGAGTTGAAAAGTCATAATATATCATAGCGCGAAAATCACATCGACGACAGATTCTCGCAAAAATGATGCTCATTCAAATAAAAAATAAATAAAAGAAGTGTGTTCTATATTTAAATATGTCAATAAAAAACCAGCCTATAAGATGGTGTACAGTTTGCCAGTGTCAATTAAATGACAAAAGAGTATCCAACTATTGGCATGCCCCTCGTATTAGGCCATGTCTGTAAAAAATATTTCCATGTAAATAGAAATAATCCTACAATGCAGTATAAGTACAAATTATAAGTTGGTACACAGTGGGTTATACTGGCCAGTATGTGTTTGCTGTTTCTAGAGTGATGAGTGATGACCCCTCGACTAGAACATGACAAATCCTTTTACTACATTTCTCAATTTACCTACAATCTTCTGGTCCTCGCTTACCTGACCACACCACTCATACTCAAGTTTTAGAGGCAACAATATGATGAGCAGCAATAGCAACATTAAAAACATATTTTAACTTCCTTATATGCCTGTAACCAATCCATTTATTTAAACAAATGTAGAGTCAAAGCTCAATACGAAAATACGAAAAAAGAACTTACACCAACCCAAAACTTCTACCCCCCTGTCAATGTCGGTGTTATTTCGATATAAGCTTCTTTGTAATTTCGATGCAATAATTACGAATTTGCCGTGTAGAGTCGGCTTAGATTGTGACTGCCCCTTTCTACCTCAGGAGTGTCGTAAAAGGCGACTAAGGGGCTATTTTTAAGTAGTTTTTGGGGGGTTGGGGTTAGAGGCCCTTGACCAACGATACTTTATTTCTACTATTTTGTCCCCTATGTCCGTCCGTCCGTCCAAATATGACTGAGGATTTTCTAGCTCTGAAGCTCTGGCTACTACATTTTGGGATCTATGCTCGTTAGTTTATGTATGTAAGTAATTACGAATTCATATAATTATGAACTGATTTAGACTTCAACTGGTGGATCACACAGGGTGACTAGAAGCTTTGGGTGGATGTCAGATATTTTTTTCGTACATTTAGTCCGACCGAACGTCAGGATCAAGGATAAATATTAATAGCTCGTAAGAAATAAAAGTTATAATGCAGATTGTATACTAATTACTAAGACACTTCTATTGAAATAAAATCAATCAGGTTTTCTAAAAGCTGGTGTCAATTTTATTAGTGCTGTTTTAAATAATGGAATCGCCGCTGGTTTGTATCCTACCATTGAAGTGTCAAAAGCTGATTATGAAACTCGCCATCATTGGAATTAAGCAAAAACAAAAATAATCTAAAATAACATAAAATAAACGTTGACGCCGTATATCCCCGAAGGGGTTGGCAGAGGTACTAATACTTCTGAACATCACGTGACTTTGTCACCTGGAGTACCCACGTTTTGCATGGACAGTGTACTAACGTGATAGGGGGCAGGCCTATCGCCGTTTTGTACGAATAATCTAAAATAAATCTCACTTAACTATAAAATATACAAATTACATCTAACAGTTGAACTAGGCTAGTTGACATAAGATCTGAATAGACTCATTAAATATAGAATACTTTAACTTCTACGAAAGTACCTACGTAATTATTCGGGATGCTATAGATCACGTAAAGATGGAAGGAAATACAGTCAGCAGTTCTTAGTCGTACAGCCCGTTTCATCGCTCAGGCCTCCTAGATGCAGGTCAGCATATTGCACACAGGTTTTTACGTTACAAGATCTTCATTGTGACATGTTTTGAAAATGGTTTCATAAACTAACAAAGACGCTTCTATCAACACCTCACTCATGAAGGGAAGAAGTAGAAGCTATGGTTAGAAAACTGCTTTTTTTACGTATTTTTATTTTGCCCCTGTCTCTAGATTTTGTTTAAAGTTAAAGTTATCCTTTTTGACTTTAAGTGTTGGTAAAGCTGTTTATACATTTTTTTTATTACTTCTTTATATACTCCCGGCTATATGGTCCAAAAAGGGGTAGACAAAGCCTAAGGTTTAGAAATACCCCAAGCCACTGTTGGAAGTTAAGTTGCGAAAAGATTGTTAACTATGGTGGTGATAGGTCTCCAACCGCAAAGCCCTACAATATACGTCGCCTCTTACGATCAGCCACAGGAAGATATAGGGTAGGGGTATTCTAAGCCGACACAACACAGAGTTTTTTTAAATGTTGTGTTACTTGATAATTGATGATTTCCTTATTTGTTTCGTGTGCAAAATCTAAAATCGACCCCCAGCTTCAAAACGGTGTAAGTGGCGACCCAGGGGTTATGGGATTTCTAAAATGTTGTGGGGCGATGTAGCTGGAGAACTATTCTTTATTTCACAGTCTTTTCTCCCTTAACTTCCAAAAGTTGTTCAAGCATTTCTTAGTTTGAAGCTCTGACTACACCTTATTGGGGTTTATAGCCTTGAGTATATGTATGGCTGTGTTCCTTACTTACTTAAACAAAAATGTTTAATATTTTATATAAGTTACCATAACGTATTTATTTAACTAAGGCAATGTCAAAGCGGACCCAACAATAATTATTAAGATAATATTTATTCATCAATGGCCGCGGCTCTAAACATTTGCAGTAGTTGAGCTGCCAGATACCGTCGATCACTGCCATGGTTTTGTATAACAAGATGGACCGATACTGGTTTAGTTAGGTTGTCGAAACCGACATGGCTGGGAGTAAGACAGATAAATGTAAAAAATGTTAGCCAAGCAAATACAATACAAAAATTTATAATATGTTAACTAAAAGACTTCGCAGACAAAAGGATTGATATCTGAATGGTTGCCAAGCACTGCAGATAATCCTGAAATACAAAGTAGACAACAAGTTAAATTAAAGTTTTGATTTAACTTGGCTCGTTTCCACATACGAGTTATCATGATAATCAACTTATCTGCTAGGTAAATTTTAATTTGATTTTGTGGTGAAAACTAACATTTTTTACATTTAAAATGTTTTTGGTGGGAAATCGTTACTTTTTGTTAAAAAATAAGTTGGTTTTTTTTCTGCGTTTTATTTTTATTTTTTGAACAATGATCTTCACCGTCTTGGATATATTAGAAATATTTAGACGCATTGCCCATTCAGTATCTGCAACTTTTTTTACTCGTTTTCTGTTTATGTTTAAATGCGGCAAGTCAGGGCGGTATATTGTTCGAAGGCGATTATATTCTATTATGGAGCTTTCTTGTGCCTTAATTTGACTGGGATCGAGGTTAATGAGATGTACTCCGTCGAGTGTTTTAACTCTAGAGAGCGCAACATAAGCCTGTCCTCTGCTAAATATCGAAGAGCCTATGTCAAGTTACGACAAAGTACGTTCTAGCTCATATATTAAATGACTAAATTTTATTGTGATTTTACGTGCAGTATTATTTCTATCGACATCCCAATGATTTTTTTCTATCACTCCTATTAACCCATTTACTAGACCTTTAGACCTCAATATTTCTGCGTAACATTACCCGTGCACCTATTTTTATTGTAATAACATTTTCTAAACCATCTGTTAATGATGAATCATCCTCGTTCTTTTTTAGAATTTCCTTCGCTCGCTTGTTTACAAACCGAGGACAGTCTATCTCATCAATCGAATTCAATTTAATTTCCGGTTGTTTCATACTATCCAACAGTGCATTATTAAACTGATTATGATTACACATATTTTTAGTTGGGAACAAACAAACAGTATTATTGGGCAGCAATTTAAAATAATTTATAATTTCTTTAAGCCGGTCGTTTTGATTTTTGGAGGTTAATTTAAGAAGTCTTTTAAGAACCTAAACTTACCTAATTACAACCTTACTTAAATTAAAATCAATTAAGCAAGAAAACAAACAACAACAAATACCTACCTACCTTACTATCTATCTACTATTTTAATCAAACAAATCAATGAATTTGGCAAAAGAAACAAACCTACAAACAACCCAATCTAAAAACAATCAGCAAGAAAAAAAGCAGAATTTACAACACCGTTACCAGCTGTAACTCATATGACGACGAAGCATAAAACTTATAGCTTATATTATACCTTATAGGCGGGATTTTGCTAGACAACCGAACAGCATGGGGTCGCTCGCGCGTATTAGCGCGGCTGGCGCTCGGTTTGGTACGTTCGCAGATCCCGTCATGCCCCGCCCCGGTGAGGGGCACTCACCCCGCGCGTCTTGCCCACTATATGATTTCTATACAAAATATTCTTGTGAGGGAAATATTGAAAAATCTTAAAAATTCTCCGTTTTCAGATTTTTCCCTTTGTTAATATTTGATCACCGACCTGGATGCCGAATTTCAACTTCCTGGGATATCTGGAAGTGGGTTAGCTTTTTGATCTATATGTCAGTGAGTCACTAAAAAAATCGCGATTTTTGGACGTTTATATCTTAACTAGCTTTTTGCCCGCGACTACGTCCGCGTGGACTACATTTTTTGCATCCGGTTTACATCCAAAATGCCAAAACACTATCTTAATTTCTGTTTTTTTTTATATTTACAATCCCGCGGGCGTTGTTATAGATATAAGGAACATTGAGGATGAAGGAGATAAAGACTTTTTAAGTGATTATTAGGCGATGCTGTTGGAGACACATTTCACTACCATTTCCCCATTCAACTTCCAAAAGTGGATAGAGAATTACTATCTCTGAAGCTGTGGCTACCCTTTTTTGGGATTTATAGCCGTTAGTATATAGTCATGATTGATTGATGGATGAATTTTATAAATTCCTTTTTGTAGTGGTTATATCAGTCAATCAGATCAAGTTTCAAATTTCTAATACAGTATATTTATAGATCAAAAATCTGTATACTATATTTCAATCCTTTAGGGGATGAGTTCCAAAAACCTTTTTAATTGCTCATACGAATCATGAAACAAACCATTTTGTACCAAGTTTTATATGTTCAAATATGAGAATATCTTTAGTAAGTATGGATAGCAGTATTTCGACCCGGTGCTGTCCCCTACACTGACTGTTGGTGATGTGTGAGAGATTGCAATCATCGGTCAACAGATGGCGTTACTGAATTAACATTGAGATATTAACTATTATTTACAAACTACGCATTCTGAGGCTTAAACAGAATATTAATTTATGCGTAAGTAAAACATAATATATCTATGAGAATATTAGTTAAAAATAGTTAAAAAAACAAAAGCTATAAACATATTCTCAAACCTACCAAATGAATACGCAAAATTCATACAATATACTTTCAAATATCTTAATTATACATATTCGCATAGTTGATTATGAAAAAGAAGGATTAGTGCATCCTATTATTCTAACCTAACACAAAAGCAAAAAAAATACACAAAAAGACTTTGACCACCCGGGATTCGAACCTGGGTCTTTCGTATTTAGTGTTTGACATTTGTGTAAGTCTAAAATTTGTGATATCCTATATATCTAGTAGTCATACTTTTGACAAACAATTAAATGGACAATTATTTTGATGAAAATGGATGAAACCCTTATTTTTTCCAAAAAGACTATTAATGAAGAGTCCGATAAAGTCGGTCGATGAAAAAATTAATCGTGTAAATATGGGGAACCATATAAAAGTTATGTTTTTTTATGCTCCTGTGGGAACCCTTGCGAAATCCGGGATAAATTATATCCTATATGTTGGCCAGGTGTATAACCTACATTCATGCCAAATTTGATCAAGAGCGGTCCGGTAGAATTAACGTGATGAACGGACATACAAACAGACAGACAGACAGACAGTCATTTTTTTCAAACATAGCAAATTTGGCTTCAGTATCGAAAATAAAACATATTCCACCGGTTTTTATTTTTTTTTCTTCAATGTACAGTTTTGACCTCGTTACAGTCTTATTATAGTATAGATAGATAGATAACCCTTTGTTATGTATTTATGGAAATTGGGCTACTAATTTCTATCCTTGATATCAAGAAATGAGCCAAATTTGGTTGGTTTATGTTGATTATATTTTGAGTTATGATGGTGTAAAAAGTCGCTCCAAATGGTTCGTGTAATATACATATACGGTGCGCGCTCGCCGCCTTGGCTTGGCTTGACGCACTGCCGTGCGTCTTGATATCAAATAACACAAGTAATATAATATATTAGGTAAAAAAACTCACTTAGTAGTTACTTAAGTTTTATTATAAATATTATAATTAAATCTGCTACTGGAAACGGTGGCTATAGTCATGGGTTTAGACTGTAACAAAAGAAATATTTCAAAAATTGGTAGAGAGTAGGGCAAAATGACGTATATTGTATGTTGTTAGTAATTCTTCATTGCTGACAATGTCCAGCAATAATTAAGCCTAAAGAGATACTTTGGCATTCGTATCCAGAGTTACGCAACAGTTTTTCTGAAAAGGCAGACTTATAAAGCAATTCATGGAAATGTTTGATGTTCGCAAAGAGAACCCTTATCAAATAGTTGATGTTGATGTTATGTATACAAACATGTATATAAAGTTCTCTTGATAAACTTATATTTTTATATGTTATGAATTCATAACATATTGATAATTTCCGGAATAACCAAAAGTTATTCTGGAAATATATCCGGAAAGGAAAAGGGAGTTTCCCAAAACACGAGAGTGAGTGTAATAAGAGATGAACAGGGTGAATTGGCGACGAATGAAATTAGCATGAAACGGATACCCGTTCCATACGGAAGAATTATTTTGAGGGACTGTTTGAAAAAGGGGATGCATCCATTTCTTCGCCAATCGACAGTAATGTTGAGGGCTGGTAAAGGGTTGGTGGCTTCTTGGTTGTATTTCCTTTTCTGGAAATGCTGGTCAAGTGGTAAAGTTCCACGAGACTGGTGCAAGGCGGTGATTGTGCCTCTATATAAAGGAAAGGGGTCACACCAGGAGGCTAAAAACTACCGTGGCATCAGCTTACTCAGCATTGTTGGTAAATTGTATGCTAAGGTACTAATTGAAAGAGTGATGAATGAAACTGATGAGAAAATATGGGATGTGCAAGCGGGATTTAGGGAAGGAATATAATGTATGGATCAAATCTTCTCTCTAAGGAGCATCACCGAAAAGTTTTTAGCTAAGAACCAAAAGGTGTATTGGTCCTTCATTGATTTAGAGAAGGCGTATGATAGGGTGGTAAGAAAGTGTTTATGGGAGGTGTTATCCAAGTTCGGTTTCGGAGTCAACTTATACGTGCATTGGTATCACTCTATGAGAATTCTAGTGCATGTGTAAGAGTAAGCAGGGAAAACAAAGACTGGTTTGAAATCTCTAAGTGTCCGACAGGGATGTGTAGCTTCTCCGTGGCTCTTCAATTTGTTCATGGATTATAGACTAAGGATGACACAAAACATTGTGCAAAAGCATCAGTAGTAATATTTACTGTATAATTGAAAACTTCAATCATTTTGAGTTTTTACCGATTTAATTACTCACCTATACAGAGTACCAACACGCCACTTATACCCGGATCGGAGAGGGTAGTGCAACAGAGACAATCGATCGCCACCTTGCACAATTCTGACAAATCTTCCTTGTTGCTTGACAATCATCACTAATCTCAAATTTATTACGATGATTTTTACGTTTTTCAAATTTCTCTCTCTCCGTAAAACTGTGCTGCTCATCTTCAATATGATTTTGCGAAAGAAGCGCCTTGCTTGAACATCCAGAGGAGATGATTAGCTGAATTTGATAGAGGTTGAGTTTCTTTACATGACGAATTACGTGAAGGGCGGTCTTCAACTGCCATCAAAGAAAATAAAATAATGTGTCTAATGTTGAAGAAAACCCGCGGATTACCTATGAGACAATACGAATACTATTGGGGATTGGTATAAGACAGATTTATAAAATTTAATGTTTTTTGACATGAATTCCTCATGTGGGGATTATTACTCATAAATAAAAGATGTTATTAAAGGAAAGAAAAATTTTGACACTGGCGGGGTTCGAACCCGCGACTTCGGGTATACGCCCCCGTCGCTCTGCCAACTGAGCTACAGTGTCAGTTGGCATCCAGCGCGAAATTTCTCTATCCTTTGTTTGTGCGTTGAAGAAAAATTTCGACACTAGCGGGGATTGAACCCGCTACCTCCGGGTATACGACTTGTACGAATTTGTAAAAAAATCGGAGGTAACGCTAACACTGCTTAAAATGTGTAAAAGACACAAAGAAATGAAGAACTTCGCTCTAGTAGTCACTTGATATTATAGCTCAATTAGCAGAGCGACGGGGGCGTATACCCGGAGGTCGCGGGTTCAATCCCCGCTAGTGTCGAAATTTTCCTTCAACGCACGAAAAACGGCCCGGCCAAACAGTGCTTTTTTTATATGGTAGGCACTGTTTCACTGACAGTCGCGTGCTAGATCTTGCAATAAATAATAGGTTTTAAGAAAATGCGGTAATGTCGATAATTTTAGAAAAATGAATAATTAATTGTCAAATAGTCTTGTCATTGTCGCGGTCACTTTTGTGCGTTGAATTTGTATGGAGTGCGGCATCTTTGGTATACATGATCGAAGCTTAGGGCTTAGGCCTCATAGCTGCAGGTCAGCATATTGCATACAGATTTGTACGTTACAAACTCTTCATTGTGATATGTTTTAATAATGGTTTCATAATTAAACTATCAAAGACGCTTCTTCACACGACATCATGAATGGTAGAAGTAGAAGCTATGGGTAAAAGACTGTTTTTTCACGTATTTTTATTTTTATTTTGTCGCGGTCACTTTTGTGCGTTGAATTTGTATGGAGTGCGGCATCTTTGGTATATATGATCGATGCTTAGGGCTTAGGCCTCATAGCTGCAGGTCAGCATATTGCATACAGATTTGTACGTTACAAACTCTTCATTGTGATATGTTTTAATAATGGTTTCATAATTAAACTATCAAAGACGCTTCTTCACACGACATCATGAATGGTAGAAGTATAGAAGCTATGGGTAAAAGACTGTTTTTTCACGTATTTTTATTTTTACCCCTGTCCCTAGATTTTGTTTTAGAAGAAGAAGAAGAAGAATAAAGTTTATTCGCCGCAAATATGGCGCACATTATAATATATATATATATATATATATACACATAAATAATTAAACTTAAAACTAACACTAAAGAAAAATAAATTTAAAATACTTAAAACAAAAGCATTTAAAAATAAAAACTATATAAAACAAAACCGTAAACAGTGTCAAAGAAAAACTATAAAATTAAATAAAACAAAATAATAATATTAAAGTTTTTGCGCCATTTTGCAGCAGAATGGCACTGGCTCAGCAAAAGCTGCGAGGTTTTACACCACTGATCACAGCACTGATTTTCAGTCAACGCCATCACCAGTTATCCTTTTTAACTTAAAACGTTGTTTCAGCTGTTTACTATATATTCTAAATTAATCTTTTATATATATACTAACAATCATTTATAGAAATACCTCAAGCGACTTTTGGAATCTATGTTGCGAGAAGATTGTAAACTATGGTGGTGATGGGTCTCCAACCGCGTCGCCCTATAATCACCGCACCTCCGCGATCACCCACGGGAAGAAATAGGGTAGCGCTATTCTAAGCTGTGTGGCGTTCTTTTTAAATGTTGTGTTACTTGATGATTTCGTGATTTGGTGTGTTTATAATATAATAATAATAATAAGTTTATTTATTTATTTAGGCAACGAGATCCACGTGTTAATAACAATTTCCTTAGGGAATGTTAGTGACTAATTCTATCTTACGCTATGCTACATTATTTACAATATCTATTTATTTACAAAGGAGGCTGATACAGTGACGCATATAGTGCGAGTCTGGCCTCCCCGCGATGAGTTGCAGGATGCTGTTGGAGCTGCCCCGCACCCTATCGAGCAGTGAGGCGGCTCGCAGGCGCATTGTCGCGAAGAAGCATTGCACTCGCGCCTCGGCGAACATGCCGGACGCACTGCAGAAGCGGGGCAGCCTCATCAACACCCTGAACGTGTTGTTGTACTGCACTCTCAGTGCATGGTACTGACGCTGCGTATAGTTCGCCCACAGGGCGCATGTGTAGAACGAGGTGCAGTACGCTCTAAACAGCGTCACCTTTACTGCGCTCGTACAACGCGCAAACCTGCGGGCGATCATATTGGCTCTAACAGCTAGCGCTCTTCTCTCACGCTCTATATCTGCATCGTCTTTTAGGTCAGAGGTAACGACATGTCCCAGATATTTAAAACGATTAACTCGCGATAGCTCTTGGCCATTTAACTTTATCGGAGGCACAGTAACTGGACACGCACCTCTCGCCTCAAAGACCATGAACTCGCTTTTGATTATATTATATTTAAGTCCGTGAGAGGCCGCATAACTTTCACAAATGCGTAAAAGCTTATTGAGACCACCGGCCGAGGCGCTCAGCAGCACCATGTCGTCAGCATAGCTAATGTTATTTAGGCACACGCCGTCGATGTGACAACCGACACGGGCGCTTCTGAGCTCCTCGACCAGAGCGTTGACGTACAAGTTAAATAATTTTGGGGAACTTAATCCACCTTGTCGTACACCGCACTCCATCTTATACGGCTCGGAGACTGCATCTATCCAGCGTATAACATTACTTTGGTTTCCATACCAATACCTAAACATTTGGATGATTTCCTGAGGTACATTCTGAGCTTTAAGCTTATCCCATAACAAATCATACGAGACCAAATTGAATGCCTTCGATAAATCGAAATAGCATGCACAGTCAGCCGTGCTCCGGGCCGTGTAGTATTTGACAGTCTGCTTTAGGGCCAAGATTGCACTCTCGGTGGACAGGCCCGCTCTAAACCCAAACTGATTGTCGTGTATTTTGAGGTACTGATCCATCCACGTATTCAGCAGACTGTCAAACACTTTCGCGACAGTCGTAGCCAGTGATATTGGCCGACAATTGTTTCGGTCCGCAATATTACCGGTTTTGTTTTTGACAATCGGGACCACCACAGTCCTCATCAGTTCCTCCGGCCGTTATAATCGGCCGCCAACTTCAAACCGGTGTAAGTAGCAACCCAGGGGTTATGGGATTTTTAAGTTGTTGTGTGTTGAAATAGCTGGAGAACTATTTTTTATTTCACAATCTTTTCTCCCACTTCCAATAGTGATTCAAGTATTTCTTAATTAGAAAATCCGTCTACACCTTATTGGGGTTTATAGCCTTGAGTATATGTATGGCTGTGTTACTTACTTACTTAAACAAAAATGTTTAACATTTTATGTCTGTTACCATAACGCATTTATTTGGGTAAGGCAATATTAAAGCGGACGAAACAATAAAAATTAAGATAATATTTATTCGGCTCTAAACATCTGCAATAGTTATGCTGCCAGATACCAGACGATCATTGCCATGGTTTTGTGCCATCAACATGGAACGACGACTGGTTTAGGTTGTCGTAACCGATATGGCTGGGAGTGAGACAGATTTTATCAATCTACTCTAATTCAAGAGTAATATAATATCTTAGGTAAAAAAAAAACACTTTGTTAGTTAATAAAGTTTTTATTAGGTGTTTTTTTATAAATATTTAAATTAAAACTGCTACTGGAAACAGTGGCTGTAGTCATGGGTTAAATCTGTAACAAAAAAAATATTTCAAAAATCAGTAGAGAGTAGGGCAAAATTACGTATATTGTATGTAGGGAATGCAATCTCGTTCTCGCGAGATCTCGTTCTCGCGAGATCTCGGCTTATTTTAGCGAGATTAATCTCGGCCGAGAAATGAGCGAGATCTCGCGAGCTTAACGAGATTGCACTTGAACATAAATTCGAAGCGCGACAGCGCGCGAAATGTCACGAATTGACACGAAGCTGCGATCTGTTTCGGCGGCGCGGGTGATGGCGGCCTGAGGTAGCGGTCGCGGGACGAGGTCTCGCTCAGATTTTGTTACGTTACGTGCTGCGATTGGTTGAAATGACAGTTGAGCCGGCGGCGTGTGGCGTGGCGTGCATTTGTTTACTGATTGCGTCCGAGTATTTTTGTGGTTATTTATGTAAACAAAAGTTTTTTATGTGATTTGTGAGTAGAATAACGAACGATGTCAGCGGATATAGTTTATAAAGACTATGTGAGTGTGTCGGAAGTATGGAAACACTTTTTAAGAGCGGAAAATGGGTTGAGTGCTAAGTGCAAACTTTGTAAAAAGATTCTTAAAACCAAAGATCGATCTCCGCGTGGCTTACATGTGCATTTAAAATCGACTCACAAAATTGACACGAAGAATGTGCATTCTTCGTCCTCTGCTTCTACCGTAGAAGAGAGCGAGGTGCAAATTATATCACCACCGCCGTTGCCGCCACCATCATCAAATACTGGGTCGAATGTTAGTCTAGAATCGTCTGCACTAGAGCTACCAGCAAGAAAGAAGAGGCAAAAAATTACTGATCACTTTCTCCCGGTTGAAGATACTTCTATGGAGAAAAAAGTATCAAGAATGGTAGCTAAAGATGGACTACCTTTCCGTGTTTTCTGTACCTCCAAAGATATGAGAGATCTCTTCAATTCTTCGGGACACAAACTGCCTAAGTCCCCAAACACAATTAAACTTATAGTTATGGATTATGGCATGACATTAAAAATGAAAATAAAGCGTGAACTGGCTCAGCTGAAGGAGGATGATCACAAATTTACGCTTACATTTGATGAGTGGACTTCTTCTATGAACAAGCGATACATGAATGTAAATGTACACACATATTTGAAAGGCAAAGCTGTCTTTTGGAACTTGGGGCTGATTCGCGTCTTTGGAAGTATGCCGGCTGAAAATGGTGTCAGTATTTTGAAAACAAAATTAACGGAATTTGGCCTTATTCTGGAGAAAGATATCATCAATATTACTACAGATGGGGCAAGTGTGATGAAAAAGTTGGGTCGATTAATATCACCTTCACATCAGCTCTGCTATGCTCATGGAGTTCAACTTGGCATAATAGATACTATTTATAAAAAACAAACTGATGTTGAGGAAGAGGAACCTGTGACTGTGACAGAATCTGAAAACGACAATGAGGTTTCTTTTGAAATGGATGAAGTATCTAGCACAGACTCAGACGATGACGTTTTTCATTGTTCTATACCCAGAATGGAAGTAGACCTAGTTGCTGAATATGCGGGTATTATTGAGAAAGTTAGGAAACTGGTTAAACTGTTTAAAAGATCACCTACTAAAACTGATACATTGCAAATATATGTAAAGCAAGAATTTGGAAAAGATATAAAGTTGCAACAGGATTGTAAAACTCGATGGTCAAGCCTAGCAGACATGATTTCTACATTTAATAGAATCAAGCTGTGTGTTAGCAAAGCCTTGATCGACCTGGGCCTGGAAGCTGATCCGAACTACTCCTTGAGTGCGGAAGAACATACGGTTTTAGTGAACTTAGATAAGGCATTTCAACCTGTAAAACTGGCTGTGGAGGTATTGTGTCGTCGAGATACTGACTTGGCTATCGCAGAAACAACACTTAGGTTTATGATTCGTAAACTGGAAGAGCTAAAAACTCCATTGGCAGAAAAACTCGCTGGCTCCTTGAGAAAGCGCATTATTGAGCGACGAACGAATTTGACAGCATGCTTGTTATATATCAGAGATCCGGCTAAATACCAAGCAGATAAAGAAGAGTTTGCGAAAGACGGAACCTTTAAATTACCTGCGAAAAACGTGATTCGAACTGAAATTAAATCACTTATAGAGCGCTTGCATTCGCAACACTGTGTTACTAATTCACAGACACAGATAAATTCAGATCCATCATGGTCGATCGCATCAACATCAGCTGCCGCCGCTAGTGATGTTATTGAATTTGATGATGACTATAACGATAATGAACCGCTTTCATCTCTTTCTGAGGCTCGTAAAAATATTTCCTTGGAAGAAGAACTACAAGAAACATTGACTGCGTTCAAAGAACCAAGAGATAGGGACAGAAAGCTTACTACAAATACAAACTCACTGAAATCATTAATAAAAAAGGAGATGAATTTATACGAATCCGGGGGGTCAAAAGGCGAACTTTTACAGTTCGCGGATAACTGCCTGAGATCTGTTGTTCCCACGAGCGTAGAATCCGAAAGGGCTTTTTCTGCGGCTGGTTATCTGGCCAGCAAAATAAGAAGCCGCCTAGCAGACGATTCTCTGGACATTTTATGCTTCTTAAGGAGCCACTTCCAAAATCATTCGATATAATGTGATGTGAACTGATCAACTGATTGTCTGAGCCTTTCATTTGATTGGTATATATTTTTAATTGATCTCTAATTTACAATTGATCTCTGTCTGACTGAGTAGAGTAGGCATAGTTTTCTTTATTTGATATCTTAGAAACTTAGTTTAATATTCAACTCATTATTTGTTATTTGTCATTATTTGTTATAAAAGTATTGTTTAATTATTAAAATACTTTTGTTTCATGTAAGAAGAGAAGATTCTTTTTTATTTCGTTTTTTATTTGATTAGATACGTACGTAGTACGTACGTCAAAGTTAACTACTTAAAAGTTTATTACGAAAAATGATAGATATGTCTAAAAATTTTAAATATGACCTAAGTTTATATTAAAAATGCTTCTAAATAAATGTTTATTTCATGATACCTCTAATTCTTCTTCATTTTTTCCTAATTCATCCAAATATCGTAAATATTTGCAAAAATCTCGCGAGATCTCGAAATTGGCGAGATCTCGCGGTATTGTTATCCATAAACTCGCGAGATCTCGTCTGAGCCCCAATCTCGCGAGATTGCATTCCCTAATTGTATGTTGTTAGTTATGCTTCATTGCTGACAATTGTTTTCCAGCAAAAATTAAGGCTTAAGAGATACTTCAGCATTCGTATCAAGAGCATCAGTTTTCCTGAAAAAGCAGACTTATAAAGTAATTCATGGAATTGTTTGATGTACGCATATATATATGCGAACATCTCTTACATATAATATTAATATATATATATATATTCTTGATAAAGTTATTTTTTTGTATGTTATGATTTCATAAATAAACTTACACATTTTTTTATTCTTTTTCTATCTTACATCTGAGAAAACTAAAGCTATGATGAGCCGGCAGGAGGAGAGTTGTGTTGACCTGAAACATGTTAATTATAATGACGATCCAGCCAATAAATTAGCCTAGAACAGTTAGAGATATAAGTGCATAAATACAAAATAGGATTCAAAGAATACCATACCGGGATCCATTCCATACAAGAAGGGCTCTGAAGCGTCAGCGATCATTGCCTGGGACATCTGCAAATAAAAATTACATGAAATATGGAAGTTGTATGAAAATGTTCCTATTTGTTATGCCCCTACATTCCTACTACTTCCGTCTGAAGTGTTATCTTGTTTCGTTCATTTAACATCCTTATTAGGTAGTTCAATAATTCTTATATTTTTTTATTTGAAGGAAAGCTTCAAATATTTTTCTCCAGATATAATGTAACGCGATGTTAATACGATGTGATACTCACAGCTAAGAGAGCGAAGACGAATGAGACTAAGAAGCACTTCATTTTTAATATTGTTGACTGTTGTACGGTTTAACGATAGATAATTAAGTGCTCCTAGAAATGTGCTTTTATATGCATCTCCACACGCAGGAACAGGTCTCGTGGTAATTAGGCATTTAGTTCCGATTTTCCAGTCTTTTGTCATTTCCGCGAGTCGATATGCAATTGCAGTTGAAGGCCGTTTCTTGACGTCAACTTCAATCTATGCATAGCAATCCATTATCTAAATAATATTTGGACACGCACCTAGAATTGATGAATAGAGTAGCATACATACATACATATGCTCACGGCTATGAATGTCTACATAGGGGTAGCCAGAGCTTCGGATTAAGAAATTCGTCAGCTACTTTTGGAAGTTGTGAGGGGATAAGTTGTAAAACAAAGTATTTTGGTGATTAATCTCCAACCGCATCGAAAATATGTCACTTTCATGATTTTCAGCTTATCTTAGGAATTATTTTCAACTCTTTAGCTAAATGTGTTTTTCAGTTTTTTAAACAATGTATGTTTCATAATATCTTATTCACGGACAAAATTTATGGTAAATAAATCATTCAAGTTTATTCTTAACATTGTTGTTACATTCGTTTTCCGCAAAAATCCCCTCGTGTTTAGATTTGTAACGATTAAACTTTTTGATAAAATGCATCTTTTCTTTGAGACAAAATTACGGCCACTTATGTGTTGGCTTTTGCGCTTAATAGAAATAATGATGATTTATCTTTAATTACGTTTTAGTACTAATAAATAAAGGATAATTAAAGGAAAGAAAAATTTCGACACTAGTGGGGATCCAACCCGTGACCTCCGAGTTTCCTTTACTTATTAGTAATAATCCCCACCTGAGATTTTTATGAACACAAATCATTCCAATTATACGTTTTATTTGTTTTTAAATATGCAATTATCTATTGTTTTTTGTTCGTTTTCTTGTATGGGAGTCATATCATTAATTTTAAATGAATATTTAACCTCTACCGAAGAGTCGGCTTCGACAAGAGCTCCGGGTAAAACTGCCAAGAACTTTTCTTTTCTGAACTGTTAAATTGCTTCATCTTCTTTTAGGTTGGTATAATTAGTTTTTCTTATAAATTTAAAATTATAAATTTGAGTCCTGCAGTGGCTTATTCTGCTAAAGTGGTTTTTGTATTATCGACTTCCATCTTAGTTTGAATTATTGAATTAATTGATTGAATTCTAACTTTAACTGATGAATTACTGTGAAGCATTTTTCAAGTGGTGTTCTGATATTTTTACAGGTGGGATGAGGGATGACCCGATAATATTTTCAAATAACTTTACCATATTATCAGTAACTTGCCTTTAAACTATTATCTTATTCGTTTCAATTGCAGATCTGATTTGAAAACTCTCCCATGTGGTCAGAGGTAATGCAGTCATTAACAATCTGGCCTGAATAATCACAATTGCAATAAATATAATCTAAAAAGTTGAAGAGCTCTAGGTAATTCGGGCTGGCTCATTAAGTACTTTAAAAAGATTGAAAAAACTACAACCTTCTTTGAGCTACGGGAAACCATACGAAAAGCATCTTCCACCGCTGCTTCAAAGATATGAAAAATTTAATTGTGAATGTAATTATTTAGTTCGACGCAGAATATTGATTTCATCATGTTCTTCAATAGAAAGTCTACAAATAACTTTTTTTTCTTTAAATCTAATTTCTACATTTAATAGGATCTTCCCAAGCAGTACATTATGGTCTCTCTGTTAAAACAACTGCCAACAGTGTACTTCATACATACAAACACACATATTCTAACGCCGTTAGTTACCATTGGGGTAGGCAGAGACTATCGATCGCCACTTTGTACGATCCTGACAAACCTCTCTAGCTTCATTTACATCCATCAATCATTTCATACAATGCACTTTCATTCTTCGTACTTCGGACACCTGCCTTTTTGAGCACATTTTCTATTTGATCCAAATGTGTCCTCCGAGGTTGTCCTCTACTAACATTACCTTCCACATTGGATCTATAGATCTCTTTGACCAATTTACTGCCATCCACCCTTTCTATATGCCCAAACCATCTCAACATCTCTTTTTCTATCTTTCTTACAATATCATCTTTTACACCACACCTTCCACGATTCACGTCATTCCTCACACGATCACATAACCTCACATTACAAACTTTTCTGAGGGACCTCATTTCTACTGCATTCACTCTGCTTTCATGCTTCTTCTACCACACCCAATATTCACTGCCATACATAAGCGTAGGAACAAGAACAGCATCAATCACAGCCATTCGGGCCTTTTCAGACACAGATTGATTATAGAATAGAATAGAATAACTCTTTATTGTACATCAAACAAAAAATTTACATTAGAAATTATCATACAGTTTACAATGAGGTACAATCGGCGGTCTTATCGCTAAAAGCGATCTCTTCCAGACAACCTTTGGAAGGTGAGATCGGTAAACTAGTTATCTGGGTAGATGCACAAAACAAGCTTACTTTAAAACTAACTTATTCAATTGAAATAATAAATAATAACATAAATATTAATTACACAAAATAATATAATATTACACATATATGAACACACATACATGAGAATATCCAGTGCTCCATTTACCGTATTACCCTTTTTTACTCTTCTTTCAATGTCTTCATCACAATTTCCATCCCTAGTAAACAACCTTCCCAGATATACGAACTCTTTCACTTGTTCCACTTTCTTACCATTGATCTCAATCACGCATTCAGTCATATTCTCCTCTGTCTCAAAAAACATGGTTTTGGTTTTATCTACATTCACTCTCATTCCTTTTCTTTCAAACGACGCCCATGCAATATTCATCATCTCTTGCAACTCTTCAACCGAAGATGCAAGTAACACTTGATCATCAGTATATAAAAGGCATTTGATGACGAATCCACCCATTCTCAGTCCATAATCACTTTCTGTCAGTGTTTTCCCTGTTTATTCCCAGACATGCACTAGAATCCTCATATAGTGATACCAACGCAAGTATAAGTTGGCTCCTCAAACCGAACTTGGATAACACCTCCCACAAATACTTCCTTACCACCCTATCATACGATATCTTTGAAGGTGCAATACACCTTTCGGTTCTTGGCTAAGAACATTTCAGTGATGCTCCTTACAGAGAATATTTGATCCATACATCCCATTCCTTTTCTAAATCCTGCTTGCACATTCCGTATTTTCTCATCAGTTTAATTCATCACTCTTTCAATCAATACCTTTGCATACAATTTACCGACAACACTGAGTAGGCTGATTCCGCGGTAGTTTTTAGCTTCCTGGTGTGACCCTTTTGCTTTATATAAGGGCACAATTACTGCCCTACACCAATCTCGTGTTACTTTATCACTTGACCAGCACTTTTGAAAAAGGAAGTACAGCCAGGAAGCCACCAACCCCTTACCAGCCCTCAGCATTTCGATACTTATCCTGTCATACCCTGCCGCTTTCCCTGCTTTTATACTTTTCAATGCTTTCATTACTTCTTCACAGAGGCCCCATTATCCTCATATGCCCAGAGCCTCCAATATGTTAAAGACGGCTATGGTGATATCACGAGAAAGTGACCTGTACCAACGTTAGTGCCCCTATAGACTCTGGTGTCAACAACCTTTGCTCTTAGCCTTTCATCCACTATCACAAAATCTATCATACTCCTCTCGCTTTCCCTTTGTCTAGCATAGATATGGATATCTTTGTGTTCATCAAACATACATCAATCACTTTATCGCCATTCTCGTTCACTCTTTTATCACTAAACTTTTCTAAAACTCTTTCACAACCGTTGCGTGACACCCCAACCCAACCATTAAAATCTCCTAACATAACAGTTCTCTCATTCTGATCTCACCGATTCGCAACATCGTCTGACAAATTCCAAAACTCCTCCCTCTCGGATAGTGATCTGGACATGTCCGGAGCATACACGCAAATTATGCGCATCCGGACAAGCCCTACCTTCACCTTTACCCATAGGAGCCTTGGACTCACACATGCATAATCTTTCATGCACTTAGCCATCCTTTCAGATATTAGATAGAAGTCCCACTCCTTGCAAGCTCTGTCACTCTCGGCAACTCCCGACCAGATGGGCCAAGTTGTGAAACCTCTTTTTCTTTGCGCTTAATTATATTAAATGAAAAACTTAAATTTAATACATGTAGATTGTAATCAATTGCATGCTTTTGCATCCTCAAATGTATGTGAACGTGAGTATGTATGTATGTGTGTGTGTGTGTTTGAATGTATGTTTGTGTGTGTGTTCGCGATTGTGTATAATACATACATACATACATATGCTCACGCCATTAGTTCCCATTCGGGTAGGCAGAGACTATTGATCGCCACTTCGTACGATCCTGCCAAACCTCTCTAGCTTCGTTTACATCCATCAATCTTTTCATGCATACTCTTTTATTCTTCATACGTCGGACGCCAGCCTTTTTGAGCACACTCTCAATTTGGTCCAAGTGTGTTCTCCGTGGTCGTCCTCTACTAACATTACCGTCCACACTAGCTTTATAGATCCCTTTTAGCAATTTTTTATCATCCATCCTCTCTATATGCCCAAACCATCTTTCACACCACACTTTTCACGAATAACACTATTTCTCACTCGGTCACATAATCTAACATTACAATATTTTTTTTAATTGTGTATATACAGTCTATTTTGAAAATCCTAGGAGTCACCAAATATTTAGCATTGTATTTCTAATATCATCTCAGTCTGATCATAATTTAAAGTAAGTAACCAGGGTAAAAGTTCACATTTATCTAGTATTTTATTAATAGAATTATAAAGGTGAGGGCCTAAAAATGTAAAATAGTTTTGACCACATTTTGTGATTAATTTGGGTTTTACAAAAACAATGTCACGTCGCCGTTTGAGATTAAGACGATTTGATGATACATCTGGTTTCAACACTGTCAATAAATTGTACAGCTTTCTTACTGTCAAAACTTCACAAAAAGAATAAGAGTAGATTTTATCAATCTACTCTAATTCAAGAGTAACATAATATCTTAGATAAAAAAAAACACTTTGTTAGTTAATAAAGTTTTTATTAGGTGTTTTTTTATAAATATTTAAATTAAAACTGCTACTGGAAAAGGTGGCTGTAGTCATGGGTTAAATCTGTAACAAAAAAAATATTTCAAAAATCAGTAGAGAGTAGGGCAAAATTACGTATATTGTATGTTGTTAGTTATGCTTCATTGCTGACAATTGTTTTCCAGCAAAAATTAAGGCTTAAGAGATACTTCAGCATTCGTATCAAGAGCAACAGTTTTCCTGAAAAGGCAGACTTATAAAGTAATTCATGGAATTGTTTGATGTATGCATATATATATGCGAACATCTCTTACATATAATATTAATATATATATATATATATATATCTAATATATATTTAATATAAATATATATTTAAATATATATATTTATATTCAAATTTACATTTGTTATATAAAGTTTTCTTGATAAAGTTATTTTTTTGTATGTTATGATTTCATAAATAAACTTACACATTTTTTTATTCTTTTTCTATCTTACATCTGAGAAAACTAAAGCTATGATGAGCCGGCAGGAGGAGAGTTGTGTTGACCTGCAACATGTTAATTATAATGACGATCCAGCAAATAAATTAGCCTAGAACAGTTAGAGATATAAGTGCATAAATACAAAATAGGATTCAAAGAATACCGGGATCCATTCCATACAAGAAGGGCTCTGAAGCGTCAGCGATCATTGCCTGGGACATCTGCAAATAAAAATTACATGAAATATGGAAGTTGTATGAAAATGTTCCTATTTGTTATGCCTCTACATTCCTATACTACTTCCGTCTGAAGTGTTATCTTGTTTCGTTCATTTAACATCCTTATTAGGTAGTTCAATAATTCTTATATTTTTTTATTTGAAGGAAAGCTTCAAAAGTTTTTCTCCAGATATAATGTAACGCGATGTTAATACGATGTGATACTCACAGCTAAGAGAGCGAAGACGAATGAGACTAAGAAGCACTTCATTTTTAATATTGTTGACTGTTGTACGGTTTAACGATAGATAATTAAATGCTCCTAGAAATGTGCTTTTATATGCATCTCCACACGCAGGAACAGCTCTCGTGGTAATTAGGCATTTAGTTCCGATTTTCCAGTCTTTTGTCATTTCCGCGAGTCGATATGCAATTGCAGTTGAAGGCCGTTTCTTGACGTCAACTTCAATCTATGCATAGCAATCCATTATCTAAATAATATTTGGACACGCACCTAAAATTGATGAATAGAGTAGCATACATACATACATATGCTCACGCCTATGAATGTCTACATAGGGGTAGCCAGAGCTTCGGATTAAGAAATTCGTCAGCTACTTTTGGAAGTTGTGAGGGGATAAGTTGTAAAACAAAGTATTTTGGTGATTAATCTCCAACCGCATCGAAAATATGTCACTTTCATGATTTTCAGCTTATCTTAGGAATTATTTTCAACTTTTTAGCTAAATGTGTTTTTCAGTTTTTTAAACAATGTATGTTTCATAATATCTTATTCACGGACAAAATTTATGGTAAATAAATCATTCAAGTTTATTCTTAACATTGTTGTTACATTCGTTTTCCGCAAAAATCCCCTCATGTTTAGATTTGTAACGATTAAACTTTTTGATAAAATGCATCTTTTCTTTGAGACAAAATTACGGCCACTTATGTGTTGGCTTTTGCGCTTAATAGAAATAATGATGATTTATCTTTAATTACGTTTTAGTACTAATAAATAAAGGATAATTAAAGGAAAGAAAAATTTCGACACTAGTGGGGATCCAACCCGTGACCTCCGAGTTTCCTTTACTTATTAGTAATAATCCCCACATGAGATTTTTATGAACACAAATCATTCCAATTATACGTTTTATTTGTTTTTAAATATGCAATTATCTATTGTTTTTTGTTCGTTTTCTTGTATGGGAGTCATATCATTAATTTTAAATGAATATCTCTACCTCTACCGAAGAGTCGGCTTCGACAAGAGCTCCGGGTAAAACTGCCAAGAACTTTTCTTTTCTGAATTGTTAAATTGCTTCATCTTCTTTTAGGTTGGTATAATTCGTTTTTCTTATAAATTTAAAATTATAAATTTGAGTCCTGCAGTGGCTTATTCTGCTAAAGTGGTTTTTGTATTATCGACTTCCATCTTAGTTTGAATTATTGAATTAATTGATTGAATTCTATCTTTAACTATGAATTACTGTGAAGCATTTTTCAAGTGGTGTTCTGATATTTTTACAGGTGGGATGAGGGATGACCCGATAATATTTTCAAATAACTTTACCATATTATCAGTAACTTGCCTTTAAACTATTATTTTATTCGTTTCAATTGCAGATCTGATTTGAAAACTCTCCCATGTGGTCAGAGGTAATCCAGTCATTAACAATCTGGCCTGAATAATCGCAATTGCAATAAATATAATCTAAAAAGTTGAAGAGCTCTAGGTAATTCGGGCTGGCTCATTAAGTACTTCAAAAAGATTGAAAAAACTACAACCTCCTTTGAGCTACGGGAAACCATACGAAAAGCATCTTCCATCGCTGCTTCAAAGATATGAAAAATTTAATTGTGAATGTAATTATTTAGTTCGACGCAGAATATTGATTTCATCATGTTCTTCAATAGAAAGTCTACAAATAACATTTTTTTCTTTAAATCTAATTTCTACATTTAATAGGATCTTCCCAAGCAGTACATTATGGTCTCTCTGTTAAAACAACTGCCCTCAGTGTACTTCATACATACAAACACACATATTCTAACGCCGTTAGTTACCATTGGGGTAGGCAGAGACTATCGATCGCCACTTTGTACGATCCTGACAAACCTCTCTAGCTTCATTTACATCCATCAATCTTTTCATACAATGCACTTTCATTCTTCGTACTTCGGACACCTGCCTTTTTGAGCACATTTTCTATTTGATCCAAATGTGTCCTCCGAGGTTGTCCTCTACTAACATTACCTTCCACATTGGATCTATAGATCTCTTTGACCAATTTACTGCCATCCACCCTATCTATATGCCCAAGCCATATCAACATCTCTTTTTCTATCTTTCTTACAATATCATCTTTTACACCACACCTTCCACGATTCACGTCATTCCTCACACGATCACATAACCTTACATTACAAACTTTTCTGAGGGACCTCATTTCTACTGCATTCACTCTGCTTTCATGCTTCTTCTACCACACCCAATATTCACTGCCATACATAAGCGTAGGAACAAGAACAGCATCAATCACAGCCATTCGGGCCTTTTCAGACACAGATTGATTATGGAATAGAATAACTCTTTATTGTACATCAAACACAAATTTACATTAGAAATTATCCTACAGTTTACAATGAGGTACAATCGGCGGTCTTATCGCTAAAAGCGATCTCTTCCAGACAACCTTTGGAAGGTGAGATCGGTAAACTAGTTATCTGGGTAGATGCACAAAACAAGCTTACTTTAAAACTAACTTATTCAATTGAAATAATAAATAATAACATAAATATTAATTACACAAAATAATATAATATTACACATATATGAACACACATACATGAGAATATCCAGTGCTCCATTTACCGTATTACCCTTTTTTACTCTTCTTTCAATGTCTTCATCACAATTTCCATCCCTAGTAAACAAACTTCCCAGATATACGAACTCTTTCACTTGTTCCACTTTCTTTCCATTGATCTCAATCACGCATTCAGTCATATTCTCCTCTGTCTCAAAAACCATGGTTTTGGTTTTATCTACATTCACCCTCATTCCTTTTCTTTCAAACGACGCCCATGCAATATTCATCATCTCTTGCAACTCTTCAACCGAAGATGCAAGTAACACTTGATCATCAGTATATAAGAGGCATTTGATGACGAATCCACCCATTCTCAGTCCATAATCACTTTCTGTCTGTGTTTTCCCTGTTTATTCCCACACATGCCCTAGAATCCTCATATAGTGATACCAACGCAAGTATAAGTTGGCTCCTCAAACCGAACTTGGATAACACCTCCCACAAATACTTCCTTACCACCCTATCATACGATTTAGAAATCTTTGAAGGTGCAATACACCTTTCGGTTCTTGGCTAAGAACATTTCAGTGATGCTCCTTACAGAGAATATTTGATCCATACATCCCATTCCTTTCTAAATCCTGCTTGCACATTCCGTATTTTCTCATCATTTTCATTCATCACTCTTTCAATCAATACCTTTGCATACAATTTACCGACAACACTGAGTAGGCTGATTCCGCGGTAGTTTTTAGCTTCCTGGTGTGACCCTTTTGCTTTATATAAGGGCACAATTACTGCCCTACACCAATCTCGTGTTACTTTACCACTTGACCAGCACTTTTAAAAAAGGAAGTACAGCCAGGAAGCCACCAACCCCTTACCAGCCCTCAGCATTTCGATACTTATCCTGTCATACCCTGCCGCTTTCCCTGCTTTTATACTTTTCAATGCTTTCATTACTTCTTCACAGAGGCCCCATTATCCTCATATGCCCAGAGCCTCCAATATGTTAAAGACGGCTATGGTGATATCACGAGAAAGTGACCTGTACCAACGTTAGTGCCCCTATAGACTCTGGTGTCAACAACTTTTGCTCTTAGCCTTTCATCCACTATCACAAAATCTATCATACTTCTCTCGCTTTCCCTTTGTCTAGCATAGATATGGATATCTTTGTGTTCCAACAACGTGTTCGTAACACAAAGATTCCTCCCCAAACATACATCAATCACTTTATCGCCATTCTCGTTCACTCTTTTATCACTAAACTTTTCTAAAACTCTTTCACAACCGTTGCGTGACCACCCAACCCAACCATTAAAATCTCCTAACATAACAGTTCTCTCATTCTGATCACACCGATTCGCAACATCGTCTGACAAATTCCAAAACTCCTCCCTCTCGGATAGTGATCTGGACATGTCCGGAGCATACACGCAAATTATGCGCATCCGGACAAGCCCTACCTTCACCTTTACCCATAGGAGCCTTGGACTCACACATGCATAATCTTTCATGCACTTAGCCATCCTTTCAGATATTAGATAGAAGTCCCACTCCTTGGCAAGCTCTGTCACTCTCGGCAACTCCCGACCAGATAGCTGTAAATGGGCCAAGTTGTGAAACCTCTTTTTCTTTGCGCTTAATTATATTAAATGAAAAACTTAAATTTAATACATGTAGATTGTAATCAATTGCATGCTTTTGCATCCTCAAATGTATGTGAACGTGAGTATGTATGTATGTGTGTGTGTGTGTGTTTGAATGTATGTTTGTGTGTGTGTTCGCGATTGTGTATAATACATACATACATACATATGCTCACGCCATTAGTTCCCATTCGGGTAGGCAGAGACTATTGATCGCCACTTCGTACGATCCTGCCAAACCTCTCTAGCTTCGTTTACATCCATCAATCTTTTCATGCATGCTCTTTTATTCTTCATACGTCGGACGCCAGCCTTTTTGAGCACACTCTCAATTTGGTCCAAGTGTGTTCTCCCGGGTCTTCCTCTACTAACATTACCATCCACACTAGCTCTTTTGATCCCTTTTACCAATTTTTTATCATCCATCCTCTCTATGTGCCCAAACCATCTTTCACACCACACTTTTCACGAATAACACTATTTCTCACTCGGTCACATAATCTAACATTACAATATAATTTTTAATTGTGTATATACAGTCTATTTTGAAAATCCTAGGAGTCACCGAATATTTAGCATTGTATTTCTAATATAATCTCAGTCTGATCATAATTTAAAGTAAGTAACCAGGGTAAAAGTTCACATTTATAAAGGTGAGGGCCTAAAAATGTAAAATAGTTTTGACCACATTTTGTGATTAATTTGGGTTTTACAAAAACAATGTCACGTCGCCGTTTGAGATTAAGACGATTTGATGATACATCTTGTTTCAACACTGTCAATAAATTGTACAGCTTTCTTACTGTCAAAACTTCACAAAAAGAATAAGAGTAGATTTTATCAATCTACTCTAATTCAAGAGTAATATAATATCTTAGGTAAAAAAAACACTTTGTTAGTTAATAAAGTTTTTATTAGGTGTTTTTTTATAAATATTTAAATTAAAACTGCTACTGGAAACGGTGGCTGTAGTCATGGGTTAAATCTGTAACAAAAAAAATATTTCAAAAATCAGTAGAGAGTAGGGCAAAATTACGTATATTGTATGTTGTTAGTTATGCTTCATTGCTGACAATTGTTTTCCAGCAAAAATTAAGGCTTAAGAGATACTTCAGCATTCGTATCAAGAGCAACAGTTTTCCTGAAAAAGCAGACTTATAAAGTAATTCATGGAATTGTTTGATGTACGCATATATATATGCGAACATCTCTTACATATATTATTAATATATATATTTATATTCAAATTTACATTTGTTATATAAAGTTTTCTTGATAAAGTTATTTTTTTGTATGTTATGATTTCATAAATAAACTTACACATTTTTTTATTCTTTTTCTATCTTACATCTGAGAAAACTAAAGCTATGATGAGCCGGCAGGAGGAGAGTTGTGTTGACCTGAAACATGTTAATTATAATGACGATCCAGCAAATAAATTAGCCTAGAACAGTTAGAGATATAAGTGCATAAATACAAAATAGGATTCAAAGAATACCATACCGGGATCCATTCCATACAAGAAGGGCTCTGAAGCGTCAGCGATCATTGCCTGGGACATCTGCAAATAAAAATTGTAAGTTGTATGAAAATGTTCCTATTTGTTATGCCTCTACATTCCTACTACTTCCGTCTGAAGTGTTATCTTGTTTTGTTCATTTAACATCCTTATTAGGTAGTTCAATAATTCTTATATTTTTTTATTTGAAGGAAAGCTTCAAATATTTTTCTCCAGATATAATGTAACGCGATGTTAATACGATGTGATACTCACAGCTAAGAGAGCGAAGACGAATGAGACTAAGAAGCACTTCATTTTTAATATTGTTGACTGTTGTACGGTTTAACGATAGATAATTAAATGCTCCTAGAAATGTGCTTTTATATGCATCTCCACACGCAGGAACAGCTCTCGTGGTAATTAGGCATTTAGTTCCGATTTTCCAGTCTTTTGTCATTTCCGCGAGTCGATATGCAATTGCAGTTGAAGGCCGTTTCTTGACGTCAACTTCAATCTATGCATAGCAATCCATTATCTAAATAATATTTGGACACGCACCTAAAATTGATGAATAGAGTAGCATACATACATACATATGCTCACGCCTATGAATGTCTACATAGGGGTAGCCAGAGCTTCGGATTAAGAAATTCGTCAGCTACTTTTGGAAGTTGTGAGGGGATAAGTTGTAAAACAAAGTATTTTGGTGATTAATCTCCAACCGCATCGAAAATATGACACTTTCATGATTTTCAGCTTATCTTAGGAATTATTTTCAACTTTTTAGCTAAATGTGTTTTTCAGTTTTTTAATCAATGTATGTTTCATAATATCTTATTCACGGACAAAATTTATGGTAAATAAATCATTCAAGTTTATTCTTAACATTGTTGTTACATTCGTTTTCCGCAAAAATCCCCTCATGTTTAGATTTGTAACGATTAAACTTTTTGATAAAATGCATCTTTTCTTTGAGACAAAATTACGGCCACTTATGTGTTGGCTTTTGCGCTTAATAGAAATAATGATGATTTATCTTTAATTACGTTTTAGTACTAATAAATAAAGGATAATTAAAGGAAAGAAAAATTTCGACACTAGTGGGGATCCAACCCGTGACCTCCGAGTTTCCTTTACTTATTAGTAATAATCCCCACCTGAGATTTTTATGAACACAAATCATTCCAATTATACGTTTTATTTGTTTTTAAATATGCAATTATCTATTGTTTTTTGTTCGTTTTCTTGTATGGGAGTCATATCATTAATTTTAAATGAATATTTAACCTCTACCGAAGAGTCGGCTTCGACAAGAGCTCCGGGTAAAACTGCCAAGAACTTTTCTTTTCTGAATTGTTAAATTGCTTCATCTTCTTTTAGGTTGGTATAATTCGTTTTTCTTATAAATTTAAAATGATAAATTTGAGTCCTGCAGTGGCTTATTCTGCTAAAGTGGTTTTTGTATAATCGACTTCCATCTTAGTTTGAATTATTGAATTAATTGATTGAATTCTAACTTTAACTGATGAATTACTGTGAAGCATTTTTCAAGTGGTGTTCTGATCTTTTTACAGGTGGGATGAGGGATGACCCGATAATATTTTCAAATAACTTTACCATACTATCAGTAACTTGCCTTTAAACTATTATCTTATTCGTTTCAATTGCAGATCTGATTTGAAAACTCTCCCATGTGGTCAGAGGTAATGCAGTCATTAACAATCTGGCCTGAATAATCACAATTGCAATAAATATAATCTAAAAAGTTGAAGAGCTCTAGGTAATTCGGGCTGGCTCATTAAGTACTTTAAAAAGATTGAAAAAACTACAACCTCCTTTGAGCTACGGGAAACCATACGAAAAGCATCTTCCATCGCTGCTTCAAAGATATGAAAAATTTAATTGTGAATGTAATTATTTAGTTCGACGCAGAATATTGATTTCATCATGTTCTTCAATAGAAAGTCTACAAATAACTTTTTTTTCTTTTAATCTAATTTCTACATTTAATAGGATCTTCCCAAGCAGTACATTATGGTCTCTCTGTTAAAACAACTGCCAACAGTGTACTTCATACATACAAACACACATATTCTAACGCCGTTAGTTACCATTGGGGTAGGCAGAGACCATCGATCGCCACTTTGTACGATCCTGACAAATCTCTCTAGCTTCATTTACATCCATCAATCTTTTCATACAATGCACTTTCATTCTTCGTACTTCGGACACCTGCCTTTTTGAGCACATTTTCTATTTGATCCAAATGTGTCCTCCGAGGTTGTCCTCTACTAACATTATCTTCCACATTGGATCTATAGATCTCTTTGACCAATTTACTGCCATCCACCCTTTCTATATGCCCAAACCATCTCAACATCTCTTTTTCTATCTTTCTTACAATATCATCTTTTACACCACACCTTCCACGATTCACGTCATTTCTCACACGATCACATAACCTCACATTACAAACTTTTCTAAGGGACCTCATTTCTACTGCATTCACTCTGCTTTAATGCTTCTTCTACCACACCCAATATTCACTGCTATACATAAGCGTAGGAACAAGAACAGCATCAATCACAGCCATTCGGGCCTTTTCAGACACAGATTGATTATAGAATAGAATAGAATAACTCTTTATTGTACATCAAACAAAAAATTTACATTAGAAATTATCATACAGTTTACAATGAGGTACAATCGGCGGTCTTATCGCTAAAAGCGATCTCTTCCAGACAACCTTTGGAAGGTGAGATCGGTAAACTAGTTATCTGGGTAGATGCACAAAAAAAGCTTACTTTAAAACTAACTTATTCAATTGAAATAATAAATAATAACATAAATATTAATTACACTAAATAATATAATATTACACATATATGAACACACATACATGAGAATATCCAATGCTCCATTTACCGTATTACCCTTTTTTACTCTTCTTTCAATGTCTTCATCACAATTTCCATCCCTAGTAAACAAACTTCCCAGATATACGAACTCTTTCACTTGTTCCACTTTCTTACCATTGATCTCAATCATGCATTCAGTCATATTCTCCTCTGTCTCAAAAACCATGGTTTTGGTTTTATCTACATTCACTCTCATTCCTTTTCTTTCAAACGACGCCCATGCAATATTCATCATCTCTTGCAACTCTTCAACCGAAGATGCAAGTAACACTTGATCATCAGTATATAAGAGGCATTTGATGACGAATCCACCCATTCTCAGTCCATAATCACTTTCTGTCTGTGTTTTCCCTGTTTATTCCCACACATGCACTAGAATCCTCATATAGTGATACCAACGCAAGTATAAGTTGGCTCCTCAAACCGAACTTGGATGACACCTCCCACAATGATATCACGAGAAAGTGACCTGTACCAACGTTAGTGCCCCTATAGACTCTGGTGTCAACAACTTTTGCTCTTAGCCTTTCATCCACTATCACAAAATCTATCATACTACTCTCGCTTTCCCTTTGTCTAAACATTTGGATTATTTCCTGAGGTGCATTCTGAGCTTTAAGCTTATCCCATAACAAATCATACGAGACCAAATTGAATGCCTTCGATAAATCGAGATAGCATGCATAGACAGCCGTGCTCCGGGCCGTGTAGTATTTGACAGTCTACTTTAGGGCCAAGATTGCACTCTCGGTGGACAGGCCCGCTCTAAACCCAAACTTATTGTCGTGTATTTTGAGGTACTGATCCAACCACGTATTCAGCAGACTGTCAAACACTTTCGCGACAGTCGTAGCCAGTGATATTGGGCGACAATTGTTTCGGTCCGCAATATTACCGGTTTTGTTTTTGACAATGGGGACCACCACAGTCCTCATCAGTTCCTCCGGCCGTTATAATCGGCCGCCAACTTCAAAGCGGTGTAAGTGGCGACCCAGGAGTTATGGGATTTTTAATTTGTTGTGTGTTGAAATAGCTGGAGAACTATTTTTTATTTCACAATCTTTTCTCCCTTAACTTCCAATAGTGATTAAAGTATTTCTTAGTTAGAAAATCCGTCTACACCTTATTGGGGTTTATAGCCTTGAGTATATGTATGGCTGTGTTACTTACTTACTTAAACAAAAATGTTTAACATTTTATGTCTGTTACCATAACGCATTTATTTGGGTAAGGCAATATTAAAGCGGACCAAACAATAAAAATTAAGATAATATTTATTCATCAATCGCCGCGGCTCTAAACATCTGCAGTAGTTATGCTGCCAGATACCAGACGATCATTGCCATGGTTTTGTGCCATCAACATGGAACGACGACTGGTTTAGGTTGTCGTAACCGATATGGCTGGGAGTGAGACAAATTTTATCAATCTACTCTAATTCAAGAGTAATATAATATCTTAGGTAAAAAAAAACACTTTGTTAGTTAATAAAGTTTTTATTAGGTGTTTTTTTTATAAATATTTAAATTAAAACTGCTACTGGAAACGGTGGCTGTAGTCATGGGTTAAATCTGTAACAAAAAAATATTTCAAAAATCAGTAGAGAGTAGGGCAAAATTACGTATATTGTATGTTGTTAGTTATGCTTCATTGCTGACAATTGTTTTCCAGCAAAAATTAAGAGATACTTCAGCATTCGTATCAAGAGCAACAGTTTTCCTGAAAAGGCAGACTTATAAAGTAATTCATGGAATTGTTTGATGTACGCATATATATATATGCGAACATCTCTTACATATAATATTAATATATATATATATATATATATATAATATATATTTAAATATATATATTTATATTCAAATTTACATTTGTTATATAAAGTTTTCTTGATAAAGTTATTTTTTTATGTTATAATTTCATAAATAAACTTACACATTTTTATTCTTTTCTATCTTACATCTGAGAAAACTAAAGCTATGATGAGCCGGCAGGAGGAGAGTTGTGTTGACCTGAAACATGTTAATTATAATGACGATCCAGCAAATAAATTAGCCTAGAACAGTTAGAGATATAAGTGCATAAATACAAAATAGGATTCAAAGAATACCATACCGGGATCCATTCCATACAAGAAGGGCTCTGAAGCGTCAGCGATCATTGCCTGGGACATCTGCAAATAAAAATTACATGAAATATGGAAGTTGTATGAAAATGTTCCTATTTGTTATGCCTCTACATTCCTACAACTTCCGTCTGAAGTGTTATCTTGTTTCGTTCATTTAACATCCTTATTAGGTAGTTCAATAATTCTTATATTTTTTTATTTGAAGGAAAGCTTCAAATAATTTTCTCCAGATATAATGTAACGCGATGTTAATACGATGTGATACTCACAGCTAAGAGAGCGAAGACGATTGATACTAAGAAGCACTTCATTTTTAATATTGTTGACTGTTGTACGGTTTAACGATAGATAATTAAATGCTCCTAGAAATGTGCTTTTATATGCATCTCCACACGCAGGAACAGCTCTCGTGGTAATTAGGCATTTAGTTCCGATTTTCCAGTCTTTTGTCATTTCCGCGAGTCGATATGCAATTGCAGTTGAAGGCCGTTTCTTGACGTCAACTTCAATCTATGCATAGCAATCCATTATCTAAATAATATTTGGACACGCACCTAGAATTGATGAATAGAGTAGCTTACATACATACATATGCTCACGGCTATGAATGTCTACATAGGGGTAGCCAGAGCTTCGGATTAAGAAATTCGTCAGCTACTTTTGGAAGTTGTGAGGGGATAAGTTGTAAAACAAAGTATTTTGGTGATTAATCTCCAACCGCATCGAAAATATGTCACTTTCATGATTTTCAGCTTATCTTAGGAATTATTTTCAACTTTTTAGCTAAATATGTTTTTTAGTTTTTTAAACAATGTATGTTTACAAGGACAAAATTTATGGTAAATAAATCATTCAAGTTTATTCTTAACATTGTTGTTACATTCGTTTTCCGCAAAAATCCCCTCGTGTTTAGATTTGTAACGATTAAACTTTTTGATAAAATGCATCTTTTCTTTGAGACAAAATTACGGCCACTTATGTGTTGGCTTTTGCGCTTAATAGAAATAATGATGATTTATCTTTAATTACGTTTTAGTACTAATAAATAAAGGATAATTAAAGGAAAGAAAAATTTCGACACTAGTGGGGATCCAACCCGTGACCTCCGAGTTTCCTTTACTTATTAGTAATAATCCCCACCTGAGATTTTTATGAACACAAATCATTCCAATTATACGTTTTATTTGTTTTTAAATATGCAATTATC
Source organism: Bedellia somnulentella (assembly GCA_963576735.1). Taxonomy (NCBI): domain Eukaryota; kingdom Metazoa; phylum Arthropoda; class Insecta; order Lepidoptera; family Bedelliidae; genus Bedellia; species Bedellia somnulentella. Next base: position 3,055,770 of record OY755178.1, read on the forward strand.
TATTGTTTTTTGTTCGTTTTCTTGTATGGGAGTCATATCATTAATTTTAAATGAATATTTAACCTCTACCGAAGAGTCGGCTTCGACAAGAGCTCCGGGTAAAACTGCCAAGAACTTTTCTTTTCTGAATTGTTAAATTGCTTCATCTTCTTTTAGGTTGGTATAATTAGTTTTTCTTATAAATTTAAAATTATAAATTTGAGTCCTGCAGTGGCTTATTCTGCTAAAGTGGTTTTTGTATTATCGACTTCCATCTTAGTTTGAATTATTGAATTAATTGATTGAATTCTAACTTTAACTGATGAATTACTGTGAAGCATTTTTCAAGTGGTGTTCTGATATTTTTACAGGTGGGATGAGGGATGACCCGATAATATTTTCAAATAACTTTACCATATTATCAGTAACTTGCCTTTAAACTATTATCTTATTCGTTTCAATTGCAGATCTGATTTGAAAACTCTCCCATGTGGTCAGAGGTAATGCAGTCATTAACAATCTGGCCTGAATAATCACAATTGCAATAAATATAATCTAAAAAGTTGAAGAGCTCTAGGTAATTCGGGCTGGCTCATTAAGTACTTTAAAAAGATTGTAAAAACTGCAACCTCCTTTGAGCTACGGGAAACCATACGAAAAGCATCTTCCATCGCTGCTTCAAAGATATGAAAAATTTAATTGTGAATGTAATTGTTTAGTTCGACGCAGAATGTTGATTTCATCATGTTCTTCAATAGAAAGTCTACAAATAACTTTTTTTTCTTTAAATCTAATTTCTACATTTAATAGGATCTTCCCAAGCAGTACATTATGGTCTCTCTGTTAAAACAACTGCCAACAGTGTACTTCATACATACAAACACACATATTCTAACGCTGTTAGTTACCATTGGGGTAGGCAGAGACTATCGATCGCCACTTTGTACGATCCTGACAAACCTCTCTAGCTTCATTTACATCCAGCAATCTTTTCATACAATGCACTTTCATTCTTCGTACTTCGGACACCTGCCTTTTTGAGCACATTTTCTATTTGATCCAAATTTGTCCTCCCAGGTTGTCCTCTACTAACATTACCTTCCACATTGGATCTATAGATCTCTTTGACCAATTTACTGCCATCCACCCTATCTATATGCCCAAGCCATCTCAACATCTCTTTTTCTATCTTTCTTACAATATCATCTTTTACACCACACCTTCCACGATTCACGTCATTCCTCACACGATCACATAACCTCACATTACAAACTTTTCTGAGGGACCTCATTTCTACTGCATTCACTCTGCTTTCATGCTTCTTCTACCACACCCAATATTCACTGCCATACATAAGCGTAGGAACAAGAACAGCATCAATCACAGCCATTCGGGCCTTTTCAGACACAGATTGATTATAGAATAGAATAACTCTTTATTGTACATCAAACACAAATTTACATTAGAAATTATCCTACAGTTTACAATGAGGTACAATCGGCGGTCTTATCGCTAAAAGCGATCTCTTCCAGACAACCTTTGGAAGGTGAGATCGGTAAACTAGTTATCTGGGTAGATGCACAAAACAAGCTTACTTTAAAACTAACTCATTCAATTGAAATAATAAATAATAACATAAATATTAATTACACAAAATAATATAATATTACACATATATGAACACACATACATGAGAATATCCAGTGCTCCATTTACCGTATTACCCTTTTTTACTCTTCTTTCAATGTCTTCATCACAATTTCCATCCCTAGTAAACAAACTTCCCAGATATACGAACTCTTTCACTTGTTCCACTTTCTTACCATTGATCTCAATCACGCATTCAGTCATATTCTCCTCTGTCTCAAAAACCATGGTTTTGGTTTTATCTACATTCACTCTCATTCCTTTTCTTTCAAACGACGCCCATGCAATATTCATCATCTCTTGCAACTCTTCAACCGAAGATGCAAGTAACACTTGATCATCAGTATATAAGAGGCATTTGATGACGAATCCACCCATTCTCAGTCCATAATCACTTTCTGTCTGTGTTTTCCCTGTTTATTCCCACACATGCACTAGAATCCTCATATAGTGATACCAACGCAAGTATAAGTTGGCTCCTCAAACCGAACTTGGATAACACCTCCCACAAATACTTCCTTACCACCCTATCATACGATTTAGAAATCTTTGAAGGTGCAATACACCTTTCGGTTCTTGGCTAAGAACATTTCAGTGATGCTCCTTACAGAGAATATTTGATCCATACATCCCATTCCTTTTCTAAATCCTGCTTGCACATTCCGTATTTTCTCATCAGTTTCATTCATCACTCTTTCAATCAATACCTTTGCATACAATTTACCGACAACACTGAGTAGGCTGATTCCGCGGTAGTTTTTAGCTTCCTGGTGTGACCCTTTTGCTTTATATAAGGGCACAATTACTGCCCTACACCAATCTCGTGTTACTTTACCACTTGACCAGCACTTTTGAAAAAGGAAGTACAGCCAGGAAGCCACCAACCCCTTACCAGCCCTCAGCATTTCGATACTTATCCTGTCATACCCTGCCGCTTTCCCTGCTTTTATACTTTTCAATGCCTTCATTACTTCTTCACAGAGGCCCCATTATCCTCATATGCCAAGAGCCTCCAATATGTTAAAGACGGCTATGGTGATATCACGAGAAAGTGACCTGTACCAACGTTAGTGCCCCTATAGACTCTGGTGTCAACAACCTTTGCTCATAGCCTTTCATCCACTATCACAAAATCTATCATACTCCTCTCGCTTTCCCTTTGTCTAGCATAGATATGGATATCTTTGTGTTCCAACAACGTGTTCGTAACACAAAGATTCCTCCCCAAACATACATCAATCACTTTATCGCCATTCTCGTTCACTCTTTTATCACTAAACTTTTCTAAAACTCTTTCACAACCGTTGCGTGACACCCCAACCCAACCATTAAAATCTCCTTACATAACAGTTCTCTCATTCTGATCACACCGATTCGCAACATCGTCTGACAAATTCCAAAACTCCTCCCTCTTGGATAGTGATCTGGACATGTCCGGAGCATACACGCAAATTATCCGCATCCGGACAAGCCCTACCTTCACCTTTACCCATAGGAGCCTTGGACTCACACATGCATAATCTTTCATGCACTTAGCCATCCTTTCAGATATTAGATAGAAGTCCCACTCCTTGGCAAGCTCTGTCACTCTCGGCAACTCCCGACCAGATAGCTGTAAATGGGCCAAGTTGTGAAACCTCTTTTTCTTTGCGCTTAATTATATTAAATGAAAAACTTTAATTTAGTACATGTAGATTGTAATCAATTGCATGCTTTTGCATCCTCAAATGTATGTGAACGTGAGTATGTATGTATGTGTGTGTGTGTTTGAATGTATGTTTGTGTGTGTGTTCGCGATTGTGTATAATACATACATATGCTCACGCCATTAGTTCCCATTCGGGTAGGCAGAGACTATTGATCGCCACTTCGTACGATCCTGCCAAACCTCTCTAGCTTCGTTTACATCCATCAATCTTTTCATGCATGCTCTCTTATTCTTCATACGTCGGACGCCAGCCTTTTTGAGCACACTCTCAATTTGGTCCAAGTGTGTTCTCCGTGGTCGTCCTCTACTAACATTACCATCCACACTAGCTCTATAGATCCCTTTTACCAATTTTTTATCATCCATCCTCTCTATGTGCCCAAACCATCTTTCACACCACACTTTTCACGAATAACACTATTTCTCACTCGGTCACATAATCTAACATTACAATAATTTTTTAAATTGTGTATATACAGTCTATTTTGAAAATCCTAGGAGTCACCAAATATTTAGCATTGTATTTCTAATATCATCTCAGTCTGATCATAATTTAAAGTAAGTAACCAGGGTAAAAGTTCACATTTATCTAGTATTTTATTAATCCATCCATACTAATATTATAAATTGGAAAGTGAGTTTGTTTGTTTGTTTATTTGTGCCGCTTTCACGCTGTAACTACTGAACCGATTGCTTTGAAATTTTGCAGACGTATAGTTAGAAGTCCAGATTAAATAATAGGATACTTTCATCCCGGAAAAAATATATTCCCGAGGGAAAACTAAAATATTGTTTGCTAGCTGGGTTGATTGGAGATGGCGCTCTGTGTAGTTTAAAACAAGGTTATATATTGCAAACGAATATAAACATGTAAATTTAGAAGCTAAATGATACGGTAATGTATCCTTGAAAACGAGGAATTCCTGAGGGATGACGTACAATTTGTTTTATCGTCTAAACTGTTTTTTCACATCTACTTATCCTGAAATAACTAATTAAATAAACGAATTACTAATTGGTATAAGTATTTACGTTACGTTAGTTCTTGAGGTATGCAATAGATGGGTGTTTAAGCCGTGGTATCGATGTTTTTTAAGATACGTAAGAAGTGGAATATCTTGCGCTTTAACCTGTAGCTCATACAATTACTTGGTGCACTTTTCGAATCATTTACTTACTTGCTGTTTTATCTTTATTTACTATTTTACATTTGACATTGAATTGTGGATTTTAGCTCTCGACATTGGTAGGGTATAAAAATGCAGGATTATACAGAGGGAGCTAGTAAATTTAATTGTTTATCAATAGTAAGGCTATAAGAAAATAATGGGTATTCAAAATTTGCCGTCAAAGTTAGCGTCTCTGTGGCGTAGCGGTAAATCTAACCTCTATGAACATTCCAGAGACCCGGGATCAAAACTCAAAGGACACAAGCTTTTAGTAAAAAAAAAGTGGTTCTGTTAGCTTAGAATAATAGCAAGAACTGTCGCAACATGACATAGGATATCATTTATCTCGGACAATCCCCATATTCCCGAGCAATCTCTGCTGCAAACTCACCCACCGTCACCAACGGTCAGTGTAGGGGGCAGCACCCACCGGACCTCCTGCGCCCCGCAGCACCAAACTACTATCCGTCAAAGACTTTCGCGATTGAACATTACAATTAAAACAACTATTATAATAGTTATATAGTTATAATAGTTATATTATTATAAAACTAAACCCATGTTATAACACGCGATTAAAGATTCGAAAATCAATAGTTACTATCCGTACTAATACGAACATAGTAACTCGAAGATAGAAACTTGGTACAAAATGTTTGGTCTCATGATTCTTATCATTTTATGGCACTAAGGGGTTAAAATAGCAAATGAAAGTTACTGCAGAGATTTTTGACATTTCTGTATTTAGAAACTTGATACTTGGTGTGATTGACTGTTATAACCACTACAAAAAGGAATTTATGAAATTCATCCATCAATCATTGATGAGTATATATACCGTAACAACCATAAGTCCCAAAAAAGGTAGCCATAGCTTCGGAGAGAGTAAATTAATTCTTCATCCACTTTTGGAAGTTGAATGGGGAAAAGGTCAAATAAAGGATTTTAGTGATGGGTCTCGAACTGCATCGCTGAACAATCTTTTAAAAAGCCTCAATGTCCTTTATATTTTTTATATAATTTGGATGCAAAAAAAATACGCAACGCGGACGTAGTCGCGGGCAAAAAGCTAGTAGAATTATAAAGGTGAGGGCCTAAAAATGTAAAATAGTTTTGACCACATTTTGTGATTAATTTGGGTTTTACAAAAACAATGTCACGTCGCCGTTTGAGATTAAGACGATTTGATGATACATCTGGTTTCAACACTGTCAATAAATTGTACAGCTTTCTTACTGTCAAAACTTCACAAAAAGAATAAGAGTAGATTTTATCAATCTACTCTAATTCAAGAGTAATATAATATCTTAGGTAAAAAAAACACTTTGTTAGTTAATAAAGTTTTTATTAGGTGTTTTTTTATAAATATTTAAATTAAAACTGCTACTGGAAACGGTGGCTGTAGTCATGGGTTAAATCTGTAACAAAAAAAAATATTTCAAAAATCAGTAGAGAGTAGGGCAAAATTACGTATATTGTATGTTGTTAGTTATGCTTCATTGCTGACAATTGTTTTCCAGCAAAAATTAAGGCTTAAGAGATACTTCAGCATTCGTATCAAGAGCAACAGTTTTCCTGAAAAGGCAGACTTATAAAGTAATTCATGGAATTGTTTGATGTATGCATATATATATGCGAACATCTCTTACATATAATACGAGTATTAATATATATATATATAAATTTGAATATATATATTTATATTCAAATTTACATTTGTTATATAAAGTTTTCTTGATAAAGTTATTTTTTTGTATGTTATGATTTCATAAATAAACTTACACATTTTTTTATTCTTTTTCTATCTTACATCTGAGAAAACTAAAGCTATGATGAGCCGGCAGGAGGAGAGTTGTGTTGACCTGAAACATGTTAATTATAATGACGATCCAGCAAGTAAATTAGCCTAGAACAGTTAGAGATATAAGTGCATAAATACAAAATAGGATTCAAAGAATACCATACCGGGATCCATTCCATACAAGAAGGGCTCTGAAGCGTCAGCGATCATTGCCTGGGACATCTGCAAATAAAAATTACATGAAATATGGAAGTTGTATGAAAATGATCTTATTTGTTATGCCTCTACATTCCTACAACTTCCGTCTGAAGTGTTATCTTGTTTCGTTCATTTAACATCCTTATTAGGTAGTTCAATAATTCTTATATTTTTTTATTTGAAGGAAAGCTTCAAATATTTTTCTCCAGATATAATGTAACACGATGTAAATACGATGAGATACTCACAGCTAAGAGAGCGAAGACGAATGAGACTAAGAAGCACTTCATTTTTAATATTGTTGACTGTTGTACGGTTTAACGATAGATAATTAAATGCTCCTAGAAATGTGCTTTTATATGCATCTCCACACGCAGGAACAGCTCTCGTGGTAATTAGGCATTTAGTTCCGATTTTCCAGTCTTTTGTCATTTCCGCGAGTCGATATGCAATTGCAGTTGAAGGCCGTTTCTTGACGTCAACTTCAATCTATGCATAGCAATCCATTATCTACATAATATTTGGACACGCACCTAGAATTGATGAATAGAGTAGCTTACATACATACATATGCTCACGGCTATGAATGTCTACATAGGGGTAGCCAGAGCTTCGGATTAAGAAATTCGTCAGCTACTTTTGGAAGTTGTGAGGGGATAAGTTGTAAAACAAAGTATTTTGGTGATTAATCTCCAACCGCATCGAAAATATGTCACTTTCATGATTTTCAGCTTATCTTAGGAATTATTTTCAACTTTTTAGCTAAATGTGTTTTTCAGTTTTTTAAACAATGTATGTTTCATAATATCTTATTCACGGACAAAATTTATGGTAAATAAATCATTCAAGTTTATTCTTAACATTGTTGTTACATTCGTTTTCCGCAAAAATCCCCTCGTGTTTAGATTTGTAACAATTAAACTTTTTGATAAAATGCATCTTTTCTTTGAGACAAAATTACGGCCACTTATGTGTTGGCTTTTGCGCTTAATAGAAATAATGATGATTTATCTTTAATTACGTTTTAGTACTAATAAATAAAGGATGATTAAAGGAAAGAAAAATTTCGACACTAGTGGGGATCCAACCCGTGACCTCCGAGTTTCCTTTACTTATTAGTAATAATCCCCACATGAGATTTTTATGAACAGAAATCATTCCAATTATACGTTTTATTTGTTTTTAAATATGCAATTATCTATTGTTTTTTGTTCGTTTTCTTGTATGGGAGTCATATCATTAATTTTAAATGAATATTTAACCTCTACCGAAGAGTCGGCTTCGACAAGAGCTCCGGGTAAAACTGCCAAGAACTTTTCTTTTCTGAATTGTTAAATTGCTTCATCTTCTTTTAGGTTGGTATAATTCGTTTTTCTTATAAATTTAAAATTATAAATTTGAGTCCTGCAGTGGCTTATTCTGCTAAAGTGGTTTTTGTATTATCGATTTCCATCTTAGTTTGAATTATTGAATTAATTGATTGAATTCTAACTTTAACTGATGAATTACTGTGAAGCATTTTTCAAGTGGTGATCTGATATTTTTACAGGTGGGATGAGGGATGACCCGATAATATTTTCAAATAACTTTACCATATTATCAGTAACTTGCCTTTAAACTATTATCTTATTCGTTTCAATTGCAGATCTGATTTGAAAACTCTCCCATGTGGTCAGAGGTAATGCAGTCATTAACAATCTGGCCTGAATAATCACAATTGCAATAAATATAATCTAAAAAGTTGAAGAGCTCTAGGTAATTCGGGCTGGCTCATTAAGTACTTTAAAAAGATTGAAAAAACTACAACCTCCTTTGAGCTACGGGAAACCATACGAAAAGCATCTTCCATCGCTGCTTCAAAGATATGAAAAATTTAATTGTGAATGTAATTATTTAGTTCGACGCAGAATGTTGATTTCATCATGTTCTTCAATAGAAAGTCTACAAATAACTTTTTTTTCTTTAAATCTAATTTCTACATTTAATAGGATCTTCCCAAGCAGTACATTATGGTCTCTCTGTTAAAACAACTGCCAACAGTGTACTTCATACATACAAACACACATATTCTAACGCCGTTAGTTACCATTGGGGTAGGCAGAGACTATCGATCGCCACTTTGTACGATCCTGACAAACCTCTCTAGCTTCATTTACATCCATCAATCTTTTCATACAATGCACTTTCATTCTTCGTACTTCGGACACCTGCCTTTTTGAGCACATTTTCTATTTGATCCAAATGTGTCCTCCGAGGTTGTCCTCTACTAACATTACCTTCCACATTGGATCTATAGATCTCTTTGACCAATTTACTGCCATCCACCCTTTCTATATGCCCAAACCATCTCAACATCTCTTTTTCTATCTTTCTTACAATATCATCTTTTACACCACACCTTCCACGATTCACGTCATTCCTCACACGATCACATAACCTCACATTACAAACTTTTCTGAGGGACCTCATTTCTATTGCATTCACTCTGCTTTCATGCTTCTTCTACCACACCCAATATTCACTGCCATACATAAGCGTAGGAACAAGAACAGCATCAATCACAGCCATTCCACCATGGAAGTTGAGATCGGTAAACTAGTTATCTGGGTACATAAATATTAATTACACAAAATAATATAATATTACACATATATGAACACACATACATGAGAATATCCAGTGCTCCATTTACCGTATTACCCTTTTTTACTCTTCTTTCAATGTCTTCATCACAATTTCCATCCCTAGTAAACAAACTTCCCAGATATACGAACTCTTTCACTTGTTCCACTTTCTTACCATTGATCTCAATCACGCATTCAGTCATATTCTCCTCTGTCTCAAAAACCATGGTTTTGGTTTTATCTACATTCACTCTCATTCCTTTTCTTTCAAACGACGCCCATGCAATATTCATCATCTCTTGCAACTCTTCAACCGAAGATGCAAGTAACACTTGATCATCAGTATATAAGAGGCATTTGATGACGAATCCACCCATTCTCAGTCCATAATCACTTTCTGTCTGTGTTTTCCCTGTTTATTCCCACACATGCACTAGAATCCTCATATAGTGATACCAACGCAAGTATAAGTTGGCTCCTCAAACCGAACTTGGATAACACCTCCCACAAATACTTCCTTACCACCACCTATCATACGATTTAGAAATCTTTGAAGGTGCAATACACCTTTTGGTTCTTGGCTAAGAACATTTCAGTGATGCTCCTTACAGAGAATATTTGATCCATACATCCCATTCCTTTTCTAAATCCTGCTTGCACATTCCGTATTTTCTCATCAGTTTCATTTATCACTTTTTCAATCAATACCTTTGCATACAATTTACCAACAACACTGAGTAGGCTGATTCCGCGGTAGTTTTTAGCTTCCTGGTGTGACCCTTTTGCTTTAGATAAGGGCACAATTACTGCCCTACACCAATCTCGTGTTACTTTACCACTTGACCAGCACTTTTGAAAAAGGAAGTACAGCCAGGAAGCCACCAACCCCTTACCAGCCCTCAGCATTTCGATACTTATCCTGTCATACCCTGCCGCTTTCCCTGCTTTTATACTTTTCAATGCTTTCATTACTTCTTCACAGAGGCCCCATTATCCTCATATGCCCAGAGCCTCCAATATGTTAAAGACGGCTATGGTGATATCACGAGAAAGTGACCTGTACCAACGTTAGTGCCCCTATAGACTCTGGTGTCAACAACCTTTGCTCATAGCCTTTCATCCACTATCACAAAATCTATCATACTCCTCTCGCTTTCCCTTTGTCTAGCATAGATATGGATATCTTTGTGTTCCAACAACGTGTTCGTAACACAAAGATTCCTCCCCAAACATACATCAATCACTTTATCGCCATTCTCGTTCACTCTTTTATTACTAAACTTTTCTAAAACTCTTTCACAACCGTTGCGTGACACCCCAACCCAACCATTAAAATCTCCTAACATAACAGTTCTCTCATTCAGTCATCTGATCACACCGATTCGCAACATCGTCTGACAAATTCCAAAACTCCTCCCTCTCGGATAGTGATCTGGACATGTCCGGAGCATACACGCAAATTATCCGCATCCGGACAAGCCCTACCTTCACCTTTACCCATAGGAGCCTTGGACTCACACATGCATAATCTTTTATGCACTTAGCCATCCTTTCAGATATTAGATAGAAGTCCCACTCCTTGGCAAGCTCTGTCACTCTCGGCAACTCCCGACCAGATAGCTGTAAATGGGCCAAGTTGTGAATTAAATGAAAAACTTCAATTTAATACATGTAGATTGTAATCAATTGCATGCTTTTGCATCCTCAAATGTATGTGAACGTGAGTATGTATGTATGTGTGTGTGTGTTTGAATGTATGTTTGTGTGTGTGTTCGCGATTGTGTATAATACATACATATGCTCACGCCATTAGTTCCCATTCGGGTAGGCAGAGACTATTGATCGCCACTTCGTACGATCCTGCCAAACCTCTCTAGCTTCGTTTACATCCATCAATCTTTTCATGCATGCTCTTTTATTCTTCATACGTCGGACGCCAGCCTTTTTGAGCACACTCTCAATTTGGTCCAAGTGTGTTCTCCACGGTCGTCCTCTACTAACATTACCATCCACACTAGCTCTATAGATCCCTTTTACCAATTTTTTATCATCCATCCTCTCTATGTGCCCAAACCATCTTTCACACCACACTTTTCACGAATAACACTATTTCTCACTCGGTCACATAATCTAACATTACAATAATTTTTTAAATTGTGTATATACAGTCTATTTTGAAAATCCTAGGAGTCACCAAATATTTAGCATTGTATTTCTAATATCATCTCAGTCTGATCATAATTTAAAGTAAGTAACCAGGGTAAAAGTTCACATTTATCTAGTATTTTATTAATCCATCCATACTAATATTATAAATTGGAAAGTGAGTTTGTTTGTTTGTTTATTTGTGCCGCTTTCACGCTGTAACTACTGAACCGATTGCTTTGAAATTTTGCAGACGTATAGTTAGAAGTCCAGATTAAATAATAGGATACTTTCATCCCGGAAAAAATATATTCCCGAGGGAAAACTAAAATATTGTTTGCTAGCTGGGTTGATTGGAGATGGCGCTCTGTGTAGTTTAAAACAAGGTTATATATTGCAAACGAATATAAACATGTAAATTTAGAAGCTAAATGATACGGTAATGTATCCTTGAAAACGAGGAATTCCTGAGGGATGACGTACAATTTGTTTTATCGTCTAAACTGTTTTTTCACATCTACTTATCCTGAAATAACTAATTAAATAAACGAATTACTAATTGGTATAAGTATTTACGTTACGTTAGTTCTTGAGGTATGCAATAGATGGGTGTTTAAGCCGTGGTATCGATGTTTTTTAAGATACGTAAGAAGTGGAATATCTTGCGCTTTAACCTGTAGCTCATACAATTACTTGGTGCACTTTTCGAATCATTTACTTACTTGCTGTTTTATCTTTATTTACTATTTTACATTTGACATTGAATTGTGGATTTTAGCTCTCGACATTGGTAGGGTATAAAAATGCAGGATTATACAGAGGGAGCTAGTAAATTTAATTGTTTATCAATAGTAAGGCTATAAGAAAATAATGGGTATTCAAAATTTGCCGTCAAAGTTAGCGTCTCTGTGGCGTAGCGGTAAATCTAACCTCTATGAACATTCCAGAGACCCGGGATCAAAACTCAAAGGACACAAGCTTTTAGTAAAAAAAAAGTGGTTCTGTTAGCTTAGAATAATAGCAAGAACTGTCGCAACATGACATAGGATATCATTTATCTCGGACAATCCCAATATTCCCGAGCAATCTCTGCTGCAAACTCACCCACCGTCACCAACGGTCAGTGTAGGGGGCAGCACCCACCGGGCCTCCTCCGCCCCGCAGCACCAAACTACTATCCGTCAAAGACTTTCGCGATTGAACATTACAATTAAAACAACTATTATAATAGTTATATATTTATAATAGTTATATTATTATAAAACTAAACCCATGTTATAACACGCGATTAAAGATTCGAAAATCAATAGTTACTATCCGTACTAATACGAACATAGTAACTCGAAGATAGAAACTTGGTACAAAATGTTTGGTCTCATGATTCTTATCATTTTATGGCACTAAGGGGTTAAAATAGCAAATGAAAGTTACTGCAGAGATTTTTGACATTTCTGTATTTAGAAACTTGATACTTGGTGTGATTATCAGAAACAAATGGATTACAAAAAGCTTAAAACGGTACATGGTACATAAACGTAAACTTTACCTAAATTATATTTACGCAAAACATAATAAATCAAACAATCTTGCAAAATATAAAACATATTCTAGGATATTAAAAAAATGCATGTTTGTTGCCAAAAAGATCAACAACACCAAGTATATAACTGACTCAAGAAATATTTGTCAAGCCTCGTGGCGGATGATTAAAGATAATGTATTTGAGACAAACAAAACAAATATACAGAAAATTTGTCATAATAATGTAGCCACGGCAAATGCAACACAAATAGCAAACTTTTTTAATATTTTTTTTATTAGAAGTGCGACAGCGCATATCAAATATCAGAAACTTGTGAGTTATACGTCAAATATAAGTAGAAACGACAAATCAATTTTCTTAGCACCCATCGATCCGGATGACGTAATGAGAATAATTAAAACTTTAAAAAACACCAAATCTACTGGATACGATGACATAACAACTAGAATAATAAAATTGTGTACTGTGCCTCTGTCGTTTCCTTTAAGTCATATAATAAACTGCTCGTTTAGTGAAGGTGTCTATCCTGATAAATTAAAAATTTCCACTGTCAAACCATTGCATAAAAAAGATGACACAACGAATATGAATAATTACAGGCCCATTACACTGATACCTATAATTGCTAAAGTTTTTGAAAAAGCCATGTATAAAAAACTTTATGACTTTGTAACTGAACATAAAATACTTCACAAAAGCCAATTCGGGTTTAAGAAAAAAACTTCGACCAGTTTAGCATGTTTTCATTTAATTAAATTTATTACTGACTGCTTAAATAATAAGGACAAAATACTAGTTTTATTTCTTGACATGCAAAAGGCGTTTGACTTAGTAGTGCACGAAATTTTATTGGACATTCTGGATCGATATGGAGTTAGAGGTAACGCGCTCAGATGGCTAGAAAGTTATCTTAAAGGTAGAACTCAATCGGTTGAAATTTCTATGTTAAATAGTAATAATTATAAACAAACTTATCAGTCAGATTATCTAAGAAATGAAGTAGGCGTACCGCAGGGAAGCATTCTGGGCCCCCTGCTATTCCTTCTCTATATTAATGACCTCCCAAATGTGACCGGTAATGAGTGCATCTTGTTTGCTGATGATACTACGATTATTGCAAAGAACAAAAGTCTTGACTGTTTGACAAACAGTATTAATGAGTCTTTGAAAAATGTTATAAAATGGTTAGAAGACCGTAACTTAAAAATAAACTTATCTAAAACAAATTTTATCAATTTCCAAACTTACAATAGCAAAAAAAATGATATAAAAGTTGAATTCCAGAATGAAATCATTTCAGAAGTTAATTGTACGAAATTCTTAGGCATATATATAGATAAGCATCTTAATTGAAAAGAGCATATAGATAAATTGTGCACAAAATTAGATAGGTTTGTATACGCTATTTACAGGATTCGAAGTATAGTTTCAGAGGAGGCTGCAACTGCTGCTTACCATGGATATGTAGCATCTTCGATGCGATATGGACTTATTATATGGGGTAACTCAGTAAATATAGATAGGGCATTTAAATTGCAGAAAAAGTGTGTTAGGTCCCTATGTGGAGCAGGTTTTATTGATAGCTGTGTACCTTTATTTAAAAAAAAGAATATCCTACCATTACCCTGTCTTTATGTTTTTGAAATGTGTATATTTGTGCATAAAAACTTGTATATATTTGAAATGGAACCAGAAAATGGTCGCCCTGTTAGAAAAAACACAAAAACTAATTTAATATTGTATCCACCCAAACGAAACTTGGAACTGTATAGGAAAAATGCTTATTTTATGGCAATTATAATATACAATAAACTATCAAATGGACTAAGAGAAATGACTTTAATCGAATTCAAACGGACATTGCATAGATATTTGTTGGATAATTGTTTTTACTCTGTAAAAGATTTCTTAGAAAAATGCAGTAATTAGTATTTTTGACATTTCTGTATTATTATAAAAAAAAATATGACATTTCTTTATTTTATTTTTTTTATTTGACATCTATAATTATTAAAATTTTGACTTTGTTTGACACTTTTAGTAGGTTATTGGTGACATTGTATTATTATTATTACCTAAGTTTGTTTTTTGTAATGAATATGTTAATTGCCATATAACTTTATATTTTATTGAAGAAAATTGACATGTGTATTGTATTGGTTCCAGTAGTTTATAGGTTTTTGTTGACATTTTTTTTCTTTAGTTCGCATGATTAATATATGATTAATAATGATAAATATTCGAACGCCCATTTAAGGCAGATTATGGATTGCGCACTTGTAAATACCTGAAGACCTTTACACCTATAATCGTCGAATAAATGCTTCATTTCATTTCATTTCATTTGACTGTTATAACCACTACAAAAAGGAATTTATGAAATTCATCCATCAATCATTGATGAGTATATATACCGTAACAACCATAAGTCCCAAAAAAGGTAGCCATAGCTTCGGAGAGAGTAATTCTTCATCCACTTTTGGAAGTTGAATGGGGAAAAGGTCAAATAAAGGATTTTAGTGATGGGTCTCGAACTGCATCGCTGAATTATCTTTTAAAAAGCCTCAATGTCCTTTATATTTTTTATATAATTTGGATGCAAAAAAAATACGCAACGCGGACGTAGTCGCGGGCAAAAAGCTAGTAGAATTATAAAGGTGAGGGCCTAAAAATGTAAAATAGTTTTGACCACATTTTGTGATTAATTTGGGTTTTACAAAAACAATGTCACGTCGCCGTTTGAGATTAAGACGATTTGATGATACATCTTGTTTCAACACTGTCAATAAATTGTACAGCTTTCTTACTGTCAAAACTTCACAAAAAGAATTAGAGTAGATTTTATCAATCTACTCTAATTCAAGAGTAATATAATATCTTAGGTAAAAAAAAACACTTTGTTAGTTAATAAAGTTTTTATTAGGTGTTTTTTTATAAATATTTAAATTAAAACTGCTACTGGAAACGGTGGCTGTAGTCATGGGTTAAATCTGTAACAAAAAAAATATTTCAAAAATCAGTAGAGAGTAGGGCAAAATTACGTATATTGTATGTTGTTAGTTATGCTTCATTGCTGACAATTGTTTTCCAGCAAAAATTAAGGCTTAAGAGATACTTCAGCATTCGTATCAAGAGCAACAGTTTTCCTGAAAAAGCAGACTTATAAAGTAATTCATGGAATTGTTTGATGTACGCATATATATATGCGAACATCTCTTACATATAATATATATATATATATATATATATATATATATATTTAAATATATATATTTATATTCAAATTTACATTTGTTATATAAAGTTATTTTTTTGTATGTTATGATTTCATAAATAAACTTACACATTTTTTTATTCTTTTTCTATCTTACATCTGAGAAAACTAAAGCTATGATGAGCCGGCAGGAGGAGAGTTGTGTTGACCTGAAACATGCCATAAATTAGCCTAGAACAGTTAGAGATATAAGTGCATAAATACAAAATAGGATTCAAAGAATACCATACCGGGATCCATTCCATACAAGAAGGGCTCTGAAGCGTCAGCGATCATTGCCTGGGACATCTGCAAATAAAAATTACATGAAATATGGAAGTTGTATGAAAATGTTCCTATTTGTTATGCCCCTACATTCCTACTACTTCCGTCTGAAGTGTTATCTTGTTTCGTTCATTAAACATCCTTATTAGGTAGTTCAATAATTCTTATATTTTTTTATTTGAAGGAAAGCTTCAAATATTTTTCTCCAGATATAATGTAACGCGATGTTAATACGATGTGATACTCACAGCTAAGAGAGCGAAGACGAATGAGACTAAGAAGCACTTCATTTTTAATATTGTTGACTGTTGTACGGTTTAACGATAGATAATTAAATGCTCCTAGAAATGTGCTTTTATATGCATCTCCTCACGCAGGAACAGCTCTCGTGGTAATTAGGCATTTAGTTCCGATTTTCCAGTCTTTTGTCATTTCCGCGAGTCGATATGCAATCCATTATCTAAATAATATTTGGACACACACCTAGAATTGATGAATAGAGTAGCATACATACATATGCTCACGGCTATGAATGTCTACATAGGGGTAGCCAGAGCTTCGGATTAAGAAATTCGTCAGCTACTTTTGGAAGTTTTGAGGGGATAAGTTGTAAAACAAAGTATTTTGGTGATTAATCTCCAACCGCATCGAAAATATGACACTTTCATGATTTTCAGCTTATCTTAGGAATTATTTTCAACTTTTTAGCTAAATATGTTTTTCAGTTTTTTAAACAATGTATGTTTACAAGGACAAAATTTATGGTAAATAAATCATTCAAGTTTATTCTTAACATTGCTGTTACATTCGTTTTCCGCAAAAATCCCCTCGTGTTTAGATTTGTAACGATTAAACTTTTTGATAAAATGCATCTTTTCTTTGAGACAAAATTACGGCCACTTATGTGTTGGCTTTTGCGCTTAATAGAAATAATGATGATTTATCTTTAATTACGTTTTAGTACTAATAAATAAAGGATAATTAAAGGAAAGAAAAATTTCGACACTAGTGGGGATCCAACCCGTGACCTCCGAGTTTCCTTTACTTATTAGTAATAATCCCCACCTGAGATTTTTATGAACACAAATCATTCCAATTATACGTTTTATTTGTTTTTAAATATGCAATTATCTATTGTTTTTTGTTCGTTTTCTTGTATGGGAGTCATATCAATAATTTTAAATGAATATTTAACCTCTACCGAAGAGTCGGCTTCGACAAGAGCTCCGGGTAAAACTGCCAAGAACTTTTCTTTTCTGAATTGTTAAATTGCTTCATCTTCTTTTAGGTTGGTATAATTCGTTTTTCTTATAAATTTAAAATTATAAATTTGAGTCCTGCAGTGGCTTATTCTGCTAAAGTGGTTTTTGTATTATCGACTTCCATCTTAGTTTGAATTATTGAATTAATTGATTGAATTCTAACTTTAACTATGAATTACTGTGAAGCATTTTTCAAGTGGTGTTCTGATATTTTTACAGGTGGGATGAGGGATGACCCGATAATATTTTCAAATAACTTTACCATATTATCAGTAACTTGCCTTTAAACTATTATCTTATTCGTTTCAATTGCAGATCTGATTTGAAAACTCTCCCATGTGGTCAGAGGTAATGCAGTCATTAACAATCTGGCCTGAATAATCACAATTGCAATAAATATAATCTAAAAAGTTGAAGAGCTCTAGGTAATTCGGGCTGGCTCATTAAGTACTTTAAAAAGATTGAAAAAACTACAACCTCCTTTGAGCTACGGGAAACCATACGAAAAGCATCTTCCATCGTTGCTTCAAAGATATGAAAAATTTAATTGTGAATGTAATTATTTAGTTCGACGCAGAATATTGTTTTCATCATGTTCTTCAATAGAAAGTCTACAAATAACTTTTTTTTCTTTAAATCTAATTTCTACATTTAATAGGATCTTCCCAAGCAGTACATTATGGTCTCTCTGTTAAAACAACTGCCAACAGTGAACTTCATACATACAAACACACATATCCTAACGCCGTTAGTTACCATTGGGGTAGGCAGAGACTATCGATCGCCACTTTGTACGATCCTGACAAACCTCTCTAGCTCCATTTACATCCATCAATCTTTTCATACAATGCACTTTCATTCTTCGTACTTCGGACACCTGCCTTTTTGAGCACATTTTCTATTTGATCCAAATGTGTCCTCCCAGGTTGTCCTCTACTAACATTACCTTCCACATTGGATCTATAGATCTCTTTGACCAATTTACTGCCATCCACCCTTTCTATATGCCCAAACCATCTCAACATCTCTTTTTCTATCTTTCTTACAATATCATCTTTTACACCACACCTTCCACGATTCACGTCATTCCTCACACGATCACATAACCTCACATTACAAACTTTTCTGAGGGACCTCATTTCTACTGCATTCACTCTGCTTTCATGCTTCTTCTACCACACCCAATATTCACTGCCATACATAAGCGTAGGAACAAGAACAGCATCAATCACAGCCTTTCGGGCCTTTTCAGACACAGATTGATTATAGAATAGAATAGAATAGAATAACTCTTTATTGTACATCAAACAAAAAATTTACATTAGAAATTATCATACAGTTTACAATGAGGTACAATCGGCGGTCTTATGGCTAAAAGCGATCTGTTCCAGACAACCTTTGGAAGGTGAGATCGGTAAAGTAGTTATCTGGAGAGAGCACAAAACAAGCTTACTTTAAAACTAACTTATTCAATTGAAATAATAAATAATAACATAAATATTAATTACACAAAATAATATAATATTACACATATATGAACACACATACATGAGAATATCCAGTGCTCCATTTACCGTATTACCCTTTTTTACTCTTCTTTCAATGTCTTCATCACAATTTCCATCCCTAGTAAACAAACTTCCCAGATATACGAACTCTTTCACTTGTTCCACTTTCTTACCATTGATATTAATCACGCATTCAGTCATATTCTCCTCTGTCTCAAAAACCATGGTTTTGGTTTTATCTACATTCGCTCTCATTCCTTTTCTTTCAAACGACGCCCATGCAATATTCATCATCTCTTGCAACTCTTCAACCGAAGATGCAAGTAACACTTGATCATCAGTATATAAGAGGCATTTGATGACGAATCCACCCATTCTCAGTCCATAATCACTTTCTGTCTGTGTTTTCCCTGTTTATTCCCACACATGCACTAGAATCCTCATATAGTGATACCAACGCAAGTATAAGTTGGCTCCCCAAACCGAACTTGGATAACACCTCCCACAAATACTTCCTTACCACCCTATCATACGATTTAGAAATCTTTGAAGGTGCAATACACCTTTCGGTTCTTGGCTAAGAACATTTCAGTCATGCTCCTTACAGAGAATATTTGATCCATACATCCCATTCCTTTTCTAAATCCTGCTTGCACATTCCGTATTTTCTCATCAGTTTCATTCATCACTCTTTCAATCAATACCTTTGCATACAATTTACCGACAACACTGAGTAGGCTGATTCCGCGGTAGTTTTTAGCTTCCTGGTGTGACCCTTTTGCTTTATATAAGGGCACAATTACTGCCCTACACCAATCTCGTGTTACTTTACCACTTGACCAGCACTTTTGAAAAAGGAAGTACAGCCAGGAAGCCACCAACCCCTTACCAGCCCTCAGCATTTCGATACTTATCCTGTCATACCCTGCCGCTTTCCCTGCTTTTATACTTTTCAATGCTTTCATTACTTCTTCACAGAGGCCCCATTATCCTCATATGCCCAGAGCCTCCAATATGTTAAAGACGGCTATGGTGATATCACGAGAAAGTGACCTGTACCAACGTTAGTGCCCCTATAGACTCCGGTGTCAACAACCTTTGCTCTTAGCCTTTCATCCACTATCACAAAATCTATCATACTCCTCTCGCTTTCCCTTTGTCTAAACATTTGGATGATTTCCTGAGGTGCATTCTGAGCTTTAAGCTTATCCCATAACAAATCATACGAGGCCAAATTGAATGCCTTCGATAAATCGAAATAGCATGCACAGTCAGCCGTGCTCCGGGCCGTGTAGTATTTGACAGTCTGCTTTAGCGCCAAGATTGCACTCTCGGTGGACAGGCGAGCTCTAAACCCAAACTGATTGTCGTGTATTTTGAGGTACTGATCCATCCACGTATTCAGCAGACTGTCAAACACTTTCGCGACAGTCGTAGCCAGTGATATTGGGCGACAATTGTTTCGGTCCGCAATATTACCGGTTTTGTTTTTGACAATGGGGACCACCACAGTCCTCATCAGTTCCTCCGGCCGTTATAATCGGCCGCCAACTTCAAAGCGGTGTAAGTGGCGACCCAGGAGTTATGGGATTTTTAATTTGTTGTGTGTTGAAATAGCTGGAGAACTATTTTTTATTTCACAATCTTTTCTCCCTTAACTTCCAATAGTGATTAAAGTATTTCTTAGTTAGAAAATCCGTCTACACCTTATTGGGGTTTATAGCCTTGAGTATATGTATGGCTGTGTTACTTACTTACTTAAACAAAAATGTTTAACATTTTATGTCTGTTACCATAACGCATTTATTTGGGTAAGGCAATATTAAAGCGGACCAAACAATAAAAATTAAGATAATATTTATTCATCAATCGCCGCGGCTCTAAACATCTGCAGTAGTTATGCTGCCAGATACCAGACGATCATTGCCATGGTTTTGTGCCATCAACATGGAACGACGACTGGTTTAGGTTGTCGTAACCGATATGGCTGGGAGTGAGACAAATTTTATCAATCTACTCTAATTCAAGAGTAATATAATATCTTAGGTAAAAAAAAACACTTTGTTAGTTAATAAAGTTTTTATTAGGTGTTTTTTTATAAATATTTAAATTAAAACTGCTACTGGAAACGGTGGCTGTAGTCATGGGTTAAATCTGTAACAAAAAAATATTTCAAAAATCAGTAGAGAGTAGGGCAAAATTACGTATATTGTATGTTGTTAGTTATGCTTCATTGCTGACAATTGTTTTCCAGCAAAAATTAAGAGATACTTCAGCATTCGTATCAAGAGCAACAGTTTTCCTGAAAAGGCAGACTTATAAAGTAATTCATGGAATTGTTTGATGTACGCATATATATATATGCGAACATCTCTTACATATAATATTAATATATATATATATATATATATATATATATATATTAATAATAATATAGGCTTGCCCCCTATCACGTGAGTACACTGTCTAAGCAAAACGTGGGTACCTTCTCTGGAAACTAGATGGCGCTTGCCATGTGAGTTCAGGAGTATTGGTACCTCTGCCAACCCCTTCGGGGATAAACGGCGTGAACGTTTATGTTATGTTTTATGTTATGTTATATATATATATATATATAATATATATTTAAATATATATATTTATATTCAAATTTACATTTGTTATATAAAGTTTTCTTGATAAAGTTATTTTTTTATGTTATAATTTCATAAATAAACTTACACATTTTTATTCTTTTCTATCTTACATCTGAGAAAACTAAAGCTATGATGAGCCGGCAGGAGGAGAGTTGTGTTGACCTGAAACATGTTAATTATAATGACGATCCAGCAAATAAATTAGCCTAGAACAGTTAGAGATATAAGTGCATAAATACAAAATAGGATTCAAAGAATACCATACCGGGATCCATTCCATACAAGAAGGGCTCTGAAGCGTCAGCGATCATTGCCTGGGACATCTGCAAATAAAAATTACATGAAATATGGAAGTTGTATGAAAATGTTCCTATTTGTTATGCCTCTACATTCCTACAACTTCCGTCTGAAGTGTTATCTTGTTTCGTTCATTTAACATCCTTATTAGGTAGTTCAATAATTCTTATATTTTTTTATTTGAAGGAAAGCTTCAAATAATTTTCTCCAGATATAATGTAACGCGATGTTAATACGATGTGATACTCACAGCTAAGAGAGCGAAGACGATTGATACTAAGAAGCACTTCATTTTTAATATTGTTGACTGTTGTACGGTTTAACGATAGATAATTAAATGCTCCTAGAAATGTGCTTTTATATGCATCTCCACACGCAGGAACAGCTCTCGTGGTAATTAGGCATTTAGTTCCGATTTTCCAGTCTTTTGTCATTTCCGCGAGTCGATATGCAATTGCAGTTGAAGGCCGTTTCTTGACGTCAACTTCAATCTATGCATAGCAATCCATTATCTACATAATATTTGGACACGCACCTAGAATTGATGAATAGAGTAGCTTACATACATACATATGCTCACGGCTATGAATGTCTACATAGGGGTAGCCAGAGCTTCGGATTAAGAAATTCGTCAGCTACTTTTGGAAGTTGTGAGGGGATAAGTTGTAAAACAAAGTATTTTGGTGATTAATCTCCAACCGCATCGAAAATATGTCACTTTCATGATTTTCAGCTTATCTTAGGAATTATTTTCAACTTTTTAGCTAAATATGTTTTTTAGTTTTTTAAACAATGTATGTTTACAAGGACAAAATTTATGGTAAATAAATCATTCAAGTTTATTCTTAACATTGTTGTTACATTCGTTTTCCGCAAAAATCCCCTCGTGTTTAGATTTGTAACGATTAAACTTTTTGATAAAATGCATCTTTTCTTTGAGACAAAATTACGGCCACTTATGTGTTGGCTTTTGCGCTTAATAGAAATAATGATGATTTATCTTTAATTACGTTTTAGTACTAATAAATAAAGGATAATTAAAGGAAAGAAAAATTTCGACACTAGTGGGGATCCAACCCGTGACCTCCGAGTTTCCTTTACTTATTAGTAATAATCCCCACCTGAGATTTTTATGAACACAAATCATTCCAATTATACGTTTTATTTGTTTTTAAATATGCAATTATCTATTGTTTTTTGTTCGTTTTCTTGTATGGGAGTCATATCATTAATTTTAAATGAATATTTAACCTCTACCGAAGAGTCGGCTTCGACAAGAGCTCCGGGTAAAACTGCCAAGAACTTTTCTTTTCTGAATTGTTAAATTGCTTCATCTTCTTTTAGGTTGGTATAATTAGTTTTTCTTATAAATTTAAAATTATAAATTTGAGTCCTGCAGTGGCTTATTCTGCTAAAGTGGTTTTTGTATTATCGACTTCCATCTTAGTTTGAATTATTGAATTAATTGATTGAATTCTAACTTTAACTGATGAATTACTGTGAAGCATTTTTCAAGTGGTGTTCTGATATTTTTACAGGTGGGATGAGGGATGACCCGATAATATTTTCAAATAACTTTACCATATTATCAGTAACTTGCCTTTAAACTATTATCTTATTCGTTTCAATTGCAGATCTGATTTGAAAACTCTCCCATGTGGTCAGAGGTAATGCAGTCATTAACAATCTGGCCTGAATAATCACAATTGCAATAAATATAATCTAAAAAGTTGAAGAGCTCTAGGTAATTCGGGCTGGCTCATTAAGTACTTTAAAAAGATTGTAAAAACTGCAACCTCCTTTGAGCTACGGGAAACCATACGAAAAGCATCTTCCATCGCTGCTTCAAAGATATGAAAAATTTAATTGTGAATGTAATTGTTTAGTTCGACGCAGAATGTTGATTTCATCATGTTCTTCAATAGAAAGTCTACAAATAACTTTTTTTTCTTTAAATCTAATTTCTACATTTAATAGGATCTTCCCAAGCAGTACATTATGGTCTCTCTGTTAAAACAACTGCCAACAGTGTACTTCATACATACAAACACACATATTCTAACGCTGTTAGTTACCATTGGGGTAGGCAGAGACTATCGATCGCCACTTTGTACGATCCTGACAAACCTCTCTAGCTTCATTTACATCCAGCAATCTTTTCATACAATGCACTTTCATTCTTCGTACTTCGGACACCTGCCTTTTTGAGCACATTTTCTATTTGATCCAAATTTGTCCTCCCAGGTTGTCCTCTACTAACATTACCTTCCACATTGGATCTATAGATCTCTTTGACCAATTTACTGCCATCCACCCTATCTATATGCCCAAGCCATCTCAACATCTCTTTTTCTATCTTTCTTACAATATCATCTTTTACACCACACCTTCCACGATTCACGTCATTCCTCACACGATCACATAACCTCACATTACAAACTTTTCTGAGGGACCTCATTTCTACTGCATTCACTCTGCTTTCATGCTTCTTCTACCACACCCAATATTCACTGCCATACATAAGCGTAGGAACAAGAACAGCATCAATCACAGCCATTCGGGCCTTTTCAGACACAGATTGATTATAGAATAGAATAACTCTTTATTGTACATCAAACACAAATTTACATTAGAAATTATCCTACAGTTTACAATGAGGTACAATCGGCGGTCTTATCGCTAAAAGCGATCTCTTCCAGACAACCTTTGGAAGGTGAGATCGGTAAACTAGTTATCTGGGTAGATGCACAAAACAAGCTTACTTTAAAACTAACTCATTCAATTGAAATAATAAATAATAACATAAATATTAATTACACAAAATAATATAATATTACACATATATGAACACACATACATGAGAATATCCAGTGCTCCATTTACCGTATTACCCTTTTTTACTCTTCTTTCAATGTCTTCATCACAATTTCCATCCCTAGTAAACAAACTTCCCAGATATACGAACTCTTTCACTTGTTCCACTTTCTTACCATTGATCTCAATCACGCATTCAGTCATATTCTCCTCTGTCTCAAAAACCATGGTTTTGGTTTTATCTACATTCACTCTCATTCCTTTTCTTTCAAACGACGCCCATGCAATATTCATCATCTCTTGCAACTCTTCAACCGAAGATGCAAGTAACACTTGATCATCAGTATATAAGAGGCATTTGATGACGAATCCACCCATTCTCAGTCCATAATCACTTTCTGTCTGTGTTTTCCCTGTTTATTCCCACACATGCACTAGAATCCTCATATAGTGATACCAACGCAAGTATAAGTTGGCTCCTCAAACCGAACTTGGATAACACCTCCCACAAATACTTCCTTACCACCCTATCATACGATTTAGAAATCTTTGAAGGTGCAATACACCTTTCGGTTCTTGGCTAAGAACATTTCAGTGATGCTCCTTACAGAGAATATTTGATCCATACATCCCATTCCTTTTCTAAATCCTGCTTGCACATTCCGTATTTTCTCATCAGTTTCATTCATCACTCTTTCAATCAATACCTTTGCATACAATTTACCGACAACACTGAGTAGGCTGATTCCGCGGTAGTTTTTAGCTTCCTGGTGTGATCCTTTTGCTTTATATAAGGGCACAATTACTGCCCTACACCAATCTCGTGTTACTTTACCACTTGACCAGCACTTTTGAAAAAGGAAGTACAGCCAGGAAGCCACCAACCCCTTACCAGCCCTCAGCATTTCGATACTTATCCTGTCATACCCTGCCGCTTTCCCTGCTTTTATACTTTTCAATGCCTTCATTACTTCTTCACAGAGGCCCCATTATCCTCATATGCCCAGAGCCTCCAATATGTTAAAGACGGCTATGGTGATATCACGAGAAAGTGACCTGTACCAACGTTAGTGCCCCTATAGACTCTGGTGTCAACAACCTTTGCTCATAGCCTTTCATCCACTATCACAAAATCTATCATACTCCTCTCGCTTTCCCTTTGTCTAGCATAGATATGGATATCTTTGTGTTCCAACAACGTGTTCGTAACACAAAGATTCCTCCCCAAACATACATCAATCACTTTATCGCCATTCTCGTTCACTCTTTTATCACTAAACTTTTCTAAAACTCT
Source organism: Bedellia somnulentella (assembly GCA_963576735.1). Classification (NCBI taxonomy): domain Eukaryota; kingdom Metazoa; phylum Arthropoda; class Insecta; order Lepidoptera; family Bedelliidae; genus Bedellia; species Bedellia somnulentella. The sequence goes on from OY755178.1 coordinate 3,081,933, forward strand.
TTCACAACCGTTGCGTGACACCCCAACCCAACCATTAAAATCTCCTTACATAACAGTTCTCTCATTCTGATCACACCGATTCGCAACATCGTCTGACAAATTCCAAAACTCCTCCCTCTTGGATAGTGATCTGGACATGTCCGGAGCATACACGCAAATTATCCGCATCCGGACAAGCCCTACCTTCACCTTTACCCATAGGAGCCTTGGACTCACACATGCATAATCTTTCATGCACTTAGCCATCCTTTCAGATATTAGATAGAAGTCCCACTCCTTGGCAAGCTCTGTCACTCTCGGCAACTCCCGACCAGATAGCTGTAAATGGGCCAAGTTGTGAAACCTCTTTTTCTTTGCGCTTAATTATATTAAATGAAAAACTTTAATTTAGTACATGTAGATTGTAATCAATTGCATGCTTTTGCATCCTCAAATGTATGTGAACGTGAGTATGTATGTATGTGTGTGTGTGTTTGAATGTATGTTTGTGTGTGTGTTCGCGATTGTGTATAATACATACATATGCTCACGCCATTAGTTCCCATTCGGGTAGGCAGAGACTATTGATCGCCACTTCGTACGATCCTGCCAAACCTCTCTAGCTTCGTTTACATCCATCAATCTTTTCATGCATGCTCTCTTATTCTTCATACGTCGGACGCCAGCCTTTTTGAGCACACTCTCAATTTGGTCCAAGTGTGTTCTCCGTGGTCGTCCTCTACTAACATTACCATCCACACTAGCTCTATAGATCCCTTTTACCAATTTTTTATCATCCATCCTCTCTATGTGCCCAAACCATCTTTCACACCACACTTTTCACGAATAACACTATTTCTCACTCGGTCACATAATCTAACATTACAATAATTTTTTAAATTGTGTATATACAGTCTATTTTGAAAATCCTAGGAGTCACCAAATATTTAGCATTGTATTTCTAATATCATCTCAGTCTGATCATAATTTAAAGTAAGTAACCAGGGTAAAAGTTCACATTTATCTAGTATTTTATTAATCCATCCATACTAATATTATAAATTGGAAAGTGAGTTTGTTTGTTTGTTTATTTGTGCCGCTTTCACGCTGTAACTACTGAACCGATTGCTTTGAAATTTTGCAGACGTATAGTTAGAAGTCCAGATTAAATAATAGGATACTTTCATCCCGGAAAAAATATATTCCCGAGGGAAAACTAAAATATTGTTTGCTAGCTGGGTTGATTGGAGATGGCGCTCTGTGTAGTTTAAAACAAGGTTATATATTGCAAACGAATATAAACATGTAAATTTAGAAGCTAAATGATACGGTAATGTATCCTTGAAAACGAGGAATTCCTGAGGGATGACGTACAATTTGTTTTATCGTCTAAACTGTTTTTTCACATCTACTTATCCTGAAATAACTAATTAAATAAACGAATTACTAATTGGTATAAGTATTTACGTTACGTTAGTTCTTGAGGTATGCAATAGATGGGTGTTTAAGCCGTGGTATCGATGTTTTTTAAGATACGTAAGAAGTGGAATATCTTGCGCTTTAACCTGTAGCTCATACAATTACTTGGTGCACTTTTCGAATCATTTACTTACTTGCTGTTTTATCTTTATTTACTATTTTACATTTGACATTGAATTGTGGATTTTAGCTCTCGACATTGGTAGGGTATAAAAATGCAGGATTATACAGAGGGAGCTAGTAAATTTAATTGTTTATCAATAGTAAGGCTATAAGAAAATAATGGGTATTCAAAATTTGCCGTCAAAGTTAGCGTCTCTGTGGCGTAGCGGTAAATCTAACCTCTATGAACATTCCAGAGACCCGGGATCAAAACTCAAAGGACACAAGCTTTTAGTAAAAAAAAAGTGGTTCTGTTAGCTTAGAATAATAGCAAGAACTGTCGCAACATGACATAGGATATCATTTATCTCGGACAATCCCAATATTCCCGAGCAATCTCTGCTGCAAACTCACCCACCGTCACCAACGGTCAGTGTAGGGGGCAGCACCCACCGGGCCTCCTCCGCCCCGCAGCACCAAACTACTATCCGTCAAAGACTTTCGCGATTGAACATTACAATTAAAACAACTATTATAATAGTTATATATTTATAATAGTTATATTATTATAAAACTAAACCCATGTTATAACACGCGATTAAAGATTCGAAAATCAATAGTTACTATCCGTACTAATACGAACATAGTAACTCGAAGATAGAAACTTGGTACAAAATGTTTGGTCTCATGATTCTTATCATTTTATGGCACTAAGGGGTTAAAATAGCAAATGAAAGTTACTGCAGAGATTTTTGACATTTCTGTATTTAGAAACTTGATACTTGGTGTGATTGACTGTTATAACCACTACAAAAAGGAATTTATGAAATTCATCCATCAATCATTGATGAGTATATATACCGTAACAACCATAAGTCCCAAAAAAGGTAGCCATAGCTTCGGAGAGAGTAATTCTTCATCCACTTTTGGAAGTTGAATGGGGAAAAGGTCAAATAAAGGATTTTAGTGATGGGTATCGAACTGCATCGCTGAACAATCTTTTAAAAAGCCTCAATGTCCTTTATATTTTTTATATAATTTGGATGCAAAAAAAATACGCAACGCGGACGTAGTCGCGGGCAAAAAGCTAGTAGAATTATAAAGGTGAGGGCCTAAAAATGTAAAATAGTTTTGACCACATTTTGTGATTAATTTGGGTTTTACAAAAACAATGTCACGTCGCCGTTTGAGATTAAGACGATTTGATGATACATCTGGTTTCAACACTGTCAATAAATTGTACAGCTTTCTTACTGTCAAAACTTCACAAAAAGAATAAGAGTAGATTTTATCAATCTACTCTAATTCAAGAGTAATATAATATCTTAGGTAAAAAAAACACTTTGTTAGTTAATAAAGTTTTTATTAGGTGTTTTTTTATAAATATTTAAATTAAAACTGCTACTGGAAACGGTGGCTGTAGTCATGGGTTAAATCTGTAACAAAAAAAATATTTCAAAAATCAGTAGAGAGTAGGGCAAAATTACGTATATTGTATGTTGTTAGTTATGCTTCATTGCTGACAATTGTTTTCCAGCAAAAATTAAGGCTTAAGAGATACTTCAGCATTCGTATCAAGAGCAACAGTTTTCCTGAAAAGGCAGACTTATAAAGTAATTCATGGAATTGTTTGATGTACGCATATATATATGCGAACATCTCTTACATATAATATTAATATATATGTATATATATATATTTAAATATATATATTTATATTCAAATTTACATTTGTTATATAAAGTTTTCTTGATAAAGTTATTTTTTTGTATGTTATGATTTCATAAATAAACTTACACATTTTTTTATTCTTTTTCTATCTTACATCTGAGAAAACTAAAGCTATGATGAGCCGGCAGGAGGAGAGTTGTGTTGACCTGAAACATGTTAATTATAATGACGATCCAGCCAATAAATTAGTCTAGAACAGCTAGGGATATAAGTGCATAAATACAAAATAGGATTCAAAGAATACCATACCGGGATCCATTCCATACAAGAAGGGCTCTGAAGCGTCAGCGATCATTGCCTGGGACATCTGCAAATAAAAATTACATGAAATATGGAAGTTGCATGAAAATGTTCCTATTTGTTATGCCCCTACATTCCTACTACTTCCGTCTGAAGTGTTATATTGTTTCGTTCATTTAACATCCTTATTAGGTAGTTCAATAATTCTTATATTTTTTTATTTGAAGGAAAGCTTCAAATATTTTTCTCCAGATATAATGTAACGCGATGTTAATACGATGTGATACTCACAGCTAAGAGAGCGAAGACGAATGAGACTAAGAAGCACTTCATTTTTAATATTGTTGACTGTTGTACGGTTTAACAAAAGATAATTAAATGCTCCTAGAAATGTGCTTTTATATGCATCTCCACACGCAGGAACAGCTCTCGTGGTAATTAGGCATTTAGTTCCGATTTTCCAGTCTTTTGTCATTTCCGCGAGTCGATATGCAATTGCAGTTGAAGGCCGTTTCTTGACGTCAACTTCAATCTATGCATAGCAATCCATTATCTAAATAATATTTGGACACGCACCTAGAATTGATGAATAGAGTAGCTTACATACATACATATGCTCACGCCTATGAATGTCTACATAGGGGTAGCCAGAGCTTCGGATTAAGAAATTCGTCAGCTACTTTTGGAAGTTGTGAGGGGATAAGTTGTAAAACAAAGTATTTTGGTGATTAATCTCCAACCGCATCGAAAATATGTCACTTTCATGATTTTCAGCTTATCTTAGGAATTATTTTCAACTTTTTAGCTAAATGTGTTTTTCAGTTTTTTAAACAATGTATGTTTCATAATATCTTATTCACGGACAAAATTTATGGTAAATAAATCATTCAAGTTTATTCTTAACATTGTTGTTACATTCGTTTTCCGCAAAAATCCCCTCGTGTTTAGATTTGTAACGATTAAACTTTTTGATAAAATGCATCTTTTCTTTGAGACAAAATTACGGCCACTTATGTGTTGGCTTTTGCGCTTAATAGAAATAATGAAGATTTATCTGTAATTACGTTTTAGTACTAATAAATAAAGGATAATTAAAGGAAAGAAAAATTTCGACACTAGTGGGGATCCAACCCGTGACCTCCGAGTTTCCTTTACTTATTAGTAATAATCCCCACATGAGATTTTTATGAACACAAATCATTCCAATTATACGTTTTATTTGTTTTTAAATATGGAATTATCTATTGTTTTTTGTTCGTTTTCTTGTATGGGAGTCATATCATTAATTTTAAATGAATATTTAACCTCTACCGAAGAGTCGGCTTCGACAAGAGCTCCGGGTAAAATTGCCAAGAACTTTTCTTTTCTGAATTGTTAAATTGCTTCATCTTCTTTTAGGTTGGTATAATTCGTTTTTCTTATAAATTTAAAATTATAAATTTGAGTCCTGCAGTGGCTTATTCTGCTAAAGTGGTTTTTGTATTATCGATTTCCATCTTAGTTTGAATTATTGAATTAATTTATTGAATTCTAACTTTAACTGATGAATTACTGTGAAGCATTTTTCAAGTGGTGATCTGATATTTTTACTTATGACCCGATAATATTTTCAAATAACTTTACCATATTATCAGTAACTTGCCTTTAAACTATTATCTTATTCGTTTCAATTGCAGATCTGATTTGAAAACTCTCCCATGTGGTCAGAGGTAATGCAGTCATTAACAATCTGGCCTGAATAATCACAATTGCTATAAATATAATCTAAAAAGTTGAAGAGCTCTAGGTAATTCGGGCTGGCTCATTAAGTACTTTAAAAAGATTGAAAAAACTACAACCTCCTTTGAGCTACGGGAAACCATACGAAAAGCATCTTCCATCGCTGCTTCAAAGATATGAAAAATTTAATTGTGAATGTAATTATTTAATTGTGAAGCCGTGTAGTGCCGGCTTAGAATGTCGCTACCCCTTTCTACCCACGGGTGTCGTAAGAGGCGACTAAGGGTATTGGGGCTTTTTATTGGATTTTTGGGCGATGCGGTTGGAGACCCATCACCAAAAACCTTTATTTTACAATCTTTTCCCCGCTCATCTTCCAAAAGTGGCTGAGGAATTTATAATTCCTTGGCTCTGGCTACCCCTTCTAAAGAATTATAGTCGTGAGTATATGTATGTATGTATGTATGTAATTATTTAGTTCGACGCAGAATATTGATTTCATCATGTTCTTCAATAGAAAGTCTACAAATAACTTTTTTTCTTTAAATCTAATTTCTACATTTAATAGGATCTTCCCAAGCAGTACATTATGGTCTCTCTGTTAAAACAACTGCCAACAGTGTACTTCATACATACAAACACACATATTCTAACGCCGTTAGTTACCATTGGGGTAGGCAGAGACTATCGATCGCCACTTTGTACGATCCTGACAAACCTCTCTAGCTTCATTTACATCCATCAATCTTTTCATACAATGCACTTTCATTCTTCGTACTTCGGACACCTGCCTTTTTGAGCACATTTTCTATTTGATCCAAATGTGTCCTCCGAGGTTGTCCTCTACTAACATTACCTTCCACATTGGATCTATAGATCTCTTTAACCAATTTACTGCCATCCACCCTTCCACCCTTTCTATATGCCCAAACCATCTCAACATCTCTTTTTCTATCTTTCATACAATATCATCTTATACACCACACCTTCCACGATTCACGTCATTCCTCACACGATCACATAACCTCACATTACAAACTTTTCTGAGGGACCTCATTTCTACTGCATTCACTCTGCTTTCATGCTTCTTCTACCACACCCAATATTCACTGCCATACATAAGCGTAGGAACAAGAACAGCATCAATCACAGCCATTCGGGCCTTTTCAGACACAGATTGATTATAGAATAGAATAGAATAGAATAACTCTTTATTGTACATCAAACAAAAATTTACATTAGAAATTATCATACAGTTTACAATGAGGTACAATCGGCGGTCTTATGGCTAAAAGCGATCTGTTCCAGACAACCTTTGGAAGGTGAGATCGGTAAAGTAGTTATCTGGAGAGAGCACAAAACAAGCTTACTTTAAAACTAACTTATTCAATTGAAATAATAAATAATAACATAAATATTAATTACACAAAATAATATAATATTACACATATATGCATGCATAATATTTAGCATTGTATTTTTAATATCATCTCAGTCTGATCATAATTTAAAGTAAGTAACCAGGGTAAAAGTTCACATTTATCTAGTATTTTATTAATAGAATTATAAAGGTGAGGGCCTAAAAATGTAAAATAGTTTTGACCACATTTTGTGATTAATTTGGGTTTTACAAAAACAATGTCACGTCGCCGTTTGAGATTAAGACGATTTGATGATACATCTTGTTTCAACACTGTCAATAAATTGTACAGCTTTCTTACTGTCAAAACTTCACAAAAAGTATAAAGTTCAGTAGTGGGGAACAGAATAGGCTTGAAAGTACTGACTTTTAATAACCCCCTCTGAGCAACTTCCAACACTTTCAAATTTGTTCTGTCAGCACCACCCCATAACGTTATAATGCCAAAGTATCGCCTAAGCCTTAATTTTTGCTGGAAATTATCAGCAATGAAGTATGACAAACAAAAATACAATATACGTAATTTTGCCCTATTCTGTACCAATTTAAAAAAAAAACAGTTTAAACCCATGACTACAGCCACCGTTTCCAGTAGCAGATATTTATAATAAAACACCTAATAAAAACTTAATTAACTACTAAGTGAGTTTATTTTACCTAAAATATTATATTAATTTTGAATTAGAGTAGTTTGATAAAATCTGTCTCACTTCCAGAAGACTCAGTGGAGAAAAGATGGCAATAATAAATAACCTAATTTACTAGCTTGCCAATGTAAAGACCCCAATAGTTTAAACTTTTTTTTTTAATGTAATAACTAATAACTGCTTAATTTTTGTCATCAATAATATATGTTTCCTGTTTCCACAATAGATTTTAATACCGACACCTTTCTGATTTAAGAGTATAGCAATATATTCATATGTGGCATCTTACCATTATGTTTATCAAGTCTAAATACGTGTCGATATTTTATTAAGATAAAAGAGTGCGGCACATAGAATGGAGTTGACGTCAAGAAACGGCCTTCAACTGCAATTGCATATCGACTCGCGGAAATGACAAAAGACTGGAAAATCGGAACTAAATGCTTAATTACCACGAGAGCTATTACTGCGAGTAGAGATGCATATAAAAGCACATTTCTAGAAGCATTTAATTATCTATCGGTAATCCGTACAACAGTAAACAATATTAAAAATGAAGTGCTTCTTATTCTCATTCGTCTTCGCTCTCTTAGATGTGAGTATCTCATCGTATTTACATCGTGTTACATTATATCTGAAAAAAAAATGTATGAACCTTTCCTTCAATTTGAAAAAGATTTAGAATTATTGAACTACCTTAAAAGGGGTCTTAAATGAACAAAACAACATGACAATTCAGACGGAAGTTCTAGGAATGCAGAGGCATAACTCATAGGAATATTTTCATACAACTTCCATATTCTATGTAATTTTTATTTGCAGATGTCCCAGGCAATGATCGCTGACGCTTCAGAGCCCTTCTTGTATGGAATGGATCCCGGTATGGTATTCTCTGAATCTTATTTTGTATTTATGCACTTATATTTCTAACTGTTCTAGGCTAATTTATTTGCTGGACCGTCATTATAATTAACATGTTTCAGGTCCACACAACTCTCCTCCAGCCGGCTCATCATAACTTTAGTTTTCTCAGATGTAAGGTGAAGAAAAATTGACAAAATGTGTAAGTTTATTTATGAAGTCATAACATATAAAAAAATACTTTATCAAGAGAACTTTACAAAATATATGTAAACACAAATTATCTTAGTACACAGCTACTACACTAAACTATACTATACATCCTGTTTTATATATACATAACATCAACATCAACTATGAGACAAGGACTCTCATTTCCATGAATTTCTTAATAATGCCTTTTCAGGAAAACTGTTACGTAACTCTGGATATGAATGCCGCATCTGCCGTATCAAAGTATCTCTTAAGGTTTAATTATTGCTGGAAATTGTCAGCAATGAAGCATTACTAACAACATACATAACATAACATAACATAAACGTTCACGCCGAATATCCCCGAAGGGGTTGGCCGAGGTACTAACACTTCTGAACATCACGTGACTTTGTCACCTGGTGTTCAGAGTACCCACGTTTTGCATGCACAGTGTACTCACGTGATAGGAGGCCGGCCTATCGCCGTTTTGTACGAATACACACATACAATATACGTAATTTCGCCCTACTCTCTACCAATTTTTGAAATATATTTTTTGTTACAGTTTAAACCCATGACAACAGCCACCGTTTCCAGTACCAGATTTAATTTTAGTATTTATAATAAAACACCTAATAAAAGCTTAATTAACTACTAAGTGAGTTTTTTTTTATTTTACTTTTGAATAAGATTAGTTTGATGAAATCTACAGTCGCAGCCATATCGGTTTCGACAACCTAAACCAGTCGTCCAAACTGGCAATGATCGTCAGGTGTCTGGCAGCACAACTACTGCGGATGTTTAGAGCCGCGGCAGTTGATGAAAAAATAGTATCTAAATAATTATTGTTAGATCCGCTTTAATATTGCTCTACCCTAATAAATGCGTTATGGTAAAAAACATAAAATTTTAAACATTTTTGTTTCAGTAAGTTAGTAACACAGCCATACATATATACTCAAGGCTATAAACCCACTATGCAGTAGAAATGAGGCCCTCACAAAAATTTGTAATGTTAGATTGTGTGACCGAGTGAGAAATAGTGTTATTCGTGAAAAGTGTGGTCTGAAAGATGATATTGTAAGAAAGATAGAAAAAGGAATGTTGAGATGGTTTGGGCACACAGAGAGGATGGATGATAGAAAATTGGTAAAAGGGATCAAAAGAGCTAGTGTGGATGGTAATGTTAGTAGAGGATGACCACGGAGAACACACTTGGACCAAATTGAGATTGTACTCAAAAAGGCTGGCGTCTGAAGTATGAAGAACAAAAGAGCATGTATGAAAAGGTTGATGGATGTAAACGAAGCTAGAGAGGTTTGACAGGATCGTACAAAGCGGCGATCGATAGTCTCTGCCTACCCCAATGGGGACTAAAGGCGTGAGAATATGTATGTATGTGATACTTGATAATTGATGATACTATGATACTTTTTCTCACTCGGTCACACAATCTAACATTACATTTTTTTCTGAGGGACCTCATCTCTACTGCATTCACTCTGCTCTCATGCTTCTCCTGCCACACCCAACATTCGCTTCCATACATAAGCGTAGGAACAAGAACAGCATCATGCACAGACATGCTGAGACGACACCCTTTTGGCAATGTTAATTAATGTTTTTCCTATATATATTTTTTATCTTTGTGTTTTCAATGTGTTTTCTATTATGTGTCATTCTGTTTACGTTTGTGTGTATGTGTGTTAATTTGCCAAATAAATGTCTTTTACTTTTTACTTTTACACAGCCATTCGGGCCTTTTCAGACACCGATTGACAGGTCATTAGGCTATTCATTGCTCCATTTACCGCATTACCCTTTTTCACTCTTCTTTCAATGTCTTCATCACATTTTCCATCCCTTGTAAACAAACTTCCCAGTTATACAAACTCCTTCACCTGTTCCACATCTTTACCATCAATCGCAATCACGCATTCTGTCACATCTTCCTGTCTGATTTATGATATGAATGAATTGATTGATTGAATTCTAACTTTAACTGTTGATTCCATGTAAAGCAATTTTCAAGTGGTGTTGTGATATTTTTTACAGGTGGGATGAGGGATAACCTGATAATATTTTAAAATAACTTTACCTTATTTTCAGTAACTTGCCTTCAAACTATTATCTTTTTCGTTTCAATTGTAGATCTCATAATTTGAAAATTGGCCCAAGTGGTCAAAGGTAATGCAGTCAATAAGAAACTGACCTGAATAATCACAATTGCAATAAATATAATCCAAACATGTTGCAGAGCTTAAGGTAATTCGGGCTGGCTCATTTAATACTATAAAAAGATTGAAAAATAACTACAACCTTCTTTGAGCTACGGGAAACCATACCCAAAGCATCTTCCATCGCTGCTTCAAAGATAAGAAAATTCCCTTTGGATGGGTGATATACAAATAAAATTATGAAATTATTTACTTCAACGCAATATATTTCAACATGTTGTTCAACAGAAAGAATGATTAATCATGATATAAAAACATCTTTTGCAGAATGGGCTACTGCAGGGACCAAAATGTATAAGGAAAAACTAATTATACCAAAAAAACAAGATGATGTAATTCATTAATTCAGAAAAGAAACGTTCTTCCGAAAAGAAAAGAAATTTCCATTTAAAATAATTATATGACTCCCATACAAGAAAACGATCAAAATTAACAACAATTTTAAGAACAAACTTGAATGATTATTTTTAACAAAATTTTAGTCTGGGAATAAGAGATTATGAGACAAACATAGTTTAAAAAACGAGAATTTACGCTTTTGAAGCACACCCAATATAAGCTGAAAATCATGAAAACGCGTGGGGAGCTCAATGCCATATTTTCAATGCGGTTGGAGATTAATCACCAAAAACCTTTGTTTTACAACTTATCCCCTGACAACTTTCAAAAGTGGCTGACGAATTTCTTATTCCGTATCTCTGGCTACTCCTCCTATGTAGACATTCATAGCCGTGAGTATATGTAGGTATGTATATTATATTATCTGTGGTATGTATGCTACTCTATTCATCAACTCTAGATGCGCGTCGAAATATTATTTAGATAATGGAATGCGCCATATAGAATTAAGTTGACTTTAAGAAATGTCCTGCAACTAGCGGAAATGACAATAGACTGGAAAATCGGAACTAAACGCTTAATTACCATGAGAGCTGTTCCTGCGTGTAGAGATGCATATAAAAGCACATTTCTAGGAGCATTTAATTATCTTTCGTTAAACCGTACAACAGTAAACATTATTAAAAATGAAGTGCTTCTTAGTCTCATTCGTCTTCGCCCTCTTGGCTGTGAGTATCTCATCGATTTTAAATAATTGTCTTTATGTTTGAAGAGAAATTCATATTTTTCCCTACTACGTGGTGGTACAAGGGACTTAGAATGAACGAACCAAGAATATAATATAGAAATTAATAAATTCATAGGCCCCAAAAACGTTTGAGTCATACATTATCACACCTACTATGTTTATTATTGCCCCAGGAACAACACTACTTTCTTTCTCAGAATTTTTTTACCCATGCATTACCGACATTTCTGTCTGAGTACTCCGAGTAGTTTTCATGTTTCTTAGAGCCTTTTTTACGTGTTCGTATAGTTTTCCTCTTTCCAATTACATCTGTGTGCATTTACACATCAATCAATGATAGTGAGTATCAAAATTATACGATCCGTATAGTACAGCGTCATTATACATATGGACTGAAGTAGACGAAATCGACGCTAATGAACATACATACATACATACATATACTCACCGCTATAAATCCCTAAAAGGGGTAGCCAGAGCTGAGAAATTAGAAATTTCTCAGCCACTTTTGGAAGTTGAGTGGGGAAAAGATGGTAGAATAAAGGTTGTTGGTGATGGGTCTCCAACCGCATCGCCCAAAAATCCCTTAAAAAGCCCCAATACCGTTGACTAACGGTATTGGGGTAAGCTGTGTAGAGTCGGCTTAGAATAGCACTACCCCATTTCTTCCGGTAGGAGTACGTAACAGGCGACTAACAGTATTAGGGCTTTTAAGGGAATTTTGGGCGATGCGGTTGGAGACCCATCACCAACAACCTTTATTTCACCATCTATTGCCCACGCAACTTCCAAAAGTGGCTGAGGAATTTCTAATTCCCTACCTCTGGCTACAAGGGATTTATAGCCGTGAGTATATGTATATATGTATTTGCAGACTAACCGGTGTAAATGATGTAAAAACTAAATTTCATCTGCGATACGACGATCTTTACTATATACAAAGTAAACAAGCAATAATATTGAACATTGTGGAAAATTCATACAAGAGCCAAAATATGGATTTAGAAAACACAATTTCATACAACTCAGTCGTGTCATTTTTATTTGCAGATGTCCCAGGCAATGATCGCCGATGCTTCAAAACCCTCCTTGTATGGATTGGATCCCGGTATGGTATTTCCTAAACCCCCTAACGGATTTATTTATACTACTTTTTGTTTTCTTCCATCTTCAATACGAAGACGAATGTCGTTTATCAAACGTATACTTACTTAGCCAGAACTTCAGAATTAAAAACTCAAACTCCTTTAAAGATATTATAGGGAAATAAATATAAAATAAAGTATGTTTCGTGAACGATCTACAGCCACATCATCCATAACTACATCCATAAATTGCTTTATTAAATTCCCCATAACCCGAAGTCACCTCATAGGACACGCGTGCGAAGCAACTACGCTTATATTTTGTGGTTTGTAATTGTTTTTAATAATTATGATATAATATTATATAAAATATATTATTTATAATTTTCAGGTCAGCACGACTCTCCTCCTGCCGGCTCATCGTAATTTTATTGCTCTCAAATGTCAGTTGCTCTCAATTGACAAAATGTGTAAATTTATAATATCATGTTCAGCTGCTAGTTTCGCTCCAACCTATAACAGCCCTAGTATCAAACACAGGGGCCTAACATAAAACATTTGATATAGCTTGTCCTAACGTAATTTAAAGTATATGAAAACTCACATGAGTTACTTTATAGGTCTATCTCTTTTCGATAACAGTTACGTAAGTCTGGATATGAAAACTAAAAGCACCTATTAAACCTTAACTGATTATCAGAAATGTCAAGAGAGTGGTTGAACAATTTAGTTTATTTGGCTTTATTTTGTACCAAGTTTTTAAACATATATTTTTTATTTCAGTTCCATCCAAGTCGAGTCCACAGCCACCGTTTCCAGTAACTAATTTAATTTCAAAACAAAAATGAAAATCTTTTAAAAATATTATAACAACCGTGATAGCCCAGTGGGCAGAACACTCGGTTACCGTCCAAATGACTAGTGTTCAAATCCTGGGTCGTGCTTACAACAATTTGTCTTTTCTTAAGACATATGTGTGGTTAATTTATCATGGTTGTTAACAGAAGGGAAAACATCGTGAGGAAACCCACATGGCTGAGTTGTACTTAGTCATGTGACTGTGTATTTGTACAAAACGGCGATAGGCCTGCCCCCTATCACGTGAGTACACTGTCCATGCAAAAAGTGGGTACTCTGAACACCACGTGACAAAGTCAAACGTTTATGTTATGTTATATTAATAAAAATATAAATTATTCACTGAGTATTATTTATTAGTAAGCCATGATATAGGTACGTTGAATAAGAGTAATCTCTTGAAATCAAACATGTATAGTTTTAAATGAGAGATGGTGAGATGAGAATAAAGATGATGAATATTACATGTGCGTCGTTTGAAAGAATGGGAATGAGAGTGAATGTGGATGTGAACCATGGTTTTTGAAAGAGAGGTTAATATGACCGAATGCGTCATTGAGATTAATGGCAAGCGAGTGGAACAAGTGTATGAGTTTGTATATCTGGGAAGTATGTTCCCTAGAGATGGAAAGTGTGTTGAAGATATCGAGAGAAGAGTGAAAAAGGGTTATGCGATTAAAGGAGCACTGGATAGACTCATGTCTAGTCAATCGGTGTCTGAAAAGGCCCGAATGGCTGTGCATGATGCCGTTCTTGTTCCTACGCTTATGTATGGCAGTAAATGTTGGGTGTGGCAAAAGAAGCATGGAAGCAGAGTGAATGCAGTAGAAATGAGGTCCCTCAGAAAAGTTTGTAATGTAAGGTTATGTAATCGTGTGAGGAATGACGTGATTCGTGAAAGGTGTGGCCACGGAGGACACACTTGGAAGAAATTGAGAGTGTGCTCAAAAAGGCAGGCGTCCGAAGTATGAAGAATAAAAGAGCATGTATGAAAAGATTGCTGGATGTAGACGAAGCAAGACAGGTTTGCCAGGATCGTACGAAGTGGCGATCGATAGTCTCTGCCTACCCCAATGGGAATTAACGGCTTGAGTACTCACGCCGCATTGGAGAAAATTAACGTATAAAATTTCAACGCTTCCATAAATTGTCTCACCAACAGGAAGCTTCCTTCTTTTTGACTGATTCGAACTAAATTTGATGGAACGAGAACCCAGCTAGCCAAAAGGTTGCCTGCAAATATCATCTTCTGGGTAGAGAATACACTCAAAAAGGCAGGCGTCCGGAATCTAAAGAATAAAAGGGCTTGTGTGAAAGATTCAAGAATTTAAATGAAGATCGAAATGTTTGCCAGGATCGTACAAAGTGGCAATTGACTGTCTCTGACTACGCCAATGGGAACTAATGGCCTGGAACTGGAACTTTTTTAACTGTTAACTCCTTTTTTCATGTTTTAGTCTTTGTCATCGCGCGCATACATTCGAGCAATGCGAAGTTAGCCGCAGATACTCGCTGCTCTGAGTGCTGCTAAGTTCGCGTCGAACCATTTGGCGCTATTTTATTTGTAAATTTGTTTTATTTGTTTCTAGTTCGATGTATGCAAAATCCAAACCGACTTTGTAGAGTTTGGAAACAAGCAAGATGAACCCATACTGGCAGGATAAAATGAAACTAAAGAGTGGCAGTTAAGTTTTAATTATAAAAAAATATTACTACTTAGTTCCTAACATTACAATGTCTCGATATTTCTCTAAGATATCACAGTGTTAATACAAATTATAAAAGAAAAAAACGGAAGACTGATATTACATTGTATACAAAAAAAACAAAAGAAAATTATTTGTCTGAGTGGAATCTTTGGATTTATCGGTAATATATTTATTTTAAAAGTTATATTTTTATAAAGGTATTTTTTAAACAGTTTTTGTATCTCTTATAACACTGAATTAATAAAAAATATCATTGGTTATTTTGTACACATAAGTAACGCGTAACACAAAGTAAATTCACAAGCCATAAGCATTATATTTAATCGATTTATACTTTTTTATATATAAATAAATTATTTATATACTTTCTATAACAATTAATATTTTTTATCATCGCCTGCGATTAAAACTTTGATAAATTATGTATTTTTTTGTCACAAACTAAATAATTGTTCATACATCTTTGTTCACATCACAGCATTAATGTCATAATTGCTTTTCAACAATATTTACTGAAACTAGTATAATACACACCATCGCCCATAAAACTACAAAAACAGCCCACAAAGAACTGGAGAAAAAACTTTTATATTTATTAACTACGCCCGGACCCAATAAATTCAAGCAATGTCTTCGGGCTGATATCACTAAAAATGTTGGTATTAAGTATTGAATTCCAGTTCCGGCGAACGAACCAGTAAATTGAATCAACATCCCTATATCTTCTACATAATAAGTCAGAAGTAATGGCGGTACTACAGTCACTATAGGAAACAATAATTTCCTAAAAACAATATTGTACGATTCCAACCGAGTCGTATCTAAAAACAAGCTTTGTAAATTATTTCTCAACGTTATAGCTATGATAGGAAAACTAGTAGACAGTGTAAAAACAGGAAAAAGAGCTAAAAAGTATTCGATTATTTCTAAAAATAAGTTTTCATTGTCCGTTGGCACAAAGTTTAATGTGTACAAATCGTTGAGGTTGGCAAAAGCGAATGCTCCAGTGAAAGCTAAAAGGAGATAGAATATGCTTATGAGGGCATAATCTAGAGCTAAATAGGTTCCTAGGCGTGTTTTGCCCCTAATAGGGCTTATAAGGCCTGGTAGTGAATGGTGGCACATGAAGGAGTAGACACAGGCACCAAATAGTGTGGGTACTCCGGTGAAGTCGAATGCACGGGGCTTTCCTTGAGGTCCTTGGGTGATTAGCAAACGAATCGCCAATGATATCATGATCGTGAACGCTGAAAAAATAGCAAAAATTTAATTTTATTTTCTTAATACATTATGTTTTTATTATCTGAATGCACACTTAATCGAATTTGTTAATTCATTCTCAAAACGATACCACTTACATCTATACTCCACCTAGTATTTTTAGCTAGGCAGAAACAATGTATCCCTTACTTCCCTAATATTCATTATTCTTCTCATACATGCCACGGCGCTGCTTTTGGTATTGGTGTGCATTGCACACATTCATATATATACTCACGCCATTAGTACCTATTGAGGTAGGTAGGGAGAGACTATACTTGTACTTTTTTCGATAACCAGTTGCACATAAATAGTTTTAACGACTTATTCTCGTTGTACAAAAACCGGTTGTGTTTCATTATTGACAAAAGATGACGACTCACTACTACAAACATCATTGTTACATACAAATAATCATACATACATACATACATATACTCACGGCTATAAATCCCTAAAAGGGGTAGCCAGAGCTAAGGAATTATAAATTCCCCAGCCACTTTTGGAAAGTTGAGTGGGGTAAAGATGGTGAAATAAAGGTTGTTGGTGATGGGTCTCCAACCGCATCGCCCAAAAATCCCTTAATAGCCCCAATACCGTTAGTCGCCTCTTACGTACACCCACCGGAAGAAATGGGGTAGTGCTATTCTAAGCCGACACTACACAGCATACTCTTATACACAGCATACTACAAATACTCGTGACAATAAATCCCAAAAAATGGTAACCAGAGCTTTAGAATTGATAGTTATTTAGCCATTTTTTTAATTTGAGTGGGTAAGGCGTAAAATGAAATAAATAAATATATGCTGTGTAATTCTGGCTTTGAATAGAACTTACCCATTTCATTCCGTAGGTGTCGTACAAAGAATATGCTATTAAAGTGATCAGTGAGCGATGTGGTTCAAAACTGGACACCCATCACCAACAACCTTTATTTTACAATCATAACATAACATAACATAAACGTTCACGCCGTTTATCCCCGAAGGGGTTGGCAGAGGGTCCAATACTCCTGAACTCACATGGCAAGCGCAATCTAGTTTCCAGAGAAGGTACCCACGTTTTGCTAAGACAGTGTACTCACGTGATAGGGGGCAGGCCTATCGCCGTTTAGTACAAATACACTGTCACATTTTACAATCCTTTCTCCAATTCATCATTTTCGGATTAATGATTAATATACTAACCAAGCCACCGCATGCCTGTAGTAAACATTTGCAGATATTTGGTCTTCTGCACGTTGAAGAACACGAAAGGGCCAAGCACGGCTACAAAGGTGAGCAGAGCCACTCTGTAGCACTGTTTTCTCGTGTATTCCATATGGGGGTCTTCGAAACATGCCAACTCGTCGAGGGATGAAGAGTTTGTCGTGTTTAGTGGGATGTTTGTGCTGGAAATAGTATGGTTAATCTTTATTAGGTTTCATGTTTTAAAGTGACTATGACTTAAAATTTAAGTTAACAAATTACAAACATAAGGCCAGTGACAAATATCCACAGAAAATTCCGAAAACACTTACAAAGAAGAAAAACTTAGCAGTTAAAACTAACTAAACTTAGACTTAAACTTAACTTAATAACACGCATAACCCATAAATAGTATTTCCTATATATGATCTACATTTAGATTTGAAAAGTGAGTGAAAGATAACAAAACAGATTATGTTTTACTGAAAATTATAATTACTAAAGATAATTTATTTTGTGTTCCTGACCGCTAGGCTGGAGCTTGGTGTGAGTAAAGCCGAGCGGTAGCTGTCTACACATAACATAACATAAACGTTCACGCCGAATATCCCCGAAGGGGTTGGCAGATGTACTAATACTTATGAACATCACGTGACTTTGTCACCTGGTGTTCAGAGTACCCACGTTTTGTATGGACAGTGTACTCACGTGATAGGGGGCAGGCCTATCGCCGTTTTGTACGAATACACTGTCACATGACTAAGTACAACTCAACCATGTGGGTTTCCTCACGATGTTTTCCCTCACCGTTAACAACCATGATAAATTAACCACACATATATCTTGAGAAAAGACAAATTGGTGTAGGCCCGACCCGGGATTTGAACACTAGTCGCTTGCACGTTAACCGGTGTTCTACCCATTGAGCTATCACGTCGTATCAGCTGTGTAGTTCTAGCTTAGAAAAGCAATAACCCATTTCTACCTGCGGATACCGCTTTGCGGGGCAGCTTTTTAAGTGGCTGTTGGGCGATGCCGTGGAACCTCTTTATTAATAACATTTATTTTACAATTCTTTCCACACTTAATTTCCAAAATTGGCAAATCATTTCTAATTTTGAGGCTATAATAACAATAATTAGACGATAATAAAGCATAACATTAGTTTTTCGAAAGCGCGAAAGTGATTAAGTCGAGACGCTGACAAATTGTAGCAGCCCATGCAAAACATGGTTAGGAATTATTTTAAGGCCCACGACTATTCCTCGTGGATGGCAAATAACTTTATTAATGTAGATAGTATATTTTAATTTAAAAATACCTCATAACATTAAATTTACCGTCTTCTCTAAAAGATGTTGTCATTATTAAAACTTTCATATATTTGTGTTACAATTCATACGCGTAGAAAACAGTATTTAATTTTAGAAGGATATTTTAACAATTTTTGTTATATTTCTAAAATAGGCTGGCAGATTACCTGTATCTATTACCTATTACAGGAGAGTAACAAGCCCAAATGGGGTTGTTCGGTAGTTATTTTCAGTATTTTTTGCTGTGTAATGTCGGCATAGAATAGCACTACCCCATTTCTTCCGGTGGGTGTACGTAAGAGGCGACTAACGGTATTGGGGCTTTTAAGGATTCTAGGGATTTATAGCCGTGAGTATATGTATGTATGTATGTATGGAAGAAAAAAAATAAGTTATACCAATTAAGTTTGTTCTATAGTAAAAAAAAACTGTTCGGAATTTTAGTTTTTTAAATCATAAGAATAAGCAACTCATATATAAATAAGTCATATATAAATGTTAAAGTCTACCGAGTTAAGTCGTTTCTTTAATTTCATGGCGAGACTTTAATACATATCTACGCAGGTTGAATATAATATTATATTCGACACAATTTATAAGATTCGATTGAATATAATAGATATGAAATATTACTTTCGACCAATGTCGTCACGTCATCCAAGACATTGTAACTAATCAATTCATATTTCAAAACCATATGGAGATTACACTTGAGCAAATAGATTTCGTTTTGTTACAACCAAATAGCAAAGCAACGTAAAATTCATATGAGTGAGTAAAATCGTAAACTTAAATTATGCAGACAATATTCAAAAGGTTTAAATATATCGGTAACACGCATCTGATTGACTGAGTTAATTAAACAAAACATACATAAAGAGTCACAGTCACAGTCCGAATTGGAAAATTCGAAATTAAATTTTTTTATATAAAACAAATTGCAGTTTTATTATGAGATTAAGAATATACCATTTATGTCTAATAGGTGAAAAATATTCTAATACATTTAGTCACATGGTGCTCAAAGTAAAACCTTTTGTTTGGACAGTGCATTAAAGTGCTGGGAAGCAGGCAATAGGCCCCGTTATAAACAACCAAATTACAAATCATCCGTGTAGGTTTCTTTACGATGTTCTCCTTCAACCGAATTAATATTAATTAAGACTTTGTCGCGCATGAAACCTCATGTGGGGATTATTTTACTAACCAAATAAAAATTTCGACAAAAGCAGGACTCAAACCCGCGACATCCTGGTCTAGATCGACGAGTGGCTTTCCGAATTTGTAAAAATTTGGAGGTAGAGGGCGCTGACACCAGTAAGGTGTTATGAAACAAGGAAAGACAAATTTCGCATCAGTGGTTACTTGGCACCATAGCTCAGTTGACAGAGCGACCGGGGCGTAGACCAAGATGTCGCGGGTTGGAGTCCTGCTGGTGTCGAAATTGTTCTTTCCTTAATTGATTAGCAAATTAATCTAAAAAAAAAGCTTTTCTCACCATACAACATCCATCACAGACTTGGCAACAGCGGCAGCATAGATCGACAGGTCTCCGTACAGATACACACAGAGTGTAACATAGAACATGGTTCGGCCGCTTTTCGAGAAAAAGAGGTTGGCCATTTCACCCAACTCTATACGGCGATCGAGGCTGTAGTAACGGGAAGGTATGGTTGCCCCGCAGACTAGTGGTTCCTCTGTATCCACCAAAGAAGGGGAGTTGTATAAATGCTGTTGTTCTTCGTCGGATTCATCGTGGCTTTGTATCTGAAATAAATAGAGACAAATTTTATTTAATATATAAATCCCGAAAAGGGGTAGCCAAAGATTTGAAGTTCGTAAGAAATTCCTCCGCCCCTTTTGAAACTAAAGTCAAGTAAATATTAAAAATAAAGTTTGATGGTTATGGGTCTCCAGCCGCAAAGCCCAACTAAACTCAAACGTTCACGCAGGATATCTCCGACAGGGTTGGTAGAGGTAAAAAAATACTTCTGAACATTACGTAAAATTGTCACCTGGTGTTCAGAGTACCCACATTTTGCTTGGACAGTGTCGCCTATCACGATGTTTTCCCTCACCGTAAACAACTATGATAAATCAACCACACATATAGACATATGTGTGGTTGATCCCCTTCGGGGATATTCGGCGTGAACGTTTATGTTTACTTATGTTATGTTATTTTATGGTATTTGTACTTATTGTAATAACAAGCTCAATTGAATATCCCCGAAGGGGTTGGCAGATGTACTAAAACTTCTGAACATGACGTGCCTTTGTCACCTGGTATTCAGAGTAGCCACGCCTATCGCCGTTTTGTACGAATACACTGTCACATGACTAAGTAAAACTCAGTCATGTGGGTTTCCTCACGATGTTTTCCCTCACCGTAAACAACTATGATAAATCAGCCACACATATGTCTTAGAAAACACAAATCGGTGTGGGCCCGACCCGGGATTAGAATACTAGTCGTCTGCACGATAATTCTACCTATTGAGCTATCACGTCGTCACTATCACTTGAAAAGCGATACGGCTTAATGATTAGTTCTAATGCCAAAGACATATTGGTGCATAGTGGCGGCTCAAAATATTACTACAACATATTTATGGTGCCATCTGCAACCATCCCATATTTTACCATCTTTCTTCGACTAATAAGTGGCAGAGGTATTTCACAGTCTGCAGCTCTGGCTAATCTACTATTCATGACCTTGTGAAAAGTAAATAGGACTGAGACGAGAAAACCCGTAGTTATAAAAAATCAAAACTTATCAAGATTCAAATTTAGTGTTATTTTTTTTTTTTAATTATTTATTCATTATAAAGACAAAATACATTATACAATGGTTATATCGTGGTCACTTAATCCTCTTCTAAGGTTTAATTGTGACCACCGTCCCCCACTCTTACATTGTAAATCACAGTTGATTGTATTGCGTCTTAGTGACGTTCTCTATTTAAGAAATATGATTATAAATATAATTTACTTATAAATTTATATACAATGCTGACTGACCATCGTAACATGGCCCAATTTCACACGCCGCGGATGATACCCGCGTGACAGATGAGGCAAGAATTCTATAAGAGTTCATGGCTCATCTGCCCCACCGGCACCCTCCGCCACCTGTGAAATCGGCCCTGTTTTACATTGTTGTTGGAAATATATTTTTAATATAGTTTTACATTTGTGGTTGTCCACGCGCAGTGAATCAATGACCTCGCTCGGTAGTTCATTGAGTACCTGCGGTAATATACATTCTATCGTTCGCCTGCCGTAGTCATTGTTACATCTAGGCACAACTGTAAGATATTGCTGTACAATTTATACCATGAAGTCATTTAAACTTAAAAGCAACTTAAATGAGATGAGATATTCAAGGTTATCTTGAAAAATGGTAAGCGTGAAGAATACTTTTACTAACATCAACATTAATTTAACAAAAATTGTTATTGAAATTTTTGTAAGCATTTCAAATTGATATTTTTCAAACTAAATTAATTTCATACTAGTATTGTTTTTTCATTGACTGTTTTATTTTACTATTGTATTTTCTATAATATTTTACTCGGCTTTTTTAATAATATTGGTAGTTCTTTAAAAACCTATTTGGAATGATATACTTTAAGGCCAGCTCCACGATAAAAGATAATGTGCTCACCAAAAGGTAAAATTCTAAGAGAGTAACAAGGAAGAATTGAACTCAAATGCAGTAAAAACATAAAAGTTTTAAATAAATTTGATATTTATTAGTATAAACTTTTTTCAACAAATTGGATAAATGTTTTACCGAAATTTTAAGACCATTAAGAAATCTTTAACATTTTATTTATTCAGTACATCAAAGAACGTCCAAATGAAGTCCCAAGATTGGAATCAACCAAAATGGACCCATTTTCTTGAGCCCTTTATTATTTCAATATTCAGAAGTTTTATATAATACAAATGTTTTTCTATCTTCGAGTGCGTGTCGTAATAGGCGACTAATGTGACTGCATAATTCCATTATCACTAAACCATCCTTTATTTTACGTACTTTATTGCACTCAACTACTAAAAGTGCCTCACTATTTTTTGTGATTTTAGCCGTGTGACTTCATTTTACATATATTTTAAAATAAAATATTGTAGTTCTACACATGACTACAGCTAATACATAATTAAAAATACTGACTTACACTGTCTCTTTTTAGACTTTGAAGACGCTTCCATTTCAGCACCGCGTTTGCACATGCCATCGTTTCTATGACGTAGGTCACATTTATTAAACTCATAAATGCCAGAAAGACTAAGGATATTGTACTCAAGCCCCAGCCGGCCCGGGCAAACACAGCTGGCAAGGTCAAGGCTCCAGTGCCCACTATTAAATTGAAAACATATGTTAGCCCCACCTGAAAACAATATAAATGTTATGTAACAAAACATTTCCTCTAGCAGGTCATAATACGTAATCCTTTAGAATTTAAAGAGACTCATAGTTGGGAGTATATGTATGTATGTAATTTAAAGAGACAAAGATTTAGCAATTGCTTACAGTGGATAAAAAGGTTGAAATCTAGGGGAAAAAAAAAAGCGAACTCGGCACACCAGGTAAAAAAGTATAATGCAATGTTTATATTATATTCAGGGCATTTCAGGCATCTATTGGATATATATCACCAATGTCAAAAAAAAAAATACCTAAGAAAAAAGAAAAGAAGCACTTTTCTCTTTTGAAGAAAAATATTGACCAGAAATCAAATTTGGAAATAAATGTTCCCAAATATTTTGTGTTGGCAATTTTGCATGGTATTATCTTTGATCATATACACCAAAGATGCCGCACTCCATACAAATTCAACGCACAAAAGTGGACCGCGAGAATGACAAGACTGTTGACAAGTAAATTTTATTTTTCTACAATTATCGACCTTACCATATTTTTTTAAGGCCTATTATTTATTGCAAGATCTAGCATGCCACTGCCAGTGAAACAGTGCTTTTCATATAAATTAGCACTGTTTGGCCTTTGCTGTTTTTCGTGCTTTGTTGGAGTATCTTTGTTATATGTGATCAAAGAGTATTAGAATAGAATAACTCTTTATTGTACATCAAACACAAATTTACAAAAGAAATTATCATACAGTTTACAGTGAGGTACAATAGGCGGTCTTATCGCTAAAAGCGATCAAAGTATTATCATTAAAGTCAAAATACAGAACAATGGTGGTCAATTCCAAAAAGAAGCCTGACAGTTGGGTTTCCCACAATGGCAGCATAGAAAAGAAAGCAGCTCTTACTAAAACAAATCATCACCTACACCATTGTGGCTGTTATTGCGAAACACCAAAATTCATCCTATTATAATTTTGTTAGTACTGTGTAGGTGTATAACTATTATAACAAAAAAAAATGTATAGCGAAAGCACATTTTCTGCTTTACTTCTAAAGGTATTATACCTATTATTGTTTTACTATTTTTATTTGTGTTTGGTGGCCATGTGACAAGACAATATATATTTCAGCTATATATCAGTTTCCTTACTGTGTCTTCCCTCACCATTAACAACCTTCATAAATAACTCAACTCAAACTGACCTCACCTCACAATGTTTCCCTCATTGTTAACAACCATGACTAGTAAACTACACATATGGCTTAAGAAAAGAAACATTAGTGTAGGCCTAACTTGGGGTTTGATCCAATATGCCTTTCTGCATGATAAGCACTATTTCCACCACTGAGTTATCATGGTTTTCATAAATAACTACAGGAAAGACAAATTGGTGTAGGTCCACTTCAGTTTGACCCCACAAATTTAAAGTCAGATGTAGTGCTCTTTAGAACTGAGCATTTGTTTTCTTTTATTTTAGTGTAGTTGTATTTGCCGTGTAGTGTCAGCTTAGAATAGCACTACCCCGTTTCTACCAATGGGTGTATGTAAGAGGCGACTAACGATATTGGGGCTTTTAAGGGATTTTTGGTTGATGCTGCTGGAGACCCATCCCCAACAACCTTTACTTTACCATCCTTTCCCCACTCAATTTTCCAAATGTGGCTGAGGAATTTCTAATTCCTTAGCTCTGGCTACCCCTTCTAGGGATTTACAGCCATAAGTATATGTATGTATGTATGTTATTTTAGTGTATCAAATCAAAGCAATATCCAGAGCTAAATAAGTCTTGGTTTTATGATAAATGATCAGCATTCTAATAAATATCTGGGTTACCCCAATGGAAATATTCAACCTACTACCCATCTTTACTAAAGCTATAAATTCTAGAATTATACTTTATTATAATTCTAATTTACTTTAATTCAAAGTAGAAGTGTTTTTTTTTAAACCAAGTTAGATTAACAAAGAAGGTCAAGTCAAACAACAAAAGAATTGTAAGAATAATACAATATAAGAATATACAATATAATAAATTCTATTAATATAATCCAAAAAAGACTAATAAAACTAATAAAATAATATAATTTCTTAGAAAAATTATAAATGAAACAGAAATTCAAACTGACCCATATTGAATACTGATCCCCAACTTCGCCCAAAGGCATTCTGATAAATCTTCTCACACTCCAAAGGATTCGTGGCATATCACACACTCGTAACACAACATTGCTGCCCACTATCAGACACAGCAATGATTACATTTCACACTTATCTGAACAATTGTTCGTATCGCTTTGTATTGTATACGTAACCAATTTGTTATGGTTAACGGTCTTATCTCTAGGAGGAATGTAGTAGACAGGTGTTGTTATAACATGGAATGTTATTATAACATCACAATAGAAAAAAACTTAGATTCTTCTTGACCACAATTAAATTATTTTAAATTTTATATTTATTTGGTAGAATTGATGTATGTATTGTATTAGTAAACAATATTGGATCAGTTAATCAGTCAACCATCGCATCAGTATCAGTAAATCAATCAATTGACCAATTGTGTGCCAAAGTGCCAAGTGCCAATGCCAATATAGTGAGGTACCCTCGAAGTCGCAGTCGAGGGAGTACGTACGGATTTTTTAAAAATAAATGTGCAGTAATAAGAGCTGTTTGAATTTACTGAGGCACTATCTATCCTAACACTGGCTTACATAACATAACAAAAACATCTCAACGACCCAATCACCAGCCAACTAAAGGCAGCAGCTACTCGCAACCGAAATACTTACCACTCCAAACATGGAACTATACAACGAGGTCGAAGATTCTCAAATTAGAAACTTCCTTGCCTCCTACAGGCAAAGGCCTCCCGAAGTCGTTGCGAGAGCACACTGTATGACATAATTTGGTCACCCCGTTTGATCACATTTCTTAGACTCTTTGACGACCTTGTATATTAAGTATAAGTAACTCGTCTGGGACTCTTTACTCTCTACTTTCATTGGATTGAATCAGGCGTTACTTTGCGAAAATCCATAGCAATACAAATATTAATAAGTTATTTCGCTAAATTCCGCTAAATACCTGCAGTCTTCATGCATTGTGCACCGCCCGCCCTCCCACTTACAAAAAGACAATGCACCACACACACCCGCAAGCGATGGCATCCACAAATATGCGACGCGTTTCGACTCAACACGAGTCATTATCGAGCAGTAGACAGTTCGGCAGCTGACCACCGAGTGCCGGTCCTACGATTATGCGCTGATATTTATAGGCCAGGCTCCCCATTCCCCTACCCAAAACCATCAATAACGAGTGACTATACTATTTGAAAAAATTGCAAAAGTGGGGAAACGGTGTAGCCCAGCTGTTCATTCAGCAGTGCAACGGAATTATCATTATCATATCTGGAGATTTCAAGTTTCTCTAAGACATAATCTAAATCCCGTACAAGTATATAAAATGTCCAGATTATGATTATCGGGGAGAACGTGTCCAGTATCCAAAAGATGTTTCGCTAAGTGAGACCTCTCTGGATGGTCGTTTCTGAATGCTGCCACGTGCTCCCCGTATCTTGTTAGAAAACTTCTTCCAAATATATTGTGAAGTTACACGTTAATGAGCGGTGCGAGTAAACGTTGCTTTGACGCTTCCATGCTAGTCGTTAAATATGAGTATTTTAGTTTTCAGTGATCCATTTCGATTTTCCGCACACCTGATATCAGCAGCAAGTATCTGTTGATGCAAAAGCACATGGAATCGTCGCAAACCTCGAAAGAGAAATTAGACACTTTTGTATGCTGAGGCGAAAGGAAACGCAGTTGCTTGCTATTCAAACCAAATCTACATGCATGAAAAAGAAACAAAACATATGTTATAAACTGATAGGTATTTATTTTTCCAATTAACCTTAAATTGATCCGATACATATATAAAGAAAAGAAACAAGATACATATATCTATTTATCGCTCTTGCTGCCCCAACCCAAGAAACCTTTGACAAGACCAGTCAACCCAGCTCCCTGTTTTTTGTTGTCAGCCGCTCCAGTTTTCTCGTCCATATTTGGGAATTCTATAAAATTGCACGCAAGATCGAAGAACAACGGTTTACAAGGTATTGCCTCCATTGGCGGTGGCAACTTATAAATGTTTGGATTTTTAGTTAACACTTGTGTTTCTTCTCGGTAATCGTCCAGACGATCAACTAACGCTTTCTTATCTTTATAAGCTTTCCCGCTTGAAGTGTACTTTGTTTCCTCGTCATCTTCTTCATCTTCAAGGACCGAATCAGCGTGGACTTCAAATTTGCAACTTTCGATGTCTTTCTTTAGTGCTTCTAATTTAGCGATGAGAGTTTTATCTGTAAGTTTATTCGAAATACTCTCAACGGTGTAGTTATTGGACCTTTCTAACATAGCTAAGGCTTCTCTGAACCGTCTCAAACCAGTTAAGACTTGAGCGATATAGAAACAACGGAACGCGCGATATGCCTTCATTTGGGTTTCAATTTCTTTCTGGTAAGCGCTATCGTTCTCAAAACCGGGCAATTGCTGCAATTCAATGAAGTTTTGTAGAATAATTTCGTAGAGACGGGTAAGATCCTGGGCACGCACTTTTTTGCCATCAATTTGGACATTATTCTTGCGCGCTTCCTCAGCTTGTTGAACGAGCAAATTGTTCCTTTCTATTGTGCGCATAAGGCGAAGATGCATCAAGTAAGACAAAAGAAACTGAACTCCTGTCAATTGGTTTTCAGACGCCGTTTTTAACTTGGGATCATTTTTCATTTCGTCTTTGAGCGCGGATATGGCGTCTTTGCAGTCCATGAGGATGTTCTCCAAGATTTCTATCTTGGCCTCAATTTTTTGTGCACTTGCTACTGACTTGTCGTAGTCTTGTAAAGCGATCAAGAAAAGTCGTACTTTTTCTGGTCGCACTGTGATGCGGCGACCTCGCCACTCTATTTCATGCATTACTCCGGAACGGGCTTCCCTGGAACAAAATATAGTAGTGAGATTTAGCAAGGGCAAAACCAGATAGACAATGCGACATGCTCAATATATATATACATATTAAAATTAATAGACATTAAATTGCTTCAAAAAATCGGTTAGCATTTTGAACAAATTAGAGTATTATATTTCCCATCAATTTGACAAGTATACATGTGAAACATTGCGCTCAGAGCTGTGGTACATGGCTGGCTACTACTAAGCTAAGTCATTGTTGTTGTTGTTTCCGAAGATTCAAAAAATATCCCGACCAAATTATAATTGATACTCCTTGCAAACAGAAACATACTTAGCCTGTGCCATCAAAGTATCCAAGTTCTCAATAAGTCCTTTCCCGCGCATAGCAGCCAAGTCTTGCGCGGCGCTCTCATCTCCGATGTTGTACGCGCAATAACGCAGACTTGGTTTTAGCTCTTCGATCTGTAATGAAATGACATACTTTATTTTATAATATATCTATGTGAGAGGGCTTTTTAAGTGTCTTTTGGGCGATGTCGCTGGAGGCCCATCAACAACGATACTTTGTATTCATATATTTTCCCCAAGTAACTTCCAAAGGTCGCTGAGGATTTTTTTATTCTGCCTATGCAGTTTTGGGTTTAGTATCCTTGAGTGTATCAATGAACGAATAAATATTATTACTCAGGCCCTTTATTTCCATTGACATAGGGATATTATCGATCGCCACTTTTCATGTTTCTGACAAATCTTTCAAACTTGCCCTCACATTCATGATGCATCTCATACAAACTCATTAGTTCTCTCACTATATACTGACGTAGGGTACACCTACATTTATGTAGATTACCTTTTTGGTAATCAATGATTAAATCAAAGGCTTGGTACAGGCATATGTATGTATGTAATAATATAACATTTATATATTTATTTTATTTATTTATAGGTTTACATAACATAACCATTACAGGCATAGCCCAATGCGATTATATTAGACTTAAATATCTACTACAAAATACCTATCAAATATATTAACATTATTATAATTGAACCAAATAAGTATGAAATAGTTTGGCTAAATCTTCTCATTTCCTCTTTTACACATTGTAACATCTAATTTTTCATAACATAAGTAATATAATGAAGATTCTGTAAAGACAGCCAGCGAGCATGAGAATAAATCTACGCGATCGCCAATCTGGTTCAAAGATCGTAACGCTCGCGTAAAAGCACTCTCAAACAAGAGATTGGTCCGTGAAGATGGAACTACCAGTAGACGACCCCAGCGCCGCCGCCGCCTTAATGTATTACTAGGTACCATTAATTTTAGTTGGAACAGGATAGTGGAGTTAATAATTATTCCTATTTAAACCTTATACATAATAGTTACCTTCTGATTATAAATAGCCTGTTCATCTTCAGGCAGCGCGGCGCACAGGTTGTGCAGCACGAGCTGGGCGCGCTGCAGCCAATCAGAGGCCGGCCGCCATTGCTGCAGCTCCAATAGCAGCGCTCCGTTCATGATCGCGTTGTACGCGCCGCCTTCTAATTGGGTGCGAGCGTCGCAGGCACCGCTCTGGGAAGAGAAGATTTTAAAATTGTTGCTTTACAGTGTTTGTAGCAAAATTTCTGCTAACCGGCAGGACACGCCTGAAAAAGAGGCAATCAGGCAAGAATATGAAGCAAAAAAAAAATCGACTGAAGGCAAAGATCATCAAAAAAATCTCAATGAGTCGAAAGGAAAAGGTAAAACAACGAAAAGGAAACAATCACCATCAATATCAGATGAAGAAGAATATTTTTGTTTGGTGTGCCTTGGTCCATATTCTGAAAGTAGGCCTGGCGAAAAATGGATTAAATGCCAAGGAAAGTGTAACCTTTGGGCCCATGTAGACTGTACAAATGGTAGTCGGAATTATATTTGTCACAACTGTGATGAGTCGGATTAGATTAGTTGTCAAAATTACTTTTATAAATTTTCACTAGTATATTTCTAAAAAAATATTTCAGTTCCTGTTTAAAAGATTTTGAGCACGTTGTTATGTTTTGAGTTTAGTTTCAAAATAGAATAGAGTTTAATTCTATTGTGCTTATGAACATGATTAATATATTATATTTGTTAAGTCCACTTTAACTAATTTTAAGTGCAGACTGTTATAAATACTTTAAGTTACTTAAATAGTGGGTATTAATAAAGACTGACTGTACTAATGAAAACACTGATTGTATCCAAAGAGCCTATAGTGCCTTATATGTTGTAAGAGATTAAAATGTTTAAAGATTTTATTTCTTTTGTTAGAAAAGTATAATTTAGTTGATTGTCATATACAAATAAATAAATATTTCTTGCAATTAAAGTGTTTTATTGGCATTGGCATTGTAAAGTATTTTTATCTTATTTTTTGTGATCATATTACAGTATTTTCATCGTGTCACTATTGACCCCTAGTACTGTCACAACCGCCCTTGGAGTGGGTTCGGTTGTGACAATTTTCCTTTTTTTTAAATTTCTTTTTATGAATCAACCATTTGATTTAGACATATAACTCTCATGTTTATACGTTAAGCAATGAATAAACTTCATTAGAATACATTTTTTGTTCAGATTAATAGCATAATTAAAAAAATATAGGCAATAATTTGAAAATTGTCACAGCCGTACCCAGTCTACCCTACGTGCCACAGCCGCCATATTACTTAAAGTCGCTTTTTCGCGGCACATTTGAATAATGCATTTTCTTTTTCGATTTTTTAATAAAATAGCTAAAATAAAGTAAGAACAGTATTATTTTAGGGCTCCTTTTAAACAAATAAACACCGTAAGATAGTTTTCAAAACTTAGTCAAATAGCCTATTGACGATGATGGTGAAAAACTAATCAATAAGGCTGGTTTTAGTGTCATGCGGAACGTCAG
Source organism: Bedellia somnulentella (assembly GCA_963576735.1). Taxonomy (NCBI): domain Eukaryota; kingdom Metazoa; phylum Arthropoda; class Insecta; order Lepidoptera; family Bedelliidae; genus Bedellia; species Bedellia somnulentella. The sequence goes on from OY755178.1 coordinate 3,113,314, forward strand.
TATCGATCGCTGCGTATAGACCAATCTGTATTAAGCGTAAGGAGCGTTTTAGAACCGCAACGCGGAGCTGTCCGCCTCTACCTGCAGTGAGCTTTTAGTATCGTGCGGAGCGCACGCGTCAGCGCAGTACAGTCATGTCGAGTCGTGAATATCGAAATGTTCCATGGCGGTCAGGACGATACTAAAACGGTATACGCGGACGATCAGCACGGATGACTTACGTGCGGAGCGACCGGTACTGAGCCTTAAACTAAAATAATTACCTCGCACAACTGCAGCAAAGTCTGCGAATGGCCACAAGCTTTCTTCAGCCTAGAAATGAGGTGGAACTTCTTCCTCGGCTCCGTGTTAGACTCTTGCCGAAGCTGCATGGCGTGAGCCCAAGCCCGTTCTGCTTGCAACAGCGGTACACATAATAGACGATTTTCAGCATTGTTGGCTGTCAAATGAGTGTTTGTGACGTCACGCCTACGGTAATGCCGCCTGTCTCCCTGAAATTATTTGGTGAAAGTCTAATGTGGGTTACTGGTTTTCGGAAGTGTGGTGGTTTGTAGTATGATTGGTGTAACGGAATCACCCAACAATAATAATAACAACCGACTGACCGACCGATCCCGACTGACCGATCGATCCCGACTGACTGATCTGTCAAGGTACCACCTCTCCGACTAAACACTTTCTTCAAAATCTTCATTTCTGTCATAGAAGAGGTGAGGATCAAAAAGGTATAGGTTAAAACAAAAATAACCAAATCCATATCCTTAGTTACCTCGTACGATCCCACGAGGAGAGATGAGATAATTCTATTCAAAGCTGATACTAAACGCTTGAAATAGGACTATCCCGATACTCATCGTGGATATTGACTTAATTTTAAATTCCACGTAAATGCAATATATTGCTATCGGTATTTTTTATTATAACGAAGCCTATTATTACAGGACAAACAAAAAAGTTCTTTAGTTTTGAAACATGAAACCATACGATTAAAGAAAATATTTTGTTTGAAATATATTTTTTTATAAGAGAAAGAAAATGTATGCTTGCACCTCTCCATTTGCCACTACTGCAACATAAGGAAGGTTACTATCTCTATCTGTTTACAGTTTTCCAAAATTAATAATGCGCATAGAAATATTCGTCACTATTCGGCAACGATCGTGTTCCCCGAGCGTCGGGAGACGATACGTATATAGAGTGATTAAGTGCGACATGATAGTCCAGTGGGTAGAACACCCGCCCGAAAAACAGAAGGGCGTGAGTTCCAATCCTGGGACGGGCCTACACCAATTTGTCTTTTCTAAAGTCATATGTGTGGTTAATTTATCATGGTTGCTAACGGTGAGGGAAAACATCGTGAGGAAACCCACATGGCTGAGTTGTACTTAGTCATGTGACAGTGTATTCGTACAAAACGGCGATAGGCCTGCCCCCTATCACGTGAGTACACTGTCTAAGCAAAACGTGGGTACCTTCTCTGGAAACTAGATGGCGCTTGCCATGTGAGTTCAGGAGTATTGGTACCTCTGCCAACCCCTTCGGGGATAAACGGCGTGAACGTTTATGTTTATGTTATGTTATGATTAAGTGCATGTCATAATTTATCAGTAACGGAATTTTATTCGATGATTCCATGTCGATTTTCGTGATGTTCGATAAGTCCTAAATGCGAGGATATCCACACGGCTACAATCTTTGTGAGATTAATTTAATTCGAAAATTGTATAGTAATTTTAGAACCTTGTCCTTGATGTCTTGAACCATCGTGCAAAAATGTAATACAAAAGTCGGGGGTAAATGGAGCTTGGCTCCAATAAAGTTAAAATTAAATTTACATTTGAAAACAAACACAAGGAGGGTGTATGACAGCAGCTCTATATAATTCCACACAGAGAGAACACGTGCGTTCACCAACAATATGTAAAGAAAGACGATTGACATTGACGGACCTTCGACAGCCACCGCCCACCCGAATGGTTTTCGTATGAGAACACATGATATTGACTCGTATTACTTTAAGACAAGTTGCAAAATGCAAGTGCATCGTTTAGGGCGCTTACGATTTAATTGTTCGGGTTTTCCCGGAATACAAGAATTACCGGAAAATTCCGGCATACGCTTTAATAATTTTGGAGAACTGTACCCTAAATTATATCTCCCACTCAACTACCGCTAAGCTCGGCAGACTGATCTTAATTCTTCTTATAATGTGCATTGACCAGCTAAATGATTAATCCAAATGAGTAACAAATATTCAAAGAAAAAACAGTCTATTGACATATTATAGGACACAGCATGATAAAATATATTTCTCACAAGTATTCCCAAATAATAATAAACAATATCAGTGTATCCCATTATGAAAGACAATGTAAGAATTTTAGTAATATTACAACTTTAGGGTGAAAAAAGAAAAATATACTACTCAAAAACAATTTAGAATTTTACATGGTTGTGTGTGTGGGTATGTATGTGGGTGTATAGATATTTTATTATTGTGCACTGTTCAATCAAGAAGTAGGTACTCTGAACACCAGGAGAAGAAATAAAAAGGAGTGTTCAGAATAATTATTAGTACCTCTGCCACGAAAATAGCAAAGACTATAAGCTAAGTATTATGTTAAAGCATAAACTCACCTGGGGTAATTTCAACACCTTGCGAAGACGGCTCAACCGTCTTGAACAATAACCTCGGTATCTCTGGTAGTCCCCATGACGAAGACCATGCTGCTGCTGAGCATCTTTTATCATTCGGAATACTGAGACATTTTAAGCTTAAGGATCATCATGTAATAAATAAATATATGTACATACTACAGACCAATTTACTTGAAATACAAAAATGACTTGTATAGGATATAAACAATGAGATATATTTCCTTATATAGAATACACAATATCTTCAAATCACAAATTTATGCAATACATACATATTTTGTGAGACAATTTATGGATAAGCTCTAAATAGGCTTTTGCTTGGTTATCTGTTGGATAGATCACCTGGTGTTCAGAGTACCCACGTTTTGCATGGATAGTGTACTCACGTGATAGGGGGCAGGCCTATCGCCGTTTTGTACGAATACACTGTCACAAGTGATTGACCAAATGATTTGGCCGATGCTGACCTGCGGAATGCTGAACTGATTGTCATGCTGATGATACTGCTGTTGTTTTCCACGGAAATACCTGGGCCCAGGTAAGAAGATTGGCTCAGAAATGAATTTCATTGATCAGCGTGGCTTCAGTCTAATCTTCTTACGTTAAATGTGGCTAAAACCAATTATTTATGTTTCCACAAAACAAAGGCTTCTCGACCAAACCCTTCTCTTGGCCCACTAAAGGTCCATAAATCTACTTGCCCTCTTGTTTTCAGTGACCATCAAACGTGTTGCGATTGCCAGAACATCTCAAGTGCACGATCAATAAGATATCTGGGTATCACCACCGATGAAAACCTAAATTTCCGTGAACACATTAGCGTTACTGCTACACAAGTGCGTATAATGACAAATGCTATCAGACTTTTACGCAATATTACAAACGGTGCCGCGTTAAAATTAGTCTATTTTGCACTATGCCAATCGGTTTTAAACTACTGCATCTCGACTTGGGGTGGGTGCGCAAGCTCCATTTTGATAGTCCTGGAACGTGCCCAAAGAGCAGTGTTAAAAACTGCTCTGCAAAAACCTCGCAGGTTTCCAACACACACATTGTACAGGGGGGCAAAAGTGTTGACCGTTCGTCAACTTTGTTGTCTAAGACTGGTACTTAAGACCCACGCAAACCTACATTATCATATGCGTTCCGAAACCAGGACTTCTAAGCATCAGTTAATGCTAAATGTGCCTAAAGTAAATACTAGTTTTGCACAAAGATCTGAAACATTTTTGGCTCCTTTTGTGTACACTTTTTATAGTTAATTTCTTTTGCAATTTCTTTTTATTTATTTTTTCGCTGTGTTCTAAATAAGGAATTATTATTTCAATTTTCTTAGTATTGTGTAAGAATGATATGTGAAAATAAATATGTAATGTAGTTGTCCGTTTGCGATACAGGCTGAGTCTAGTGCAAAGGACAAGGTCAATTATTGTTCAAAACATTCTTGACAATTAATAAATATTTTTATCTTTATCTTTATCTTTAAGTACAACTCAGCCATGTGGGTTTCCTCACGATGTTTTCCCTCACCGTTAACAACCATGATAAATTAACCACACATTTGTCTTTAGAAAAGACAAATTGGTGTAGGCCCGACCCAGGATTTGAACACTAGTTGTTTGCATGATAACCGAGTGTTCTACCCACTGGGCTATCACGGCTTAGTACAATCTTGACAAACCTCTCTTGCTTCCTTTACATTCATTATTCTCCTCATACATGCTCTTTTATTCTTCTCACTTCAAACCCCAGCCTTTATAAGAATGTTTTCTACCTGGTCTAGAAACGTTTTAAGAGGCCGTCCTCTACTAACAATCCCATCCACACTGGCTCTGTATATCTCTTTCGCTACTTTATTTTCATCCATCCTCTCTATGTGCCCAAACCACCTCAACATTCTTTTTTCTATCTTGCATACTATGTCATCTTTCAAACCTACACATTCACGGATCACACTATTTCTCACTCTATCACACAACCTTACTGCAAACAAATGGACACTTGAAATTGAAAGGTCTTAGGAACTCCCCCTGGGTGTCATCTTTAGTTTTTTTTTGTCAATTATGTTATAAATAAAAGTTTATTACATATAATAAAAAAAATTATAATTAAGATCATGCAAACTAAGATGTTTTCTTTATAATTTAGGAAAAATATAAGCATTTTATTAAATAACTAGCATAGAAGATATATATTTAATATCGTTTTGAAACTACAAATCCAAATTATCAAGTTTGTCTTAGGTTATGTATTAAAATTTAAAATTTTGACTCAATCAACGGATAGGAGTATATTAAAATTGTAACCATAAATCAATATACAATATTTATTTTCCATATAATAAACTTGAAAAGGATACTTTCTAAAGATAGGATATTGGGTTGTCTAACTTCATCTTGCTTTTCTACCTCCTCTGACCTTGTGGTTTTATCATTCTCAGCTTCTTCTTCCAACACAACCATAGTTTAACAAGTGGTGATTCGTTTAAAAGTCTAAAAGGCCGAAATAAGGCAGCTAAATGCAATATAATAAGTTCTTTAACTTGTTTCTTTTTCTTTCCTTTCGCCAACCATATCACCGATGTCACGTCACTATAATTTGACATTGACATGACATTAGTCTTGCTGTCATATTCTGGCTAATGGCTTTGTTGTTGTGTTATAGCATAACACATACATACATACATATACTCACACCGTTAATTCCCATTGGGGTAGGCAGAGACTATCGATCGCCACTTCGTACGATCCTGGCAAACCTCACTTGCTTGAAGATTGGATTCACTTGGATGTAGATACATCCATCAATCTTTTCATACATGCTCTTTTATTCTTCATGCTTCACCACCAATAGCTATAACACCACGTTTCTAATTATCCAAGTAGCCATCCAAGACTTAATTAAGGATATTTTAATCCAAGTCTATATCACGAAACGCCTAAATTCAAAAAATACTATACATAAGTTGGTTCTAAGTATGATGTTAATGCACTTCCTAGGCTCTGTCTATTACGACTACTGCTAACGCGGCGTTGATTTTAACCTTATCCAATTATTTAGGTGTCATACTTGGACCGTGATAGCTCAATGGGTAGAACACTGGTTATCGTGCAAACGACTGGTGTTCCAATCTCAGTCGGGCCTACACCAATTTGTCTTTTCTAAAAACATATGTGTGGTTAGTTTATCATGGTTGTTAACGTTGAGGGAAAACATACATACATATACTCACGGCCATAAATTCCAAGAAGGGGTAGCCAGAGCTAAGGAATCAGAAAATCCACAGCCGAGGGAAAACATCGTGAGGAAACCCATATGGCTGAGTTGTACTTAGTCATGTGACTGTGTATTCGTACAAAACGGCGATAGGCCTGCCCCCTATCACGTGAGTACAATGTCCATTGACAAAGTATTAGTACCTCTGCCAACCCCTTCTGGGATATTCGGCGTGAACGTTTATGTTATGTTTATGCTATATACTTGGATAATGTAAGCCCGGTTACGTTATACGACCATGCTGCCTTGGGGGAGGCATTATTTATACCGTTTCTTAGTTAAACAAATTTCGTGCTTTGTTTCCGGGAACTTAAACGCAAAGGATCATGGGCATTTTTGTATAGGAGCTGGGCGTTATACCAACAGTAATAAAATGCGTTGTAATTTACTTTATTGCACGTCTTGATAACCCCTACATACTTGTTATCCCCAATATGGACCGGGTATTATTGCAAAAAAAACACAAAGGTTGGTTAAATAATACTTTGCCGTCAGGCGAAAAAAAATCTTCGGTCATCGTCTTAAGGACTATATTCGTTTGATCGCAAATCTAATACTGACACCTTATTAGTTCACCTCACTTATGCATTGCTGTTCTCTCGTAGGGGAAAATAACTCTCCACACATGGTGTTAAGACCTATATTTGTTTGCTGTTAAATCACTATTCGTTTACACAAAATACAAAAACATAAATATGAGGTTCGAGACCCGTCAATGAGTTCTTTTTAATGTTTATTTTCTAATAGTGAAAATATTAGTAATGTTTTGGTTGTCAGTCCTAAGCCTGGAAAGTATGGAGTACAATCGAGATATTTATTCTTACTGATACTTCATGATAAATAACTATATTTCTGAAAAATTAAATACAAGTAATACAACATATGGGACTCATTCATTAAACATTATCAAAAGCATCATTTTTTTCATTCGCGAACTAGCGAATGTTATAAGAAAGATACGAGAACGCGAGAACCGCAAGTTATTCATCTTTCCAACTCAATCTCTTCATTTATTCCAATTCGTTCTGCAGTTCATTTAGTCCAACGGCTCTGAAGGAGCCTAATGAGCCGCTGAACGAAGTGGACTACTGGACTACATTCGCGAAGTAGTTCTTTTAAGTGAAGGAACTAAATGAACTAAGTTCTTTTCACTGAAGCGTTATGCGCATGTCTAACTGACGCGCAGTGACGCGTACGCACGCTTTCTTTGTTCGGTACCTGAGTGAGAGACGTTAGAAAGGGATGGAATGCAGTAATTCATTAGGTTACCAACCAATAGATTGATATCTTTTGCCTAGTACTGCACGATATTGTCCGTGTTGTCTCTGCGGTGAGCGATTGTTTTGGATTCTATGCGTTTGAACATCACTGAATATCTCTGTTCTCCGGTTGTTTGGGTAATCGCCGTCATAGTATAAAATTAAGTTATGATCATTAGCTTTCACATAAAATATATTTTAACGCTGTTGGTGTTACGCCCATTTTGACCGAGACCCTTTTAAGCAATGTTACGGTTACCTTGAGTCTAAGATCTAGACTTTCTAAATTTCCAACCCGTATTGAATTCTCTAGCGATTAACTAAACACTTCTTCCCAAGATCAAGTTGTGCTGTGTGAAAATATGTCAGTGAGAAGTTTAGCGGCATTTTACGGCGGCCGATATATTGGATTATTTTTACTTGGACAATGTAAACCCAGTATTGTTATCAATTTATTCACGAAGCGGAACGTGCTGATTGTCATGCCCGTTTGGCAGTAAAGCTTTAATGTCAAAGTCAAATTGACAATCTATCTTTTTGACAACTTAACTTCTGTGTCTAGGTTAGATTTTATTGTTTACTAAATAATTTCCATTAAAATCTGCGTAATCCTATATTACCTGCTTTTGATATAATAGTTAACGACGTAGCAAACCTACGCTCAACAATTTAGTGATATTATTTTCAATTTCAGAGTTGTTATACCAGCGAAATGGCGAAGTCAAAGAACCACACAAATCATAACCAAAGTAAGTACATTTACTTATTTATATGTTTTGTTTCCGTTAACTTTAACAATAAATTTATAGGTGTCGTTATTTGAGACGATAGAATCATGAAAGTAGGCTTAAAACCACCGTCAAGTTAACCTCTGATGATGTTAGTGCCACAGTTGCTAGTGCCATCGTAAAATCTTGGAATCCGGCACCATTATTTATGTATACTAATGCTAACTGTGTTCAAACTAATGAAAGACTCGTTAAGCTATGTTTTGTAGTATTAGCCAGAATTTATTTGTTTTAGCCATCAATAACAGATAAAAGTCAGCCACTGCACTTGGTCTAGTTCGTATCGATTTTAAGTAGATGTTTTGCATGTTCATCATACTCTATCGACTTCCCCCATGTTACAGTGAATGCATCCCCAGAATATAAACACTACTCAAAATTAAACTTGTCACATTCTCCTCTGAAGTTAACAGTTTCATTTGTACAGCTAGAAATAAAATGGTATCAATGATTCATTGGTTGTCACACAGTTTTTTTGGTTTATGTATTATTTCATGTCAAGTTAAAAAACGTAACCTTCCTCTTTTAGTAATTGATGAGAAAAAGTGTGTGCTCAATATAAATGACACTTAGAAGATGCTTATACAAGTTTTAGTGTAGAAAAGCTTAATCTAATTAAACCCTTTTTTTTTCAGACCGCAAAGCTCACCGTAATGGAATCAAAAAGCCCAAAAATAACAGGCATGAATCAACCCTCGGTGTAAGTTAATTTATTTATTTACTGAATAAGCTTCAACAGCTCCAGAACAATATGTTTTATGGAAATGCGCCAAGATTATTCTACCTGCTAGCACAAACCATGCTAACTATTTTGTATCATACTAACATAATAGTATGCCTGAATTCTCTCTAGAGTTATTTTTTAAAATACTTTACTAGATCTTTTGTGAAAATAATAACTTAAGCTTCAGTTTGTCAACAAGTCACTGAACATGTTTGCATAATAACATAATGTATCAGTTTCATCTTGTTGTACCTTTCTTACTCAAAGATTGGGTGCAAGAATGGTGAGTTGATTTAATTTTGATGTCATTGTAGGAATCATCTAAAATATGTTGAGGGTAGTTAGCATCGAGCAGAATAAATGACTAGGTGGCTTTGAAATCAATAATTGTTATTTATTATGAAGATCTAGTTTATAGGTATGCACAATACAGTTGTATATCCCTGTTCATGCTCGCCCCCTCCAGAGAAAGAATTTTTAGAAGTGTTCATCATATTTATGGTCTGTCTGCATACAAGACAAGTTATTAATTAATGGATGGTCTGGAAAGTTTCAATGTGTTCCTAAAACATAGCCTCATTGTTTTGTATGAATACTCTGTCACTTTTCTGAGTACAAATTAATCTCTCAGGTTTACTCACTTTTTTTTTTCTTACCATTACCTATAATAAAATTACGGTTCTAAACTCTGATAGTTAGATAGATGCAGCATTTAAACCCAAGTTTGCATACTTGAGTTTTGAGAGTAATTGCATCAAATCAAGTTATATAATAGAAAAAAAGAGTCCAAATTAGGCTCCTATTTAATAACCTTCCCAGGCAATCCAGATTTTGCATGTAACTGAAAAAACTTATTTGAAAACGTTTTTTATTATAGTGTATCAAGCAGGCAATCCTTGAATTAGTAAATATTGATTCTGTTCAGAAAATGTTACTTATCTTTTTTGTTGATTATTTTACAGATGGACCCCAAGTTCTTAAGAAATCAACGGTTTTGCAAGAAAGGCAACCTTAAACCAGCCAAGCAGTTAGCTCGTGCGGCTGAGAGGAAAGCCACCAGAGAAGCCAAGGCTAAAAAATGAACATCTAGATTTAAGTCAATAAATTTTTAAGCCTATATTGTGGTTTTCATTTTTCAACTTAAGAACTAAATTTAAGGCTTTACCTCTACTGGTATTATAAAGCCTAAGAGTTTTATATCTTAAAGGTGCTAATCCCTTATAAGGCTTACTCTTCTCTCTGCAAACGACAATGATATATAAGTTCAAACAAAGTTTATAACCAAAATATAGAATAATATTAACTCTGTCGCTTATTAGTTGATGAAAGAAATGACAACTGCAGAGGTATCCGATCGATTATCACCATGTATATTCACTTTTCCCATCCACATTGGCTCTATATATCTCTTTCGCTACTTTATTTTCATCCATCCTCTGTGCCCAAACCACCTCAACAATTCCTTTTTCTATCTTGCATACTACGTCATCTTTCAAACCTACTCGTTCACGGATCACAGTATATCTCAATCTATCACACAGCCTTACATTACATATACTTCTGAGGGATCTCATTTCCACTGAATTAACACTACTTTCATGCTTCTGCCATACCCAACATTCTTTACCATACATCAGCGTGGGAACCAGAACAACATTATGCACAGCCATTCGAGTCTTTTCTGACAACGACTGGCTCAACATCAGACTGTTCATGGCTCCATTCACCGCGTTTCCCTTTTTAACTCTCCTTTCAATATCTTCCTCAATGTGGATGGGATTGTTAGTAGAGGACGGCCTCGTAAAACTTTTCTAGATCAGATAGAAAACGTTCTTATAAAGGCGGGGGTCCGAAGTGAGAAGATTAAAAGAGCATGTATGAGAAGAATAATGAATGTAAGGGAAGCAAGAGAGGTTTGTCAAGATCGTACTAAGTGGCGATCGATAGTCTCTGCCTACCCCAATGGGAATAATGGGCGTGAGTATAAGTAAGTATATTCACTTATCAAAAATGACAAAACCCGAATATTTATTACGTGTAGGTGAGATATGTATGCCTATTATCGTTCTAGATGTGCAGAAGAGAACGATTATTTAGCAGTGATGTGACTTATCTAAGATACAAGTATTTGAAATACAGATACAAGATACCAAATACGTATTTTCATCTTGTATCTAAAATACTTTTTTATAAAGGATTTTTAACCGACTTCAAAAAAGGAGGTTCTCAGTTCGATTGTTTTGTATCTTATATTTAAATACTTTTGTTTAGTATCTTAGTATTTTATAAATACTTTTTCTGATAAAATACTTTTTCTAATAAAAAAAATATTATTTGGTGTCATTTATAAAATAAATGCGTAGATCTGAACTTGTCGTTTTTAAGGATGAATCTTATCATATGTTTTTAGAGGATTCTGATTCCTCTATTGCAAGTGGTGAAAACACGGGGTCTACTGCCAGCGCTGCTGACTTAGAAACACTGCAATACCTTAATAATAAAGATATAAGCCTAAAGAGTTTAAACACTTACCCTACAATAAAAAAAATATTCTTAAAATACAACACCTGTTTGCCGAGCTCTGCCCCTGTGGAGCGACTCTTTTCTTTTGGAGGTATGATCATGAGGCCACATCGAAGGAAAATGACTGATAAGAGATTTGAAGAGCTGGTTTTACTTAAGTCTAACTTAAAATTAAATTAATTATTCTTGTGTTCTAATAATATTCTATAATGAGAGCTATAATAAAAAAAACTCAAATTCAAATGTTGTTTTCTTACAAAAGTATTTGTATTTTTTATAAAGTACTAGCGACCCGCCCCGGCTTCGCACGGGTGTAATGCTACTAATATAATAATAAAAATTAAAAGATAATCAACAACAAAAGATACTTATTCTATTCAGTTTAATTAATTCTTGATATTTTCCTCGCTAGAGAGCTCCGATAAACGCGTGCGATCGCTGCAAATCATAAAGTGCTATAAGGCGAAGCGCTTTTTTTTTTTTTTTTTGTTTACCAGTGGGGAAATCCTCATAGGATCTCCCGTCGCTCGAGAGAGCGACGGGGGTATGTCGGACTTTTGCCGACTAAAACCCCACCGGTTCGGTGCTGCTGGCCCTGCGGCCTATGCGGCGTCACCTTAATATGTTGTGCCGGGCGGCTGAAGGCCGCCCTGGCGTGGCAAAGGAGTGTACCTAAGCTAAGTCGGATAGGCCTAAGCTAAGTCAGATAGGAGCTAAGTCAGATAGGAGCTAAGTCGGATAGGGGAAGGTGAAGCGCGGCCATCGACGCGCTATTTATAGGCACGCGCCGCCCGGCGCAAACTACGACCCTGCATTTTAAATTTCTAATATCTTCGGTAATATTCACTTAAATTACATGCTGTAAAAAGCATATTGATCTATAATAAATGCACAATTTATTTAAGGTACTTATTTGGATAACGATTAATGCTATATTGTTTAAAATCACTTCGTAAATAACCATTTTTTAGTAAATAATAAAAATGGTTATGCTGGGTTATTCCTAAGAGATAGACATATACCATCGCAGACTTTTTTGTTGAACTTTTTAAGGTGAACAATACTGTAGTACATTATTTTGGTCTATCTCGTAGGGTTCAGCCAGCGTTTGCAATATAAGCGCAAAAAAACGTGCTTATTTACGACATCACATTAGAAACCTTTAAATTTATCAGTGTTTCTCTACTATATTATGCATTTATTATACATACAAACCTTCCTTAAGAATCACTCTATCTATTAAAAAAAACCGCATCAAAATCCGTTGCGTAGTTTTAAAGATCTAAGCATACATACGGACATACAGCGAAAGCGACTTTGTTTTATACTATGTATTGATTTATAAAATACCTATTTTGTATCTCGTATTTCAAATACCTTTCTCGAAAGTATTTTGTATCTGGTATCTGAAATACTTAATTTAAAAGTATTTTGTATTTTTTATTCCAAATACTTCGTACAGGGTATTTTGTACATCACTGTTATTTAGCACCTGTCATCGGGAAATTCATTAGAAATCGGAAAGGCGTGTAGTTGCTATTGATTGCAACCAAAATATTATTGCAATAACATGCATATACTCACTTCTATAAATCTCTAAAAGTGGATCTCCAACTGAATTGCCCAATAATTACTCAAAAAGCCCCGAAACCTTTAGTCGCCTCTTACAATGACCCATAGATAGAAATGGGGGAGTGCTATTCTAAACCAACACAACACATCTTGCAATAAATGATTTTAATAAGAATTTGAAGTTTTTCTGCTCTGGAAGATGTCTTTAAACTTACTTGACACACATTTCTTATGAAAAATCAGTACATATTCAAAACATAACAATTTTAATTTAAGTACCTACTACGAGGGGCATGCCAAAAGAAACTAGATACTCAAATATTATAACATTTATTCTTTACTACAAGTATCGATCTTTTAAAGTATTCACCCTGAGCACGTATACACTTTTCCATACGTCTGAACCAATTGGAAAATACCTGTGACCACTATTCTTTAGATACCTCAGGAATCTCGAAATTATAGGCAACCAGCGCATCTTCTTTGCTTTCAAACCTCTTCCCCTTTAGTTTTTCTTTGATTTTTGGATTCAATTAAAAATCACAAGGCGCTAGGTCAGGGGAATGTGGCGGGTGAGGGAGAATTGACACATTTTTCGAGTTGAAAAAGTCTAGTGTTCTGGCAGACGTGTGCGGCGCCGTATTGTCGTGGTGCCAGAGAAGGTGCCGGATTCCTGACTTCGGTCGCTTGTCGCACCAAGCTGATATTACTGTTGGAGCACAAACTGTCACATACCATTCGGAGTTCACCGTTCTTTCATTCTCTAGCACAACAGTAGCAATATGACCCGTTTTGCAGAAAACGAGGCGACCATTCGTTTCTGTGTGCTTCGTGCACGGCGACATTTCATTGGAGTTGGCTGGTCTTCAAAGCACCATACAGTCGACTGTCGCTTTGATTCGGGACCATAGTTATATAGCCATGTTTCGTCATCAGTCAGTATATCATATACGTTTTTTTTCTCGCCTCCGTTGAATTTATCTATCATGAATAGGCACCAATCCACCCGACGGTCTTTCTGCTCATCGGTAAGTTTGTGCAGCAACGTTTACGGAGAGAAAGGTGGTCGTGAATTATGGTTTGCATTGCTGCTGATCCAATTCCTAGTTCTCGCTCTAGCTCTACGTATGTAATTCGTCGGTTTTCGCGAATAAGTTTTTTGACTGCACGAACGTTTTCTTGCGTGACCGCGGTTGCCGGCCGTCATGTCTTCGCTTCATCTTCGAGAAATCCCCATCCTCTTTTAAATTCATTAAACCAATTGAATACTGTTGCTCGGGAACAAGCAGACTCACCAAAAGTTTAAAACATTTTTGAGGCTTTAAACCTTTTTTAAAGTCATAATAAATCATAGCGCGAAAATCACATCAACTGAGCTCCATTGTTGCAAGTGAATTTCCGCCAGATTCTCGGAAAAATGATGGTCATTCAAATAAAAAATAAATAATAATAATATAATAAATTATCTTTATTTCAAAAAAGAGCCTAATACAATACAATTATTTAGTCATATCAACAATATATATCTTAATATATACTAACAGTTTCAAGGCTATTTGACATAAAATAAGCACTTGACGCCTATAATAAACCTAGGTCTGAGCTATAGGCATCAACTCACTGAGCTTTAAGACAATAAGCCCGGTGTTTAGTATATACAATACAATGCACTTTTTAGCACCAATAAAAGAAGTGTGTTCTATATTCAAATATGTCAATAAAAAAACAGCCTATAAGATGGTGTATAGCTTGCCAGTGTCAATTAAATGAGAAAAAGAGTATCTAACTTCTATTGGCATGCCCCTCGTATTATCATTTTGTTTGCTAAACAGGGCACAAAATATTTATTAGTTTTATTACTCATAAAGGTGGATTTATACAGGGTAAGTGCACAAGTCAGTAGCGGCGTCAGTGCCGGCGCCGACACTGACTTCAACTGTTTACATGGAGTAATTCACAGGGTCATCACATGTCAGCGCGACGGCGCCAAAACTGTCTCCAACTGTTCACCACATGGAGTTTAGACGTTGATACATTTTTCGAGGTGACCGTACGCAAAGAAAATATTAATTCACGGGAACAGCAGAAGCAACGCTTAAAATTGTTAAATGTTAAAGAACTAGTAGATTTGTTAGAAAATTTGTTAAATAAAAACAACGCAACGACAGTTACTGACTTGACTGTTTACATGGAGTTTTTTGCAAATGATGCGGGGGTGGCGGGGGGCGCCGGCTGATTTCTAAATATTCGTGTGCGAATATTTAAGTCAGCGCTGAATTCAACCGCGCTGTGCTGACTTGAAACAGTTCACATTGGGTTTTTTTCGGGTAGGCGCTGACTTGACTCGAATTCGGAGTCAGACACTTAGCCTGTATAAATCTGCCTTACATTATATATTACGAGCTGACCCGACAGACTTCGTACTGTCAAATTTGCTTATGACAAAGCTTAAGGCGTTTTTTCCGGCACTCTTAGTTCAATCAGGCGTGCATATTTTATTAATCAAATTTTCCGAGATAAAAGTATCCTATTTTACAATTTAGGTCATTATATAGCATTCTGCCAAATTTCAGTCATATACATTATGTACTTGAGGAGCCTTTTCGTCTCAAACATCCAAAATTCCACATTTATAATATTAATAGGATTTCATATTTGAGCTCATAATTTATGGAATAAAAATATTTGTAGTCACTCATATTGCAATTTTGTTTAACCATAAGCATGTATACTTCTTATCTTATTCATAACGCATTTCTCTAAAAACAAAAGAAATCTTTTTTACAGTCAATCTCAAGGCTTCATCGTCAATATCCGGATGCAGTACAAATCTTAATGTATTCTCATCTGGCTTCGCACTCGCCTTTACGATAATACCTTGACCACTATCTGTCTTGCAGTCTTTGGCTATTTCAGATACACTAACTTCTTGTAGTCTTTGAGCTATTTCCTTGCTTGTGACATTGTATTTGTCAGTTATATCCACTTGCACTATATTGGTTTGCTGGTTATTTATATTGATTGAAAATGAGGGTAGATCGAGATCTTTTATTGCTGAAACAGAACATACAAAGAATTGAGCATGTCTTCTATCACTCTTATTTATTATATACTGATTTTTCACCGTATAAGTATAAGCTAATGCCAAATTCATTTAAAATTATAGTATTCAAATAAATGGTAATAAAACTAACAACTAGGTAATCTTAAGCTACTCTTTTTGGGATATAGATGTGAGTATATGTCTGTATGTATGAAAGCATTGAATGTTTCCGAGTGTTTTCGGAAGTATTCATAATTACAGCATACATATACCCACGCTGTAAATTGCCATTGGGGTAGACTATCGATCGCAGCTTAAAGTGATTCGTGGCAAACCTCTCGTACTTCATTTACATTCCTCAATATTTTAAAATAAGCCTTTTATAAATACTTTATAATATACTAGCTTTTTGCCCCGCGACTTCGTCCGCGTGGACTTCATTTTTTGCATCCAGTTTACATAATACCAAAATACCGAAACACTATCTCAACTTCTGTTTTTTATATTTATAATCCCGCGGGCATTGTAAATGACATAAAGGACATTGAGGCTTTTTAAGTGATTGTTGGGCGATGCAGTTTGTGACCCATCACTTACAACCTTTATTAACCTATCTTTTATCAATATATTATATAATTGGATGAAGAATCTCCGAAGCTATGGTTACCCTTTTATGGAATTTATGGTTGTTAGCATATATTCATGAATGATTGATAGATGGATTTCATAAATTCAATCGCACCAAGTTTTATTATAAAATGTAAAAAAACTCTATATTAACTTTCATTTGCTATATCAACCCGTTAGGGGTTGAGTTCCAAAAATTCCTTTTTAATTGTTCATAAGAATCATGAAACAAATATATCAAGTTTTTATGTTCAGAAATGAGAATATCTTTAGTAAGTACAGATACGGATAGTAGTTTGGCGCTGCGGCGACGGCCCGGTGCTGCCCCCTACACTGACCGTTGGTGATAGTGGGAGAGCTTGCAGCGATTGCTCGGCAATATAGGGATGATTAATGGTGGATCTCCTTCCAAAATAATCGCTAAATTGAAGGGATAGTGCTTGTTATTATTATATATAGTGTTATTTTAAGCTAACAAAACATTTTTTACAAAAAGCTTGAATTACCTGAGATACGAACCCGGGACGATTGATTCATAATAGTTCTAATTAAATATTCATAGTAGTTAGTTATACCGCTACGCCACGGAGACGTTACCGGGGCGGTGTCAAATTTTTATTACGCTTTATTTCATATTAGTCTTACTATTGATAAACAAATTTGTCATTTAAATTGATGAAACCCCTTCATCTTTCCAAAATGAACATTAACAAAGTGTCTGATGTGAATTCCATCGATGATAAAAATAATCGCTGCAATATTTTGAGCCATATATGAGTTAAGGTTTTTTGATGTTCCTATGAGAACTCTTGCGGATTCCTTAGTTTCAAGGAATCGTCGTCGTTTCATTTAGCTTCTAAATTTACATGTTAATATTCGTTTGCAATATAAGTAGATGTAAAAAAAAATGTATACGATGAAAAAATAGTACATCATCCCTCGGGAGTTCCTTATTTTCGGGGATCCATTACCGTACCATTAAGCTTCTAAATTTTGATTTTTATATTAGTTTACAATATTTTACGTTGTTTTAAACGATGCACAGCGCCATCTCCAATGCATTTAGTAAGCAAACAATATTTTTGATTTCCCATGGGAACATATTTTTTCCGGGATAAAAAGTACCCTATTATTTAATTTAGACTTCTAACTACACGTCTGAAAAATTTCAAAGCAATCGGTTCAGTATTTACGGCGTGAAAGCGGAACAAACAAACAAACTCACTTTTCCATTTATAATATTAGTATGGATCTATATTAAAAGTGAGCCCGATTTTATACTCCCTAATTAATTATAAAAAGGTCGAGGTACTTGAAAGTATTAATCAAATTTTAAAGGCTACTTTACTTGTATAATGTAAACCTCTTCAGTTTTCAAATTTTAACTTCGTTCAGTTGCGATTGCGACCTCTAAGGTATACAACATATTTGTTATCACTTATCAATTAGTTCCAAGCAAATTACACGAAAGTGCAAATGCAATAAATATTAATAAATACCTTTAGCTAAGAAAGAAGCCCTTTTATGATCTGAACACAGTTTGGGCACTGATTCCTCTAATGCCACTAAGGCTGCAGCTGCTAATACACCGGCCTGCCTCATACCACCACCTAACATTTTTCTTATGCGACGAGCTCTGAAAAAGAATTATTCATCATAGCCCGTGTGTAGTATAGTATTACTAATTCTACTATAACAAAAGCAACTCTGCTATAAAACTTCGTAACATCGGGAGACAATTATGTTCACGCTTGGACAGTGCACTCACGTAATTGAGGGCAGGGAATAGGCCGTGTTGTATAAATACACTGTCGCATGAGTAAGTAGAACTTAACCAAGTGGGTTTCCTCACGATGCCTTCTCTCGCCGCGCCGTTAACAAAATGAGGAAGGCGTGTACCGTTTTTTTTCGCAAGATGGCAGTAGCTCCTCTTATTGCAACTGGTATCAACTTCTCAATCACTAATGTAGCAAAAATTAAAAATTACAGTATCGCATAGTTTTTCAACAGATAAATATAATTATTAAGTAAAACCAAGGCAACATCAACATATGAGGCAGTTAGTATATTGCTATGAGAAGCACAGCTGGCTATGATTGCTACTTGGGATTTGTTTAATACAATATATTGAATGGTTTTCCACTGAGCAACCACCTTGGTATTGATTGGTATATTGAGAACTATCTAAAAATATATATAGTTACTTACTCATCTATAAAACTCTTAGAACCAGCCAGTACCGAGCCAACCGGAGCACCCAGACCCTTACTAAAGCAAACAGATACACTGTCGCAATATTTAGTAATACTTTTAGGATCTTCATGAAGATATTCTGATGCATTAAACAGCCTTGCACCGTCCATATGGAGAATTAGTCCATGTTTGTTTGTTAGTTGGGACAATTTGTCTAGCCAGTCTAGGGGTAGAACCTTAAAAGAGAAAAAATATAATTCGATTTTTTTTCTGAGTATGAGTTCTATCATGCTGAACTGCAGATCTAAAAAGAACATTCACCCTTTATAAGGCGGGGGGTATAATAAATAAAACATAGTATTTCACTTCAATTTATTATTAATTACATAAACGTTCACACCGTTGATCCCCGAAAGGGTTGGCAGAGGTACCAATACTCCTGAACTCACATGGCAAGCCCCATCTAGTTTCCAGAGAAGGTACCCACGTTTTGCTTAGACAGTGTACTCACGTGATAGGGGGCAGGCCTATCGCCGTGGTGGTGGTGGTATATCGTCGTATATAATTATGGTGGCCAATATATGACCAGAGCCTTATAAAGGGTTAAATGTATTGTGGTCTCTACAATTTACAATAATGTGTCCAGTGAATAGGTGAATTAGTCGCCTCTGGGTCAGGGTTAATTCCCTACTATGTGCAACATTCATATGATCAATATGGATGATTGTAAGTGTTGTTGTAAGTATGTATTATTAAATATATTGAGTTTTATATACCTGAAGTTATTATTAAGCTTACTTTAGGGCTAGGGCTTTGCTGTGTAGTGTCGGCTTAGAATAGCACTACCCCATTTCTTCCGGTGGGTGTACGTAAGAGGCGACTAACGGTATTGGGGCTTTTAAGGGATTTTTGGGCAATGCGGTTGGAGACCCATCACCAACAACCTCTATTTTACTATCTTCTCCCCACTCAACTTTCCAAAAGCGGCTGAGGAATTTCTAATTCCTTAGCTCTGGCTACCCCTTCTAGGGATTTACAGCCGTGAGTATATGTATGTATGTATGTTTAGGGCTAACTTGATCTAAGAATTATATCCATATATATTTTTGTAAAAACTATTAAAAAGAGTGATTCATATTTTTGATACTGGCTTTAAATATGTTATCTCATAGCAGCCTGAATAATTTTTCTCTTGACTTACTTACAGTTCCCCCACAATATGAGTGTGTATTTTCTACAGCTACCATCATTGTTATAGGTTCATGAATATCTTTGCCTCTAATGTGATTTTCAAGATCTACCAAGTCAAAGGTGCCATTAGAGAGATTTTTCACAGCAGTTATTTGAACACCAGCTATATTGGCAGCTCCACCTGGAATTTTAGTGTTTTTTTAATTTAACATATGTCATAAAAGGCAACTAAGGGTGTAGGGATTTTATAAGTGGTTTTTGGGTGATGCGGTTGGAGACCCATCACCAACAATACTTTATTTCTACCATAGTGTTCCCTATCAACTTGAAAATGTGGCTGAGGAGTTTATAGCTCTTAAGCTCTGGCTAACCCTGTTTGGGATTTATGGCCGTGTGTATATTGTGTATGTACGTTACATTCAGATTGTTGTATATAGGATCTTCCTCTACCTATCCCTTCTAGGATTTAGAGGTGTGCTTTAAGCAGAATGGTTAGTAGTGTAGTGTCGCAAATGCTTTTTAATTACAAAACCATATATATTTTGACAAATATTTATAATTACGGTGGTCACAATTAAACCTTAGAAGAGGATTAAGTGACCCCTGTATAATTATTGTAAATTGAAATTTTCTTTAGAATGAATAAATAATTAAAATAATATATAATATTAACTTGATAAAAATTAACACAGATACTACTATTCAACCCTTTTTTATTCCAGTGTTTAAGTTGAAATAAGTAGTTTTTGAGTTACTATTTATTTAGATAGCTCTTATTAAAGAACTCTGGCTTGAGGAGAGATGGTGAGAAAGTTGTATTAGACATGTTATGATAATTGGGTAATTCATTTACTAGAGTTGAGAGATAATAGTAAAAGAAAACATTTATTCACAACCCAAATGACTGAATTCATACTCCACTGTGTACCAGGGTATCTTGTGACCATAAAGGAAACCATATTGTCCAAAGTAATAAAATAAAAATACATGACATACCTTCTCTTTTGTAGATGTGAGACTTATCACCACACAGCATTTCAGCTCCTCTTCTATTGCAATGAACCATCACTGCAAAAAAATCATATAAGCAAGTTACAATGTTAATCAAAATAATTATACATCAATATACACACTAAACGGAACCATAGTGAAATCAAGGAATCATCCTAAACAGGGTTGCATACCTAGACTTTCTCTTTCAACCCACTGATACTCCGATAATAATACAATTTAAGATGTACTGTACTGTGTATACACACTGTACTGTACTCAAGACTCAAGCGTTTATGCCGTTAAGGGGTTGGCAGAGGTACTAATACTTCTCAACATCATGTTACATTGTCACCTGGTGTTCAGAGTGCCCGCGTTTTGCTTGGACAGTGTACTCACATGATAGATGGCAGGCCTATCACTGTTTTGTACAAATACACTGTCACATGACTAAGTATCTACAACTTAGCCATGTAGGTTTCCTCACGATGTTTACCCTCACCATTAACCACCACAATTAAATAATAGACGACTTAGAAAAGACAAATTGGTGTAGGCCCGACCTGCAATTTGACCTCACACCTGTCTGTTTTGACAGACAGTTGTTCTACCCATTGGACTATCACGGCTGTCTGTTCAAACTTGTCTTGTCTGAGTGAACCATGGTGAAATTACTCAATATAAGTAAATCTTAATTTGTAAGTTGGTTTTTGTTGGTAAGGTCTAGGCAAGTCTCCATGACAATCAGCTAAATTATTTAATGTAAATAAATTGTATTTTTTTAATTATATTACTGAACTTCTGACTTTTTAAATAATTATAATAACTTTTTTTTTTGGATTCTGGCTGTACCTGCGATCAGTTTTTCCAACTATGAGAAGATGAGATGACGGTTCAATTTTCTTATATTGAATTTCTCTAATATATACTGAATATAATTTTATTCACTTACTAGCTATAAGGTTAGCCATTGTACCAGATGGAACAAAGATAGCAGCCTCCATTCCCAATAATGCAGCAACTTTTTCTTGCAAAATGTTAACTGTCGGGTCTTCCCCATAAACATCATCACCCAGTGATGAAGTAATCATGGCTATTTTCATCACCTCAGAAGGTACCGTCACAGTGTCTGATCTTAAATCTACAATGGTAGGTCGATGTGCCATATTTTAAAATTATTGGTGAAGGCAAAGTAGCGAAAATTTGTAATACATATACAGTATACGGTAAGGATATTTTTTTAGTTTTTAACTTTGTTAGTGATAATAGGAAATATAATGGTTATTATTTTTTACTAAAACGGTTTTACTGCAGTTTTATTTCATTCGATTATAATGCAACGAAACTAATTTCTGTTCCTTCCTGCCAACTCCTTCAAGTTCAATCAAGTTTAACTTGGGTTTGAATTGAAATGTTTTTGTTTTGGTTAGTAAGAAGTTGTGATAATGTTGGTCAACCAACCAACAAAGCATGTTCATGTCAGTGTCATGTCATATATGATGTAATGTTGGCTCATTGTTGGCGTTCTGTTCTAGGGATGACCTGATGACCAGCCACATGAATGGCCGATCAAAATATGGTGCTGCCGCAAAGTAAAATTCTGATAAAGCTACTAGTCGAGCCACAGTAAATGGAATCATATATCTTCGTAGATAGTCGATGTAATAGCTATATTTTAATTTCATAGTATAAACATAATTCCAAATGGCACCAATACAAAAAAAACATCGATGGTCTAAGGGTGGCACCACTGCTTTTATTCTAACATTCTCCTCATTTCACAATCTTGCATCTTTTCTTGTTGTCTTTGTCTTGCCCTACTTATCAATATGATGTAACGTAATCATCAATCAACACACCAACCAACCAAAACACAGGGATTGCTCAACATGTGTTTTGTTCGTGTTGTGTGGTTGATTTCCTTTAAGTAGTAGGTAGTATATTGTGAAAGCTAGTGTGAAAAAATAGTGAATATTTACATTTGGATTAATAATGCCTAAACCTGAACGTAAAGTACAATATTTTGCGGGCATTTGCGGTAAGGTCAAAATTAAATAGTCACTTTAAGATATGATTTTCCGTTCAGACCGACTTCCTTGATGTCAGTCACTGACTTTTTTATAATTAAACTCGCGGCAGATTCGATTTTCAAAAACAAAAAACCACCAATATAATTATCTTTTTTATAAAAATAATAATGCCTTGTGAGAGTGAATGGAAGGGCAGAGGGCAAAGGGGTGTCTGTCTTGAGTCAAGGACAAAAGTTTATATTAAATTATTTAATTTCTACAGAACAAAAACTTACACTTTGGCGTCCCAATGAACCCAAGAGCAACCTAATGCGTATTATATTCATTTTTGTTCACATTTTTCCAGCATCCTTAGCATTTGTTTACACGGGAGCAGCACTTTCCTGGCCTTCTCCCGCTTTGCCAAAATTCAAGAATGGCGACGCTGATATATATTTGACCGACGTTAGTGTTGATCTTATAAAAACATTGTTTACTTTGTATGGCCTTTTTTCATAAGACTATTAAATAAATATTCAGTACATAATTTGAATGTTTTTGTTCATGAAAACCTCATTATTACTCATAAATAAATGAAAGAAAAATTGCCGGTGTCGAAATTTTTCTTTCCTTTATTTATTAGTAGAAATCACCACATGAGGTTTTCTTGAACAAAAACATTCAAATTATGTGATAGTTAGGCGTTTTCAACATTTGCATTCTATCTGAAAAGGTAGACAAGTGGCCTTCCGAATGTGTAAAAATTCGGAGGTAGAAAACGCAAAACACTACATAAAAGTGTAAAGAAACAAAGGATAGAAGAATTTCGCACTGGAAGACATTGACACGTAGCTCAATTGGCAGAGCGACGGGGGCGCATACCCGGAGGTCGCGGGTTCGATTCCCGCCGGTATCGAAATTTTTCTTTCATTTAT
Source organism: Bedellia somnulentella (assembly GCA_963576735.1). Classification (NCBI taxonomy): domain Eukaryota; kingdom Metazoa; phylum Arthropoda; class Insecta; order Lepidoptera; family Bedelliidae; genus Bedellia; species Bedellia somnulentella. The sequence continues at coordinate 3,137,102 of OY755178.1, forward strand.
TTATTAGAAATATTTAGTACTTAGTGTAAGGTAATGGTATCCAACCCACGGGTTACGTATGAGCTCGAGCCCCTGGGTGGGAACATATAATATACGAGCTATGATGATGGCGATACGATATCATATGTAGATAATTAATTTTGGTTACCTACTTTAATTCAAAATAACATAACGAACAATGTTTTCTTTACGTAGAGTAAGCTTAAGTAACAATTAGGCTACTGTGGGATGAATTCAACGAAAAATATCTCAATAATCACCGTTAGAGTAATATAGTTATACCTACCAAAATAATGAAAAAAAAACAAGGTTCAAAACTAAGCATTAAAAACATATAAAAAATGTTGGCTCTGAATGATATAAGTAGGCCTATAAAAGGTTGAAATAAATATTTTAGACGAACTTAATAGTGGATATTAAAATGAACATACATACATACATATACTCACGGCTACATTTCCCTAGAAGGGGTAGCCAGAGCTAAGGAATTATAAATTCCTCAGCCACTTTTGGAAGTTGAGTGGGGAAAAGATGGTAAAAATAAAGGTTTTTGGTGATGGGTCTCCAACCGCATCGCCCAAAAATCCAATAAAAAGCCCCAATACCCTTAGTCGCCTCTTACGAAACCCGTGGGTAGAAAGGGGTAGCGACATTCTAAGCCGGCACTACACGGCAAGAATGAAGAATGAGAATGAAGTCAATACTAAACAATCACACGCATTTAGATACAATGTTTTATTTGCATGGAGGACACATCTTTATCTAATTTACTTAAGGCTTTATTTGTATCAATTTAGTTTCAGTTATCTATCAAGGGTAGTTCTAATCTGTCTACCACAATTCTATTATTCATAATACTTAATTGTTTGTAAGTTTACGAATTATATAAAGAATTTTTCTATTATCACTAATAGAAGTAGAAAGTCATTAACTACAAGTTGTAATAGTGTTATGTTGTACACTAAATTAACACGATTGCATCAAGGAATCACCCTAGGCAAGGTTGCATACATAACTTATTTGTCTTACAACCCGCTGATACCCTTATATAATAGTACCTTTTGATAAAAGTAAGTAAAGTTAGTAATTAATTAAAGGCAAGATACTAATGCCTACGCTGTAATAACGAACTACTAATGTGCGTTTTAGGACTATTGTCAACACACAAAATTATTCACTAATATTAATTGACTGGTTGTCCAAGACAGATAGTCACCGAAGAAACAAGAAAATGGCGAATAAAATTAGTTTTCGCTAACACACGCATGTACAGCAAACTAGAGTCGAATAGGTATATAATAAAAAGACGAAAAAGGTTGCTTATCAATTTAAACTAAAACAGTTTTTTTTCCAATGTTTCATCATGATTTATGTACGAAAATGTTTGAATTTAGAATATGGTTACACTCATTTCTGCCACACTGAATACATAAGTTCATGTACGTGTTTGCCTGCAACCTCTTTTCTAAATATATGGAGTAAAAGATACAATACGAGTATAATACTTTGATACTTTTCCCATTGTTGAATATTCAGTTCATTATCATCTTAATTCCGTTCCTTTTAAAAAACAACAGGCTAGCAATAAATATCTAAACTTACTAAGCTCAATACAAATGTTAACCAATAATGTTACCTACTTTTAATTAAAGGCAATTGAATGATGGATGGTCACAGTTTATATTATGACAATATGTAGGCATCACTGTTTAAAACATTTATTAACCATACACGTATTAGTAATTGAAGCACCCATAGTATCTTATAATTGTGGATGCTTCAAATAAAAAAAATAGGTCGTTATGAATTAGCTTTATATAAAAAGAGACATAAACGGTAGCAAGTCAATGTATAGTGTCATAATCATTACATAACATAGGCTAAGTAACTCTAAGTAAGCACGTATACTTACCACCATACACTAACGCCAGATTTCTGAATTGAGTATTCAAGCTGAGAACGACTTAAGTATAGTTTTGTCTCATTCAGTTGTTAAGATTTCAATGCGACAAAATGATACATAAGTTGTTCTCAGCTGGAATACTCAATTCAGAAATCGGTCGTAAACCTAGTAACATAGTCGTATAAAAATCATGCAATATTCTCAATACTTAACCCACTTGTTACTACCGTCGTTTTAAAACAACAGCATGAATAATAAAATCTACATCGAAATGTGGGTAGTTTTAATGAAATTATATAATGTGATTGCTTTCGTCAGCGCAGCATCTAACCGAGGAAAAATACAGTTTACATCAAGATATTACGTGTTTTTTTGTATAAATATCTATAAAACACGAAAAATAATCATGTCTTTTCAAGGGTAAGTACAATATCATTTGAATATAATATTGGCCTGAAGTTACATTTAACTTGTTGTTATAACGTAGTTTTATCTATGCAGGAAAATAATATGCCTTACAATTAACATTTTGGTACCTTTTTTGTCGAGAAAAGTAGGTGTTGTTTATAAACGACGATCGTAAAATGAACTACCTTACCTACTTATGCAGTGATTGGTTTTCAATACTTTTGTGTTACTTACGCTTTTATAGTTTTATCTGTGTTTTTGAAGTAGGTATTTCTTATTATTACAGATCCCGTTTCCACTCTTTGAGGCTTCATGAAATCGTTGAAGAATTGGAGAAGGACGATGACGGTCCTTTGCCAGATTCCATAGTAATACTTCCTCCAGATAATTGTAACGGTAATGTGACCGATGAAGATTGTGGAACAGTGTGAGAACAGTGTGGTGACTGTTGCTTCCAATTCTCAAAAAGTATTGCCTCTGTCAAAAGTCAAACGTTTCTCTCAAAAAGAAAAGAAATTCATCCATGTGGATCAGCCGGCCCTAATAAAGTCCTATAATGAAAATATGGGGGGCGTAGACAGGTCTGATCAAAATAGTGGGCTCTATAGGACTTCAATTAGGGGCAAGAAATGGTATTTCTGTTTATTTTCTCACTGTATCGATATGGCACTGCACAATGCCTGGCAGCTGTATAAAAACGACGGTGGCTAATACGATCATCTAAAGTTCAGAAGAAGTGTGTCATGTGGTTTACTGGAGACATACAGAAAAAAAGATCATCGTATGCCAGGTCGGCATTCCGGTAGTTTACATGAATCTTCACGATATTGGACATATCGTAACATATCGCCCTAAACAACTGCGTTGTGGATATTGTCACAAACATGCCAATTTTTCTTGCATAAGATGTAACGTCACATTGCACCCCAGAGATTGTTTTGCAGCCTATCATAAGCAATGTTAAAAGCGTACCTACATACATATTCATTATTTAATAAAAGAAGTACTTATTTTGAAATATATTTTGTTTCAATCAACTCACCATGAACCCTTGCAACAGTAGTACATACATATTACTACCGTAGTTTTAAAACAACACCATTTTCCGGCTTTCCCAGCAAATTCTGATTTTTTTAAGTATTTCTTTCTTAATCGTAGGCCATCAAACTGCCCCCAAACCAAAAATCAACTTATAAACTTAACTTTTTTTGTTTCCGTAACAAGTGGGTTAACAATGTCGACTTTGTACTGTAAAAAATGACCTGTATTTATTGATGTTTTCAATATATATATATATATATATATATATATGTAATTAACTAATTTGTTCCGTATTTCAGAGTCAAATATCATGGGTGGTATCTCTGGCGACTGTCGGGGCGTTGCCGGGCTGTTGGCTCGCGCAGGTCATGGCCGAGAAGGTTGGTCGGCGTCGGACTATTTATATGTCGGCGGTGCCTGGACTTATTGGTGCGGTGAGTGTTGGATTGGATTAATAGTCTAAGCCACACTAGACCACAAGCCATCAACCGCCCCTTTTGCAGTATCTCTCAAATATAAAAAAAAAGATTTGGCATGGCCCTCATAATATCTTGCCGGCCTAGGCCTGGGCCTCCCGGACCTAAGGGTAAATCCGCCAATAGGTGCGGTAAGGCCACATTAAGAATTAAGGACTGATATTGCTTTATTTTTTTTATTTGATCCACAAAACTAAGTACAAAAGTAGACAAGTAATAAAAACAACATAAAGACATACATTTTTTTGCATTCTTCTTGATGCAGATACTACATGCTCGATATTTACTTATTTAATATTTAATCTCATACCTATAAACTAGACGAGAAGTAGAGATATAGACGATTACATACCACATACTACATTGTAATCTCGAGTTCCCATATCTATACTTATAATAAATCTGTAGAGAGGTCAATTCTGTACATGAAATATATTTTCAAAATAACTATCAGGTGGTGATTAGGGATCGATACTGATGCCAAAAATGCAATCAGTAAAATTTTTGTCTGTCTGTCTGTCTGTCTGTCGGTTTGTATGTTCCTTATGGAAACAAAAACTACTCGACGGATTTTAACGAAACTTGGTACAATTATTCTTCATACACCTGCGCAGGTTTTTGTATACTTTCCAGCAGAGTAGTAAAGGGGAATTTTGGGAAATTTAGGGAAAACGGGAGAAGTTACTCCATTTTTTAAGCTTCCGTCGCGTGTGCAGCCTCAATGGTTTAACTTACATAGAAATCATGTGTGACGGAAATATTCTTCATAAAATTATCTAAAAAAAATCTTCAGCAGTTTATGTCTATCTTTTACGGTTGACTCACAATAACACGTGTAATTCCTGATAGCTTAGCAGTTCGGAACATTCTGATTATATTTGTTTACTCTTACGTTTGTAAACCTCTCACTCATCCCTAATTTAAAAAAGTTAACATTATTACCTATTCAATAAAAAAAGAATCATAGAAATCGGTAGAGAAACACCGAATTTATACATAAAATAAGCCATCGCGCCCGTGACCAAAACCAAATCTTTACTAATTTACATATAACATACTAGATGGCGCCAGTAGTTGCATCCTACATCACGTAATGATTTATTTTTTAGATTGTTATAAATACTTCATAGCGTTTTATTCCAAAATTTGCTATTAAACGGAAATACTGAACCGTTCATCAAAGCGCATTTAAAATCACCAAACTACACTGTTTAGGGAGTGCTATAAATTTAATAAATTGAAAACATTACGCTGAATTTCACAATGCTTGAGCAGTGACTGAAGAAAGAAACCTCAGATATTTAAAAAAACAACGCTACCCGTGCGAAGCTGGGACGATCCACTAGTCTAAAATATAATTTTCAAATTTATGAGACTAGGTTTTAAATGCAATTGATGGAGAAACAGAAATATAATAAGTAGTAAGGATTAGAAGCGTCTAAACTAATATTTTTATTTCTTTCAGGGTATAATAGCGTTAGCGAAAATTCCGGAACTTTTGTACGTAGCACGGATATGCCAAGGGATATCGACAGGAATGATAGCCGTAGTAAGTATTAATTTGTTTTTCAAACATCTACAGACTTACCTATTTTCACGGCCGCAATCTATGAAAGGGGAAGCCGGACCACCTGAGTAAGAAAATCCTCAGCTCGCTGGCAGAGGGCAGAGATCGATAATGATTCGGTCCAAAAAAGTTCCAAATATTCACCACAAATATTTTCTTAGGGGGGAAGGTACAAGGGTACGTGGGGTAGGGAGACATCAGGGCCAGAGGTCCAAAAAAGTTTTTTTATTGTCTTGCACATATCTTATATGGAAAGTTCCGTTATTTCTCCTTGGTATTTAACATCGATTTATCCCTGGCGCTGGGCGATCATGTGTTAGTACCTAAGGAACCCATATCCATACTTGGCGATATGGGCTTTGAACGATGATTTAGTTGACTAACTTTCCAAAAATATTATTTCCGAAGTTCTGGCTTTGCTACGCCATTTATAGCCGTGAGAATGGGTAATTAAACAACAATAATTTTCAGGTAACAATGATATACATCACGGAGATAGCCAGTAAAGAAATCCGTGGTTCTCTCGGCATGCTAGTCCAAGTGATGAACAATTTTGGAAGTCTTCTCATGTATGGAGCAGGCCCCTTCATTTCGTATACAGCTTTAAACTTCATAGTGTTGTCGGTTCCAATCGCATATGTACTGTTCTGTCTTTGGCTGCCTGAGTCCCCGTACTATCATTTGAAAGATGGAAGATTCAATGCGGCGAGAAAAGAATATATGTTCCTTAATGGAATTAAGGATGAACAGGTATGTGTATGAATGTGATTTTATTCCTTTCGCATTAAAGATACTTAATATGCTTTAATACCACTAACGAAAAACATTATTTCCCAGTGCGCCAGCGACGAATTAGTGGTAATGCAAACTCACGTCAAAGAGAGTATGGAAAGCAAGAGTACATTTACAGAGTTAGTAACAAATAAACGATACAGGAAAGCTTTATACGTGATAGCTGGTCTTAAAGTACTCCAATACATGACTGGAGCTCTAGCGATACAGTCGTATTTGGAAATTATTATAAGACAAAGCAGCTCGATGTCAGGGCCTCATGCGAGCATCATCTACGGATTTGTCCAACTTTGTACAGGTGAGTGAAACTAGAGAGAACATACTTATATTTTTCATTGCCACTGTAAAACAATTGCGACACGTAACTAACTCAGCGATACACGCTGAAAAGAGGGCAAATAGAGATACAAGAAAGATAGGGAATTCCAGCTCCATCGCGATCGTTAATAATCCAATATTTATGACACGGCATTAATGAATGTTTTTATAGATACTCTGTTTTATTATCGCTGTGTGATGAATAATGAGATGTTTTTTTAATCGCTAACTCAAACAACCCTCTTAATATATTTTTGTAAGTGTCTTTTTACAGGAATCTTAGCAACATTTATCACCCGGTATTTCGGCAGACGAATTTTACTGCTGATATCTTCGTTCGGAGTCGGTGCATCACTCACTGCGCTTGGAATATATTTCTACTTAAAAGATCAAGTCAATGTTACCCCAGAAACTTTATCACATCTATCATATTTACCCGTTATTGGGATATTAGGATTTAACATACTTTATACCATAGGAATAGGTAATATCCCTTATGTAATGCAAGCGGAACTATTTCCTATTAATGTGAAAGCTGTTGCTTCTAGTGCTGCTACTATGTCGGCTTGTATATTCTCATTTGCAGTGGCCAAAGGTTATCAGGGTATTAAGGATGCATTTGGACATTACACTGTATTCTGGTCGTTCGCTTTTGTTGCATTTTTGGGAGTATTTTTTGTATATTTCGTTGTACCGGAGACTAGGGGTAAGAGTTTAGAGCAAGTACAGGAGGATATGAGAGAGAATAATGAAGAAGCTATTAGGTTGCAGGCGGAAACGAACGAGACTACCAAATAATTTGTTTTTATTTTAATTTGTTGTGTTGTAAATGAAGGGATATCAATGTTGGCCCTTTGATTACGGATCTTTTGCGTGTTTCGACAGTCATCATCATCCAATAAAAGTTGTAACATACATACATATACTCACCGCCATAAGTCACAAAAAGGGGTATCCAGAGCTTCAGAGCTGGAAACTCCTCAGCCACATTTGGAAGTTGCCTCTTCGACAACCGTGGGTAGAAAGGGGTAGTGACATTCTAAACCGGCACTACAAGTTGTTACACTGCTGGACATACGCCTTCCTCAAAGATCTCCACAACGACCGGTCCTATGCTGCCCTCATCCATCAGCTTTACGCGCACTAAGTGTAAGAACGAAAATTGAAGCCGCCAAAATAAAAAAGCGGTGCACAAAATGGACAGCAACAATTTTACACCTTACAAAATAGACTGAAAATGATTCGTAATCATAAGGCCGTTCATTCCAACCGGTTAGCTTTGTAAGAATATTTTTAACAAGCCACCAAAGCCGAGTTTATAAACAATTAGTACCTACTGTAATTGTGTAGGAATTTAAGATTTAACACCATTGATGGCACTGGAATAACTTTAAGTAACCAATTAATAACTTTTCAATAACCATGATTTTGTAAGCGTTAGTAAACGTTACACTTCTTCCATTTAGTTTAATGAAAGGGGCAGACCAATTTATCTTTTCTATGTATAAATTGCTAGTACTCTGTAACTATAGGGATTTTATATATATTTACGTAATCAAAGTAAATAATTATAAAGTTTGCGTATAATTGTTTCGACACAGCAATATTGAAAGTATGTAAATGCAATAAATTAAGTACAAATTGTTATTAGCAGTATATTTTGTTATACTTCGATATTTATAATGTAAGAATCGATATTATTGTTAAATAATTAAAGGTTGTATTTTTTTATAATTATACGTTTTATGTTATGTTGTTTTTAATTTTAGCAAACCCTAGTAGGGCCGTTTTCAAAAAAAATGGCTCGTTACTTAAGTGGAAGCAAAAAATATAATACGAAAAATCTGCACAACATTGATGATAAACTCGAAGATTATTAAATATATTATCTAAATTTAATAAATAAAACATACATTTATTATAAAATTTAACGAAAAAATTAATCTATTTTCAAAAGTAGTCTTTGATTCTTTCCATTAAGTAACTTTTTGGTTTGGGGTTTATACAAACAATACATTGTTTTTTTTATAATTATTTATTTATTAATTAAAATAATCAAACCTTGTTTTTAAATTAGTATAAATCTTAAAATATATCACAAACTGAGAATTTTTCAGTTAAACATCCGTTACGTCACTTTGTGCCAGTAACAGTATAACAAAATATCTTATTCTAAGTTTAATAGTCAAGTTAACGACATTTTGAGGTAAAACAAAGTAAAGTTTATATAATCTTAACAATAATGTAGCGCTTAAACTACTATAAACTAATATAATTTAAAGAAAAGTTAAATTTTAAATCACATTTTAATAGGACAGTTACTTAGGTGGAACACAATGTTACTAATAGGAATATATAAGGCTACGTGTACTATGTACGTTATAATTAACAAAAATCATAGTCAGTCATTAGATAGATAGATAAGCGTTTATTCAGCAACATGCTTACAATAGGCTATTTGACTGTAATATAAATAAAAGAACACACAGTAGTAGTTGGCATATTATTTACTTTGGACGAGATAAAAGATAAAAAAAATATTTCCCTCTTTTTAGTAGAAGTCGGTATATTTTTTTAAAATTACTTTTTTTATTTCATTTTTTAACTTCAGTTGAAGGTAGTAGTAGATTGATACTTGTAACTTGTATTACGATTAAGAACTACTGAATCGATTTTGATAAGAATTGCAGTGTACCTATGTATGAACTGAAAAAAAATATTGAATAGACGTAGCAAACGTAGTAAACGTTAAGCAAAGACAAATATTGCTCTAATATACATAATATATATTTAACTCTCTCAAGAACTAATTAACTCATTTTGATGAAACTTGAGCTGTTCTCTAATATGAGTATACCTTGTTCAAAAAACTAAAAACTAATCACATTGTTCACTACACACACACACACACACACACACACACACATACACCAATGATCCATATTTATCTCTATTTCAAAAACTACAGAACCGATTTTGATGAAACTTGTACTGTAACCTAAGTTAGAGTATATCTCGTTCAACAAAAAAAGAATTTCTGAAATCCGACTTTTACTTTAGGAGATATGAGCGGACAAACATACATACAAGAAATTTTTCACACGTATTTAGAAGCTGATATAGACTAACATATCCAAAAATTGTGCAAATCCGACAATATTACATACATACAGGTCGAATTGATAATCTCCTTTTTTTTTGAAGTTGGTTAAAAATATCTCCTTGCAGACACGTCCTTATGATTCCATTAAGTAACGTCCACGGTCCGCCTATATGTAACGTTCCTTAATGGATGTTACGAATCCGAACCACAAATTATTACTAATTATTGTTTGACTATTAAAAAACAAAAGATTCGTAATTACTTATACAAAAAATAATCAGGGATAACTAAACTGCAACTTCTGATAAGTATGTATATACTAAATTCATCACTTACCAATTAATGGGCCGTTCTTAATGGAACAATTTTTTGGCACTATGTCACCCCAACAAACAACGTAACGAAATGCGGCAAAACAAGCCGGAACAAGATGGCGGGACGATTCAAAATAGAATCAATGTTACCATGGCTAAAAAACAATAACCAATAGAAGTTTTTTACCCGTCTTCCTTTTATTTGTATTGCCAATTTTTATCGTTACTTAGCCGGAAATTCCGCCATTCCAGTTTTAAAGGACAAACTTTAAACTCAGTTTATTAATTCAATAACTATTAACACATATAATAATTACTAAGAAATAAAAAACGAAACAGTTTTGTTTGGACTGAAAACCGTACATTGTATTTAAAATTATTTTTGGGTCATTTTAATGCGCTGTAAACATAACAGAATGTTAGGTGGACATATAAATCTGCGTGTACCTTTAATACAGTTTTGCCAATATTTTATTATAACAGATATATCTTTAGAAATGTATTATATTTAATTATAATAATTAATGCTTTTTCTTTTAGAAATATTTATCTAAATAGTGAAATGTGAAAAGGTTGCTGAGATATTAATTATCAAAGTTGGTGGACAACTCATTTTCGGGGTGCCATTTTTTTTGAAAAACGCTCAGTAACTCTCTGCATGAAAAATCATGTTTTCCAATACATATATTTGCGCATTAGTTGCCATTGCGATAGGCACACTATCGATTGCCTCGTTGTTCGGTCCTTGTAAACCGTCGAGTATCGTTCTTCATTCATATCAATGCCTTCATGCCCTTTAAATATTTTTACGTATCCGACACGAAGTGCAAGCACGAGCGCTATTTTATCGACACGATAACGGTTAGAACGAGATGGCAGTATACGATACTAAGTAAGTGCGTAAGAGATGGCTGCTTTATCCCACGCGATAACTAGTTTAAACACGGCTCGTGCTTGCCCTGCTGCCTTTTAAACACATTATTTATTTGATCCAAATGTGTCTTCTGTGGTCGTCAAGAATTGAAAAGTTTTTTAGGTTCGTGTATATATTAAACTTTCGCTGGTTTCTCATAGTGTATGAGTTGACCCCTCCCCTCCTAGCCATGATATATCTCATAAATACTTTCTGACCACCCACCCTATCACACGCATTCTTTAAATTATTAAGGAGTAGGAATCTTAGTAGCTAGTGTGGATGGTATTGTTAGAAGAGGACGACCACGGAGAACTCGCTTGGACCAAATTGAGAGTGTGCCCAAAAAGGCAGGCGTCCGAAGTATGAAGAATAAATGAGCATGTATGAAAAGATTGATGGATTTAAACGAAGCTAGAGAGGTTAGTCAAGATCGTACGAAGTGGCGATCGATAGTCTCTGCCTACCCCAATGGGAACTAATGGCGTGAGTATATGCATGTATGTAGAAATCTTATTGGTTCTTACCTATTTTTTTCCGTGATGAGCTATTTCATTTTACCGCCTTAGTTAAATCAGCAAAAAATTTAAACTGTCATTAATATTTTAGTTAATTTCTTTCCTTTTTATATTAGGGCCAATTGTATTAACACTTTACTGTCCCATGGCTATTTTATTTTCCCAGCACAACATGTCGCATAATCTAGATAAATACACTGGCGCATATTTGTCATGCACGGACGCACCAAGCCAGCTTTTCAGTGCAAAACATGTAATGCCGTGTAGTGTCGGCTTAGAATAGCACTACCCCGTTTCTACGGATGGGTGTACATAAGAGGCGACTAACGGTATTGGGGCTTTTAGGGCGATGCAGTTGGAGACCCATCACCAACAACCTTTACTTTACCATCCTGTCCCCACTCAATTTTCGAAAAGTGGCTTAGGAATTTCTAATTCCTTAGCTCTGGCTACCCCTTCTTGGGATTTATAGCCGTGAGTATATGTATGTATGGTACAGTAATGCATGGACAGTTACCTGTTTGCTATTTGCCTGCAAATTAATGTAAGCTAGATGTAAACAGATCTGATACACAAATTTAACTATCATTTTTGGGTTTGACACAAACAAGGTAGTAATAAAACAACAAATTTGTATAACTATAAAGCTGTATTTCTCCAAATACATAGGCGAAAAACACATTTAAGAAATAAAATGAACTGATTACGACCAAATAATACTATTGCGAAACAGTATTTGAGCTTTACCTGATAAATATTTGTTGAAAAGACCTGTTTATTACAACGTTTCTTACAAAATTGTATCTAAACCCTCTTATTATTTCCGTACGAGTACAAAGGAGCGAAGGGAGTGTCGGCTGGCTCATCCCCACTTTCCTCTGAAGCATCAGATTCAAAGGTGTTATCAGGAATGTCGTACAAACGAATCAAAGGCTTGTTCGGGTCCTTCATTATCAAATATTTACCTGGAAAAAAATATATACAAAGTTAGAGTAAATATTTTTACATATCAGGACAGATAATTGGTGGCTATTCTGTACAATCGTGACAAAAAAATTACCTCCCTTACATGTTTTATATATTTTTCATACTTACTTATACTCACTCCCATTATTCCCATTGGGGTAGGCAGAGACTATCGATCGCCACTTAGTACGATCTTGACAAACCTCTCTTGCTTCCCTTACATTCATTATTCTTCTCATACATGCTCTTTTATTCTTCTCACTTCGGACCCCCGCCTTTATAAGAATGTTTTCTATCTGGTCAAGAAACGTTTTACGAGGCCGTCCTCTACTAACAATCCCATCCACATTGGCTCTATATATCTCTTTCGCTACTTTATTTTCATCCATCCTCTCTATGTGCCCAAACCACCTCAACATTCCTTTTTCTATCTTGCATACTACGTCATCTTTCAAACCAACTCGTTCTCGGATCACAGTATTTCTCACTCTATCACACAGCCTTACATTACATATACTTCTGAGGGATCTCATTTCCACTGCATTAACTCTACTTTCATGCTTCTTCTGCCATGCCCAACATTCACTACCATACATCAGCGTGGGAACCAGAACAGCATTATGCACAGCCATTTGAGTCTTTTCTGACAACGACTGGCTCAACATCAGACTGTTCATGGCTCCATTCACCGCATTTCCCTTTTTAACTCTCGTTTCAATATCCACCTCACATTTTCCATCCCTAGTAAACAAACTCCCCAGATATACAAATATAATATTAATAATATAATATTTTTCATACATATTAAAAATGGGCATGGGCACCTTAGGATACCCCAGGCGTTATCCATGGACAAATTGATTGAGGTGGCAAACTTTAGTGGTTTGAATTAATATGTGTTCGAATAAAAGTATCTCACCATCCTTCTGCTTCATGCAGATATCGATGATACAACGAAGGATTCCCCAGGCATTATCCATGGACAAATTGATCTGGGCGGCAAACTCCAATGGTTTAAATTGCTGCGTGCCGAGGATCACGTGACGAGAGTTGTCTCGGACTTGAGCACGTGACACGTACCCGAACTTGATCTGGTCCGAACCGGCGAGGATGGCCTGAGGGATAAATTGGTTTTAGTTAGAGAAGAATATGATGGTATCTTATGATACAAATCAGCTATGTTAGTAATTTCTACCAAGTGGATTTTCATACGACTTTTGTCAACTCAAACACAATTAATAACTAAAGATTTGATTGGAATTCTGCAAATAACATAAGAATTTTTTTTACAGAAAAGCTTATAAAAAAACTATAGTACCTATTAATATAATAACAAACACTCTCATCTCATCTTGGACAACAAGTCATCTTTTCTTAAAAGCGACATAGCAATTTCATAATTACAAAGGTACTGATCAATTTATTTAAATCTGATGGCTTGTTGAAATGGAATATTTTGCTGAAATATACAGATTATATACCAATGCTTAAATTAAAAATCTATCTCCACATATAATTTCCATTCAAACATACCTGTACAGTCCATTTAGCAAGCTTACAAGAGTTGTTCCTGAGCTCATTGGCCAAGACAGCTCCTCGCTGAGTATCCAACTTCTGTCTCCAATCGACCCCGTTGGCCAATTTCGAGTCCCATTCGTTCAAAGCCTTGATGGATAGGAATTGGCTTTCGCCTTGCGGGCCTTGCATTATTGCGTCGTGTTCGCAACGGGCTACCAACACCTGAAAGGATATTCATGTGATCACATAAGAGAATTTAAGTTTTATTAATGAGCTTGATCAACAAGGCGAGTTTTAAGTTTAGATAGTGGTGAACACGTTATAAGACGGATAAGTTTGAGGTTATAATTTTGAGCACTGTTTTAAAATGTTTGCTGTCAAACAAAAAAAAGCATTCAGACAAGAATATTTTCTACCTTTTATTTTATTTCTTTCTATTTCATATCAAAGCTTTTTGATCAAAATGTTTATGGCTGACACAAGGTTACATAAAGAGATCAAAGAGTGAACAATCACTACTGCCTCTTCTCTTAGTTTCTTTAAAGACTATCTAGTACAAGTATTAATATAGTAATAAGTTTGAAGATGGAGCCATAGCTAGGATTTGAAGAATGTTTTGCGGAAATGAAGTGTCAATAGGACTTAAGAAAGATGTACTACACATTATAATATCGGGATTAACCAATGAATATTGGGCAAACATATGTGATTTAAAAATTTAATTCGTTTGTTAATCTTGATTATTATATATAACACAACTAGTGTATGACAGGGCTAAAGCGTGAAATTTTTATGCTGTGATACTTACAACATCATTGTTAAGGTTCCATTTCCTGTAGCGGTATCCCACAGAAGCCACTTCTCCCTCTTCTTCAGACACAAACGGGTTCGGTTCCGGGAACTTGTACTTGGGTTCGTTAGGCCCAGATTTCAGCACCTATAAACATTACAACACATATTAATGTATATTCAAATAAAGATTCCATGGGAAAAAGGTACTTTTTATGTAGAACAGAAACTTGATACAAACAATTTTGGTAATTTATTCTCTTTTTTTTGTATGATATGCAAAGATTGGAAGAATCAGCCAAACAAGAAGCAAGGTCTTTGTCAAAGTTTAATAATTTCATGATAAAAGAGTGTTCTCATACATTCGGAGGCCTATATCTTGGCCAAACCACCCTATGCAGACTAGGCTAAAGTCTTTCAGAGGGGACATTTGTGATATGCATTAACACCAGAATTATTCTAGTAAAGATTGAACTAAAATCTCAAGCTTGAGAAGATAGCTCCAACTGACCAATCAGGATTTTAAGGTAAGCAATAAATACTTCACAAATTACGTGTTGGCTAAAGTTATGGTTAATAAAGGTGGCCTCCTAAGCTAATTTGCGTGGCGAGTTGTCAGAGTTTAAGGCCCTCGTTGGGCAAATTTATGGGCTTTACCTTTTGCTATATCCTAAACCATGAGGGCATATAACTAGTTCTTCACAATTTACCTGCTGGCTAAAGTTATGGTTAATGAAAGTGGCCTCCAAAGCCAGATTCCTTGGCGAGTTGATGGAGTTTCCATCGTCAGCCGGCGGCTCTATGGATGTCTCGTTCACAGTCAACAAGTCAAACTCTGTGTTATCGCGTTTGTCCAGGAATAACTTGTCACCTGAAAGGAAACTTGATCTGTTAACATCCGCATGGCTAGGATATTAATTCCAAAATGGGTTAGCTAGAGATTTGGTGTCAGTTTTTTTAGCTTTATGAGTGTTAATAAGAATTAACTTGAACATTGGTCAAATTAAAGATTGGCTATGATTTTTACTACAGATAACAGCTCAATTATAAATATTGTTTACACCAAAGTATATAATTTATAAGTTTACTTTTTGCCGTGTAGTGCCGGCTTAGAATGTCACTACCCCTTTCTACCCACAGGTGTTGTAGGAGGCGACAAAGATTATTGGGGTTTTTTTCAGTGGTTCTTGGGTGATGGGGTTGGAGACCCCAGAGAGAGAAAGAGAGAGAGTTTATGGTGAAACTGGGTAAACTATTTTCAGGTTAATAGAATGTTATTATATATGCTAATAATTATTAATAGTCTTATGGACGGTCACATAAGTCGTATGCACCCAGACAGATGGGGGAAGATCGCCACAGACTGGGTGCCACAAGACGGTTACTTTGCCCAGCAGTGGGACACTATAATAAAGGCTACATAAAAAAAAAGACAGATGACAAACTTACCAATCTTCTCAATGACGATATCCCAAGAGTAGTTAGAGCGAGTACAACACATGATGGTAGCAAGAATGGTGTCTGTGGCATACACCGTGCCCGTGCTCTTGCTGAGACGACGGATCACTGGGTCATCCGTTGTTGTCACCTATGAAGTTTTTTATGTGTTTTACGCCCGATTTCAGAATTGAGTATTCCAGCTGAGAACAACTTAAGTATCGTTCTGTCGCATTGAAATCTTAACAATTGAATGAGACAAAACGATACTTAAGTCGTTCTCAGCTCTAATACTCAATTCAGAAATCGGGCGTTAGTGGTGGCGAATTTAAGGGCAAATTAACATTGGATTTTTTACTTGTATTTACTGTCATGGTATTAAAAAATAACTTTTTGACAGATCACAGGGCAGGTAGTTATTACCTGCAAATTAGTGTTAGATTTTTGTGATGTAGGATTTCGTAAGGTAAAACTAACATAGGCTTTGTTGAATAGAAAATCTTAATATGCTTTGAAATATAAATTAGAAAAAAAGAGCACTTTTAACTTCGAAATATTATCTGCCACTCATCAGTTTGAACATTCTGCTTTACAATTTTTTTACATGTAAGGTTTAGTGAGTTTCTCATGATATGCAATGACATTGTACTTGATTGCAGCAGAATTCCAACAGGTTTATTAAAGCTTCATGGGAAGACATGCTATGGGCATAGCAGATACAACACAGATTTACTTACCGTATGGAAAATACGGTCAATACGCTGCAACGGCTTCTCATGCTTCACATTGACACGATCATAGCTTTTGTCGTAGTACTCCATTGTACCACAACACGCGATGTCCTCACCTGGATAACAAAACGACAATGACCTTCTTGCATCTATTTTCCTTACTTACATTTTTTCACTTACATCATTTTTTTAAAGTTAAGGGTTTCAGTCCAGAATAATCATAAAGATAAAATTAGGACTGGCTATAAAACTCACCACTTATCACGTCATAGATTCTAAATGGGCGAAAAGTGGGCTGGAGAGACCAGCTTTAGCACAATAAATGTTTGCAGAGGGATAAAAGAAGAGTTAGATGAAGTATGTCTGAAAGATAGTATGTAAGGGAAGCAAGAGAGATTTGTCAACATTGTGCTAAATGGCGATCGATAGTCTCTGCCCACCCCAATGATAATAATGGGCGGCAGTATAAGAAAGTAAGTATAAAATAATTACTTGCAAAAAAAACTGTGTTTTGAATGTGAAAAATTACTCGCGTATAAGTTTAATCTAACTCTACTTCGAATTTGGAAATATGAAATAATATTTATTTGTATGGTACATGGAATAAGATGTGAAAGGTAAATTAAGTACATGTTTGGTCAAGACACTGGACATATCTAAAATTAATTATGTCTTTAAAAGCTGTATTTTTGTGACAACTACTTGTAACATGTTGAATTTATATGTTACTAGCTGACCCGACAGACTTCGTACTGTCAAATTTGCTTATGACAAAGCTTAAGGCGTTTTTTTAATTAATTTAATAAAACCTCAAAAATTGTAGCCTATGTGTTATTCTGATGTATAAGCTATAGCCTATGTGTTATTCTGATGTATAAGCTATATTGTGGTAAAGTTTCATTCAAATCCATTCAGTAGTTTTTACGTGAAAGAGTAACAAAGATCCATACATCCATACTTACAAACTTTCGCCTATACAGGGTGTAATTGTAATGACTGTTTTCCTTGAAAAGTATGATTAATTATCACGTATAGAGGCAGAATTCGTTGAAAAAAAACACACTTATTTTTTTTCAAATTTTGTTAAAATTTGCACTAAGAAAGTAGTACTATTGACACCAACACGCTCAATGTATGCGTGAAACGCGATGACAAGGCGGGCAACTCAGCTGACAGCAGCGACCCGCCGTGACCTTTAACCGGCGGCCAAATCAAATCAAGGCCAGTAAAGTAATCAATCGAACTTAGCTTCTAATATCTTCTTATTTTTTACATGTTATTATTTGACATGATAAATTTGAATAACACTACCCCATAGTTAATACTGCGTTGGAATGCGGCAGTATTTTCAGAGAAAAATTCATAATTCGTAAACATCGATCGCCGCGAAATTCAAAATCTGCATGTATCAACAAGTCGGGCGGGCTTGTCGGCATTACATCAAAGGAACAGTATTAGTACTAAGTAGTTGTTTGTAGCTCATTGTGTTTGTGTCGCTTATGATTGGATGTCCCTTTGATTTTTCGCATTAATTTTCGGAGTGTGAGTTCAGTTTTAGTATCTTGTGTTGTGATTGTGTTGAGTAAATATGGCGTACACGAACCAGCAAAGTTCAGTGTTGGTGTTTTATAATGTTAATTCTCAAAATGTTCTGCGTTTTGCGCAAATAAAGGTGATAGCCCGGATCTGCCACTGCCAATCAAAACGGGGTGAGTTATTTTTATTCATATTCTTTAGTTAACTGTGATAGAGTACAGATACACCCGTTTAGAGCCCTTTAGCCCCGAGAGAGTTTAGTAAACACCAAGAACTCCTCCAATTTCGATGTCGGTTAATGAATGAATAGGTATCTCTTGCGCACTTTATTTTATGCCACGTAAATGCATCGTTTCGAGGGTCTCTATTTGTTTTTAACTTTATTATCTTACGCTCATGAAGTACATACATTACATACATACTCACGCCGTTACTTCCCATTGGGGAGGCAGAGACGTAAAGTAAAACAAAAAAAATAGCGGTAGCTGATTATTTAGGACGACAGTTTTGTTATAATCGTCGGTGTTAATTAATAGAGATAGATTTTTTACATACATATTCTTACTTGAAAATGTTTGAATTACACTACCCCATATTTAATACTGGATTGAAATACGAGGCGACTAAGACCACAGCCACACTAGGCGCGTTGATAAGTTCAAAGAAAAATCAAACATAACATAGCCGCGAAATTCAAAAAATTTTTGCATTGCTGTCATAGTGCGGTTTATACGGTCACGAGCAAGTGTGCGCAAGACTAGATGGTCACATGACGCGCCCGCTGTTCTCTGTGTGTGGGTGAGACATTATACGGATAGGAGTGTGTGCGCTAGGCTAGTGTAGATAACCACAATTTTCCATCTGATGGAGAAAGTAAGTTTTTCTGCTAAAGCGGTTTTAATCTTTTTGTTTATTTCATATGGTGGATATTAAGCATTAAACTTTAATATACGAATTAATATTGAAGTAACAATCGCCGTCAAACTAACACGCTGTATAATATTAATTAATAGGATTTTTAATTGATGGTCATCTGTTTTGAGTATCTATTTGATGAAATAAAAATAGAACCCAACCTAAACTAAACTCTTACCTTCTTTGATGCCAGGCAAAGAAAGCTTAGCAAGTCGTGGGAAGTCCATATCCTCGATAGTAACCCATGTAGGTCTCACTGTGACAGAGGCGTCCCTTATCTTCATGGGGGCACCACGTTGACCCCACCTCTTGCCAAGTTTGCGGTCCCGTTGCTGAAAAAGGTAATATCACATTTTCTACACATACTTGACCTTGACACATAAACTGATGAGGTCGTAAAAATAAAGTTTTTTTTTAAAATGTAAATTCAATTTAAGATTCTTGGTAAGAAAGTGGAACAAGTGAAAGAGTTTGTATACCAAGGAAGTTTTTTACTACAGAAGGAAAGTGCGAAAAGACATCCAAAGACTAGAGTACTAAATCAGTTGGTGTCCAAAAAAGGCCACATGGCAGTGCATATTTCTGTTCTAGTTCCTACTTTTATGTTTGGCAGCAAATGTTGGGCAATGGAAAAGAAGCATGAAAGTAGAGGGAATGCAGTAGAGATGAGGCCCTACAGAAAAATTTGTAATGTTAGGGTCGGTCATCAAGTGAGAAATAATGTGATTTGTGAAAGGTAATATTGTAAAAAAGATAGATAAAGAAATGGTACGCTGGTTTGGGCACATAGAGAGAATGGATGAAAGAAAATTGGTAAAAAAGATAATTAGAGCTAATGATTTTGGTAATGTCGGTAGATGATGGCCATGGAGAATATATCTAGATCAAATAGAGAATTTAATCAAAAAGGCAGGCATCCGAAGTCTGTGGAATAGAAGGGCATGTTTTAAAAGATCGATGTATGTTATTTATTATTGTGCTGGGTAGTGTCGGCTTAGAATAGCACTACCCCATTTCTTCCGGTGGGTGTACGTAAGAGGTGACTAACGGTATTGGGGCTATTAAGGGATTTTTGGGCTATGCGGTTTGAGACCCATCACCAACAACCTTTATTTTTACCATCTTTTCCCCACTCTACTTTCCAAAAGTGGCCGAGGAACTTCTAGTTCCTCAGCTCTGGCTACCCCTTGTAGGGATTTACAGCCGTGAGTATATGTATGTATGTATGTTATTGAAGCTCAAGAGGTTTGCCAGGATTGAAAAAAGTGGTAAGTGGAAGAATCTGCCTACTCCAATAGCAACTTATGGAGTGAGTTTATGTATATGGTATGTGCTCATCAGACATCAATGGTTGAAGTTTCTACACTTCATGAATTGATGTTTGAAGAACAAATAATATTTTGGAGAGTTTGAGAAAGTTCTATTAAATACAAAAATGACATTAGACAATAGCACTATAAAAATGACAACAAAAAAGAGGTAGGTGGAAACAATGCTGAGAAATAAACTAACTATACTAATCAGCACAGCTAGAACACACAGCCCAGTAAAATATGGGTACTCTGAAAACCAGGTGGCAGTGACATGATGTTCTGAAGTATTCATACCTCTGCCACCCTTTCAGGGATATATGGCCTGAACATTTCATTCTTGAGTCAAAGCTAGAGCTTCAGAAATTTAAATCCAGCAGCCACTTTTATAAGTTGAGTATATAAGATAGCAATAATGAGGGTCATTTAAAAATAAATCGATATTAAAAATAAATATTGCTGTGTAGTGTTGGCTTAGAATAGCACTACCCCATTTTTCCGGTGGGTGTACGTAAGAGGCGACTAACGGTTTTGGGGCTTAAGGGGTATTTGGGCGATGCGGTTGGAGACCCATCACCAACAACCTTTATTTTACCATCTTTTCCCCACTCAACTTTCCAAACGTGGCTGAGGAATTTAGAATTCCTTAGCTCTGGCTACACCTTCTAGGCTTCTTCTAGCCGTGAGTATGTTAAAAATAGGGAGCAAGTAAGAGGTAAAAGTGGAGAAGTAAATTTATTTGTTTGTTTTGTAGTTCAAGAAGCTTATCAATTAGTCCTTTTGTGTAAGCAAAAACAAATTACACTTATTGTTAGAGTAATTTGATAGTCTACTGAATAATCTATATATATATATAAAAGAAAGTCGTGTTAGTTACACTATTGTTACGTACCGGGTTCTTAATTTGATAAATACCAGTCACACTTTCGTGCAATAAGGTGTAATTATATTTATTGACCAATAACGCACTTTACACAACACAACAAACACTATCGATAATTAACTATCGATACTCGCACTAATTAACAACACTAATTTACTCCGTTATAGTAACACTGTCCACACCGTTAAGCTTATTTCCGTAATCCGTATATCACTGCACTGTCGTATTTAATTTCTTCGCTCTAGTATTTCGCTTGTTCTCGCTTTAGTTCTTCGCACTCGAATAACTCCGTAGCACGCGTCGCTCTTTATATATGCCAAATCTCAAATACGCGAATATTACAGAAAGTTCTAGTACCACATTCTCGAAAAGTCGATATTCGAGAAACATCTAGTAATTCCTTTTTTTACTTATTAAAATACTAGTAACGCCATCTGTTATCTAGTAGTGGCAAATCCTATCTCCTACTTGCGAACAGATGTCGTAACATTACCCCCTCCTTACATTAATACTCGTCCCGAGTATTATTGCTTCCATGGTACTTCGCAAGTCGATCGATGTGAACTATTTTCGAAGCCCCTCTAGGTTGGCGTTGAATTCTGTACGTTACATCGTTTATTCTAGTGACCACCTTGTACGGTCCTTCCCACCTATTTTGTAACTTAGGGGACTTCCCTTTCTGGCGAGTTGGATTGTGTAACCAGACGAGCATACCCTCTTCGAAACGCGGCGTGTTAGCTTTACGGTCATATCTGGTTTTCATCTTTTCACTAGCATGTAAACCATTTTCACGCACTAGGGAATGTACATCTTGCATTCTTTCCCTCAAATCGCTTACATATTCAGTTACACTCTGCGGCTCATCTGGTGACCTTCCTGTCAACAAATCTACAGGCAATCGTAGCTCTCTTCCGACGGGTGCTTTAATGACCTTGACGTCCTCATTTGCTTCCGCAATCTCACGAAGTCGATGAGTTTGGCGCGTATCCTGGCGGCAAGCTTCAACTTCTAGAGCGTTCGCCAAGGCATCCTTGAGAGACGTGTGGTGTTGAAGTCTCACCGCTGTTCTCACTTCGATATCTCTGATGCCGTCGACGAATGCTTGCACCAGGTTCATTTCCACCGTCTTCGGATCTACACTGGGATAGGCCTTGCGGACGAGCTTCTCGATTTCAAGGGCCCACTGCTGAAGTCCCTCTCCGGAACCCTGGACCCTATCACGCAGCTGAGCGCGGAACACGTGCTCCAGGTGTCGCTCTCCATAGCGAGACTCCAACGCATCCAGCAGGTCCTTGAAACCACCACTCGGAGTCGGCAGCGCCTCTATTACTGACAGTGCTTGACCTCGGAGCGCCACCGTCAGTGCAGTCAAACACTGTTCATCAGTCCAACCATTGGCAGCCGCAACAGTCATGAACTGATATCTATACGCCGACCAGGATGTTGTTCCGTCGTAGGGAGGAACCTTCACACGAGGACCATGGACAGCTACTACATTCTCACCGGAGACAACCTTGACCGGTCGTGATTCAAGCTTCAGAACCCTTTTCTCCATTCCGCGGAAGTCGGTCTTCATGTCATCGATATCTTTCTCAATAGTGGTTACCTGCTCCTTCATCTGCTATACGTCTTTTTCCACAGTAACCACCCGACCACTGACTTCATTGACCGCAGTGAGAACTTGTGAGAACTTAGTTTGCTGTTCCTCGCGCAACTCACGAACTTCTTGTTTCACAACACCCTGTACCTCCGAATGTATGTTTTTCACAACATCCTGTATGCTTTGTTGTG
This sequence comes from Bedellia somnulentella, assembly GCA_963576735.1. Lineage (NCBI taxonomy): Eukaryota > Metazoa > Arthropoda > Insecta > Lepidoptera > Bedelliidae > Bedellia > Bedellia somnulentella. The sequence goes on from OY755178.1 coordinate 3,160,331, forward strand.
CTTCACGCATGCTTTGAAACATTTCAACTATCATCGCCAAGTCAGTATTAGTTGCGGCCGCCGGCGCCGTTGATGTAGACGGCGCGTTAGTCACCGCGGACGTCTCCTCTGGAATGTCACTCCGAGGGTTCGTGACCGATGACCTCATTTCCGACAGCTGTTCACCCTCTGCGGCTTTCTGAGCGCGTGTCTTCACACCCTCTCTTCCGTCTTCCTTCGGCATAACTGGCATCTTCAAGTCCCACTTCTGACACCAATTGTTACGTACCGGGTTCTTAATTTGATAAATACCAGTCACACTTTCGTGCAATAAGGTGTAATTATATTTATTGACCAATAACGCACTTTACACAACACAACAAACACTATCGATAATTAACTATCGATACTCGCACTAATTAACAACACTAATTTACTCCGTTATAGTAACACTGTCCACACCGTTAAGCTTATTTCCGTAATCCGTATATCACTGCACTGTCGTATTTAATTTCTTCGCTCTAGTATTTCGCTTGTTCTCGCTTTAGTTCTTCGCACTCGAATAACTCCGTAGCACGCGTCGCTCTTTATATATGCCAAATCTCAAATACGCGAATATTACAGAAAGTTCTAGTACCACATTCTCGAAAAGTCGATATTCGAGAAACATCTAGTAATTCCTTTTTTTACTTATTAAAATACTAGTAACGCCATCTGTTATCTAGTAGTGGCAAATCCTATCTCCTACTTGCGAACAGATGTCGTAACACTATTTATAACTCGAGAACAGATGACCCAATCTGACTGAAAATTGTTGGAGGTAGCTTAGAACCAGGAAAAGGACATAGGATATATATCATCACACTAAATACTGTAGGGGGGAAACAGTATAAATATTTAACACCATCCGTGCGAAGCCGGGGTGGACCACTAGTAATAAATATGTACGGACATTTTATACACAGATCAAGTTAGCTCCAATCTAAGTAGAACTTGTATTATGGGACACAGACTCAACAATATATTTAATACACATAATATAAATAACACCCAAGACTAAGAAACAAACCTTTATGCTCATCATATAAATGTTAGCGGGGATCGAACCCGCAACCTCCGGGCTGAGAAGCTACTCACATATCCACTTGGCCATGGTTGTCATCGAATTTGACAAAACTGAATGAGAAATATAAATAACTAAATATGCAGTCAGAGTTTTCTTAGATTTTTTTAACACCTACCTTATTTAATGTGGTCATGCCACCAGGAGTACGCGCCCCTCTCGCTCCACGACCACGCTGACCCCGAGCTCTACCTCTTTGATATGGAGGTTTCTGGTCCCTAGTGGTATCCACCAAGTGGAAGGTTGATTCATCCTCATCATGGTAGTATGCGTATGATGAACCAGCACCAAATTGCGAGGCATATTTATCTATAAAAACAGTCAATTATTATTTAAAATACTGTTCGTTAACTAGAATTTAGAAAATAATGGATAAACTAAACGCAATCTAACCTAAAAGTTAGAAACAAACTTTGTTTCAATTACACAATATTAGACAAAAAGATTGATACATACTCTGGTACTTTTTATCCTGAACCATTGTCCAGTCACTAATCTTGCCCAAACGATCTCCTTTGCTGAAAGGCTGGTAGGGCATGTCACGGAATTGTTCCGGCATTTCGCAAGGCCCCCATCCTGTTGGATTGTCTTGAATCAATGGAGACACAAACTTGATCGGCTCTTCAGCCGGTAACACATGTTCAGACATTGCGGAAAATGTCCTAAAAGTTGTTATGTTATAATAAAGTTAACATTTATGGCAAAAATTAACAATGCCACACGACACATTCACGTTGACGTACGTGAAATGAAATGAATGAATGATAACCGAACTGAACTGAACCGACCATATGCCGAACGAAACACTTTCTGTCGATCATTCTCATTCTGTGGTACTACAAGCAAAATTGGGAATAAAATAGTGCATGCCATGTGCCATCAAACACTCTTGTACAAACAAGTTCTTTAAGAGTATCTGGATCAGGACTCGTTAAGCAATAAAAATACAAATTTTTTGTATTATAATACTCCAGTCCGTTGCGTTGATCAAGTTAGTGCTATCGCTTAAGTATTGTTGAGTGAGTGAGAGCTTACCTGGTTTTCAAGTTTCATGAGTTGGCAACCCCGTTTTCATTTATTTTTTCGATTAACATCCGGTTCGCATCGCATGCATTGTTTATTAAGTCTCACTCTTGCTTGTCTCATTCATCTCATATTTCATACATATAGATGGTCAGTTCAGTTGCATATAAACTGCATAGAAGTAAAAGAGATAACTCGTATTTATTATTGTATTTAATCAATAAATACGGGGCAAGTAGTGAGTCACCTTTAATTATAAATACAATTACGATCTTATTAGATTTAAATTTTACCATACGTATAAAAAAACGCTTCCAGTCATCGCAACAACATGGTTTCTTCACAAAAAAATAGAATACAATATTTGGTAGCATTTTCAGGTGAGTAAGAGTTTATGTGTATATATATATATATATATATATATATATATATATATATATATAAAACATAACTATTTTTTTGTTTACCGGAAGTAAAAACACAGATACTACAAAGACCGTTGTGTGGGGAATCCCCGTATTTTCGGTTTCTCTCAAATACATAATTCTTTCTTATTCTTTTACTTACTCTCTTTCTTTACGCCGTAGATATCCGAATAGTTGGCAGAGGTATTAAATAATAATACTTCTAAACATCACTTGCTTTTTTTTTCTCCTATTCTAAGTCTCCAATTTTTATCAAGATTTTTTTACGTGATAATTAAATGTCTAGCCTATCGTGCAGTAACTATTTATTATATGCTTTCTTTGCTTTAATTTTGCACTTCCACGGATATATTGTTGCATTGTTTTGTAAACCATGCCATGTAGTATTTTTCGCCATTAACTTTTATGAATAAACAAATTGTATCAATATAACTTGAAAACCAACTATTCTTAGCTGGTTTTGGTGGTTGAGTGGAGAAGAGATGGTACCATTTGTGATTTTATTGACGGGTTTTCTTTCCACTTACATTGTCCATTAACTAACAAGCCTCTTAAGTCTAATCCCTTAGCTAAGTAACTCTTACAACACCAACGGGAAGAATATGGGGTAGTGATATATTCTAAGCTTAATTTACGCAGTACAAAAACATACTGGCGTAGGCCTCTACTCAGGATTTGAAGGCACGCCTCTACATTAGAAGCGATGTTCTTTTCCAATGAGATACCAAGATGGTTGCTTTAATCACAGTTTATTTTGTTATTTATAAATATAACATTTCATACTTTCATATAATCACTGCTATAAATCACAAAACAGGAATAGACAAGCTTTCAAAATAAGGAATTAGTTAGCCATTCTTAGAAACGATTGTAAATAAACTATAGTTGGTAATTGATGAATGGGTCCCAGTTACACACATACACTTAAAATGCCCCAATACCCTATGTTGTCTCATACGACACAGCAATAAAGGGGTCAGTGATATTCTTAGCCGATACTAGACAAATAGGAATGGCTGAGTTTTAATCAGACTACTACCATCGACTGCCCCCGCTTTTCACTGGTATAAAAGGACTTAAAAAATTACTAGCCAATGTTAGTCCTTACTACTATAGCTATCTGCCAGTGAAAGCCCTGTCAAAATCAGGCCAGAATTTTCAGAAATTATTTCCGATACATCTGGACCGTTTAAATATTATCGCCGCACCTTTCACGAATCACACTATTTCTGTCTCAAGCACATAACCTAACATTACAAGTTGAGTTTAAAATGTATATTGAGTGTAAATACAGTATTTATTAAGACCTCTTATTTTCTTAGCAGCTCTTTTCTATGCAAGTATTTTGTGTTTCAGTGTCAATTGCTTCTCTGACTGTGGCCGTGATAGCGACGTGGCTCAGTCCTGTCATACCCAAACTCACCAACAATGAAACCAGTCTTCGTATTACCCAAGTGAGTATAATGCTTATCTTATCTATCATGCATACATACATATATACATATACTCTCGGCTATAAATTTTGTCAACTTGCGATTACGTGGTCATGATTAAGAGTAGCAATATAGTGTAGGTTTAGAATAGCACTGACCTATTTGTTAGCGTGGGTGTAAAAGGCAAATAAAGGGCATTTTTTTGAACTGATTGGGCAATCTGGTTGGAGTGGAGATCCATCAGCATCTCACAGCCCACCAAGGGGCTTGAGCCTACCCTATATATAGAGCGATTTGGCCATAGTCCACCATGCTGGCCAATTGCGTGTTGGCAGACTAACGACTACTACCGTGATAGTAGTCAGGACCGACGGCTTAACGTGCCCTCCGAATCATCTTAATTTTCGGATAATCAGGTCATTCAAGCCTGTAATATCCTTCCAGACTGGGCTAAATGTTACAAATTTAATTTGTAAGGATACCACCCCCCGGTGATCGAACCCGAGACCTCCGTACTTGAAACCAAGCGCTTAACCGCGAGACCACGGAGGCAGGCATCAGCATAAATCCTTAATTTTGCAAAATTTTGCCGACACAACTTCTAAAAGTGGCTTAGGAATTTGTAATTCTGAAGCTCTGCTATAATTTTTTGAGAACTAAGCCGTGAGTTTATTTATGTATGTGTAAATTATGCCACGTGGGTAACTTTACTAGTTACGATATTGTCCTTATTTTTATACTTGATAAAATAGTCAATCCATACATATGCATATTTTGTATTTGCACCAATGACTGTAATAAAATAACAAACGAATATCCGACCTTATTCCCTCTTGTACTACTTTTGAAAGTCAATTAAACTATAAGTACCTATGAATGCGGTCTTTGAATGTTTTGTTTACATTATAACATTGTTGCATCTCCAGTTGCAATCATAATTCGTGGAATTCTTTACACTGTAATAATCAAAACGACTAAATGTTGTTTCAACTTAAGTACCAGCTGTCAATATGTTCAATATGCCAAGCACACAAGTTAACAACAGTACCAGAAATCTCGAATGGTTGTTTAGTTTTCGCTCTGAAGCATTTTTATAAGTGGGTTAGGGTAGCAATAAAAATTAACGATAAATTTGTTATCGTAAAACACTCAATTTTGCTGGCGTCGTGTCATTTTAAATAACACTGAAGTAAGTATCATACCTATGTTCTCGGTCTCTGTTATATTGTTGAGAAGTTTGATAAAAACATTAAATGTATTATCATTCTGCATTTACATATTACTTACGGCTATAAACCAGTACATAGGGTAGCCAGAGCTTGCAGAAGAAGTTTCTCAGCCTCGAAAGTGAGGTGTCGAAAGATATCCTCGGCTATATGCAATTAGGAAATGTGCTTAAATATGCGGCGTCTGAAGTGGGAAGCGTGAAAGAAAGGGCATGTATGAAAAGATTGATCGTGAGATTTGTCAGGATTGAACAAAGTGGCGATCGATAATCTCTGCCTACCCCGTTGGGAACTACTAATAACCAAATATTGTATTTTGAACGCAGTCGCTTATAACGTGACCTTTATTGCATTAGATTTAGGCATCACAACCGCTTATTACCAAAACCGTGAATCGTGTTTATCATTAAAAAGAACGCATTAATGCCAAAACGCGAACGTATTTAGGTTCTTTCTTAATTTAAATTCTTTGCCATGAAACATGAGATTTTATACAACAAAAATAGTATAATAATAAACACTTTATTGCATACAAATACACAACACGCAAACACTATTTAAAAATTACAAAACAGACAATGTACACAAAGGCGGCCTTAACGCGATTTCTTCCAGTCAACCTTTATGGTGAGGAACAAATGAATAACTCTTTAATTTAAATTACAGTCAAATATAAATGCAATTAAAACGGAACTTAATTAAACACAACTTATTTACAACCTATATATTAATTTATATACCTAATAATAATTATATCAAATATACCATACAATTAATACATACTTACTTATATAAGCCTAATATATAACCTAACTTAATAAAATCTATATATTATAACTAATAAATAAAAGAAAGAAAAATTTCGACACAGGCGGGGACCGAACCCGCGACCTCGGGTAAACGCCCCGACGCTCTGCCAATTGAGCTACCGTGTCAATTGGCTGCCATTGCAAAATTCTTCTTTCCTTTATTTCTTTTACACGTTAAAGTAGTGTTTGCGTTTCCTACCTCCGATTTTTTACTAATTCGGAAGGCCACTTGTTTACCTTTTCAGATAGAATGCAAATGTTGAAAACGCCTAACTATCACATAATTTAAATCTTTTTGTTCATGAAATCACCGCCTGTGTCGAAATTTTCCTTTCCTTTATTTATTCTTTATTTATTAGTAATAATCGCCACATGAAGTTTTCATGAACAAAAAGATTTAAATCTATATATTATATCTAGATATTAAAGCATATTATACTGGTAATATTACAGACTTAAATTGGACATAAACGGCTTATAATTTTATGTTTGGCAAAAATACGTATTTGAATTAGATTATGAGATGTTAAATATTATTAACTTTATCAAAAAATCACCAAAGTTAAGACGTAAATAAGACAATTATTTTCTTTCATGCTGGATGCTAAAACCGTTGTAGGCAAAGATGTACTAAAAAAACCGTAGATAAGTTATGCGCGCTCATAAGTGGCACTTAAGGGCGTCCCCGGAAAAATAGGTTGATATTGATTGTTTTGAAATTCTATAAAGTCTGATTTGGTGATATTGATATGACATGAATAAAATATATGTTGGTGATTAGTTCATGGTGTTAAAATTTGATGTTTAACATTTTAATAATTTGTTGAAAAATATGATGAAAAAAATTTAATTGGAACATGCTTTGTTTTCATAATAACTGTATAGGCTCCACTGGCATAACATATATGTGAACTCATTATGTGTCTATATACGCGTAGCTTTAAGATCTGTAACTTTGATGTTTAACTTTTCATTTAAACATTATAGTTATTCAATAAAACTAAATAAACTACATTTATCCTGCGCGCGCGTTTTTTCCGTCCCTGTCACTCTCAGTAAATTTGACGTAAGAGTGAGCGCAATAGCTGCAAAATGCGGGGAGGCCCTTAAAAACAGGCTAAATGGCTCATCCGACTTTAGTCGCACACTAGCTGCCGTTGCAATCATTCACCTGTTTTGGCGTGTTCGTTGATCAAAAAAATCGAGAGTGCCGTCGTGTGTGATGAGATTTTGCATAAACTATAGTAGAAAAACTGCTAAAATAATGGGATTACTTATCATTCGTAAGTATTATATATATTTACAACGTTTTAATTATATTTTTTAATAAATTAGGTGTATCGTGTCGTGTATATAGATCTAAATTATTCTTTGTCAAACGGTCGTCTTAGTGTCACATGTCACGTCGGTACAGAGAAAATATGTTTATCTGGTTTTGGCGCTTGCTATGAGATGTGCTATCTCGCCTACATTTCAAATGTATTTCTTGATGTGTTGTTCGAATATATTTCTAATAGTGTGCATGTGCGTTCATTTGCCGCAATCCGTGCCACTCATGAGCGCCAGTTTCCTTGTAAATAACCTATCTAACGTTTTTGGAGCGAAGCTCCATTTACCCCCGACTTTTGCATTTCGTTGTGATCGTACTCCTCCCAAATGGCTCAACTCAGAACCCTGAAATTTTGCACGGTGGTCAAGGACTATGTCTAGATGGTTTATGTCAATTTTGATAAAAATCGGATATGCCACGGAGGAAATCTCACCATTAAAAAAATTACAATGTTAAACGTAACGCCGGCGCGTGAAAATATTTTTTTTTCATATTCGATCGTCCCAAAGATTTTCGAACTTTTAAACGCTAATAGTTGAGTTCTAGAACATTTTTCACAAAACTTTTTTGAACGAAAAATTTCTTGAACATAGTTTTTTTTCAAAGAAAATAGGTATTTAGCTATTTAGATATGTTTTTCTCAACAATAAAAATTGCTAACAATTTAAGTTTTCTAAAATCAGGATTCTAAATCGTTTGCAGTTTTGTGTAGACTCAATCACGCGTTTAGGTAAACCAACAAATATATTCAAAGAATCATAACAAATAGCATAGCAACGCGTGTTGAGATATTTGTAGGTAGAATAATTCGTTCAACGATAAGTAATATCTGAGAATGAGGCAATTGCTCGCTTCGCTCCTTTTATTGGCATCTGACGGTCCCATGCCAACCTAGTTTAGTACATCTATGGTTGTAGGCCGTTATCGTGTTCGTGAGAGGTCCTGCCTTTGAGTAGTGAAGTATATGGAGATCACATAATGTTCTATATAAACTTTTCTGTCAAAATTGTGTTTGACGAAATGATTAGCTATTGTTGTCTCTGTCTGATGATAGTATTTTTGTGGGTGTCATTAAGACCAACACCATTTTAATAATGCTGGCCACAAGAATCTTATACATAACTATATATAGAATTCGTGGATGAATCCGCCATTTTAGTTTCAAAGCTTTTTGTTGTCTATGGTTTGATTTGTTTGTAAACATTGAAATTTTGTTGAAAAATTACAATTAATTGTGAAATAAACAGTGGTATAGTGCTGAAATTCTGTTAAAAATGGTGAAGTGTTCTATTCTGACCTGTGTGGAGCATACTTAAGCAGGAATCGACCTCATTTAACAATTCACCGGTAAGAAATGGGAAAACTAATAAATCGACTATTATTATTGTGATTTTATTCTTTATAGCATCATATAGCAGACTCATAAAGCATTTATAGCTAATCCTACTTTAATGGTATACCTGAATTTTATAGAGTGAAGTGTATTTACAGAGTTTTCAATACTTTTAGATATAGATTTATTGAATTTAAGTTTAAGGTTATGTTCAAGATAGGGATGTTTTTTTATTATTGTCGATGTATTATATCGATATTATATGAAAAAAACCTACTTGTTTCAGACTCCCCAAAAATGAATCCAAAAGGCGAAAATGGCAAGAAGCAATCGGAAAGGAAAATATTAATATATATATATATATAGATATGCTAGATATTTTTGTTAAATGGAACATGATTTTAGACAGTGAGGTTTATTTAATAAAGTTAAATTATATTTTTTAACTGAAAGGTTTTAGTATAAAATGTTTTTTTTAAATTATTTTTGTTACCTGTTACATAAGTAGTTTTAGGTTTGCTTTTAAATATTTTTTTAAGTATTTTTGTATGTCCAGAAGTGAGAATAAAGTGTTAATTTTTAATTATTAAGACTAAATTATTAATATTTCTATAATAATAATTGATAATGAAAAATACAAATATTTTATTTCTTGAAATGGCCATTTCTGTTACCACTGCTATTCATTCTGGTTTTTGACAAGCCAACAATTGGCACAATAAATGAAGGTTAATAGAATAAAAAACAGTAAACCCACTATTTACAAAGCAAGCGCTCGTTTTTTTTTATTAGTTACTGGCTTTACGCCCTCAACCTCACATGTACGGATTGCATGATTTAGGCTGTATCAGATTTAACATGAGAAAGACATTATAAAAAATACGTGTACTAGCCATAGCTACTATATTTCAGCAAATACTGTAAGTTTTTTCGAAGCAGGAATCGTAGTCACCATTTTTATGTTAATGGACCACCCAATGCAGAAGTCTAAATATCTATTATTTTTTTCTAGATCCTAGGGTAAGCACAACCAAATTCTTCAGCTATAATATTATCGATAAAAAGTATCGATCACTGGCCAACACTAGTCGGCCATTTTGGTTTCAAAAATAGGCAGGATTTTATGTACATTATGTTATCTCCATATACTTCACTACTCAAAGGGTCCTGCCTTTGTTGACGTTTATGCTATGACGTTTGTCACTTCCTGTCAATCTATGGATTCTAGAACCATGGTCACGAACGTCGTCACAGTTCGGCCAGTTATTCGATTATTTTCTGCGAGCCTATCTACTCCTAAAAACTTTTCTCCCTGGCCCAATTTGCATGTATGTTTTCATACATAAAATTTTCGTATATGGCAAATAAATTTGTTATTAATTCTACTACCAAGCGACGGAATAAATAAAGCCGCAGAAAACGACCGTACCACTAACATATGTACGATGAACAAATTAATATGCAATTTTATTATAAATCAACATTTTAATTATCTTGATTAATTACGGCGTTCGTTTTATTAATATAATTGGTGGTATTAGCTTATGTGATCGAGTAAAAAATTGTGATATCCGGGACATGTGTCTTGTGGAAGATGATATAGAAAAGGGAATGTTGAAATTGTTTCGACACACAGAGAGGGAGGACGAAAGTAAATTGGCACAATATATATATATATATATATATTGTGCCAATATATATATATATATATAAAGGCAATGTAGATGGCAATGTAAGTAGTTGACAACACGTCCGTGGCCGAGTGTATAGGTGACTAGCTTCTCGCTCCGGAATTTGCGGGTTCGATCTCTACTGAGAGCAACATTATGTGGTGAGCATAATGTAAATGTAAAAATAATAACGTAAACATAAACATAACATAAAAGTTCACGCCGAATATCCCCGAAGGGGTTGGCAGAGGTACTAATACTTCTGAACATCGCGTGACTTTGTCACCTGGTGTTCAGAGTACCCACGTTTTGCATGGACAGTGTACTCACGTGATAGGGGGCAGGCCTATCGCCGTTTTGTACGAGTGCACTGTCACATGACTAAGGGCCAGTTTTTTGATCCGGAGTTAAAAATATAACCATTTGTTACATTGACTATAGTTAAATGACTAACCAGTAGTTAAATCGTGAATCCATTTTGGTTCGATATTTGACCATTAGTTACTCTAACCACGGGTCAAAAAATGCATTTTGCTGATATCTAACTAATAGTTACGATATTTAACAAATTGTTGAGTTAACCACGGATCAAAAAACTGGCCCTAAGTACAACTCAGCCATGGGGGTTCCTTACGATGTTTTCCCTCACCTTAAACAACCATGATTAATTGTGAATAAGTGTGAAACACATATGTCTTTAGAAAAGACAAATTGGTGTAGGCCCGACCCAGGATTTGAACACTAGTAGTTTGCACGATAACCGAGTGTTCTACCCACTGGGCTATCACATGGCTATCACGGTAAAAATAATATATGTGTATTATGATATTAAATATATTGTGGTGTAGTGTGAGTGCATCTTGTCCCCCTCTTGCCATTATATATTGTATGTTAGTCATAAGTATTTAGCAGTAATAAACCTATATCCAAACAACAAACACGTCTATTAATTCATACATTGCAATATCATTAAGTTAGTATTCCATTATAAATGTTGTACTAAGTTTCGGGCTAACTTTATCTGTGTCTAAGATGCCCGTATAAAAAATAGAAGATGACTACAAAGAACACGGACTACGGAGGAAGTCAGGAATGAAAGCATCTATGGAAGTTTAACGAAATTTGAGCGGTTAGCCAAAACCATACTAGGTGACAATCAATAGTCGTGATGTATTTTTGTTATTAATTAATGTTTTTTTTGCATAACTTGTATTTTGTTTTCGTATCCACACATTTTTTGTACTTACGCGTTCAAATGTTTTGTAAATACTGTCTTATTTTTTAGGTGGAAATCTCATGGGTCGTAGCTCTGTCCGCACCTGGATTCATAATAGGAAGCCTTCTGACTAGATTTGTGTGTGATACTTTTGGCAGAAGATCAACTATTCTTTCTAGTGCCGTTCCTTTGCTCGTTGGATCGGTGAGTAAACTTTTCATGGAATTCTTGATAGTGGCTTTCCGTTTCTATAATCACAGCTCATGTTTATCTTTAGAGGAGTAAGTCTACGCTGATTAAGGTGATTGGACCATAGTCCACTACAAGGGTCTAGGTGCCTTAAAGGGACATTCACATACGATCACCGACCGCCCCAGGTATAGCCAAGTGAAGGAATGATACATAGCTAATTACAACTTTTGCATTATATAAAAAAAAAACTATAATAATAAAGTTCGCGGACAACCCTTATAACTGTCGAATTAGTTTTGGTTGTTCAATAACCTCCTTATTTAAATTGCGTTTTTCCGAGTCGGTGGGTTATTGTGTGTTAGAACCTAAAATTTTTACCCGATGAAATTCCTATACAACTTTGCTCAATGGTAGAAACTGGTTCAGAAAATGGTAGAAATGAGACACACCATCTGTCATAACTAGCATGGTCTGAGGGGAAAATGGCGAAAGAGGCATTCTGGTTTCGATTCCCAAGTGGTACACCATGACGAAAAAACCCTATTCACGGTAGGATCAAGCTATTCAGCAAGGGGACATATGTTTCGGCTGCAATTAAGTAAAACGCAAATAATAATATATACACGTACAATATTGTTATTGCCGTGTAGTGTCGGCTTAGAATAGCACTACCCCGTTTCTACCGATATGGGTGTACGTAAGAGGCGACTAACGGTATTGGGGCTTTTAAGGGATTTTTGGGCGATGCGGTTGGAAACCCATCACCAACAACCTTTACTTTACCATCTTTTCGCTACTCAACTTTCCAAAAGTGGCTAGGAATTTATAATATTTTTTTCTGTTTCTGTCTGTCTTTCTGCCTGTCTGTCGGTTTGTATGTTCCTTATGGAAATAAAAACTACTTGACGGATTTTAACGAAACTTGGTACAATCATTCTTCATACTCCTGGGCAGGTTATAGTTTACTTTTCAGCAGAGTAGTGAAGGGGAATTTTGGGAAAACGGGAAAAGTTACTCCATTTTTAAACTTCCGTCGCGTGTGCAGCCTTAATGGTTAAAGTTACATAGAAATCATGTATGACGGAAATATTCCACGTAATATTGTCAAAAAAATATCTCTAAACAGCATATGTCTATCTTTTATGGTTGACTCACAATAGCACGTGTAACTGCTGATAGCTTAGCAGTTCGGAGCATTCTGATTATATTTGTTTACTCTTACGTTTATAATCCTCTCACCTATCTCTAATTTCAAAAAGTTTATATTATTACCTATTAAATAAAAAAAGAATCATGGAAATCGGTATAGAAACACCAAACTTATACATGAAATAAGCCATCGCACCGTCGTCGTCGCACGTGAATACTGAATCATGCTATAAGGATTATTTTGTGTGACAGTTGTGCGGGCAAAAGATAGCCGTGAGTATATGTATGATATATGCAAAGTTTGTAACTCTGATTGTTTGTAAGGGCTTATTTTCGGAGATACTGAACTATTCATTAAAGCGCTTTCACAATCATAAAGCTACACTATTCAGGAGTGCTATAAGTTGCGCTAAATTTCACAAAGGTTGAGCAGTGATTGAAGAAACCTCAGATATTGTTAAAACTACGCTACCCGTGCGAAGCTGGGCCGATCCACTATCTTAAATAAAAAAAGATACTGTACGTTGTTTTCCTTCTCACCAGCTGATCGCAGTATGCAGTTCAAGTGTTGGATGGTTATTTGTGACAAGATTTTTATGGGGCGTAGGAACAGGAATGGTTGGAACAGTAAGTAATATTTTTTGTTATATCTGTGTGGCTGTCTCAGCCACCTCTTTTTATCAGCCTCTGAGTAACAATTCTTGCTTGTTGGTAGTATACGTAATAACATTGCTGAACGTCTTAGCCCGTAGTCTTTTCACGATTAAGTGCGTTTTTCAGTTTATCGTATCAGTTATCACAGTTCCCGGTTATCAGGTACCGGCTAATCATGCCAAAAAACTGCACCAGCTCGTCTGAAAGCTGAAGTACTAGATAATCATATTTAGGTCCTATGTCACGCAGATGAAGTTGCGCGATTATCTGTAAAGGCGGTTGGCGGAAGTCTTCTTTTTATGGCGTTACTAAATTATATAAAACAGATAAAGAAAGATAACAGAACAGTAGTAATTGTATTAGGACTAGTTTATCTTGCCTCCCTATCGTTAGTTTGGCGCTCTCGTTCACGCAACGTTCATCGATTTAGGTGACGTTATAATTAGACATAAAGACATAAATGTTCACGCCGTTTATCCCCGAAGGGGTTGGCAGAGGTACCAATACTCTTGAACTCACATGGCAAGCGCCATCTAGTTTCCAGAGAAGGTACCCACGTTTTGCTTAGACAGTGTACTCACGTGATAGGGGGCAGGCTTATCGCCGTTTTGAACGAATACACTGTCACATGACTAAGTACAACTCAGCCATGTGGGTTTCCTCACGGTATCTTCCCTCACCGTTAGCAACCATGATAAATTTACCACACATATGACTTTAGAAAAGACAAATAGGTGTAGGCCCGTCCCAGGATTGGAACTTACGCCCTTCTGTTTTCGGGCGGGTGTTCTACCCACTGGACTATCATGCATGTCGCTTTTGACGTTATCTTATCACTTTATAAAGAATGATAAATTTGATGTCCCTCTGTATCATACGATAAATCTAGCAATATGCATTTCCGTATTTTTAACATTACAGGTTGTTCCTATGTACCTTGCAGAAATATCGAATAAAGAAATAAGAGGATCGGTGACAATTTCCACCAGAGTTATGTTTAACTTAGGTGCTCTTCTTACCATGTCTGTTGGACCGTACTTATCATACAATACACTGAACAGTGTGGTTGTGGTTCTACCCATGCTGTTCGTTTGCTCGTGTTGGTGGATTCCAGAGTCACCTTATTATTATTTAAAAGAAGGAATGGTGGATGATGCTAGAAGATCCATTATTGTTTTGAAAGGGATTACGAATTTAGAGGTAAGTTGTTTCAATAACCTTTTTGGTACCTTTTATTTGTTTATACATGTAAAAAAACTGACTTCTAAACTTAGATAAAAATAAAAGAAGAAGATGCGGCGTGAGCGTACAAATTGTCAACTAAATATGGGCCTTATCGGTTTATCACCACACCGCACTACTACTACATCCATACGAACTGATACGAACACACACGACGTCTCACTCACTCACTCACAGGTTTCGTCTAGTCTGTCTCTGTCACTTAAACATGTCAGATTTCAAGGATAAAATGGCCAAAATTAATAATATTTTACTTGTAAATATATTTTTGGTGTGCTTACGCATGAAATGTGATTCCCTGTGACTTGTTTTTACGCCTTAAATGATTTGTGCACTGAATAAAGGCACAGCCAGGCATTTTAAGCGCGAATTGTATGAAAATTTTAATTTCGATGTAAAGATTATGTCAGCTCGTTGAGTTGAAGTATCGTAGCGGACTAAACTCGACTGAAGCAAACCAAGTACATTGTACTCAGTTTAGTAGGACCGCGCGCGGGCAGAGGTTGCCGCATCTTCTTCTTATTGTTTTTATCTAAGCTTCTAAATAATAATTTAATGATTCAGATTCAATCTCAACGTGTATTTTTTTTCACCTGGTGCTCAGACTATCCACGTATTGCTGGGACAGTACATTAATGATAAAGGGCATGCTGAAAAGGCTGATGACTTAAAGAAACTCAGCCATTTGGCCACAATATTTTCCCTCACTCTTATTCATTGAACACCTTATTAAATTAACCACAAACATAACTCAAAAAACTCGCATTAGTAGGACCTGACTCAGGTTTTAAACTCACGTCTTCATTGGAAGCGTTCTTCCACTGACAGGTCTTTAATAAAATGAGGAATAACGAAACCAATTTCTGTGATATTTTGAATTTAAATAACAAAAACTCGTATCTGAAAAAACCCGAATCACGCCACCTAGTAAAACCATTTTAAAATGTTTATAATATCGATACTGCAGCACCGACCCTTTTTGCCCGCTTGACATTTGTTCTTCTCGCTTCCTTCGTGTATACAACCACTTCGCATGCATATCCATTATTGAGAATATCTTGTCATAAATTACATGGTTAACAATCCGATATAGAGTATTTTCTGACTTATAATAATAGGGGCTTTTAAGTAAATTTAGGCGAATTGGTTGGACACCCATCACCAGTAAATATTTATTACCATCTTTTTCCCACGCAACTTCAAGAAGGCTGAGGAATTTCTTATTTCAAGCCTTGGCTACCCCGTTTAGAGATTTATAACCGTGAGTTCATGCATGTATGTATGTTATGATTATATTAATTGTTGTTTCAGGAGATCGATGAAATAGTAAAGACAATAGAACGTAGTGTAAGGAATGAAATGGAGAACTCATCAACGGCTAAGGAGTTATTTACGGGCAAACGTTATCGGAAAGCACTCCTACTTTGTATAGGTTAGTGTGAACAAGTTTTCAAGTAATGTAAGTTAATTAACACATTAATACCTCGTGGTGCACGTGTATCAGTTGCATCGTCACTCACTAGAACTATAAAAGCGGTGGTTGAGAACAATGATTTTGAAAGCTGGAAAAATTTGCTTTTATTTAGTTTCAAAACTCTGCATGCACCTAAAAATTATAAATTATCACTTACACAGACAATTAAACATAACTGCTTAGCTCCTTTAGACACAGATTTTATAACTAAATTACCACAAAATAGTTTCGATATAAACCGTAAAATTAAAAGTAAAATTTCAGATGGCGACATTAGAGGTGCTGCACAATTAATATTTTCTAGTGACACCTTAGCTCCCGACACCCCAGAAACGCTGCTATCGCTGCAGTCGAAGCATCCTACTTCAAACAGAGGCTTGACCATGCCAGATGCGCCGGACCAATCTATCGTCGCACCCGAGGCGACAGCACAGGAAATCATGGCGGCGATACTGTCTTTCAGGAACGGATCTGCTGGTGGCCTCGATGGTCTTACACCGCAACATCTGAAAGATCTTTTGTGTGGGTCCGTCGGGGAACACAGAGATGCGTTACTTGCTCAGTTAACCCGCTTAGTGAACCTCATGCTGTCGGGTCGGGTCTGTGACGATATTTTGGATATCTTATATGGCGCAAACCTTTGTGCTTTAAAAAAAAAAGACGGTGGTATACGGCCAATAGCTGTCGGCAACACAATTCGCCGCGTAGTGTCGAAAATTTGTTGCAAGTATATTCTACCGGATCTTGCAACATACTTTGAACCGAAACAGCTAGGTTTTGGCACTCGCGGTGGTTGTGAAGCTGCAGTACATTCGGCTCGCACTTACGTCGCACATGGGGCGGGCCAAGTCCTTTTGAAGGTGGATGTTAAAAATGCATTCAACTCAGTGGATCGGGCAGCCTTGTTGACTGAAGTTAAAAAAAAAGCTCCGCATATTTTCAACTATATTTGGCAATGTTATAGCAAACCTTCGAAATTATTATACAAAGAAAATTTAATTTCATCTTGTATCGGCTGTCAACAAGGTGATCCCTTAGGACCAGCAATATTCAGCCTAGCTATCCATCCATACATTGAATCAATCGCCTCTAAATTCAATGTATGGTACCTAGACGACGGGACCATAGGTGGTGAAGCGAATACAGTATTAAACGATTTTCAAAATTTAAAATTATCTTTTTCATCCATTGGCCTTGATTTTAATTTCAATAAATGCGAATTATATATTAAAAACTGTCTGCCCAATGAAAAAAAAATGAAATAATAAATAAATTCAACGAAATAGCACCAAACATTACGGTCCTAAATAATGATTCGCTTCGTCTCCTTGGAGCCCCTCTAAACGAAAATTCTCTACCAGGTTTTATTCAAGACAAAATTTCAAATTTCAACCAATATTCGGAGCGTTTACAATCTATTAATCCCCATTTGGCCTATACAATTATAAAGTATTGTTTGTTCGTCCCCAAATTCACATATTTTTTAAGATGTTGCGACACTTCGAGGCTTGTTTCGGCTTTAAATGATTTAGACATTATTATACGAGATACGTTAAGCAAAATTCTAAATTGTAAATTTGATAACAATAACTGGGATCAGGCTACCCTACCAGTTCGGTTTGGAGGTTTGGGCGTACGCAAACCATCTGACGTGGCTTTACCAGCTTTCTTGTCATCAGTACATTCTACAATTGATCTATACGAAAAAATTGTCAGTCCCTCTCTAGGTGACACAGAGATCAGTGGAATGGACGATGCCAAGACTGCTTGGATTGCATTGCTTGGTCCAGATTCGAGAGTTCCGACAAACATGGCTTCTCAGAGGTCTTGGGATGACATTCTGTGCGGGCGGATTCAATTAAACCTCTTGAACTCTGCTTCCGATCCTGCACAGCGTGCTCGTCTCATGGCCTCTATGGAGCCTGAGTCGGGATACTGGTTGAATGCATTACCTTCTGAGGCGATTGGTACGTTACTGGACAGGTCGACTTTTTGTTTGGGAGTATGTTTGAGAGTTGGTGCCAAAATCAATGAAATTCATCGTTGTCGTTGTGGAGTACAGGTTGACCAATGGGGCCACCACGGACTTTCATGCCCCCGCAGTGCAGGTCGCCTATCACGACATGCTGCCTTAAATGATATCATCCGTCGGGCTCTTGTCAGCGCCCACGTGCCAGCGACCTTGGAACCTCCTGGATTAATACGGGACGATGGCAAGAGACCTGATGGTATGACTTTGTTGCCTTGGAGAAATGGCAGGGCGCTGATATGGGATGCAACCTGTGTCGACACTCTTGCGCCTTGCGATTTATCCGGGTCGGCGGCGCGTGCAGGTACTGCTGCTGCCAACGCCGAGAGTTTCAAACGGCGTAAATACTCAGTATTAATAAATGACTATCATTTCATACCTTTCGCCGTTGAAACTCTCGGCCCGTGGGGCAACGAGGCGCGGCTGTTCTTTAAAGAACTGTCCGCTCGCCTTGTGGAAGTGTGTGGTGATCCCAGAGCTGGCAGCTACCTCGGCCAACGCAAAAGCTTGGCCATCCAAAGAGGAAATGCTGCTAGCATATTGGGCACGTTACCCTACACCGACAACGATGAATTTCACGAAATTTTTCGTTTGTAATATATATATATATATATTTAGTTTTAATTGATTTTTTATACCATGATTGTAAATATTTGTTATTTGAATAAAATTAACACACCAAGTTCGATCCTGGCTGAGGGCAATAGTTTTCATATATTTTTTTTTACAAAACCACAATTTAGAAAAAGGACTGTTTCATTTCATTTCATTTATTTATTCATTAACAATATCATTGTATCTGAATGTCACTTAATCTAAACAATAATTAATTAAATTACATAAATTTTCAACGAGATCATAAAAAAAACATCAAATTAAACTGTAAGCAATATAAAATATTTTTACAAACCTTGTCCATAACATGACACAGGTTTCTGAACGAGTAAGGCGCTGGTGGACTTTTTGGCATGCTTCTTTGTATTTTAGCGAGATGGCGCTAGCTCCTCTTAAAGTGTACGATATTAATTTTATCAACTAGTACAAGGACCACAAAAATAACGTTTTTTTTTTATTTTTTATTTATTTAAAGACTCACAGACAGAGGACTTGCAACAAAAGTAACAATAGTAAATCTAAATAACTATCCTGCACGTTGCAGTCTCTATAAAAAGTGAGTACAGCTTGCATACAAAATTATTATAAAGCTATAAATATGATTTTAACAACAAAAAAAATATATGTATATATAAGAAAAACATAAAATAACAGTAAAATAAAATAAGATTAGTAACAATTTCAAAAATTACTGTCTATGTTAAAAGACTTAACAAAACTAATAGGGGCATATCCACGTTGGATATATCCTATAAGTACGACTTATCTAATGCGAGAAAGGCTTAGTCCGTATATTAATTTATAACTGTAACACAATCTGTTCTTTCCTTTTACATATTATCTATTTACTGGCAACGGCACTACTACTGGAAGTTAATTTAGATATCGATTGTGCAGTCAACACACAGAAAATATGAAACTATTTTTAAACCCTATATAGAGATGGGTTTTTATTGTATATTGTATGAGTAATATCGTGCAAACGACTAGTGTTCAAATCCTGGGTCGGGCCTACACCAATTTGTCTTTTCTAAAGACATATGTGTGGTTAATTTATCATGGTTGTTAACGGTGAGGGAAAACATCGTGAGGAAACCCACATGGCTGAGTTGTACTTAGTCATGTGACAGTGTATTCGTACAAAACGGCGATAGGCCTGCCCCCTATCAAGTGAGTACACTGTCCATGCAAAACGTGGGTACTCTGAACACCAGGTGACAAAGTCACGTGATGTTCAGAAGTATTAGTACCTCTGCCAACCCCTTCGGGGATATTCGGCGTGAATGTTTATGTTATGTTATTATGTTTATTAATATAATGTGAGTTATTATAAAAAAAAACTTTTTTGTAAAATTTTCGTACACAGTACTTCTTAAAAACATTATTTTCTAGGTATTTCTTAACCGTAATATTTTCATGTTTCAGTTCTGAAAATGATTCAAGTATCGACAGGCTCAGCGACTATTTCGCAGTATTTAGGAGTTATAATGATGGAGAGTCACACACCATTAAGCACAGGCAATGTTCTATTGATATTTGGTGTCATCAATTTCATTGTTGGTAAGTCTAGATATATATCCCCGAAGCGGTTGGTAGAAGTACTAATGCTTCTGAATTTGGATTTTTGTTAGTTTACTCAACGAAAATTGAACCCAAGACCTCGTGATTGGCGGCAGCCAAACACTCTACGACTAGACGACAGAGGCACTTCAGATACTAATACATTAAATTCAATTTGAAATATCTCTAAAGAATCGATAACATCAATCCACTTTATACCCGAATACGTAAGACGATTCTTAAAATTTTAATATTAAGCTTCTTCTTTCAGGGTTCGTAACCACAGTTTTAGTGGACCATTGTCGCAGAAGATCTCTGATGTACTACTCTTTCTTTGGCACCGCTTTGTGCTTGGGAACAGTAGGTGCTTACTTTTTCCTTCTAGAAGTTACAAGTGTAAACAGAACTATTCTCAGTTCTTTCGGATGTGTGACGTTATTGGGGATCATTCTGTCTAAGATAATTTCTACGTTAGGCTATTCTTCTTTGATGTTTGTTTTACCTGCCGAAGTGTTTCCTATCAATGTGAAAGCGATTGCTTTGACGTCTATTAGCGTCTTTGCAGGTATAGCTAGTTTTGTGGTAGCATTAGGATACCAGCAGGTAAAAAACATTGCAGGGCTGACTGGTGTCTTCTGGTCATTTTCTGTGATCGCAGTTATTGGAGGAGTGTTCTCCATTTTTTATGTACCTGAGACTAAGGGCAAAAGTTTGGAAGAAGTACAAAAGTATTTCGAAACTAAAATAGAAAAATATGATGATGTAGAAATGAATGAAAACAGTGTTAAAGTTAGTTTAAAACATACCGATTCGTCGGACCAAGAAATCTAAAAGACTTACATGACATATTTTTTTACAATTATCGTTCCTGCATAGCTGATATCGTGATGATAAAATAACGCTCTTGGTAGGCCTGCGGTTTATTTTCCACACAGGTTCAATAACGACAACCTATACCAATAAAACGTAAACATGCTTGACAATTTATAAATTATTTGTGTTCTAAATTTTAAAATAATGTAAAAAAGAAAAAGAAAGAATAAAGTTTATTCGCAGCAAATATGGCACAAATTAAAACACAACCCAAAAAATAATAAAAGTTAAAAGTATAGAAAAATTAATTTAAAATAAATCAAAAACATTTAAAAGGAAAAGTTAAAAACAATGTAAACAAACCTGTGAACAGTGTCAAAATAATAATAAAAAAAACAGAGATCATTATAAAATTAAACGGAGCTAAACAATAATGTTAAAAACTTTGCGCCCTTTTGCAGCGAAAGGGCACTGACTCAGAAAAAGCTGCGAGGTTTGACCTCACAGCACAGATTTTCAGTCAGCGCCATGTAATTAACATGTTCAAAGATTTAAGAATGGCGTGAAATATAATAAATGATGACATAAATTACTTAAGGAGGCTTAAGAAGAACATACAATGACGTAGCTATTTTTAAGTTTTTCAAATATTTAGAGCCTTTTAAAAAGAACACACAGTGTTTTTTTTGTTTTAAAATCGTCATTTTGAAAAGCTTGTATTAGTCACCTAGTTTTTAAGTTAATTGCATTTTATCCTTAAAATAATCCTACGATATGAAGAATTACTTAAATATTAGAGTGCAGGATTGCCGCGATAAAAACAGTACCTGCTTTAACCTCTGGGAACTAAATTGAAGTCATGTTTATGAAGCCAAAATTACTGTAAATCTAAATTGCTGCTACTAAAATTATTAAGCCCTGAGGAACGCTTTGTTTGTTGACTACAAATAGCAGTTTGTCAAGAGTTATTATTATGTGTTATTGCTTAAGTTACGTCGGGACTGCCATATGTACGTGCGTGCTATTTCATTTCAATGATTTAGTTAAGGATTTCTCTCAGGACCGTATGCTGAATCAACCTCGTATTGTATTTATAATGAGCCTGAGATATTCACGATGGTATGTTTAGCATTTGTAATCGTAGTTTCAATTACATGAGTAAAAGGTAGAGTATGAGATTGATATTGAGTTGATACTGTAAGGTTGGATAACTTATACTTACTTTAAAAATATTCCTTATAGTTTTTAAGGAAATACGATAAGTGATCTGTGAATAAGAATAATTTCATTTTAATTTTTAATACTAATATAGCTCTTACTAATACAAATGGATCCATTGTTATCTGAAATAAATAAATTATTATATATATATATATATATATATTATTATAAGTATATATACCATAGTAATATTAGTAATAGTTATATTGCCGTGTAGTGCCGGCTTAGAATGTCGCTACCCCTTTCTACCCACGGGTGTCGTAAGAGGCGACTAAGGGTATTGGGGCTTTTTATTGGATTTTTGGGCGATGCGGTTGGAGACCCATCACCAAAGCTTTATTCTTACCATCTTTTGCCCACTCAACTTCCAAAAGTGGCTGAGGAATTTATAATTCCTTAGCTCTGGTTACCCCTTCTAGGGAAATATAGCCGTGAGTATATGTATGTATGTATGTATGTACCATAGTAATAGGTGGTATCTGGGTACTTTTGAAGGACAATGCTATGTTGTTAGACTTTGTTGTGCATGAAACCTCATGAAGAGATTATTTTTCACAGATATCGCGGGTACTAGTCCTACTGGTGTCAAAATTTTTCTTTCCTTGATTGACTAGTATAATGATATATTGGTTCATACAATGGTAGCCTGAGGTATGTGAGACCGAACATTTCACGTGAGAAGTGAGATATTGTAAGATGGTAGATTTGTATGAATAAACTATCTGCAATCACTTCTCCCGTGACATATTCGCTCTCACACGCCTCATGCTATTGGGGGCTAGGCTGTACATGTACAGTGATTCCTAATTAAGTAAAAACTTTATACTATAAATATAACAGCAGTTACAGAACGAGACTATGTTTTTATGATTATTCTTGAGTTTATAATAATGTAAGAGTTACGAATACGTGGTTTTTATAGTGTGTAGTTTTATTAGTTTTATTTTTATATTAAGTTTTATAAACCAACCAGAAATGTTGCGAATATTATTAAATGTGTAAGAGAAATTCAGTCATTTATATGTGTTGATTTTTAAATTTTTATTTAGTACCGAGCATTTAATTTGATAGTTACAAGACTTATTGATACTAAGTATTGCATTAAAATAAACCAAAAGAATTTTATTAATTTCTTAATAAACATTTATAAAAAATAACTTCCGTTTTATTTTAATATCCATTGTAAATTTCTACTCACGTATAGTTATAATATACTTTGTAAGTGATGAATAGGGATAATTGGTGATGGAAGAAGCATAATATTGGTAAAGTATAATTTTAGGAATTATTTGAAATAGTGTGAAATTAGCTGTGTAGTGTCGGCTTAGAATAGCACTACGCCTTTTCTTCCGGTGGGTGTACGTAACGATAACGGTATTGGGGCTTTTAAGGGATTATTGGGCGATGCGGTTGGAGACCCATCACAAAGAACCTTTATTTTACCATCTTTTCCCCACACAACTTCCAAAAGTGGCTGAGGAATTTCTATTTTTTTAGCTCCGGCTACCCCTTCTAGGGATTTATAGCCGTGAGCATATGTTATGTTATTTGGAAAAAAGTATGGGGAATTTAAAGTGGTTTTTGGGCGAAGCGGTTGGAGACTCATCACCAACGATACTTTATTTCTACCATCCTCTGGCTTCCCCTTTTTGGGATTAATGGCCTCGAGTATATGTATGTACTTAAAAACAAAATGTGTCCTACTTCTTTGACAAATAGAGATGCATATTGATTCAATATTATATATATTTCTTTATTATGTTCAACTAATAGTTAAAATTTTAAACATAAAACTTTATAAAATTTGTGCTGTGTAGTGTCGGCTTAGAATAGCACTACCCCATTTCTTCCGGTGGGTGTACGTAAGAGGCGACTAACGGTATAGGGGCTTTTAAGGGATTTTTGGGCGATGCGGTTGGAGACCCCTCTCCAACAACCTTTACTTTGCCATCTTTTCCCCACTCAACTTTCCAAAAGTGGCTGAGGAATTTCTAATTCCTTAGCTCTGGCTTCCCCTTCTAGGGATTTATAGCCGTGAGTATATGTATGTATAAAACTTTAGGAACACAAAAACAACCTATACTGCGGGGAGGCCTTTAAAAGCCCCAAAACTCTAAGTTGCTTCTCACGACACCCGCCGGAAGTAATGGGTTAGTGCTATTTTTTTAAAATACATACATACATATACTCATGCCACTATTATCCATTAGGGTAGGATCCTGGCAAACCTATCTAACTTCGTTTACATGCATCATACATACATATACTCACGGCTATAAATCCCTTGAAGGGGTAGCCAGAGCTAGAGAATGAGACATTCCTCAGCCACCTTTGGAAGTTGCGTGGGGAAAAGATGGTGAAATAAAGGTTGTTGGTGATGGGTCTCCAACCGCATCGCCCAAAAATCCCTTAAAAGCCGTTAGTCGCCTCTTACGTACACACACCGGAAGAAATGGGGTAGTGCTATTCTAAGCCGACACTATACAGCAATCTTTTCATATATGCTTTTTTTAGATAATTAAAGCAATAACAGGTTATTGAAAAAAAATAGGCTATCTTAACACGCGCCTAATCCTTTTTTTCTCTTAGCTTCCTCTTCCGAAGATAAAAAATACTTCCAGCATTATCTTGGCTGCTAATTTGAAGACATCTCATGAATTGTCACTCTTTTGACTTAGAGATAGGAATAAGATAGCCTTGTTGTTAAAAACCACAAAAAGCTGACAAATGTTTTTGTTCTCGTAAACAATGGTGTACTTATTATTGCGGGGAATCCTTTAAAAATTCTCTCTGGTTGTGTATTCGGCATTTCTTTCCAAAGTTTTAAATGTGCCCAGAAAATACAGATAACATTAAATAATTTAGTGTATAATTATGTTGTCAATAAATAATTACATTTACATAGTATTTTCTAAGACTTTCACGATTGCACATTATAATTGAAACAATTTTTGACTTTCGGATATTTTAATCGCGTGTTTTTACATGGTTTTTTGAAGCCCGACGTTTCGAAAACTTTTCAGTTATCATGGTCACGGGAAGACTGAGGTGTTATTTGTCATTATACAGTACTATAAATATATTTAATATATAATTGTGAAGGTAGTGAGTATTAATAATTTAATAGTACTGTATAATGACAAATAGCGTCTTACCGTGACCATGACAACTAAAAAGTTAACACGTTAATAACACGCGATTAAAATATCCGAAAGTCAAAAGTTGTTTTAATTACACACTACATTTATGGTGCGACGCACGGTTATACCAGATTAAAGGAAATAGTCGATAGTCTCTGCCTACACCAATGGGAAATACTAAAAAAAATAATCTCAACAATAGTATGATGCTTATTAATTTAATAATCTGTCACCATTTGACCGATTATAAAAACTTTCTCTATATTATACATATACACTCGCCCATATATTCCTAAAAGGGGTAGTCATAGCTTCAGAATTCGAAATTCCTCAGCCAAGTTTGGAAGTTGATCATAGTATCAAAATAAGTTATGTAATACAATAATTGTATAAGAAATTTTGTATGTTAAATGATGGATTGGATAGATAGAGTTGCATCGATCACACTTTTTAATAATTGACAAAAATGCATTTTGTACAGTCGTAGTTTATCTCTCATTTTGTGTTATTCATGAATGATGCTGAAAATTGCGTAGTGATTTTTATGTATTAAACCCCAAAGTCACATCTTAAGGCATGCGGGAGCAGAAATGGGGTAGGGATATTTTAAGACGATACACAGCTTTTCTAACTACCCATAGTTAATCTGAAAGGTTTTTGCACGTTTTTTTGCTCAAACTCAAACACAAATGTTCAGGCCGTATATCTCTGAAGGCTTTGGCAGAGGTACTAATATTATCTGAACATCGCGTGACATAGTCACCTGGTGTTCAAAGTACCCACGTTTTGTTTGGACAGTGTACTCACGCAGTAAGGTGCAGGCCTATCGCCGTTTTTTACGAATGCACTGTCAAGTGACGAAGTAGCCATGTAGTTTTCCTGACCGTTTACAACCATGATAAATTAACTTCATATACAACTTTAGAACAGACAAATTGGTGTAGGATCCACGATTAAAACCCTCATCGTCTGCACGATAAGCAGTGTTTTATAAGGAGTCCTAAAAAATATTTTTCTGTCTTCATTTTAGCTATTTTATTAAAAAAATCGAAAAAGAAAATGCAATATTCAAATGTGCCGCGAAAACGCAACTTTAAGTAATATGGCGGATGTAGCACAAATGACGTCAATTCCGCATTAAACACCAATGAGCGAAGCAAAACACAGTCTGTTTATGTGCAATCTACGTTATTATAGAAATAGCCAATCACGGGTGTTTTTAGTCACGTGAGAGTTGCATCAAAAATGCTTATTTTAGAAGACGGATTATAGTGAAATAATGCGATATTTTTATCTCGCATTATTACATATTGCTCCAAAAAAGAAATATTAAGACTAATGAAATAAAAGAAATGTATATTTTTATTACAGTCAAATAGCCTATTTGCAGTATAAACGACCACCATACCAAAGAATATAGTTTGGCGTATCCAATCGCATTTCTTTCGTCCCTTGTCTAAAATACTCAATAAATAAAACTTGTCAGTCGGAAAAGATAATATTTCCACACCAATAACAGGGAAAAACGACGTTGATAGTCAGTTTAGTTTGTTCCGTCTAAAGTAGCTCTTACTTGACCCCAAACCGTAAATAAATAAGAGCCTATATTTTGGCGATAATGTTAAAAGAACAGTAAATTAACAACTGGAATAATTGACATTGCCTGGTTTTATATTTTTAACATGTCATTTCATTATTTTATTAGCTGAACCGAGGGCTGTTAGGGCTCGGAATTTTTGGTTTGGAGGAAAGGAGAAGATCTTTCGCCAGGCGGTGGAGTGTCTGGAGACAGCGGTCCGTGTATTAAGCTAATTTCTTATTATGCTAAGTATTGCGGGAACGCGAGTATTGCTAAAATAAAATATGCTTTCATATCTTAATTTGAATTATTAACGAACATTAAACAAGCAGTTTTATCACAAAAAGTTGTCAAAAAACAGATTCAGTCAGATGTAGCGTTCTCATATTGCGGGACTCACTCGGACATGTCTACTCTTTATATCCAGAACGACACTATCATTCCAACGTGATAGTCCAATGGATAGAACGACCGCCCATCAATTCCGGCAGGCGTGAGTTTAAATTCCGGATCACGCCGTCACCGTTTTGTCATTTCTAAAGTCATATTGTGTGATTAATTTATCATGGTTGTTAACGGTGAGTGAAAACATCGTAAGGAAACTCACATGGCTAAGTTGTAATTAGTGATGTTAATATCATAGTCAACCTCTAGATACTACATTTTTCAATCAAAATGCATGACAATCATGTCATTCAAATTACAAATCCATTAATACTAGCAGTTTCAAGGTATACTAGACAGAATGCCTTTAGGGTTTTCCGCATGAAGTCTCCACACTGTGTTATCGCGTAAGTAGATGATGGCCGTCCATTTTGCGACGTGAAGCCATCAGTTGAAGTAGATCCGTATTGGTCCACTTCCGCTCGCCCTCGCGAGGAATCCTGCCGATCCTCTGTTTATTTGGACGTGTGTTGAGGACCGATCGAAATATCGCGGCCGCTTTAACTCGACCCTTGTTCAGATATTGATCCGCACTTCAATATGTATTTGGGTTTTGGTAAACCTTTTGCGTTGTTATTTCTATTAGCCATCCGCGTTGGTTTCGTTCGGGCAGTAACACAATGTAGTATGTGCAATAAAAATTTTTGTCATTCAAATTACAAATCCATTAATACTAGTAGTTTATTTATTTATTTATTTATTTACTAGCTTTTTGCCCGCGACTTCGTCCGCGTAGACTTCATTTTTTGCATCCGGTTTACATTCAAAATACCGAAACACTATCTCAATTTCTGTTTTTATATTTATATGCCCGCGGGCGTTGTAAAGGATATAAAGAACATTGAGGCTTTTCAAGTGATTGTTGGGCGATGCAGTTGGTGACCCATCACTAATTACCTTTATTTTACTACCTATTCCCTAGTCTATTTCCAAAAGTGGATGAAGAATTACTTTCTCTGAAGCAATGACTACCCAATTATGGAATTTATGGCCGTTAGTACACACTCATGAATGATTGATAGATGAATTTCATAAATTCAATCGCACCAAGTTTTATGTTCCTAGATACAAAAATGTCAATAATCTCTAGATTAACTTTCATTTACTATATAAACCTCTTAGGGGTTGAGTTTCAAAAATCCTTTTTAATTTTTCATAAGATTCATGAACCAAAACATTTTGTACCGAGTTTCTATGTTCAAAATGAGAATATCTTAGTGAGTACAAATACGAATAGTAGTTTGGCAATTCGGCGGCGGCGGCCCGGTGCTGCCGCCACTGACCGTTGGTGATAGCGGGAGAGCTTGCAGCGATTGCTCGGGAATATGGGGATGGTTAGCGGTGGATCAGTATTTCAGTATTTTCTCCCATAACTTCATCAATCAAAATATTTTCATTTATTTTAGTGACCGTTTCATTTTTCGGTGCTAATATTGCGCGTTCGCACAGCACCTAGAAAAAAGCTCTAAACTAACCTAACTGTTATAGAACTACTGCCTATAAATATTTGAATATCCCAAACTAAACTATAAAAATCTATACGACGAACAAAGTGCACTAAACTAACCTAACTATATCGTTACCACGTTTTATAAAATACCCAGCGCCATCTCTTGCATACCTCGAGAACTAAATATTACCTTGTTTTAAACAGCACACAGCGCAAGTAAACAATATTTTTGTTATCCCTCGGGAATATTATTTTTCCGGGATAAAAGTACTCTATTATTTAATCCGGACTTCTACCTAGATGTCTGCAAAATTTCAAAGAAATCGGTTCAGTAGTTGCGGCGTGAAAGCGTCACAAATAAACAAACAAACAAACTCACTTTCCCATTTATAATATTAGTATGGATTTGGCACACATACCGTACAATTACTTAACATAATATTTTACATCATTTAAACAAATCAGTTCAGTAAATGTACCTTAATAGTGGGCACAGCATGTTAAAAAAAATATAATAAAAAAATTATAAAGTTTCAAGGTATACTAGACAGAATGCCTTTAGGGTTTTCCGCATGAAGTCTCCACACTGTGCTATCGCGTAAGTAGATGATGGCCGTCCATTTTGCGACGTGAAGCCATCAGTTGAAGTAGATCCGTATTGGTCCACTTCCGCTCGCCCTCGCGAGGAATCCTGACGATCCTCTGTTTATTTGGACGTGTGTTGAGGACCGATCGAAATATCGCGGCCGCTTTAACTCGACCCTTGTTCAGATATTGATCCGCACTTCAATATATATTTGGGGTTGGGTTAACCTTTTGCGATGTTATTCTGTTACTAGCTATCCACACCGGCATCGGGTAGTAACTCACGGTGTCGTTTTTATTACATTTTGTAAGTGATGAATAGGAATAATTGGTGACTGATGGAAGAAGTATACTATTGGTAAAGTATAATTTTAGGAATTATTTGAAATAGTGTGAAATTAACTGTGCAGTGTTGGCTTAGAATAGCACTACCCCTTTTCTTCCGGTGGGTGTACGTAACGATGGTGGTATTGGGGCTTTTAAGGGATTTTTGGGCGATGCGGTTGGAGACCCATCACCAATAACCTTTATTTTACCATCTTTTCTCCACTCAACTTCCAAAAGTGGCTGAGGAATTTATAATTTCTTAGCTCTCGCTTTCCCTTCTAGGGAAATATAGCCGTTAGTTTATGTATGTATGTATTGAAAGCAACAAAGGATTCATAACTTAATTAGTAGGCAGCTAATTGCGCACAAACGAAATGATCACGAACTATTGCAGTAAATCACTTGGAAGCCAGCTTTAGGCGGCTCAATTGTTCACATTGAATTACTCTATTTTGAGGCCTAGCAAAAGGCTATAATTCTCACTCACGTGTAAATCTGGGATTACAGAAAATACGAATGTGCTAAAATATTGGGATTACAGTTTTTCATGCAGAAATTTCTTTTTATCTTTTTAAAATATTGTCACGGAACGAGAAACGAAGTTTCACTATCATCATCATCACTGACGCATCATTAGCTTCACTGTTAACAACCTTGATTAATCAATACATATTTAATAGGTTTTTTGGCTTATTGTATCAAAAGTTTTTTTTCCTTAAAACTAAGATCCAGTTGACATACTTACCTAATACTTTCTGGGGTTCAGCACACTAGTCTCACAAAGGATTAACTTGAAGCTACTTATAAATAAGTATAAATATATACTGACAAATTATACACAGACAAGTTAGCTCCAAATTAAGTCAGACTATTACAATGGGATACTAACTCAACGATATACTTAATATTCTATACTACACTTATAAATAAAACCCAAGACTAAGAAACAAACATTTATGTTCATCACAAAAATGTTGCTCTCAGGGGGAATAGAAACCGCAACCTCCGGACCAAGAAGCTACACCTATCCACTCGGCCACGGCTGTCATCACCTTGCCACAAAGTTACCGTTTCTCAGTAAAATTGAAATTGCTTAACAGTTATAAGGAATGATGCTTAAGATGTTTATTAACAACTATACAATAATAATTTCTTATGATGATAGAATCTGAATAAAGACTTTCAAAGTTTATATGACATACATATATATACCCACAGCCAGGGCCGTCTTAAACTAGACCGGGGCCCTTGGGCACACAAGAATTTGAGGCCCTTATAGAAAGCAAAAAAAGCGAATTAAAATATCATTTTTTTACTAATAAGTATGTGTATGACCGTTTACTCGTATTATACGTAATCAAATGATGGAATGATACTAGTTTTTTTGTGACGATTACGACAACGGTTATTTTCGGGATTTCTATTGAGCAATTTCTTGTATTATGTCCCTAAAGACAGTTTTTTTAAGGATGTCACTTTTTAAGCGCCCAGTACACAATGGCCAGTGATGGGCCACGCTCCGCAATGCACAATTGTAGGCCACGATCACTTGGTGTTCACACAATGGCCCATTGCTCATTACTGCCTAGCAATCAACTTGTGATGGACGTCGAAGTAATTATGGCTGCAGCTATTTATTTATTATTATGTATGTAATTTATTTTATTTATGGCGCTATTTATGTTATTTTTACGTCATATAGTGATTATAAATACATTTTGCAATAAA
The DNA here is from genome assembly GCA_963576735.1 of Bedellia somnulentella. NCBI lineage: Eukaryota > Metazoa > Arthropoda > Insecta > Lepidoptera > Bedelliidae > Bedellia > Bedellia somnulentella. Next base: position 3,192,100 of record OY755178.1, read on the forward strand.
ATATCCCAAAAAAGTATAAGTATCTATGAGCGGCCGGTGACGAACTAAACAATGGCCCACTGTGGAAACACCACCGGCCACGCTACGCCACGATTCCTTTGAAGTGTGCCCGAAAAACCGACAACTTCACCATTGCGCGCCACGATCGGCAATTTTCCGCCATCATGCACCATTGCTCCCTGTACACAGTGGGCCATCGTGGGCCATTGTGTACTGGCCGCTTTAGAAAGAAAGAAAAATAATTTATTTGGCAATAAAATAATAATAGGTACAATCGTTGGGTGAATTACAAAGGTTGCGGAATCGGTTCTGGCTCAGCATATGTGCCTAAGCTGCGTATCTCGTAGGACACGTCAGCTGAAGCACGCTGGTTTTCAGCCAGCACCAGTATTTTATGCACATAATTGACAAATTACTCAGTCTTTCTTGTAACATTGTTGTTACAGATCATTATTAGGGTTCCGTATCCAAAGGTAAAACGGTACCCTATTAATAAGACTCCGCTGTCTGTCTGTCTCCAGGCTGTCTCCATACAATAAACGTGATTTTTTCGTAAGTTTTGCTAAATACTAAAAACAGTAACAAGTAGACGCTTCAAGTTTTTAAAGAATATTTACTTCTATATCACCTTTCAAATAAAATAATTAAATAACAATAAAGTAGATATCAAAGGGGGGCTCCCATACCAAAACGTAATTTTCTATTATAGATGATGTATGTAACCCTTCATGCGTGCACTTGGCCGGTTGATGATGGAAATGATCGCCCTCCACTACAATTGGTAACTTTGAGGCAAAGGAATATATCTGTAGCAATTTCTACGTTTGCAAAAATTTCTTACAATTTCTAATCAATGAAGGATATTTTTTTTTACACCAGCGGGTAAATTTAATAAATAATGCTTTCCTTTATTTATTTATTTTTATTTATTTCAAAATATTCAAATTTTCTTACAATTTTTTTGAATGTATTAGGATATGTAAGCTTGAGATATTAAAATCAACTCATTCCTTTGCTATGTTTTTAATCTTATTTAAGCCAATATTGAAAACTTTCTGTTTTGAGCTCATGTCTAATAGCTGTTAATGTCTTCATAATAAATTTCTGTAAAGTTGCTGCGTGAGTTATTGCCAGATGATTCATTCATTCATTCATATACTCACGGCTATAAATCCCTTAACGGGGTAGCCAGAGCTTTGGAATGAGAAATTCTTCAGCCACTTTTGGAAGTTGATTGGGGAAAAGATGGTAATAATAAATGTTTTTGGTGACGGGTCTCCAACCACATCGCCCAAAAATCACTTAAAAAGCCTTAGTCGCCTCTTACGATCACTCATGGGTAGAAATGGGGTAGTGTTATTCTAAGCCGACACTACACGCCAGATGATGTACTTAGTAAATTAGGTTACGTTCGGAATAGGAGTTCGGGTAGATCGAAATAATATCTGATTCGTGCTTTGCTATTTAAATTTGGCTATAATTGTTAAAAAGCATAGAAATAAACCATAAATGGTTGTAAATTGTATATTAGTGCGTATTTCATCCACACAAGTGTTATCTTAGGGTAATATTAAGTGAAAGTGACAAAATAAGTGATTAAAGTTTGTGACGTTTTAACGGCCGAAACCAAACAAAGAAAAGCATCACTAGATAGCTTATTAACTAGTGGTCCGCGCCAGCTTCGCACGATTTGAGTTAAGTTCTTTTCACTGCTTACCCCCTATTTGGCATGATGATATAAAGCCTATGTTAATTCTGAGAGTTTTAGCTTTCCATTAGTGAAAGAACTTTTGAAATCTGTTCCGTTGTTGTGGAGCCTATTCATTACCGACATACAAACATATCTTCCCGTCTTATAATATTGTAAATAAGTGAATTATGTCCTTTTCCCGGTTCTAAGCAACCTCCCCACAAATTTTAGCCAAATCGGCACATCCGTTCTTTCGTTATAAATAGTGTAACTAACACTACTTTCTTTTATATAAATAGATTAGTACAGTAGGAGTAGGCGCAGTCATCAATATAATGGTGAAGTATATGCCTTGTAAATACCTTCTCCTGAGATTACTGATTTGTGAAAAAAGTGTAAATGTGCCCGACAAAAATGTTCTGAAAATTATTGTGTGAGAGAAACTGCCGGTTCTCCGGGGCCCCCCAAGATTCTGGGCCCTGGGCACGGGCCCCGTGTGCCCTTATGGTAAAGACGGTACTGCCCACAGCCATAAATCCCAAAAAGGGGCAGTCAAAGCTTCAGAACTAGAAACTCCTCAGCCACATTTTGAAGTTGTGATGGGTCTCCAACCAGATCGCCCAAAAACCACTTAAAAAGCCCCATACGCTGAGTCGCTTCTTACGACACCCGTGGGTAGAAAAGGGTAGACATTCTAAGCCGGCACTACACGGCATTTTCATTTGCAGCATTGCAATTCGAACTTCTGACCCCATTTCGGAATCAGTTGAAGATTCATACACCTTGAAATTCAATTGAATCATCCAGGAGCCGTATGAATGCTTTACGAAGCAGAGTATGTTCTTTCATATTCCCTTTGACATGCAACCTGTATCCTTTATTTGATCAAAGACTTCGTTTTGTGTAAAATGGGTTTTTTATCAATATCCGTTCATGAGATGTCTCAAAGTATTGTTGAGAAGTAATCGAATAAGAGCAGAAAGTCTATAGGTAACTAAAGAAAAGTATTTTTTAGGTATGTTATAACATACATACATACATATACTCACGCCATTAGTTCCCATTGGGGTAGGCAGAGACTATTGATCGCCACTTCGTACGATCCTGACAAACCTCTCTAGCTTCGTTTACATCCATCAATCTTTTCATGCATGCTCTTTTATTCTTCATACTTCGGACGCCAGCCTTTTTGAGCACACTCTCAATTTGGTCCAAGTGTGTTCTCCGTGGTCGTCCTCTACAAACATTACCATCCACACTAGCTCTATAGATCTCTTTTAAGATAGAGTATGTTATAAATTAAACGAAATATAAGTGGCTGTCCTTAACTCCGTGTTCATTCAAAATAATTTCACAGGATAACTACGATGCGATTAGGTATTAAAGATAGCTATACAAATAACAACGCAACTTACTATTAGTGACCCAATATTGAATAAGCCATAAGTTTACCATAATCCTCGCTCGATTTAGCTGCTTCGCACTTAGGGAATAATGTAACTTTACCAAGCAAGAGAGATTTGTCAAGATGGTGCAAAGTGGCGATCGATAGTCTCTGCCTGTAGGGTACTGCGCCTCTTAGGTCTCCAAAGGAAGAACTCGGATAGTACAATCACAAAACTTTTATTTAGAAAGTTAGTACAGGTAAGTATAACAAAAAGATAACAATATATGTTGCCGTCGCGGTAGTGCGAAGCTGTCTGGAGGTCCAAAGCCGGGGTAGGGGTCGTGACGTAGCCATGACGTCGTAGAGTGTCACATCAGCTGCCCGCTGCCAGGTGAGTAATTATAGTCCTTATTTGCAAGTGATGTGAGGTTGTTTGTTAGTACGTAACTCGCGGTAACACTGCCTACCCCAATGAGAATAATGTGCATGAGTATAAGTGTCACTTTTCCGTACATTCTCTGGGCGATGTTCTATTAAAAATATGGTAATACATTGGTTAATTTTAAAAGTTATGTAATAGACTTTGAACCGACTTCGCATGTTTTTTTTTAAATTTTCTCTTTAAGTATCTGATACTTTCCTATTTCATTCTACAGCAGAAGGGCAAGCACGAGCCGTGTTTAAACTAGTTATCGCGTGGGATAAAGCAGCCATCTCTTACGCACTGACTTAGTATCGTATACTGCCATCTCATTCTAACCGTTATCGTGTCGATAAATAGTGCTCGAGCTTTCCTGCAGGGCCTAGGTCTCATTATCGATAAAATTTCATTATCACGTAAGCATGTAATAAAGTATAGCAACTTGAGTAGTTGATGAATTATCTAAGACATAACATACATAACATATAACATAAACGTTCACGCCGAATATCCCCGAAGGGGTTGGCAGAGGTACTAATACTTCTGAACATCAAGTGACTTTGTCACCTGGTGTTCAGAGTATGCATGGACAGTGTAATCACGTGATAGGGGGCAGGCCTATCGCCGTTTTGTACGAATACACTGTCACATGACTAAGTACAACTCAGCCATGTGGGTTTCCTCACGATGTTTTCCCTCACCGTTAACAACCATGATAAATTAACCACACATATGTCTTTAGAAAAGACAAATTGGTGTAGGCCCGACCCAGGATTTGAACACTAGTCGTTTGCACGATAACCGAGTGTTCTACCCACTGGGCTATCACGGTTGTTATCTAAGACAAAGTTTACGAAATTAATTTTGATGGAAGAAGTTTCTGGTATCTAACAAGATAATAAACTTAATATGAGTTTAATTAGTGCCAATACAGGGTGAGCAAATTCGGGTTCCTCAAAAGGAGTAATGGATTTTATTGGATGAGCGCTGAAAGGAAGATTAAAGTATTTGAATTGTTCAAGAAAGTTACTTAGAGGACGAGTTGTCGGCGAAAAGTGACATAAACTTTACGATTTGAAGGATTCACACTCAAGATTATTTTACTGGTATTATTGGACGATAAGAAATACTGTTGTAAAATATTTGCTGTGTAGGGTCGGCTTAGAATTACACTACCCCATTTCTGCCGGTGTTTGTACGTAAGAGGCGAGTAACGGTATTGGGGTTTTTAAGGGATTTTTGGGCGATGCGGTTGGAGACCCATCACCAATAACCTTTACGTTACCATCTTTTCCCCACTCAACTTTCCAAAAGTGGCTGAGGAACTTCTAGTTCTTTAGCTCTGGCTACCCCTTTTAGGGATTTATAACCGTGAGTATATGTATGTATGTATGGATGTAGTTTTTTACCTGTCATTATAGGTAAAAAGCTAATATAAAACATAATATGGCTCTTTATTCCCATTGGGGTAGGCAGAGACTGTCGACCGCCACTTCACACAATTCCGACAAAGCTCGCTTGCATCTCTCACATGTATAATTCTTCCCATACATGTTCTTTCATTCTTCACATTTCGGAGTGCCCCCTTGTATATATATATATATATATGTATCTCTTTCACCGTATTAGTTTCATCCATCCACTAAATGTGCCCAAACCACAGTTAAGTGTTTAATTGTGAGATGATTAGTAGAAGTTCTGATGGCTCTCCAATTATAATCTTTTAGATATCTATTGCATCATTATAAACCCACACAAAATGATTTTTCGGACATGATCACCGCTCGAGCCACTTTGAAATTAAGTAGCGAGCTTTACTTTCGCTTAAAAAGTGACGGTTTAATTAAGATATTGATCCATAAACTCACGACTATAAATCCATTGAAGGGGTAGCCAAAGCTTCAGAATTAGAAAAAAACCTCAGTCACTGTTGGAAGTTAAATATACTGAAATTATGAGTGTTTTAAATGGTCTCCTACTGCATCGGCCAAAATCTGTTTAAATGCCTCAATACCCTTAGTCACCCCTAACGAACATCATCGGGAAGAAATGGGGTAGTGGTACAGATATTCAAAGAACACCATTTTTCCGTTGTCGTTGAAATAATTTCTATGATTGATGATGATGACAAAAACTGATGATTGTCATAATCCCGTTGTATATTCTTAAATAATTGTGAAAGACTATTATTATTCATGTCGACGCTGATTACTGCAGTTGCCGTGCAAAGCGAGAGTTCATATAAAGCCAACATTTGTTACGAAAATTCACAAACAATAACCACAGGACATATCCAAATTAACAATATTTAAAGTTTCGTAATATGTAAATGAAACCATCCGACTGTCTCGGTTCTGTTTTGATTGCAATTAGAGCATCTCTGTTATAGACAATATTTATTTTAAACATACGGTTCGGTAAGTCTTGTTTTATTAAGCGCCCTTCCCGCATATTACGTGTGTTACAAGAGGCTATGCTATTCTGGAGGCCTAGCACGAGCGCTGTTTTATCGTCACTCTGTGGGTTAGAATGAGATGAAAGTATACGATACTATGTCAGTGCGAAAGCGATGGCTGTTTTACACCGCGCGATATCTAGTTAAAAGGTTGCTCGTACTTGCTATGCTAATATTAAGAGTATTGACAAGAGGCTATACTATTCTGAGGGACATGAGGAGCGGCTTAATTTCAAAGCCCTTAAAAATGGAAAACCGTTTTTAAAGGAAAGCCAATGCAAAGGTAGCCCGCTTAGTTAGCTTTCCCAATGATAAAGACTAACCTTATCGAAAAGGGAAAGCTTGATAAAATCACAGATAAAATAATACATACATACATATACTCACGGCTATATTTCCCTAGAAGGGGTAGCCAGAGCTAAGGAATTTTAAATTCCTCAGCCACTTTTGGGAGTTGAGTGGGGAAAAGATGGTAAAAATAAAGGTTTTTGGTGATGGGTCTCCAACCGCATCGCCCAAAAATACAGTAAAAAGCCTTAATTCCCTTAGTCGCCTCTTACGACAACCGTGGGTAGAAAGGGGTAGCGACATTCCAAGCCGGCACTACACGGCTATACGATACTGCTATAAAATAATACTATACTATAAAATAAAAGGATGTCAAATTGCTTACTCAACAAATGAGAGTGGATTGGTGACTAGCTTCTTGGTGGTAGCGGGTTTGATACCCGCTGGGAGCAACATGTATGTAATGAGCATAAATAAAATTGATTCTTAGTCTTGGATGTAGTGTGCTCAAAATGCAGGTGTCCGAAGTATGAAGTCAGAGAGGTTTGCCAGGATCGTATAAGTGGCGATTGATAGTCTCTGCCTACCCCGATGGGAACTAACGGCGTGAGTATATGTATGTATGTATAATATTAAACATATCGATGAGTTACTATCCAAAAATACAAGATCTACTTAGTTTGGGGCTAACTTGATCTGTGTAAAATATGTCCGTATTATTATTTAATAATTAATTAATTATATTCACGAGGAACGCTAGAGGTACTAAGGGAGAGGTATTTTAGACTCATTCAAAGTGACAACCAATAGTCTCTGACTATCCCAAAAGCAATATCGTATCAATAAAAAATCTCAGAATATTTAATTGAACCTAAAACGAACTTCTACAAAGTTTATTACAATACAATTGGTTCAACAACAACAAGAGTCACCGCCCACATATTTCACTGTTGTGAGAGTTTTTATTTAGTATTATTTAATATTTAGTTATGGATGCGAAATATAATTTTGGAACTCTGTAATGCTACTAATATTGTTCCAAAGAATCTGTAGCAGAGTTTGGGTTTGTATTACACTTAATAATCCTTAGTACTTACAATATACCAACCAACCATGCTACCGCGACAGTTCAGTGGGCAGAACGCCTTTCATGTTGAGGGTTCAAATTCCGGGTAGAACATACAACTATTTGTCTTTTCTAAAGTAATATGTGTAGTTAATTTTTCATTATTGATACCGGCGAGGGAAAACGTCGTGAGGAAAGTGGCAAGGAAAACATTTCTACAAGAAGACATCTAAATGTCATGCCGTGTAGTGCCGGCTTAGAATGTCGCTACCCCTTTCTACCCACGGGTGTCGTAAGAGGCGACTAAGGGTATTGGGGCTTTTTATTGGATTTTTGGGCGATGCGGTTGGAGACCCATCACCAAAAACCTTTATTTTTACCATCTTTTCCCCACTTAACTTCCAAAAGTGGCTGAGGAATTTATAATTCCGTAGCTCTGGTTACCCCTTCTAAGGAAATATAGCCGTGAGTATATGTAAGACGTCTAAAAACTTTATTACAATACAATTGGTTCAACACCAACAACAGAGTCACCGCCTACATATTTCACTGTTGTGTGTTTCTATTCTCTACCACCAATTAATAGAAACTAATTAAATTACTCCGCAAAAGCAGTTTTGATTGTCAGCCATGCGATTGTAACCGTGGTTCAGGTTGTCAAAGAGCTACACCACAAGTTTGTCAATTACTAAGTTATGGATGCGAAATATAATTTTGGAACTCTATAATGCTACTAATATTATTTCAAAGAATTTGTAACAGAGTTTGGGTTTGCATCTAACTTTATAATACATACATATCCGTTGCTGTGTAGTGTCGGCATAGAATAACAATACCCAATTTCTTCCGGTGGGTGTACGTAAGAGGCGACTAACGGATTTGGAGCTTTTAAGGGATTTTTGGGCGATGTGGTTGGAGACCCATCACCGAAAACCTTTATTTTACCATCTTTTCCCCAATAAAATTTCCAATCGTGGCTGAGGAATTTCCAATTCCTTAGCTCTGGCTACCCCTTCTAGGGATTTATAGCCGTGAGTATATGTATGTATGTATGTATATCCGTAGTGCTTACATTATTGATGTAGAAAATCGCATGGTTACAGTATTATAATGGTAGGCTTTGGATTAATGTATTTTTTAAATTTTATCAGTCAATGCATGTTTTTTGTAAATATTAACAATTATTAGTGCATGACGGTAAAACTAAGGATTTACCGTTGTAGAACTTAAGATTTACATTTAAACATACATATACATACATATACTCACGGCTATAAATCCCTGAACAGGGAAGCCAGAGCTTTGGAACGATAAATTCCTCAGTCACTTTTGGAAGTTGACTACATTTAAAATCGTAATTTTTTTACAATGTGTTATGAATTAATTACAGAATTTCAATTGATTGCCTTCCTTATATTCATTAAAGAGCTCTTTGGATTAACTGGCCGTGATGAAGCCTAAAGACTAGTTCTTCATTCAACATACATTGATTACATAAATACATCATACATACATGCATATACTCACAGTCATAAATCCAAAAAGAGGTCGCCAGAGCTTTAGAGCTAGAAATAAAGTAAACCTCAGCCACATTTGGAAGTTGATAGGGGACAAGATGGTAGAAATAAAGTATCGTTAATTATGTGTCTACAACCGCATCGCCCAAAAACCACTTAAAAAAGCACCTACCCTTGGTCGCCTCTTACTACACTCGTGGGTAGAAAGGAGTAGTGACATTCTAAGCCGGCACTACACTTCATTAAAATATACATCACTACTGTTTTATGCTGTGCTGTGTAGTGTCGGCTGTGCTGTGTAGTGTCGGCTTAGAATAGCACTACCCCATTTCTTCCGGTGGGTGTACGTAAGAGGCGACTAACGGTATTGGGGCCTTTAAGGGATTCTTGGGCGATGCGGTTGGAGACCCATCACCAACAATCTCATTGTCATCGCCACAAACAGGCATTTGCAGAGACACATATAAATTTTATGTTAACTGAAATTTCAATATGTCTCAAAAAGGTTTGAAAATGGTTTAGTGCATGTTGAAAATGACACATTTATTATTTGGCGCAAAATCTCCTCTTAAATTCCATTAAAGTGAAAAATCTTATTTCCACAATGATTTACAATATTCACAGCTAGACATATTAGACTGGTGCTTTGAGGATAGTCTTTTCCAATCCGATCATTCATTCATTCATTCAACAAATTTATTTGTTTGTACTAGTAGTTGCCCTAGCTTCGCATGGGTAATGTGAAACACAAACGTTCACGCCGTTTATCCCCGAAGGGGTTGGCAGAGGTATTAATACTTCTGAACATCACGTGACCTTATCAACTGGTGTTCAGAGTACCCACGTTGGACAGTGTACTCACGTGATAGGGGGCAGGCCTATCGCCGTTTTGTACAAATACACTGTCACATGACAAAGTACAACTTAGCCGTGTGGGTTTCCTCACGATGTTTTCTTTCACCGTTAACAACCATGATCAGTTAACTACATAAATGACTTTAAAAAAGACAAATTGGTTTAGGCCTGACCCGGGATTTGAACCCTCATCATGTGCATGATAAGCGGTGTTTGAATCCACTGAGCTATAAAATATCTTTTCTCTGTATAATAAGTACAGAAGACCATCGATGTTAAGATAGTTCGTGAAAGGGTAGAGATAGAATGAAAGGAGTATAGTCCAAAAGTTAAAACCTTTTTTTTGGTTAGGTTAGGTGACCCGACGCACAGTTAGCTAAACCCTGGTATAGTCAATAGAGCATTACCACGAAGACAAATTTATAAGAAACTAGCTGACCCCACAGACTTCGTACTGTCAAAAGTGTAGACTTTCACGTCGTCAAACTGAAATATTTAACTGACCTGTTGAGGGTCTCTGTCATGCGATGAGAAAAAAGGTGTTTTTCATAGTGTCCTTTATGAATTTTAAGTTTATAAGTATAGTAGTTTCGGCTGAGCATTGATTCTTAGTCTGTTTAACCATTTTTTAAGAAAATTTATTGATCTCTTAATTTTTCTGGGATAAAAAGTGTCCTATTGTGTTAATTGGGATCATTATCTGGCTTCCTGTAAATTTTATTTTAAATACTTTCTGTGAATTAGTCTTCATTTACCTACAAACACACAAACATCTAAACTTTCACATTTATAATAATAATAGGATAAGGCTTAAACATAAGCTTCTCGCGCAGGTGACCTCGCTCGCCGGCCAGCGCAGCGTCTTGTCTTGCGCTTCATGCACGCGAGTAAATTTTGTTACGGAGTAATTTAAAAATTGTATTATCTTCTAAGATGTTTTTTTTTAAATTAAGTGATTACTCTCAATCAACAACATATTTATTTGGATAAAGATTAATATTATGTTGATAAAACATTATGGCAATTATGCATTAAATTCGACCAAATTTATTTACCATAAAAATGGTTATAGTAAGTGAAACTTAAAAGTTAGACATATACTGTCGCGGGCATTTTTTTAGATCATTAAAAGAGAAATAATTCTTTAATACATTTTTTTTGGGTAACTTAAACCGTTTACGCAGCGCACATAACGGAAGCCTTAGTATGAATAATTAGCTGATAGTTTGCTCCTGTTGGTCGCAGCGTGATGATATATAGCCTAAAACCTTCCTCAATAAATGGACTATCCAACACAAAAAGAATTTTTCAATTTGATTGGGTAGTTCCTGAGATCCTAGCGTTCAAACAAACAAACTCTTCAGCTTTATAATATTAGTATAGATACAGAATGATTCGCAAAGTATGTCAATCGATATTGCCTATCCCAAAGGAAACTAATGGCATAAATATATATTACTAATTAATCTATATCTATCTATATATAAAAGAAAGTCGTGTTACTTACACTATTTATAACTCGAAAACAGATGAACCGATCTGGCTGAAAATTGTTAGAGAGGTAGCTTAGAACCAGGAAAAGGACATAGGATATATATCATCACGCTAAATATCGTAGAGGGTAAGTGGTAAAAAATATTTAACATCATCCGTGCGAAGCCGGGGCGGACCACTAGTAAAGAATAAATAATGGAAAGAAAAATTTCGACACAGGCGGGAATCGAACCTGCGACCTCGGGTATACTACCCCGTCGCCCTGCCAATTGAGCTACATGAGGTTTTCATGAACAAAAACATTTAAATTATGTGATAGTTAGGCGTTCTCAACATTTGCATTCTATCTGAAAAGGAAGACAAGTGGCCTTCCGAATTTGCAAAAAAAATCGGAGGTAGGAACGCAAACACTACTCAAAAAGTGTAAAAGAAAACAAAGGATAGAAGAATTTCGCACTGGCAGCCATTGTCACAGTAGCTCAATTGGCAGAGCGACGGGGGCGTATACCCGAGGTCGAGGGTTCGATTCCCGCCTGTGTCGAAATTTTTCTTTCCTTTATTTATTCTTTATTAATTAGCTATAATCCCCACATGAGGTTTTCAAGAACAAAAACATTTAAATTATAAATATATATTTTTTGTGAATTTTTATTTTTTACCTTATCAGTCTGATTATATTGTTGTTTGGAATTTTTCATATCTATATATCAAGAAGGGATTTGTTTTTTAAAGCGACAGAAAGCAGTAAATAGAAAATCGTTCAAAAGAATTCTTCTTATATCCGAAGTCAAAGGCTAAATTACTTGAATATATAATTACTTTCAAAGTTCGAATCCCGCTTTCGTCATAATTGAGTAAAAACTTTTAACAAATCAATAAATAATTAGCTGTTCCTGTGGGTTCTCCAGGACCCGAGGTCATAGCATATATATCGTGATACATACATATACTCACGGCCATAGATAACCAAAAGAGGTAGCCAGAGCTTTAATGCTATAAACTCATCAGCCACATTTGGAAGTTTATGGGGGATAAGGTATGTGGTAAAAATAAAGTATCGTCGGTGATGGATCTCCAACCGCATCGCCCAAAAACTACTTTAAAATAAGGCCCATACCCTTAATCGGCTCATACGACACCCGTGGGTAGAAAGTGATAGTGACATTCTAAGCCGGTATTACAAAGGGGGTGAGGAGTAAGGAAGTTTAAAACTACAAGTCTATTTTATTTAACTGCGTAGTGTTAGACAACAGCACTAACTCATTTCTTCCCGTGGGTGTCATAGGAGAATTTTTAAATTACTATTGGGTGATTGATTTGTGCGACAGAGTGAGAAATAAATAAAAGATGTTATTAAAGGAAAGAAAAATTTCGACACTGGCGGGGTACGAACCCGCGACCTTCGGGTATACGCCCCCGTCGCCCGTTCGAAAAAAAAATAAATTTCTTTCCTTTAATAACATCTTTTATTTATGAGTAATAATCCCCACATGAGGAATTCATGTAAAAAAAAACATTAAAAAGAGTGAGAAATAGTGTAATTCGTGAACTTTTAGTTGTGAAAGATGACGTAGTGTGCAAGATATAGAAAGGAATGTTAAGGTAGTTTGGGCACATAGAGAGGATGGATGACAGTAAATTGGTGAAAGAGATCTATAGGGCCAACGTAGAAGGTAATGTGAGTAGAGGACGACCACGGAGGACTCACCTGGACCAAATAGAGTGTGTGCTCAAAAAGGCCGGCGTCCGAAGTATGAAGAATAAAAGAGCATGTATGAGAAGAATGATGAATGTAACAGAAGCAAAAGTGATTTGCCTGGATCGTACAAAGTGGCGATCGATAGTCTCTGCCTACCCCAATGGTAACAATGGGCGTGAGTATAAGTAAGTATTGGGTGATGTAGCTAGACACTACCTACCATCCTTTGTTTTACAATCTGTTCCCAACTTAACTTCCAAAATGAGGACTGTCCTATTCCGTGGCTGTGGCTACTCGAGCGAGTTGTCGAGTCCTGCCCCCTATCACGTGAGAACACTGCTAAAAAAATAGAAAAACATTTATTTGTTTTTTTGTATAAATTAGGTTACAGTGTCCAAGCAAAACGTGGATACTCTGAACACCAGGTGACAATATCACGTGATGTTCAGAAGTATTAGTGAACGTTTGAGTTTTGAGTATAAGGAAGTAAATACCTTAATAAAATCTTCCATTCTTTTAATCTACACTTTTTTGTGTGTTTTCAATTTCGTGCATATATATTTTGCTTTCTGTTACATTATGGAAGTGCCCATTGCGTCAGTTCGGGTGTTGGCAAAGGCTGTGCCGAGAATAATGAGACTCGAAAATTAATAAATGAGATTAGGCGATACAGCTCTGCCCGGTTCCCGCCTACAGACACATCTTAATGATGCGGTAATAATTAGCTGATGAAGAGCCGCGATAGGCCCTAAATAAATTGTACTACCAAATGATAGCCCCTTCATTAATTGTACAAGTAAGTTAAGTTATTTCTTCTTAAAGAGTTACGAGATACTGAATTATCTAGTGTTAAATTACCATTATCTCTATCAATATAATTTATATGAGTGTCAACCGTGATAGCCCAGTGGGTAGAACACTCGGTTATCGTGCAAACGACTAGTGTTCAAATCCTGGGTCGGGCCTACACCAATTTGTCTTTTCTAAAGACATATGTGTGGTTAATTTATCATGGTTGTTAACGGTGAGGGAAAACATCGTGAGGAAACCCACATGGCTGAGTTTGTACTTAGTCACGTGACAGTGTATTCGTACAAAAAACGGCGATAGGCCTGAGTACACTGTCCATGCAAAACGTGGGTACTCTGTACACCAGGTGACAAAAGTCACGTGATGTTAAGAAGTATTAGTACCTCTGCCAACCCCTTCGGGGATATTCGGCGTGAACGTTTATGTTATGTTATGTTATGTCATTGTATCGAATCGATTGGATAGAACTACCGGCGATTAAAAATGTATGGATTTGTTGTTTTTTTTTTATGCGGCCGAAGAAATAATTTATTTCGGAGTTAGAAACCTCCTTTTTGGATGCAAGTATTTAAATGTAAAATTGTTACAAAAGGCTTATTTATTTAAAATAAAGTTTTAAATACGAAGAAATAAATAAGTTTATTGATTATATTAAATATTCCTGTCGGCACAAATTAAGGTGCGCATGTTTACTCATCAAATCTCTTTTGATTTCCTCATTTGTATCATTGTTTCATACTAGCTCTTTTGTTCGTTTAATTTAAAAATGGAATTCTTAAAAAAAATCTATTACGAATCCTAATTTAATACTTATTTACAGGGTTTGTACAAAATACTTTTTCAGGTGCAGATTTGACTTGCAAAGCTTATAAATCTCTTAACGAGAACCTTTTTCAAAACGTGAGATGGGGGATTAAAAACTCAGCTTAATTTTAAGTCCCGAGCGTATGTTGAACAGCATTTGGTAACTTTGAAGCTATTATTTTTGAATAAATGTATACCTGCTTATTTGAGTTTTTTTATGGCAATCACATTAATATATACATATATAGTGTAGTGTCGGCTTAGAATATCACTACCTCGTTTCTACCGATGGGTGTACGTAAGAGGCGACTAACGGTATTGGGGCTTTTAAGGGATTTTTGGGCGATGCGGTTGGAGACCCATCACCAACAACCTTTATTTTTACTATCTTTTCCCTACTCACATTTCCAAAAGTGGCTGCGGAATTTCTAATTCCTTAGCTCTGGCTACCCCTTCTAGGGATTTACAGCCGTGAGTATATGTGTGTATGTTTGTATATATATATATATATATAATATGAAGAGAGATTTATAGAGCCAATATGTAAGGTAATGTTAATAGATGGACGACCTCGTAGGACAAATTGAGATCAAATAGATAATTTGCTTAAAAAGGCAGGCGTCCGTATAATGAAGAATAAAAGAGTATGTATATAAAGATTGATCGATGTAAATAAAGCTAGAGAGGTTTGCCAGGATCGTACAAAGTGGCGATCGATAGTCACTGCCTACCCCAATGGGAACTGATGCCTGGGATATGTATGTGTACATATATATATATATACCCATGTGCCTCAAGGATATGTGTGTATGTACATATATATATTGGGTAATGTACATTAAATGCATAATAAAAATGGCATCATTATTTTTTTTACACAAATCTTTTATACTCCTCCGCCCACATAATTTTCATCAAAGGAAATTTAGAGTTTTCGCTTCAGGCATTATTTATAGACACAATATTTTTTTAAATATTCTTGCGCTGCATAGCTTTAGTAAGTGGTAAACGTTTTATTAAAAAATAACCTTTAGTCAAATTGTAACAAGATCTGTTTACTTTATTGAATTTTAAAGCAAACCTGTGTATAATTATTCTAATATTTCTTAACAGTAATGTTCTGTTTTCCGCTGCAGCCTTCCAAATACGGCGTCAGCAACGATAACGGTATGATTTGGCAAAGAAACAACAGTTAAAAGACAATGAAGTGAAATTTATATCCTATATTACTTTGCGACACAGTTTCTTGATAGCGGAAAGAGGGATATTATTTCAATGAACACCCACATAATCGTTTCAACTTCTTTTGACGAGATAACGTCTTATTTTATGAGGGCTTTCTGCATTTACGTAATTATGTCACGTGGATCGATGTGTTTTTATATATTTTTATTATATTATGGGTCTCCCCGGAAACATAAGTTGATTTTGATTGTTTTCAAACTCGATTAAGTCCGTTTCGATGATATTGATATGACATGAATAAAATATGTGTTAATGATTAGTTCACTGTCTTGATCACAATTTTCTGTTTGACAATTTGTTAAAAAATATGATGAAAAAATTTGTGTTAACATGCTATATTTTCAAAAAACCGCATGGGTTCTACTGCACTGACCTCCATTATACTATATAAGTACGCTGGACTAATGATACGTGTATTAAAATGACAGCTATTTACTGTGCCAATTTGAAGCGCCCCCAATGAAGGAACGAGGAACTAAATATGACGTAAACTGCAAAATGGCCAGTGTTTTTTTTACCATAAAGCATAATATATCTATGGTTCTTTAGAAACAATTATAAATCAATAGTGCTGTAAAGTTTCGTTTCGATAAAACTTAGCCTTTCCTTTAAGCAGAAACATTTTATCGATATATTTTATCTTCCTGTCCCATCTCTTTTATTAGTTCCATGTTCCTTCACTGCTGCCGTAAGCGCCAAAATGGCGAAAATCAAATCGCCTCACTGTCACCCGGCCTATAATCAGTCCAGCGTACTTATATAGTATAATGGAGGTCAGTGGTTCTACTGGCATACCCACAGGCAAACCATAGATACAAAATCATTACGCGAAGTTTTGAGATCTATAATTTTTAATGAATACCAAAGAAGTTGAAAATCAACTTTAATAATACAAGCTTATTTCATGACAACGAAAATTATTGTTGGCAATTTGGATACTTGAATTTAGCAAATAGTTACACTCTTTATATCACTCTTTTTTGATGACAAGAATACATTATCACACAAGTGAGTAATGTTTGCTGTGTAGTGTCGGCTTAGAATAGCACTACCCCTTTTCTTCCGGTGGGTGTACGGTGTACGTAAGAGGCGACTAACGGTATTGGGGCTTTTTAAGGGATTTATGGGCGATGCGGTTGGAGACCCATCACCAACAACCTTTATTTTACCATCTTTTCCCCACGCAACTTCCAAAAGTGGCTGAGGAATTTCTAATTCTTTAGCTCTGGCTACCCCTTTGTAACGTTACGTGTCTTAAGTCTTAATCCCCTTATGGAAATAAAACCTAAGACACGAAACGCGGAGAGCAGAGACAAATAAAACAAAGAAAGAAATTACACCAGTCTATTAAAAAATTAGATGTACACAGTAAAACAGAAGACAAAAAGAATATATAAAATAAACAATAGTAATATTAACTGTTGGTCTGCCAGCGGTGATCATGTATATGCGAGGTAGAAGGGAACCAGTCCAGCGAAACACGGCGATGTCCAAAATTCAGCATCAAATAAGGCCAGATAAAATGATTGGTTTGTAAAACAGGGTATATCTCTGTGTCTTCCTCTGCTTTCGCCCTGGAAGAGACTATATGAAGATGTTGCCGGTAGGATTGTTGCAATACCTCGCAGAAAGACCAGCTTAATCAAAGATACTATTCCAGATTTTTTCTTTAAGAATAACCTCTAGAATGATAGTTAGTTATATTTTTCAGAAGTTTCCTGTAGAATCCTCCATTCGTTCTCCTCCCCAAAAAAAAAACATCATCACAATCAATCAAAAATCCTAATAGACAAATAATCTTAAAAGAAGGATTTTTTTAAAAAGAGTTTCAGTTTACATAAAAAGATGAAAACATATAAATTTGAATAAGTAAAATGTCCTAGCCTTACATTAAAAATAAAATTAAATGCCTGCGCTATCATTTTAGACAACAAAAGTGTATTAAAAACAATAACATGAACCAGAGAAATAAAAATATTATCGACAAATCGCAGAAAAATAATAAAAAGGAACTAAACAATGATATATAACCGCAGGAGACTAACATAAAAGGAAATAAATAATAATAAAACGGATTAACAATATTTACAGGTAAGGTTTTATATATTACACCTTCTAGGGATTTATAGCCGTGAGTATATGTATGTATGTATGTATGAGTAATGTTAAATTTATAGTCAGGATTTGGTTATTAAATGCTTCATATGCCTAAGTGTAATAACGGTGGCTTTATGAGCATGTTTGTATAAATAATCAACCTTTAACGCAACTATTTATATACTATATTATTTACATAGTATATTTCACCACTAGGAATATTGTTTGCCAGGATCGTACAAAGTGGCGATCGATAGTCTCTGCCTACCCCAATGGGAACTAACGGCGTAAGAATATGTATGTATGTATGTATTTCACCACCCTAATATCATCGATCCTCTCGATATGCCCAAATGTATAAAGGTAAACTAATGTAATAAAACACACTGTTTGTTCGACGTTTACCTAATTAGTAGTAAGACATGTTTCGAACATAAAAATTAGCATAGAAAGAGGGGCACACCAGATTGTTTGGTCTACTTTTGTTTGCTTTTAATAATGATTCTAGTTTGCTAAGCTTCTTGACTCAGCTTTTAACATTCAGGTTTAAGCTTTTACTTCTCGTAAAGTTAGCTTGGTATACAAAAGATTTTCGATTAGTAAATGAGACTTTTACTTATATAAGAAGTCTAATTCCGTGAGCTATTTTTAGAGTCGTCATCTCTGTCTATTTATCAGGCCGCATAGCACAGCAATTCATTTCCGAAACTACGTAGTTGAAACATCATTTCAGTCGTTGAAATGATAGGGGGCAGGCCTATCGCCGTTTTGTACGAATACACTGTCACATGACTAAGTACAACTCAGCCATGTGGGTTTCCTCACGATGTTTTCCCTCACCGTTAACAACCATGATAAATTATATTATTAATTATAATTATCTTACATTATCAACGAACTTGTTTACTTACAATAATAGTTATTACATACATACATATACTCACGGCTGTAAATCCCTTGAAGTGGTAGCCAGAGCAAAGGAACTAGAAACTCCTCAGCCACTTTTGGAAAGTTGAGTGGGGTAAAGATGGTAAAATAAAGGTTATTGGTGATGGGTCTCCAACCGCATCGCCCAAAAATCTCTTAAAAGCCCCAATACCGTTAGTCGCCTCTTACGTACACCCACCGGCAGAAATGGGGTAGTGCTATTCTAAGCCGACACTACACAGCAACTAGGTATTAATTAAATGAATATTATATATAGAAGGCTTAGAATAGCACTACCCCATTTCTTCCGGTGGGTGTACGTAAGAGGCGACTAACGGACTTGGGGCTTTTTAAGGGATTTTTGGGCGATGCGGTTGGAGACCCATCACCAACAACCTTTATTCTACCATCTTTTCCCCACTCAACTTCCAAAAGTGGCTGAGGAATTTATAATTTCTCAGCTCTGGCTACCCCTTTTAGGGATTTAATGCCGTGAGTATATGTATGTATGTATGTAATATTATATAAATTGTTTTATTAAGACATTTCAATACATAAATAAGTTAGTATGTATGATGTTAAATTATTTCCCTTATAATGGTTAATTTTTATTTACTGGCTATACTAATATCGATGACAGCGACGCCCTTACCGGCCAAGATAAGATTGTGGATCTTTAGTTTAGTTTTGTTCATAAAAGTTTATTTCAATTCTAATTTAAATGTTATTTATCAAATGAACCGCAAATAGAGATTGTTGAAGTTTTGCGCTATGTTATAAAAAGTTTTTATTTAATTTGTTTATTTTGAACAGTGCTGCGGATATTGATCGGTTTCAGTCATGTTTTTTTTGTGTTAAGTTATGAAGTGATTTAATGGTGAGTTTTATGATTTTGGAATTTGTAGCTTTTGTTATTTAGAATACTGAAATTAAATTGTTTGGGGTTTATATACACAAGTGAAGTTTAAAACTACGCCGTACTGCAAGAGGTAAGTCTTGTTTCTTTTGAAAGTTTTAACTTGTATTTGTATAGTTCATTTTAAAAACGGGTGATGGTATAGTATAGGTAGAGATTGAGAATAATATCTTTCCGAACAAATCGCACTGTCAGAACGAAAGAGGCTCAAGTCCAAAAATAGCGATATTGAGTTACAATCATAGAGAGACATAAAAAAGTATGCTCTTTCCGATTAATAGTAAAACATAACATAACATAAACATAACATAAACGTTCAGAGTACCCACGTTTTGCATGGACAGTGTACTCACGTGATAGGGGGCAGGCCTATCGCCGTTATGTACGAATACACTGTCACATGACTAAGTACAACTCAGCCATGTGGGTTTCCTCACGATGTTTTCCCTCACCGTTAACAACCCTGATAAATTAACCACACATATATCTTTAGAAAAGACAAATTGGTGTAGGCCCGACCCAGGATTTGAACACTAGTCGTTTACACGATAACCGAGTGTTCTACCCACTGGGCTATCACGGTTGCTTTTCTGACAGTGCGAAATATGGACCACAGCTTCCTTCACAGCCATTTGCCGAAAACCCAAAATGTTATACAAAATTATATAAATGACAGGGTTGGCCACGTATATATTGTTTTAAACACGTATCCATAAACTATAAAAAAATAAGGAGTCCACAAGCATATCCAACCGAACGGAAAACTTTAGACATCCATTCTTCGATCATATACAACAAAAATACGGCACTCCAAACAAATTCAACGCACAGAAGTGGACCGCGAGAAAAGCGCGAGAATGACAAGACTGACAATTAAATATTTATTTTTCTACAATTATCCACCTTACTGCATTTTCTTAAGAGCTATTATTTATTGCAAGATCTAGCTCGCGACTGTCATTGAAATAGTGTTTATCATATAAATAAGCACTGTTTGGCCGTTTTTCGTGCTTTATTGGTGTATCTTTCGTATATATAATCGAAGCATCCATTGCCTTACAACGGAGTAATCGCGTAACATACATATATATAAAAAAATACAATCGTGTCTCGCATATAATCGTATCGAGGTACTCAATTAACTCCATTTTTGGAGTCGGTTGAAAAACACTGGAGCCTTTTGTAATTCGGCATTCCTTAGCCCGTGAAAGCATTAAAAATAGGTTAGTTGCAGGTATATCATGCTTATATAAAAGTTGATTCTACAAAAATTAAAGGTTAATGCGTTGGAAAAAGAGCCGTGCCGTGTAGTGCCGGCTTAGAATGTCGATACTCCTTTCTACCCAAGGGTGTCGTAAGAGGCGACTAAGGGTATTGGGGCTTTTTATTGAATTTTTGGGCGATGCGGTTGGAGACCTATCACCAAAAACCTTTATTTTTTCCATCTTTTCCCCACTCAACTTCCAAAAGTGGCTGAGGAATCTATAATTCCTTAGCTCTGGCTACCCCTTCTTGGGAAATATAGCCGTGAGTATATGTATGTATGTAAAAAGAGCCATCTTGTAACGCCCCCTCCCCTTTATAATAAAAATAAAAATGTACGTTATTACTCTTAAAAAAAACTTATTACAAAACATTTATTTAACTACATGCGTACACTCAGCATTTTCTGAAAAATAGTAAATTTTCTGAAATTTCAGACGTAACTTTTTGTTTCATAGAAATACTAAGGAGAGCTAAGTCAAGTTAGCGTTATTTTCGGTTCCAAACTTAATTTGTTATTTTAGATATTCACCTTCATTCTTCATTTATCTTCTCCATACTTGCTACTAATTCCCATAGGGGTAAGCAGAGATTATCGATTGCCACTTTCCTACGATGCAATCCTGGCAAGCCCCTCTAGCTTCGTTTACATCCATCAATATTTCCATACATGCTCCTTTATTCTTCATACTTCGGACGCCTGCCTTTTTCAGCACTCTCTCTGTTTAGTCCACATGTGTCCTTCGAGGTCGCCTATACAATCTTTCATAGGCGAGTGTGACTCACACTTGGTAAATTTTAGTCATGGGGATTATCTTTTACTATCGCGGTACTGTGTAGAAGCGGCTTAGAATAGCACTACCCCATATCTTCTCATGGATGATCGTAAGAGGCGACTAAGGGTATTGGGTATTTTTAAGTTATTAATATCGATATTGTACGAGCGACCTTTTAACTAGATATCACGTGGTATAAAACAGCCATCGCTTTCGCACTTACATAATATCGTATACTGTTATCTCATTCTAACCGATACCGTGTTGATAAAAAAGCGCCCGTGCTAGGCTCCGAGGCGGGGCGGAGCGCTTATGTAAAATAGACATGACTATCCAAGTGTTTAATGATGTTGATGATGGACTAAAATAAATCAAGACTTTTCGCACCGGATTTTCAAAATTAATATTGTCTGCAACAGAGATGCTCTAATTACAAACAAAACAGAACCGAGACAGTCGGATGGTTTCATTTTACAAAACTTCAAATATTGTTAATTTGCATATGTCCAGTGTTTATTGTTTGTTTGTATATTTTCGCTGCAACTGTAGAAATCAACGTCGACATGAATAATAATGGTGTTTCACAATTTTTAAAGAATATAAAATAGGATTGCACTACAAACTAGAGCCAACTGATAAAATCATCAGTAGATATTGTAGTTAGAAATTATTTCAACGACAGCGGAAAAATGGTGTGCTTTGAAATTAAAGCTTTGTAGTAGCTTGAAATAACACTACCCCATTTATTCCCGTTGATATTCGTAAGGGGTGACTAAGGGTATTAAGGCGTTTAAGCATATTTTTGGGCGATGCGGCTGGAGACCCATCACCAAAAATGTTTATTTTACCATTTTTTCCCCTCTTAACTTTCCAACAGTGACTGAAAAATTTTCTTTTTCTGAAGCTCTGACTATCCCTTTTAGGGATTTATAGCCGTGAGTTTATGTATGTATGTATGTATCATGGTAGTGGTGTAGTTTTCAGTCTGCAAACCGCCATAAGGCCAGCGTGGTGGACTTTGACAAAATCAGCCAAGGCTTGAGCCCCTCAGTTCGGATAAAATATGGGCTGTCCGGAATATTTTATTATTGATATTATTGGTTAATAAACTTTTGAGTAACACCAACCGTAGTTAAAGCTTATCGAAGCGAGAGCTCGATATTTGAAGAAATAAAGCATTAACTGAATTCCAAAAGCTTATATGATACATTTCTTCCCAAAGTATTCTTAAGTTGTTTGGAATACAAGCAACACATTTGTCCCGCCAGATTATACCAACCCGTTTCTGTATTCGAAACCTTTTCCTAGCATTTGTAACGATATTTTTCTTCCTGAATATAAAGAATGACATTTAAATATGTTCACTCGAGTATGTATCAGAAACACCGAAGGTAAAAGAATGCCGGTAAAGATTTTTTAAGACTTTCGGTCTGTGACGTAAAGAATATTAGAAAAACCGAACAAAAGAAATGGCTATTGTGTCGTCGTACGTCCAATTTCGAAAGAAGTCCCAATGCTAAAACTTTTAACGTTATCTGGAGTCTTGCTAGTGTTCTTCCCTCGCTTAGTTGTGCTAATGATCGGGTTCCAAGCAGGTGGTAATTGCAGGTGGTGGTGGTAAGCGAGGGAAGAACACTAGCAAGACTCCAGATAACATTAGCTCTTTCTGTACATAGCAAATATTAAACGCAAATGTAACTTAAAATTTTGTGAAGGTAGTTAGTATTAATAATTTTATAGTACTGTATAATGACAAATAACACCTCAGTCTTCCCGTGACCATGATAACTGAAAAGTTTTCGAAACGTCGGGCTTTAAAAATAATGTAATTACACGCGATTAAAATATCCGAAAATCAAAAAGTTGTTTTAATTATAATGTGCAATCGTGAAAATCTTAGAAACTTTTAACGTACCAGTATTTGATCCATCCGGCAAATGTTTATAGGAAACAAATGTAAATTTTATTGGTCTTCAATTATATAACACTTTTACGCATTTAATCTCCAATATCACATATGTTGGCTCAGAATAACACTACCCCATTTCTACCCGTGGGTTATCGTATGAGGCGACTAAGGGTATAGGGGCTTCTTAAGTGACTTTTGGGCGAAGTGGTTGGAGACCCGTCACCAAAAACATTTATTTATTATTACCATCTTTTCCCCAAACAACTTCCAAAAGTGGCTGAGGAATTTCTCATTCCAAAGCTCTGGCTACCCCGTTAAGGGATTTATAGCCGTGAGTATATGTATGTATGTATGTATGGCTTAGAATATAACAATCACACTACTTCCTGCGAGTGTCCTACCGGGCCACTTATGGTATTAATACACCCACCCACCCATATGACCCACCGCTCTGGAGGCGAGGCTAAATGGTAGCGCGAACGTTCGCATGTGTGATGATAATAATTAAATGCACTATGTTTTATTATTTTTAATACTTAGATGATGGTAAAATGTATTATCTTGCTAAGGGCCGGGTGACAGGTGATCATGTGTTCTCAAACTAAAGCTTTCATGCGGTATCTCCCTGAAGACCGAAGTCCCTGAAGAGATGATACTTCTGAACTTTACGGGAAATTAACGTCACGCGGTATTACCGAGTAAGGTTACAGAGTACCCAATTTATTTAAAATAATAGTTTTATCATAAACTTTCGAACAAGAAAGAAAGATAAACATTTTTTGTAGCTACATATATGAAAACGAAGCAACAAAGTACTGAAATAGATCGGTGAATCGATTAATCATTGAAAAAAGCTCGAGACAGTTCTAGAACAAACATTTTGATATCTCTATCTGGATACTATTGGATTGCACTGCCAGCTTAATGTTTCTATTTCTCTCCAAAACTTGAAAACTATCGGATAAGCCGCATATATATTTTTGTAGACACCTGATGTTTCGAAAAATAATATCTTTCCGAATGCCGTCAGTCCCGGCTGCAAGACTAAAAGTCGTGAATTATTGTCTATCTATACTTGGCCAGTGTGGTAAACTATGAGGTCTCTTATGCTGTGGGTTACAAGGCATACATAGTCGCCTTTGGTTTCAAGATTCTAAGAACCGGGCATAAAATTGCCTTGAACGTGCTGCTGAATATAGAGCAAGAGCCCGCGACGGCCAGACCTTCCTGTAATAATAAAAGCTAAAAGTTTTTCTATGTGTGCCTATAGTAAAGGTAAGAACGATCCCCACCCGTGATACCTGGCTAGTGGTGGCTTTGGCAGGTAACAGGTAATAAAGGTGTATACAATTTTATCTTAAATTTATTAATTTATAAAACTTATTTTTTATATATTTTACTTATAACAATATCAGAACTTACGTCACGCATTACCAAACGCTTTATACGGTTCCAACCCCTTGCCAGACACCCCTAAACTATAATATTTTGTAATTTTACTTACGTTATGTTTTAAAAGCTGAATTTTATATATGTTAATTGGGGAACTATTAAATGATGTTTCTTTAATAGCCAGACACATTCAAGGGTTCTATCATTCTGCCAGACGCATTGAAAAGCGTAGAAAATGTGAGAGCGCGGTGCTGATGTACTAACTGGTATGTACGGGTGACGGCAATTGTTCTCGCGATGGTATTTTTGCGTAATATTTGTTCAGGCGTTAAGTCTGAACCAGTACTCTTATGTTTTCTTTCAAATCTTCCATAAAACCTTGTTCTGATAGTTTTTTCTTTATGTGGGCGTTAAAATCTACCTCTGTACCAAATTTCAGCTCTGTAGGTCTATGGGAAGTACTAGTTCTATTTTGATGATCAGTGAGTCAGTCAGTTAACGACCTTTATTACCTGTTACCTGCCAAAGCCACCACTAGCCAGGTATCACGGGTGGGGATCGTTCTTACCTTTACTATAGGCACACATAGAAAAACTTTTAGCTTTTATTATTACAGGAAGGTCTGGCCGTCGCGGGCTCTTAGACTAATACGGTTTCATAAAATAATTATAATAACATATAACAATAATTAACATTAAGCATTTTACATATTTAAACAAATAGAAGTTTTAAAACTCTCGCGGTTTGACGACATTATATAAAATAATCTAACGATGTTCAGAAGTATTAGTACCTCTGCCAACCCCTTCGGGGATATTCGGCGTGAACGTTTATGTTATGTTATGTTTATGGGATTAACCAACTGCTTAACTAATACTTCTGAACATCACGTGACTTTGTCACCTGGTGTTCAGAGTACCCAGAGTAATGGTTAATCCCGATTATTATTATATATAAAATAGAAGTTTGTTTACTTGCCCCAAAGCAAAGTTAATATTCATTTCCACTAAATTATGTATAGAGTTTATTATAACGTTTTTCTACGAATTTAGTTTTGATTCGCCCAGTACTGTTATATACTTTATTACTTTTTTCAGGAAAAGGAGTTCAAGAATTTGACATCATATGCAAAACAATTTATTTATGTTTTCGGGAAATTACGGTTTAATTGATTTTCGAACATCCGATTACTATCCGATCCGATCCGATTTCGATTTGAGGATTTTCTAGAATTCACTATAAAACTCCGGTATACATTGCCTTTGTCACCCATGTGCATTTTTTACTGTCGAAATATTAAGGGTGTGTCTATGACGATGATGTTGTGTTCTGTTTGCTTTACACATACATAATATACATATACTCAAGGTTATAAACCCCTGAAAGGGGTAGCCAGAGCTTCAGAATCAGAAAATTCTTCAGCCACTTTTGGAAGATAAGTTGGGAAACATATATTGAAAATTTTTGCTTTATATTTTCTACTTTTAACACAATGACGTTAAAATAAATCCGAAGACATTTTAATTATACAGGATTACATTCATCGAATAAATTTCAAGGATCTTAAAAAACTATAACATAGATGTGTTTACTTTGTTGTCCGCATAGAAATACTCATGAAAGCCAATTAAAAGGAAAAAATACAAAACTGGTATCCCCAAATACATCCCAGAACCAATTTCGTGAGAAGAACGAATATTTATTTTTCTGTACAAATATTTGCTTCATTATTTACCTCATTCCGTTTCGACATTTATTGAGAAGGCTCCTGTCTTCGTGTTTTCTTGGTTGGTATCGCAAAAAACTGAATAACGACATTTTGAGGTAGTAAGTAGATTTCTATTTTGTGATTTAGTCATTATTAAAGATTAGGGGTTTCTTCTTATAAGGAAATAATATTTACAACGAACAATATTTATTTAATTTCAATTTGATCACAGACTTTGATAATAAATAAAAGTGATTGTATAAAATGTGTACAATATTTTGTGCATCAAATAAATTATTAATATTAAAATAACAATAAAACTTCATATATTATCTTCTATCTATCTATCTATACTATATTAAGACTGCACCGAGGTCAAAACTGTACATTGAAGAAAAAAAAATAAAACCGGTGGAATATGTTTTATTTCCAATACTGAAGCCAAATTTGTGCTTTTTGAAATAAAATGTCTGTCTGTCTTGTTTTTATTTTACAATACTCTGGATACCCTTTCTAATAGCATACGCAAGTTTCCTCTTTAAAATATGAAAACTACAGATAAGTATGAATATTGAGTATAAAGCATAATATTTTTATTCGTAACGCAACTCCCTTTAAAATATTAAAAGGTCGTAGATCGTAAAATATAAACAAATTATCGGCTGGAATACGTAAATGGGCTCCTTTTCGTTGCCGATTGAATAATAAATAGAGGTATGAAAGGCGAATGCAAAGAGGACGGGCCGATGTAAATTCATATTTTATAATATTACGAAAATGAAAATTCACTTCTTTCGACGCCCAAAGATTGTTTTACAGATCAAAGGCAATGTCGGGGTGCTGAAGGGTTTGAAAACGTTTTCATTTCGTTGAAATTAACTTGATTTTTCAACGTAATTGTAGTCTGATTGAAAATTATAATTTAGTTTTTGTTGTCAGCTCGTGCACTGTTTGTGAAGATGAAAGAAGCGATTAGAGTTATTTACATCATTCAAAGAAAACAAGACGTCTGTTTGAGATATATTTAATTAATATTTTGAGTGAATTGCAATGACAGTAGAGGACAAGCACGGAGGACTCATTTTGATCAATTAAATAAAGTGCTAAAAATGTCGTCTCCGAATAATAAAAATTGACTATAAAGACAGAAAAAAATTAATCGTCACAACATAACGTTTAGCTGTTATAAAGCTGCTATAAAATTCAAATCTAATATAAATATATAACTTCATTTGGGCAAGCACATTATTGTTAAAAAATAAATAATAAAAAAATATATGTTCTTGGCTAATGGTTTAAATCCTTTTAAAAATAAATAATGTATAATAATACTTGTAGAATGAGACAACCGCAATAGTCCAATGGGGTTATACCCTGTGGTCTATCATGCAGACAGGCCTTGGTTCAATTTCCCGGTCGGGTCTACACCAATTTGTCTTTTCTAAAGTCATAAATATGTGTGGTTCATTAATTATCGTTGTTAACAATGAGGGAAAACATCGTGAGGAAACCCACATGGCTTAGTTTACTTGGTACAAAACAGTGATGGGCTTGCCCCATATCACGTGACTACACTCCACGTCCAAGCTAAAACGTGGGTACTATGAACACCAAGTTACACTTTCAAGTATGGTTTAGAAGTATTAGTACACTGCCAAGCCCTTCAAGGATACACGGCGCAAAAGTTTAAGTTGTTATATTCTGGACACAAATAACGCTAAAAATAAAATCGGGCATTACAAATGTCAACAAGTGAGAAGGGAAATGTAAATTTTAATTAATAACACAAAAGACTTACAAAATGCCCAACACCAAACAGTTTTTAAATTTCCTTCCGAGAATAACTGATGAATTTGATAAATTTGTTGCAGAAGTAAATTTGCGTATATTTAAGTCTGCTTCAAAAAACTGTTCCTTTCGAAGCCCTAGCTTACCCATTTCACAATTATAGTCTTATATATGTTTTATTAATTCACAATTAATTCGCAAAAGACAATGTTATAAAAACATGTATTTAATTAATTATAAAATCACTTTTTTTAAATATAAGAGTTGAGGTAACACAACCTTAGGAGATTATACATACAGACATACATATAATTACGGCTATAAATCCCTAAATGGGGTAGCCAGAGCTAATGTATTAGAAATTCCTAAGCCACTTTTGGAAAGTTAAGTGGGGAAAGATGGTAAAATAAAGGTTGTTGTTGATGGGTCTCCAACCTGATCGCCCAAAAATCCCTCAAAAGCCCCAATACTGTTAGTCGCCTCTTACGTACACCCACTGGAAAAAATGGGGTAGCGCTATACGCAAATACAAATAGAAAAAAGCAATAGGAGATTTTATCTTTCAAATTATTAGTTTTCAGAAAATATGACTGTAGATGCCTCAAAACTATTTTTAAAAATAACTAAGTAAAGACACTTTGCGTGAATGTCATTGATGTTCTTTACTTAGCTTCATGTATTGTATGTGGAGCCACTACTCGTTCATTATCACTTAAAATTAAGTACTAACATCCAAAATACGGATAGACAAACAGAAAAAGGGCTGAAAATGATAAGACAATAAAGCGATGTCCCATTGAAAATTTGTAGCTTTATTCCCTACATTATTTATGTGGTAAACACGATAGAATCTATTTAAACAAATATCGTTACAATTCACTCAATCGCTCATCAAAACGGTCATATCTCAAAATAAAATAAAATATGGTTTTAATTCAACCCTCGATATTTGTTATTTTTTTTAGAATATATATAAGCAGTTCATGCATCATTATGCAATAGTAAAGTCCAGTATTCTTAAAATACATAGAAACCAGTGCACCTTAAGATATTTCTGAAACTGCCCTCTACTCATTATTAGTCATAATTTTAATGCTATATGATATGACTAAAGTGCATTTTTTTCTGTCCTACATTTTTGGAGCAAAGCTTTCTTACCTCGGCTGGACCGTTCTCTTCCAAACATTGCATGATGGTCAGAAGCATTCAGTACCAGGTCGTGACATTATTTTTTACGAAAATAAATGTATATAACTGAGGAATAATCACCCTTAAAAGTTTCCCATGTAAGTCTATGAAAAACCAATCACTCCAACCTCGTTAAACTACAGGTGCAATGTTGAAACATGAAGGTATTCACTTCCATAGCCGATTATTCTGACAATATGTAGGCTGATGTTATGTAGAAAGTATGTAAACTGGCCGATATTTCGCGCGGGAATGTGACGTCACATCTCTGCAGGGAATTCGGTTGGCGCAGCTATACGATGGCTTCTGTTTAATTACAACGTAGACCAAGCTCGCTGTGCTGTACAACTATATTTAGTTATTTTAATCTTTTTGTTCATGAAAACCTCATGTGGGGATTATGACTAATAAATAAAGAATAAATAAAGGAAAGACGACATGATAGTCCAGTGGGTAAGAACACCCGCCCGAAAAACAGAAGGGCGTGAGTTCCAATCCTGGGACGGGCCTACACCAATTTGTCTTTTCTAAAGTCATATGTGTGGTTAATTTATCATGGTTGCTAACGGTGAGGGAAAACATCGTGAGGAAACCCACATGGCTGAGTTGTACTTAGTCATGTGACAGTGTATTCGTACAAAAACGGCGATAGGCCTGCCCCCTATCACGTGAGTACACTGTCTAAGCAAAACGTGGGTACCTTCTCTGGAAACTAGATGGCGCTTGCCATGTGAGTTCAGGAGTATTGGTACCTCTGCCAACCCCTTCGGGGATAAAACGGCCTGAACGTTTATGTTATGTTATGTTATAAAGGAAAGAAAAATTTCGACACAGGCGGGATTCGAACCCGCGACCTCGGGTATACGCCCCCGTATATTTAGTTATATTGAAACTATGATTTTTGTACATATATAGGGCTTGTACATAAAACTGCGATGCGGCGCGATACGATGCGAATTTCTTTATTATTCAGCAAGAATTTCGCATAGCATCGCGTCGCATCGCCGTTTTGTGTACAAGCCCATATGTCGCCGGGAAATCGTCAAATTTGGATATAGGTTCAGATGTTTAAATTCTTTAGCCGCTTTTGGAGGTTGAGTGGGGAAGAGTTGGTCAAGTAAACGCTCTTAGTAATAGGTCTCCAACCGCATCGCCCAAAAATCATTTTAAAAGCCCTATTACTCTTAGTTGCCTCTTACGAAACCTGCGGAAAGAAATGGGTTTGAGCTAGTTTAAACCGACACTACGAAGCAATGGTTTTTGTGTATTTGGTATAAAACAGGTATGTTGTGTTCTCAGAAGTGTAAAGGACAAAAGAACATGTATGAAAAGATTGATGGACGTCAATGAAGACCGAGAGGTTCTAATGTGTTCTTTGGTAATAAAAACTAGTGACGTAAACACATGTTTGAGTTGTATTGGTATTATAATAAAATAAAATATAATAATGCATCGTCTCTAATTCCAGTATTAATTACATGCTCGGCCTGCCTGGACCTAATTTCATACCTCTGTAAGTTCTGTAACTTATTTCAATCATGCCATTTATGAGTATCGTTTAACTCATTACTAAACTCATTACTGTGCAGTATCGGTTTAAAATTTAGAGAGCTTTATAAGTGATTTTTGTAGACCAAAAACACCAAAAACCTTTATATCACAATATTTTACCCACTTAACTTCCAAAAGTCGCTAAAGAATTTTCTGATTCTGAAGCTATTGTTTCACTTTTCAGGGATTTATAGCCGTGAGTATATGTATGTTTTGTAAGTAAACTCATTACTCCAAACATTATATCACAAATTAGACTTATGAACATTTCCTACCGTAAATTACTGGCAAAAACTGAAACGAGTAAAAAGACTACTTAAAAAGATACGTTTAAAAAAATATATATTTCCGTTTTCATTATCTTAATGCCCGTGTTACGCAGATTTTAGGGATCAGCCGTGAACTTTATGCATTTGTTAAAAGATGTTTCTTTTTACTTAAATATCTTTTGTCTGATGCCGGTTTTTTTTTGCAATAATTTTACTTTAGAATAGAATAGAAAACTTTTTATTGCACATCAAAAAGGAGAAATATTTACAAATTTTCTAGTTATTAAATTAAAAATAATAAACTATTAACAAACATATACATGCATATGATATAATAAATTAATATCTACTAATAATACATATCAATATTATAATAACATATACTTTTTATTTATATACTTAATATATGTATATATATTTTAATTTGCAACAGTATTATAGCGTTTCAGTGAGGTAGTATTTTTCTACCATATCCTTGAAAATAGATTGGGATTTAGCCTGACGAATCTCTACCGGAAGTGCGTACCACAATTGAACAGCCTGCACTGTGAAGCAGGAGCCATAGAAATTGGTTGAGTGAGAGGGAATACTTAATAGAAAATCATGTTCAGAACGTAGATTAAGATCGTGGGAAGAGAAGAGAAATTGAAAACGTTCTTTTATATAAAGAGGGGTGGCAGGATTGAACAAAATGGAGTAAAGGAGAAACAGTGTATGTGCATTCCGGCGAAGACGAATGGGAAGCCATTTAAGCTAAGTGCGATATGCAGATACATCACTTTACTTGACATCATACATACCAATATATTCTCACAGCTATAAATCCCAAAAAGGGGTTGCCAGAGCAAACAAGATGGTAGAAATAAAGTATCTTTGGTGATGGGTCTCCAACCGCATCGCCCTTAATCGCTTCTTACGACACCCGTGGGTAGAAAGGGGTAGTGGCATTCTTAACCGGCACTTCCCTTCACCTTCCACACACCTTCAAATCGACCACGGTTAAATCATCCGTATAATTGCCAACCTCTGTTGACATTTTATTCTTGTTTCTCTCACACAAACTACAAAAGTGGAAGTTTGAAGGAGAAGAAAAAAATAGCATGTATGAGAGAATGATAAATGTGAAGCAAGAGATATTTGCCCGGATCGTATAAAGTAGCGGTCGATAGCTGCATACCTGAATAATAATGAATAGTGTGAGTACATGAATATTAATTAATTTATTACTTACAGAACCCCTAACAAAACTTAAATGCATATTTGCTCTTTCTCATTTTTTATATAGATTTTGTGCTTCGACGCGAGCATTTGAACGGATTTATATGAAATATGTAATAACGGAGATGGCTCCAATACAGGACTGTTTTTCAAACGTCACGAAGTTTCCCGCCAATAACTGGATGGAAATTCTAAAACTGATTTATTAGATGGCGTGTGTTTCCGTACGGGGTTGAGAAATATTTGGGTTTACGGTGGGTTTGGTTGTTAGTTTTGTAATATGTTGGATACATCTTAGTATTTATGTATCCACGGAGGACACATTTTGATCAAATAGAGAATGTGCTTAAAAAGGCCGGCTTTTTTAACTTACAACAGCGGGTGAGGTATTATGAGTGGGCAATTCCTTTGTGGGATATATAAGCGAGTATATAAAGGCGGGTCAATGTGATCAGTGTGATCAATCTGAAATATCATAGGTACCCCATTTATTTTTGTCTTCATAAGAGATGGCTTTTCAAGAGATAATTAGACAAAGCGGTTGGAGACCCATATCTAAAAAGTGTCTGGCAAATTGCCCATTCTTTAGTTCTGGCAACTTCTTTTAGAGATTTATAGCCGTGAGTATATGTATGTAAATATGTTGACTTTGCTGTGTAGTGTCGGCTTACAATAGCACTACCCCAAAGATTGAAAAAGAAATGCTTAAGCGCAATACACTGAGCCGGCCGGCGGAACTACCCGGCGGCTTATGTTAAAAGAATTATGTCTCAACTATGTATGAAAACTAGACCGTCGACATAAGGTTGTGGCCCGGCGGGCTCAGTGTAAATTGCGCTCAAGATGGTTTGCTGTGAAAGAAACATTGAGAGCGAAAGTTTGTGTTAATGTCAGACATGGCGACCATACAGCGAACCTCATGGCTTAACGTTAAATAGAGAAATAAGGCAAAAAAATAAAAGTGTGTATATATAAATATTTAAAGAGTTTTTTAAGCATTAAGTTTGAAAGGTATTGGATCATACAACGAAGCGATCAATAATACATTTACTTTTAATTTTAGTCTGTAAGTCGTTGTTTTTAGTTTAATTGTTATAGGTGGAGATTTTTGATTGGAATTGCTTTGTTTACTTTATTGTTTAGTTAATGTATACGCTGTAAATCTTCCAAATAAAATAAATAAATAAATAATATCTGTCTACCACCTTTGGGGACGGGGCTGCAGATACTGTTTGTATTTATGCAAGTTTATTATATTTAGTCAAGTTTATAATAAATTTTAATTAATAACTATGACAACACTAAGTTTACAGTCTTACTGGAAGTCAAGTTGACATGAAGTAAACTTAATTTAAGGAGCTTTAATGTTTCACTTTGGTGAAGTTGAATGCATTTTCTGAGTATTTTCAGTAAGAGAAATTGTGCTTATAAATCAAAATCACTAAAGAATAACAGTATAACCTATCACCGTATTTTTTAGAAGAATAAAAGAGCGTGTAGGAAAAGATTGATGGATGTAAATGAATCTAGAGAGGTTTGCCAGGATTGTACGAAGTGGCGATCGATAGTCTCTGCCTACCCCAATAGAAACAAATGGCTTGAGTATATGTTATGTTATACAATAGAACCATCAAATATATAAATGATGGAAAATCTAAGTCTTACAATACTAAGTCGGTTAATTTATCGTGCCAACTTGTACATCCTTCCGTTTTACCGTAACCAGCAGACTATAATGATTAATTACATCATATACATTTTAATAACATTCTATGTTTTAAGTGAAAATATTAACATCGCATTTTATTTAAGGCTTGTCCTTAAGAGATTGCTTTAGCGATAAGACCTGGTAACTGAGCATCAAAGTAAAACTATATTACCTATATATATGTACTATATATATGTACTAATAAAAAACCGTAGATAAGTCATGCGCGCTCATAAGTGGCACTTAAAAAACAGGCTAAATGGCTCATCTGACTTCAGTCGCGCACTGGCTGCCGTCGCAATCGTCACCTATTTTGGCGTGTTTGTTTATCAAAATGATCGAGAATGCTGTCGTGTGTGATGAGATTTTGCACAAACTATAGTAGAAAAACTACTAAAATGATTAGATTACTTATCATTCGTAAGTATTATAAATTTGCAACTTTTTAATTATAATTTATAATAAATCGTGTGTATATGTCTTAATTATTCTTTTTCAAACGGTCGTTTTAGTGTCATATTTCACGACAGTACAGAGAAAATATGTTTATCTCTTTTTAGCGCTTGCTTTAAGATGTGCTATCTCCCCTACATTTCAAATGTATTTCTTGTTGTGTTGTTTGGATATATTTCTAGTGGTGTGCGTTTATCTGCCGCAATCGGTGCCACTCGTAAGCGCCGGTTTCTTCGTAAATGACCTTTCTAACATTTTTTAATCTATGTATATTACTTTATATTTTTTTCCTTTCTACTCACGGGTGTCGTAAGACCTAAGGTATTGGGGTATTGGTAAGGGTATTGGGGCTTTTTATTGGAATTTTGGGCGATGCGGTTGGAGAACCATCACCAAAAACCTTTATTTTACCGCCTTTTCCCCACTCAACTTCTAAAAGTGGCTGAGGAATTTATTTATTTATTTATTTATTTACTTATATTGTACAACAATAATAATAATTTATAATTCCTTGGCTCTGGCTACCCCTTCTAAGGAATTATAGCCGTGAATATATGTATGTATATTTATATTTTTTGTATATATTTGTTATCTTGGTGTGCAATACAGAGCTATTCTATTAAATTATTTAAAAATCATGTGTATTATATAATAACAAAAATTATTGACTAATTAAAATAAATCTAGTTGAACATTCCAACCTTCATAAATCTGATAAAATTAATCGCACGCAAATAGCTAACGTTTCGAAAACTCATTCATCTTGGTAAGTAAAATAAAAAATCTCAAATAAACTATCGTAGAATAAAGTGAATATTGAAGAATCGTGTAACAATCTAAACGCTTGATTTGCCTGCTCTGCAGTTTGCTGAATGATTTCCTTTACTTGTGAACCAAAAGCACTTTAATACTTCACAAATTTTAATAATACTTATGCATCTCTTTCCGTACTATTAAAAGGGAAAGAGACGTACAGCTTTCGAAGTATTATGTGGCAGTGTGTTTGAGCAAATAACCGTCCGGACTTCCAAATAATGACTAGCACGGAGGTCCAATATCACGTTTTCGCAACCCCGTGCGATGTATTTTATACAGATTTATGACTGTCCAAGTTTGCTTTTTCTGTATGAACGCTGAAAAGTTTGTCTGTAACGTTATGAATAATTGAACATGAATTATGAAATAATATATTGTTAGCCCAAGTTTTGTGTTCCGGAAAAGATTTGCTGCGGGAGCAAAAATATATGTTTTAATATAACTCTTGAGATTGTAACTGACTTTACATTGTTCTTCTCTTGACGTGCAGTGCCGGCTTAGAATGTCACTACCCCTTTCTACCTGCGGGAGTCGTAAGAGGCGATTAAAGGTGTGGGGCTTATTTAAGTGGTTAATGGGCGATGCAGTTGGAGACCCATCATCAACGATACTTTATTACTGCCAATTTGTCGCCTATCAACTTCCAAATGTGGCTGAGAAGTTTGTAGCTCTGAAGCTCTGGCTACCCCTTTTTGGGATTTATGGCCGTGAGTATTAATATTGTAAATTAAATTCACCTTTTTGTAAAAAGGGTGTTAATATAACTCTTGAGTTTGTAACTGTTAGTAAGTTAAGTAAATTATTTGAATTTTAACACTATAATAAATATAGATAATCTTGTAAATTAAAGTCAGCTTTCTGTAAAAAAGGTTTTGGCAGAGCCACAGTATTTGAAATTTCTTAGCCACTTTTGGTTGTAGGGTGGGAAAAGGATAGTTGGTGATGATGTCTCACGCCGTTAGTTCTCATTGGGGTAGGCAGAGACTATCGATCGCCGCTTTGATCCTGGCAAACCCCTCTAACTTCGTTCACATTCATCAATCTGTTCGTACATGCTACATTCAACATTGCCCAGCTCTCACGTAAAAAGCCAAAACATCTCTACGACACCTGCGTCAAGGAATTGGTTAGTACTGTTTTAAGTTGACAATAGGCAGCAATTGCCGTGTAGTGCCGGCTTAGAATGTTGCTACCCCTTTCTACCCACAGGTGTCGTAAGAGGCGACTAAGGGTATTGGGGTTTTTAATTGGATTTTTGGGCGATGCGGTTGGAGACCCATTACCAAAACCTTTATTTTTACCATCTTTTCCCCACTCAACTTCCAAAAGTGGCTGACGAATTT
This sequence comes from Bedellia somnulentella, assembly GCA_963576735.1. Classification (NCBI taxonomy): domain Eukaryota; kingdom Metazoa; phylum Arthropoda; class Insecta; order Lepidoptera; family Bedelliidae; genus Bedellia; species Bedellia somnulentella. The sequence continues at coordinate 3,229,153 of OY755178.1, forward strand.
ATAATTCCTTAGCTCTGGCTACCCCTTCTAGGGAAATATAGCCGTGAGTATATGTATGTATGTATGTAGACAGCAATATACATCCATTGGGTTTTCGGGTTTAATAATATATTACTATCAATATCGCCTAGCTCTTGCTAATTACAGCGCTCGTTAGGAAATTCCTCATATCTACGTAATAAGTAACACTGATAATTTGGTACTCGGTCCCAATAGAGATAATTAGTCAGCTAGTATTATATTTGATACATAATTTCTAGTTGTATATTTCCTAGTAATTTCTTTCTAAGTAGGTATATGGCTACAGTAACGGGAACGGATGTCAGAGTCATCATGTAATTTCATCACATCTTTCTATCCATACATACATATTCTCACGCCGTTAGTTCCCATTGGGGTAGGCAGAGACTATCGATCGCCCCTAAGTACGGTCCTGGCAAACCTCTCTAGCTTCATTCACATCCATCAATCTTTTCATACATGCTCTTTTATTCTTCGTACTACGGAAACCTGCCTTATTGAGTACATTTTCTATTTGATCCAAATATGTCCTCCGAGGTCGTTCTCTACTCACATTACCTTCCACATTGGCTCTATAGATCTCTTTTACCGATTTCCTGTCATCCATCCTCGCTATATGCCCAAACCATCTCAAACACATAAATATACATACATACATAAATATACTCAAGCCATTATTTCCCATTGGGGTACATCTTATACTTCCGACTCTTACCTCCAGATGCCCGATTATTGTTTTATCAATTAAATTAAACGTTAAATTAAAAGTTAAAATTGGAAACGATCTTATTAGAGAAGTTTCATCAACAAAATTTTTGGGTTTTAATTTGGATTGCTTTTGTGATTGGAAAGTACATATAGATAATCTATGCATTAAATTAGATAAGTACCTATATGTTTTGTACAGGATCAAATACGTGGTATCAGATCAGGCGGCTCTTACATGCTATCATGGGTATGTTGCATCGGTTCTACGATATGGAATAATTTTATGGGGTAATTCGGTTGACGCGGATAAAGCATTCAAATTCCAAAAAAAATGTATGAGGATACTATGTTCCGCTGGCTATTTGGACAGTTGTATTCCTCTTTTCAAGAAACTACGAATACTTCCTCTCCCTTCTTTATATATATACGAACTTTTATTGTTTGTTTACAAAAACCCGTCATTGTTCGAATTAACACCGCCAAAAACCAGACCACAGAGGGGCAATCATAACATTCAGTACAAATACTCTGCAGTAAAATGCTTGACTATATGTCGCAGGAATTCCTATGATATGGCCGTTAAACTGTATAATGCCATAAGTGACGATTTGAAACAGATGAATCTAATTAAATTCAAAACAAAACTGTTTAATTATCTTGTAACAAATTGCTTTTATAATGTGAATGATTTTTTCAACATATGTGACATTTAAAAATTATATTTGACATGATATATTTTTAATGTGTAATTATTTCCTTAATTTTAATTTCTTATTGTGTGTGTTTTTATTTTAATTGTATTGTAATTATTTTTTTCTTCTTTTTTTGACATTTTAAATAACATTGATATTGTAATATAGTATGAATTTTTGAATTGACTAGATAGGACTATTAGGACATGAATATTTACACGCTTAATGGCAGAACAAGCTCAGGACATAATTTTAAATAAGAACTTGTTAAAACTCTTGTTTTCGTAAATAACCTACTTGAATACACCTTAATAACACTATTTACAACAATCTTCTACGTCATATTTTACATTATCCATAAATTATATATAATATTATCCATTTTTTGGTATCTCTCAGTAAATGTTCGTATAGTTGGTTCTATTTGTGTCAGTATAAACTATGAAGTATCCATAGGCAAGCGCACTTGTATTTTCCTAAATATTCAATTTAAGATATGTATGCTTATGGCAGCCATATATATGCGTGCCATACATAATAAACCAATAGCTACCTACAGTAACCGTCGTCGATTCATTTATTACTTATTTTGCAAAAAAATCAGTGACATGCGGTTGCATGCACTGTTTGAAATATACATAGTTAATAATTACTAGCAGACGTGCACTTTCCATTTACTACCAAAATTGCGGCGGTATTAGGTCTAAGTTAGCACATATAAGGCTGAACATAGCAGCTTCTGATTATGATATTATTATACTGACAGAAACTTGGCTACGCGAGGGTATATTTGATCATGAGGTAGCAGACGAGAGGTATGCTATTTTTCGTCGGGACAGATGTATAAACACGAGCGTTAAAAAAGACGGCGGCGGTGTATTGGTTGCGATAAAAAGAACATTACTACCCTGTAGGCGATTAGATTTAGAGTGTCAGATAATCGAAGAAATCATCGTAACATTACCATTATGTGGCTCTACTAGGTTATTCATCTGTGCTGTGTATTTGCCTCCTTCATCTAATATGCTGTCTTACGAAACATACTTCAATAACCTCACAAGATTATTTACAGCACATTCTAATGATAATTATTGTATTGCTGGAGATTACAATATGCCAAACCTAGTATGGCTTAAGGAAAACCAGGACGAAAATTTAACTGCTCAAATAGATTTAATCGGTAGTCATCAGTTATTAATAGACGCGACCAACTATATGCAATTAAAACAAATAAATTGTATCCATAATACTAACAATAGGCTACTAGACCTATTTTTCACCGATATCAACACATTCAAGTGCTCCCAACCATGGGCAATACTTACTGATAAAGTTGATAAACACCACCCCCCTATTATGATTGAACTAGAAATAAATAAAAACTTTGATTCCATACTGCCTCTTGTACAACTAAAACACGATTTTTATAAGAGTGACTATCAAGCGATAAAGGATCACCTTTATACAATCGATTGGCACCAAGAACTTTCCACTTACGATGCTATAACAGCAACAGAGAAGTTTTATAAAATAATTAACGAAACTATTAGCAAGCACGTGCCCGTCAAGAAAATTCGTAATTCACAATATCCCCCATGGTTCTCTAACGCCTTAAGGTCTACGTTAACACGTAAATACAAGATTTGGCGTCGTTGGAATACATACCACAATTTAGCTGATTATGGTGAGTTTTCTTTACTGCGAAAAAGGAGTAAAATGTTGCTTAAATGTTGTTTCCGGACCTATATGAGCTCTACCGAAAGTAATATTCATAAAAACCCTAAATCTTTCTGGAAGTATATATCATCTATTAAAAAAACGACTCTAGCTACCCAAGCACAATGACCTTTGGAAATACAACTTCTAGTGACCCTGCTATCATAGTTAGCATGTTTAATAATTACTTTAGCTCAGTATTTGAACCATCATCTGATTTTACAACATTGGATTTGGCTTCCCTCCCTTCAAATTCAAGTTCCCCTAACATACATCTACTGCAGTTTTCTGAAACTCAAATAGAAAGAAAACTAAAATACCTTGATGCTAGTAAAGGGCCCGGCCCAGACAAAATACACCCAATTTTCCTTAAAAATCTAGCACATGAATTATCAATGCCTCTATGTTTCCTTTTTAATAAATGCATGGCTGAAGGTATATTTCCTGATCAATGGAAACTGGCTCATATAGTTCCATTACATAAATCGGGCAATAGAAGCCTCATTACTAATTACCGGCCGATTTCAATTTTGTCTACTGTACCAAAAGTATTAGAATCCCTTGTACATCAAAACCTTATATTAAACTTAAAACCCCACATAGTGGAGGAACAACACGGTTTTTTGAGAGGCCGTTCAACTGTGACAAACTTGATAGTATACTCCGATTACATTTTCCGTCACATGGATAAAAAAATACAAATAGACGCTGTATACACCGATTTTTTAAAAGCCTTCGACAAAATAGACCACATCATGCTATTCCTTAGATTAGCTTATAATGGTATCAAGGGAGACTTTTTAAGGTGGTTCGTTTCTTACTTGACTAATCGATATCAGGTGGTGAGGGTAGATGGTCACCTTTCAGAGAAGAGGCTGGTCACCTCTGGTGTGATACAGGGTTCTATCCTTGGCCCATTGTTGTATTTACTATTTGTGAACGAAATTGTAAGGTGTTTTGAAAATAGCAGAGTCTTATTATTTGCAGATGACCTTAAAATATTCATGCCTATCAAAACTATAAACGACACCCAACTTCTTCAGGCCGATCTGGACCGTTTTGGTCGTTTTTGTAAAGAAAATAATTTATACCTAGCACACAACAAATGTAAACAAATAACATTCACCAAAAACCGGAACAAAATTTTGCACAACTACCATATTGATAACTGTCCCTTAGAGAGGGTATCACAAATTCGGGACTTAGGAATTATTTTTGACGAAAGCTTGAGTTTTGATGCCCACGTAGAGGCTATCTGTACAAAGGCCTATCAAATGCTAGGATTTATTTTGCGTGCTGGAAGACATTTCAAAAGAAAATCATCAATGGTTTGTTTATACAAATCTTTGGTGAGGTCTCAGTTGGAATATGCCAGCGTGATTTGGAATCCCTACTATTCAAAGTACTCCAATAAGATAGAATCCATACAGAAAAAAGCCCTTAAAGCCATACACTACAAATTTCATCATTCCAAAATGTCTTACACTAATCTACTTAAAAAATACAACCTACAATCACTGACAGACAGACGACAACTTATTGACCAAATGACGCTCCATAACATATGTTTTAAGCATTACGATTGCATTCCCCTGTCCAACGAAATAGGCTACCGCGTCCCGCGTCGGCCCGACAGCCGGCTGCCGCACACAGCCGTGTTCGCGGTAGAGCCCGTCCGCACGGTGGCTGGCGAGCGCGCCCCTCTTCGTAGGATTTGTGAATCACACAATAAAAACTACAGCTCTATAGACATATTTAATTCGTCTAAACTCCAGCTCAAGCGAAGCATACTGATAAATGATACCATTAAATGATCAATTTTAGTATATGACACACACACACATACATACATACACACACACCCACACACATGCAAACACACACACACACACACAAACACACACACACACACATGCATAAACTTGTATAAACACAATCCCATTTAATAGATGTATTAGTTATAAGCTTTATAATGTTTAAATGCTGATTATATATTTTAAACAAAGTTCAGTTTCATATAAGTTTTTAAAATATGTTTATTATGATAAGATAAATAGAATAATAATAGAAATGTAAATATTCTGTGATGAACAGTTCTGGATACAGACTGATTTCACCATGTAATTTAATTAGAAATAATGTATTTAGTCTGTGTCTGTTGTTTGTCCAAAATAAATAAATAATAAATAAAGCATTTTTATTTTTTATTTTATTTTTTCAACATACGTTAGTTAAGAAGCTGTATATTTTTTAATTCAAGCTTTTCAAGGAGAACTAGACCTACCAGGTAAAAATCTAAATGAACAATGGTTTGAAAGTTTGTCATACATTTATGCCTCAAGTACTCTGCACTTAGTTAAAGTTAGCACAATAGCATATTGTTACACCAACAAACTGAGGCGCGCCACCTACTTTCTCTGACTCTTACTACTGATACCATAATTAAATACATACATACATGTACTTCCGGCCATAAACCCCAAAGAGAGGTAGCTAGAGGCTATAATAACCAATCTGGACCAAAGAAAACAGAAGATTAAATCACTTTTCATTGGTATATTACCTTACATATTTTTAAACTGAATTCTCACGCACATATAGTGTGATTTGTGAAAGGTGCGCTGAGTTTGGTGTGTTAAGAAAATAAAAAGTATAGTAAAAGAAATGCAATGGTGAAAGAGATATAAAATCCGAAATAGATGGTATTATCAGTAGAGAACGACGTGCGCCGGACCACACGTTTAGATCAAATAGAAAATGTGCAAAAAGCAGGCGCCTTAATTGTAAAAAATAAAAAACCATGTATTGATGACCAAGATTGATGAATCTAGACGAAGCTCGAGAGGCATTCTAGGGTCGTATTTATCATGGTCGTTGACGGTGAGGGAAAACATCTTGAGGAAACCAACATGGTTAAGTTGTACTTAGTCATGTGAAAGAGTATTCGTACCTGCATCGGCCAGTCCCCATTAACGTGAGTACAAAAAAATCGTGGTTACACTGAACACCGGGTGACAACATCAAGTGATGTTTAAGAGAATTAGTACTTCTGCCAACTCCTTCGGGGATATGGGGCGTGGACTTTTAGTTTTAAATATATCTTACAATCTTTTAATACTTTTTTTTTATGGACCTTTACACGTGTGGGCCCTTAAGTATAACTAATTGTTTTCTATTTTTGGAATATCTTTAATTAAGCCGAACTCCTCAGTGTAATGTTTTGCCAATAAAATACTTTCTTGTGACGGCAAAGATAAAGTGTGATAGATTAAATATATATTCTAATCAGGTTTGAACTCTGAACACCAGGCGACAATGACACGTGATGTTCAGAAGTATTAGTACGTCTGCCAACATCTTCGGGGATATACAGGCGGCTATCCTGGCCAAATCCTCGGAAAAAGTAATTCCTCTGTCACTTTTGATTGGGGATTAGCCAGCACTTAGCCCAAAACCGCTACATACTTTCAAACATTCACGCCGTATATTCCCGGCGGGCTGGCAGAGGTACTCACACTTATGAACATCAAGTGCCATTGTCACCTGGTGTTCAGAGTATCCACACTTTGCTAGGATAGTGTGACACTCTCTCACGGAAATAAGGAAAAAGACCTATCGCCGTTTTGTACGAATACACAGCCACATGACTATCTTAATCAAGTGGGATTCTTTACTATGTGTTCCCTCACCGTTAACGACCATGATAAATTAATGATTTAACCCTATGGCGCTATGTCATTTGTAATTGTAATAAAGGGTCTAGCAGGCTAGGGGAACAAGATTGGCCCCCGAAGCCGATCTTGCTGATTTTTATGGTGGTGCACCGCTTTCAGCCACGGTTACTGTGTGACAAAAATCAGCCCTCGATCTTCTTTTGTTTTGGAGATTTTTGACATTTACCAAATCATCAAGGTATTTTTTAAACTTATATTTTAGATAAACTACGCAAGCTAGAAAAACCAAACCAAATCACGATAAACGAGAATAAAATGAACTTTTAATCGCATGTTTTTACGGGGGGCCTACCAATAGTACTTCAGTCAAAAAATCATAGTTTATTTTTTTTAAGTACGTTTTTTTGACGTTTGCCGCGGAGGTACACCCACCAAAAAAATCTCAAAAAGAGCTACTAAAGACATGTACAAGTGCATAGAAAAAATTTCCAGAAATCGTGGTGCGTCATGTCAAAAAATCGAAAATATTTGCAATACAACACCAGTATTTAAGTACTAGAGTTGTATATATTTTATGTAAACTCTTTTTCTGTAAACCGATGTTCCCCGCCCATTGCCACTTCAGGTTTACAACTCTTCGGGCTATGTTGGTGACTTTAGTTCTTCAGCGGACCTCCTCATTTCTGATTAGATCGCGCAAAGAAACCCCGAGCATAGCCCTCTCCATTGCCCTCTGAGCTACATTGAGCTACTTTGAGCTTTCTTATCTGATCCATATTTGTATTATGCCAACAGTAACTTAGGGGGGTTTTGAGACTGTAATGCACCATTTGATTGCAAATGTTAAATGTCAGATATCAAAATGTTATCTTCATAAATAGAATCTAATAAACACTAAAGAATTTATTTAAGTACTAGAGTAGTATATATTTTATGTCAAATTGTGGACTACAGTCTCAACACCCCCTAAGTTACTGTTGGCATAATACAAATATGGATCAGATAAGAAAGCTCAAAGTAGCTCAATGTAGCTCAGAGGGCAATGGAGAGGGCTATGCTCGGGGTTTCTTTGCGCGATCGAATCAGAAATGAGGAGGTCCGCTGAAGAACTAAAAGTCACCGACATAGCCCGAAGAGTTGTAAACCTGAAGTGGCAATGGGCGGGGAACATCGGTTTACAGAAAAAGAGTTTACATAAAATATATACTACTCTAGTACTTAAATACTGGTGTTGTATTGCAAATATTTTCGTTTTTTTGACGTGACGCACCACGATTTTTGGAATTTTTTTCTATGCACTTGTACATGTCTTTAGTAGCTCTTTTTGAGATTTTTTTGGTGGGTGTACCTCCGCGGCAAACGTCAAAAAAATGTACTAAAAAAATAAACTATGATTTTTTGACTGAAGTACTATTGGTAGGCCCCCCATAAAAACATGCGATTAAAAGTTTATTTTATTCTCGTTTATCGTGATTTGGTTTGGTTTTTCTAGCTTGCGTAGTTTATCTAAAATATAAGTTTAAAAAATACCTTGATGATTTGGTAAATGTCAAAAATCTCCAAAACAAAAGAAGATCGAGGGCTAATTTTTGTCACACAGTAACCGTGGCTGAAAGCGGTGCACCACCATAAAAATCAGCAAGATCGGCTTCGGGGGCCAATCTTGTTCCCTTAGCCTGCTAGACCCTTTGAAATTGTTGTCATTTCAGCTCATTATCATGAAAAATATCGTCAGCAAAGCAATTGTATATTACTAAACTTTTTCGTATACACCCACATTAAAAGACGCAATATTGGAAATGGCCAAGTTAAAAGCTACCAGGGCATCATAGAGCTTGAGAAATGGAGGATATTATTATGATGACCACATAAAGTTGGTCCGAATCAGTATGCAAGTCTCCGTCGTCCAAGTTGCCAAGTTACCAACTTTGTTGACCCGCTCTTTGGAACTTGCTCCACATATAACAGGAAACAACTTGATATGTTTTAGGAACTCTCCGCTTGAGTTATGATTTTAAAGTCGGTTATTACATATTATATCTATCTATTTTTGTTTTGGTACGGTAAAAGTTAAAGTTTATTAGTAAAAATTTACATTTATAAGTTTAAAACTAAAATCTAATGAAAAATCGCTCTAAAAGGAACGAACATTGCTAGACGAAGTGTAGTAGAAGCATTTCTGATACAAATCCAGTGTTGCTTATGTATTTCGTTTGTAAGATCTTCAATAACCGCATATATAAATACACACATACTCACGGCCATAAATCCCAAAAAGGGTTAGCCAGAGCTTTAGATCTAGAAATTCTCATTTGGAAGTTGATAGGGGACAAGCTGGTAGAATAAAGTATAGTTGGTGATACATGGCACAAACCCTACATTTACAACCATATTCCAGCATAAATTACTAAAACATTATTTTCCTCTAGAAAATAACACCAAATATAACGTCTTTCCTTATCAGCATAAAGGTATCAAAAGACATGATTATAGCACCCAATGAAAGCTCCGAAACCTTTCAAAAAGAGTCCAGTATTTTAATCACGAAAAGAAGAGAAATAACTTAATAGAATTCGGTCGTGAAAAAGAAACAAATATTAAGCCCCGGTTCTTTTCATTCGAAGAGGCGTCTGAATAATTTGTCGAGACAAAATTGTGGTTCTATTCAAAACGAGCGAGTGACGATGTCTCAGATTTATGTAAAACGTGTATATGTAACTGAGCGCGGTGAAAGGAAATCGAAGCAATCATTTTGAGAGGGTACAAAATAAAAAAATACTAATAATTTATTTTTAGATATTGTCTTATTTTTTGTATTTCATATTCGAAACAAATGTTGGTCTTCTTGTTAACAAGTTGGATTACTGGTAAATTGTTATGGTGTTTTTATTTTTAAATAGTGAAATATTTGTTACGCAATGATATCTAGAAAATGAATTGGTAGCTTTTACTGGAAGAAAATATCAGAAAAGAAAAATTTGTCAACTTTTTTAAATGGCGAAAAGAGTAAGAAATCATAATCATCATAATCATAACATAAACGTTCACGCCGAATATCCCCGAAGGGGTTGGCAGAGGCACCAATACTTCCGAACATCACGAGACTTTGTCACCTGGTGTTCAGAGTACCCACGTTTTGCATGGACAGTGTACTCACGTGATAGGGGGCAGGCCTATCGCCGTTTTGTACGAATACACTGTCACATGACTAAGTACAACTCAGCCATGTGGGTTTCCTCACGATGTTTTCCCTCACCGTTAACAACCATGATAAATTAACCACACATATGTCTTTAGAAAAGACAAATTGGTGTAGGCCCGACCCAGGATTTGAACACTAGTCGTTTGCACGATAACCGAGTGTTCTACCCACTGGGCTATCACGGTTGCTTAGTAAGAAACTATTGACATTTAATTTTTCAATAAGTATGTAGGTTTAAGGTAACACATATACATTATATACATGCATATCGTTACGCCATCAGTTCCCATTGGGGTAGGTAAATAATATCGATCGCCACTTTGTACGAACCTCGCAAACCTAGCTTCCGTCCATCAATCTTTTCATTCATGCTCTTTTATTCTTCATACGGACACTTCACTTTGTAAGTGTGTTAGAACTTAATAAATATTTAGTAATATTTAAAATAGATAGATAATAGTTTGATGAATAATTTTAGTTTTTAAGCAAATCAGTTAAATTTATTGGTCATCTACCGAACATGTTTTTAATCCAGCAAATCTTTCCATTCATGGGTTGTCTGGAAGAGATCGCTCTTAGTGATAAGACCGCCAGTTGTACTTTGGCTTTTGTACCGATCTTTTTGTTTGTAATTGTTGTTTTTTTGTAAATGTGCAATAAAGAGTTTTATTATTATTATTATTCACTATTTGATCCAAATGTGTCCTCCGAGGTCGCCATCTGCTAATAGTTATTATTATATACATCTATTATCAATATACTTTCATCCATCTTCTCAATGTGCCCAAACCATCTTAATATTCCTTTTCTATATTTTTTACAACCACATCTTTCATACCACACTGAAAAGATAACTGACCAGGTAATAAATATTTTTTTTTCTTTTTTTCTTTCGACAGCAAGATAACAACACGAGACGAGCTTTAGAGAAGTGAATCGTCTAATTTTTCCGAATACCCTCATCTGTGCACGTCGAAATCTGAAATGTATTTATCCCATTAAATATTCACATTGCGGCTGTTACAGTAACTGGTCATGTCCGCATTCGAAAATCCACATGAATGAAAATCCTGAATAAGTTGCTTTTTTAATACCACTTTTATAAAAACTCGCTGGTTTTCTGACAAGCTGCATTGATTGTTCTTTTGATCTCTGCTATATTTATTGTTTCCCTAGTCGACATTGTTTTTGTGTGGCAGAGCGGGTAGGAAGCTCTGTATATTCGGGTTTTTCACACGATGAATATTCAAGTACCGTTGCGAATCATATTCCCATTTCAATAGAACGTTCATGTGAACTAGGTTTTGTTTGTAACAAAATCGTAGATCTAGTTTTTTAATTCAACGGACCGAATGCTAAGTTTGTGCAATGTATTTTAAATGCAATGTAGGCTTTGTTGTGTCGGCTTAGATAGCGCGATCTTTTATTATACAATCTTTTCTCCACAACTTCCAGAAGTAGCTGAGTGATTTCTAATTCCAAGCTCTAGTTACCCCATTTTTGGATTTATCGACCTGAATATGGCTATTTTTAAAAAATCTATAAGAATATCAAAACAATCAACAATTTGTTTTGATTTCTGGGCTTAAATCATTGCCTGTCGTTTAATGGATGTTAACAACAAACCTTATTTACTTAATTTTACAAAATGGATATTATATGCATTATCATATTTATAGGTTACCCACATGGCTGAGTTTGTACTTAGTCATGTGACAGTGTATTCGTACAAAACGGCGATAGGCCTGCCCCCTATCACGTGAGTACACTGTCTAAGCAAAACGTGGGTACCTTCTCTGGAAACTAGATGGCGCTTGCCATGTGAGTTCAGGAGTATTGGTACCTCTGCCAACCCCTTCGGGGATAAACGGCGTGAACGTTTATGGTATGTTATGTTCATGTTATATTTATAGGTAGAAATGGACCATTTTATTTGCGATTCATAGTGAAACTATCGCATTTTATTACATAAACAAACCTGTGAAGCTAGCTGGATTAGCCACCAGAAACTTTAAATATGAATTTATCTAGTTTCTAAATGTTTGCTGTGTAGTGTTGGCTCAGAATAGCACCACCCCATTTCTTCTGGTGGGTGTGCGTAAGAGGCGACTAACGGTATTGGGGCTTTTAAGGGATTTTTGGGCGATAAGGTTGGAGACCTATCACCAACAACCTTTATTTTACCATCTCTTCCCCATGCAACTTAAAGATAGTTTATTTCTTTGCATTATTAGTAGTTTAAAATAAATATTTGTACTTTTTACGGCACTTGCAAACACCATCATGTTATTTTTTCAAAGACTCAAAACGTTTACGCCGAATGTCCCCATAGGGGTTGGGAGAGGTACTAATACTTCTGAACATCACGTGAAATATCACCTGTTCTTTTTTCCTGTATAAGTAAGGCATCGTTAATGAATGAACGATCGATAATCTCTGCTTACCCCGATGGGAACTAATAGCTTGAGTATATGTATGTATGTGTTGTTTTTGTTGGTTTCAAAGCCATCATGAATTTCCATCAAACTCTGGTTACATGATGTTGTTTAAAGTTGCTGTGTAGTGCCGGCTTAGAATAGCACTACCCCATTTCTTCCGGTGGGTGTACTTAAGGCAACTAACGGTATAGGGGCTTTAAAGGGATTTTTGGGCGATGCGGTTGGAGACCCATCACCAAGAACCTTTATTTCACCATCTAATCCCCACGTAACTTCCAAAAGTGGCTGAGGAATTTCTCATCCCTTAGCTCTGGCTACCCCTTCTAGGGATTTATAGCCGTGAGTATATGTATGAATGTATGTATGATGTTTAGTGTCTAACACTCATTGATACCTAATTATTGCTGTATAATCATAGGTTATTTAACATTTGTACTAAATAATATATTTAATATAAAAACATTTTAAAAGTTAACAAGACCTTACCAGTTACAAATTCTAAATGTACAATGGTTTGCAAGTTTGTCAAACATTTATGCTTCAAGTACTCTACAGTAAGTTAAAGTTAGCACAATAGCACATTGTTACACCAACAAACTGAGGCGCGCCACCTACTTTTCCCTGACTCTTACTACATACATACATACATACATATGCTCACGGCTATATTTCCCTAGAAGGGGTAGCCAGAGCTAAGGAATTATAAATTCCTCAGCCACTTTTGGAAGTTGAGTGGGGAAAAGATGGTAAAAATAAAGGTTTTTGGTGATGAGTCTCCAACCGCATCGCCCAAAAATCCAATAAAAAGCCTCAATACCCTTAGTCGCCTCTTACGACACCCGTGGGTAGAAAGGGGTAGCGACATTCTAAGCCGGCACTACACGGCTAACTACTGATACCATAATTTAAAATATACATACATACATGTACTCATGGCCATAAATCCCAAAGAAGGGTAGCTAGAGCTCAAAGCTAGAAACGCTTCAGCGACATTTGAAAGTTGATAAGGGACGAGATGGTAGAAATAAAGTATTGTTGGTGATGGGTCTCCAACCACATCGCCCAAAACCACTTTTATTAGCTCGATACCCTTACTCGCCTCTTACGACACCCGTGAGTAGAAAGGGGTAGTGACATTCTAAGCCGGCACTACACGTCTAATATATAAACTCAAAGTAAACTAACTGTGGAATATTATCCCGCGAAAAGGTAATTAACAAGTTCATTTGCAACAGCTTTGTCCTTTCTTGAAATGAATTCATATCGCTATCGTTTTCTTTTTGCCATGTTTTGCTGAATAAATGATAAAGTTTTATAATATCGAGAACGCGTTAATTATAACATCTACGCTCAATTAGAGGCTAAGTTTCATTTTGACAGCCTTAAAAATCGACGTATTGTTTTTGATATGGCATTGTAAGATGGTATATTGCATAATAACATTGACTCCCCGGACCTTCTCAGTAAAATCACATTAAATGTACCAAATGGAGAACACGACTGAAAAAAGTTATTTAAAAATCAATTTGCGAGTACTAATTTTGCCTCTAGTGAAACAATTAACAGAATGGTCAATATATACAATAATGAGTTTCAGGAAATAGATTTGTTCGCGGAAACTAAACTATCATTCCTAAAAAAGGTTAAAACGGTTTTACTAAAGGAAACTACTTTATAAATATTATGTATTTGTCCAATACAATATATTTCATGCCCATTAAAGTTCTAACACACATAATCATACACACACATACAAACACAGATGAAATACACTTTAGAGAAAAATAATTATATTTTATTTGTCCGTACATATTTCTGTTACACATTAATGCTCAGTTTATTTAATGAAATTTGTGAAACATATAATTGGCACGATAAATTGTTATATTTAAAATAGGCTTGTTAATAGATAAAGTGCTGTTTGTTTTACTCAATAATAAATAAATAATAGTTCATAGCGCGACACTGTCTTATATTCTAAAATATGCGTAGTCGAAGTAAAAATTTCGAGACCAAGTTTGTCGAATATCTGTTTGACGCACTTTCGAAGTCAACCTTATAGATAAACTCTAAGATAAGCGTAAGCCCGACACACAACATTATTATACTATATTATTAGTTATTACATACAACGGAATTCTCACGCTCATATAGTGTGATTTGTGAAAGGTACGCTGAATTTAGTGGGTTTAGAAAATAAAAAGTATAGAAAAAATAATGTTCAGATGAAAGAGATATAAAATCCAGAGATGGTAATGTCAGTAGAGGATGACAAAGCACACATTTAGATCAATTAGAGAATGTGCTCAAGAGACAGGCGCTAAAATTGTAAAAAATATTCATCTTGTATCGAGGACGAAGGTTGAAGAATCAAGACGAAACTCGAGGGATTGGCTAAGATCGTATTTATCATGGTTGTTAATGGTGAGGGAAAACATCTTGAGAAAACTAACATGGTTAAGTTGTACTTTGTCACGTGACAGTGTATTCGTACATGCGTCGACCTGCCCCCATCACATGTGTACTCTGAACACGAGGTGGCAATATCACGTGATGTCTAGAAGAATAGTACCCCTGCCAACCCCTTCGGGGATATAGGACGTGAACGTTGTAGTTAGAGTTATATCTTACTAGCTGACCCGACAGACTTCGTACTGTAAATTTGCTTATGCCAAGCTTTAGGCGTTTTTTCCGGTACTCTGAGTTCAATCAGGCATGAATATTTTATTGGTCAAATTTTCTGTGATAAAAAGTATCATATGTTATAATTTAGGTGATTATCTAACATTCTGCTAAATTTCATTCATATACATTCTGATTTTAAGAAGCCTTTTTACCGCAAACACACAAACAACCAAACATCTAATTTCATAATATTAATGGGATAATCCTTACTTGTTTTCATATTGAAGACCATTTGTTTGATGGACCTTTACACGTTGTCCATAAAGTAAAGCTAATTGTATTCTATTTTTGGAATGTCTTTAATTAAGACCAACTCCTCAGTGTAATTTGTTGCCAATGAAATACTTTCTTGTGACGGCAAAGATAAAGTGTGATAGATTAAATATATCTTCTAATCAGGTTTGAACCTGAAAAAGTAATACCTCTGTTACTTTTGATTGGGGAGTAGATAGAAAGAATAAATTAGCGTTGGTGATAGATCACCAGCCAGCACTTAGCCAAACAACCGCTACATAATTAAACTCAAACGTTCACGCCGTATATCCCCGAAGGGCTATTATACTTATGAACATCAAGTGATATTACCATCTGGTGTTCGGAGTACCCACGTTTTGCTCGGACAGTGTCCTCACTCACGAAACTATGGGGTAGGCCAATCGCCGTTTTGCACGAATACACATTCGCATGACTAGGTCATTCAAGTGGGTTTCCTCACCATTAACAACCATGACAAATTACCTAAAATACTTAGTTTTATTGGTTTAATCTTTTTTAATAGATTCGATATTGATATTTGTTAAGTTTTCGGTTGTGTTATCATGAAAAATATCGTCAGAAAATAAATTATATATTAATCAACTTTTTTGTATATATCCACATATAATTTGCAATATTGGAAATGCTTGAGTTTAAAGCTACCAGGGCATCATAGAGCTTGAGAAATGGAGGATATTATTATGATGACCACATAAAGTTGGTCCGAATCAGTATGCAAGTCTCCGTCGTCCAAGTTGCCAAGTTACCAACTTTGTTGACCCGCTCTTTGGAACTTGCTCCACATATAACAGGAAACAACTTGATATGTTTTAGGAACTCTCCGCTTGAGTTATGATTTTAAAGTCGGTTATTACATATTATATCTATCTCTTTTTGTTTTGGTACGGTAAAAGTTAAAGTTTATTAGTAAAAATTTACATTTATAAGTTTAAAACTAAAATCTAATGAAAAATCGCTCTAAAAGGAACGAACATTTCTAGACGAAGTGTAGTAGAAGCATTTCTGATACAAATCCAGTGTTGCTTATGTATGTTGTTTGTAAGATCTTCAATAACCGCATATATAAATACACACATACTCACGGCCATAAATCCCAAAAAGGGTTAGCCAGAGCTTTAGAATTAGAGATTCTCATTTGGAAGTTGATAGGGGACAAGCTGGTAGAAATAAAGTATAGTTGGTGATACACGGCACACACCCTACATTTACAAACATATTCCAGCATAAATTACTAAAACATTATTTGCCTCTAGAAAATAACACCAAATATAACGTCTTTCCTTATCAGCATAAAGGTATCAAAAGACATGATTATAGCACCCAATGAAAGCTCCGAAATCTTTCAAAAGAGTCCAGTATTTTAATCACAAAAAGAAGAGAAATAGCTTAATAGAATTCGGTCGTGAAAAAGAAACAAATATTAAGCCCCGGTTCTTTTCATTCGAAGAGGCGTCTGAATAATTTGTCGAGACAAAATTGTGGTTCTATTCAAAACGAGCGAGTGACGATGTCTCAGATTTATGTAAATCGTGTATACGAAACTGAGCGCGGTGAAAGGAAATCGAAGCAATCATTTTGAGAGGGTACCAAAATAAAAAAATACTAATAATTTATTTTTAGATATTGTCTTATTTTTTGTATTTCATATTCGAAACAAATGTTGGTCTTCTTGTTAACAAGTTGGATTACTGGTAAATTGTTATGGTGTTTCTTTTTAAATAGTGAAATATTTGTTACGCAATGATATCTAGAAAATGAATTGGTAGCTTTTACTGGAAGAAAATATAAGAAAAGAAAAATTTGTCAACTTTTTTAAATGGCGAAAAGAGTAAGAAACTATTGAAATTTAATTTTTCAATAAGTATATAGGTTTACTTTATTTTACCGCCTTTTCCCCACTCAACTTCCAAAAGAGGCTGAGGAATTTATAATTCCTTGGCTCTGGCTACCCCTTCTAGGGAATTATAGCCGTGAGTATATGTATATATATGTTATATGTATATAGGTTTAAGGTAACACATATACATTATATACATGCATATCGTTACGCCATCAGTTCCGATTGGGGTAGGTAAATAATATCGATCGCCACTTTGTACGAACCTCGCAAACCTAGCTTCCGTCCAGCAATCTTTTCATTCATGCTCTTTTATTATTCATACGGACACTTCACTATTTGATCCAAATGTGTCCTCCGAGGTCGCCCTCTGCTAATAGTTATTATTATATATATCTATTATCAATATACTTTCATCCATCTTCTCGATGTGCCCAAACCATCTTAATATTCCTTTTCTATCTTTTTTACAACAACATCTTTCACACCACACTTAAAAGATAACTGACCAATTAATTAATATTTCTTTTTTTCTTTCTTTCTTTCATAGCAAGATAACAACACGAGACGAGCTTTAGAGAAGTAAATCGTGAAATTTTTCCGAATGCGCTCATCTGTGCACGTCGAAATCTGAAATGTATTTATCCACTGACCTCCATTATACTATATAAGTACGCTGGACTAATGATACGTATCAAAATGACAGCTATTTACTGTGCCAATTTGAAGCGCTCCCAATGAAGGAACGAGGAACTAAATATGACATAAAGTGCAAAATGGCCAGTGTTTTTTTTACCATAAAGCATAATATATCTATGGTTTTTAGAAACAATTATAAATCAATAGTGCTGTACAGTTTCGTTTCGATAAAACTTAGCCTTTCCTTTAAGCAGAAACATTTTCTCGATATATTTTATTTTACTGTCCCATCTCTTTTATTAGTTCCTTGTTCCTTCACTGCTGCCGTAAGCGCCAAAATGGCGAAAATCAAATCGCCTCACTGTCACCCGGCCTATAATTAGTCCAGCGTACTTATATATGGAGGTCAGTGTATTTATCCCATTAAATATTCACATTGCGGCTGTTACAGTAACTGGTCATGTCCGCATTCGAAAATCCACATGAATGAAAATCCCGAATAAGTTGATTTTTTAATACCACTTTTATAAAAACTCGCTGGTTTTCTGACAAGCTGCATTGATTGTTCTTTTGATCTCTGCTATATTTATTGTTTCCCTAGTCGACATTGTTTTTGTGTGGCAGAGCGGGTAGGAAGCTCTGTATATTCGGGTTTTTCACACGATGAATATTCAAGTACCGTTGCGAATCATATTCCCATTTCAACAGAACGTTCATGTGAACTAGGTTTTGTTTGTAACAAAATCGTAGATCTAGTTTTTTAATTCAACGGACCGAATGCTAAGTTTGTGCAATGTATTTTAAATGCATTGTAGGCTTTGTTGTGTCGGCTTAGATAGCGCGATCTTTTATTATACAATCTTTTCTCCACAACTTCCAGAAGTAGCTGAGTGATTTCTAATTCCAAGCTCTAGTTACCCCATTTTTGGATTTATCGACCTGAATATGGCTATTTTTTAAAAATTCTATAAGAATATTACAATCAACAACTTGTTTTGATTTCTGGGCTAAAATCATTGCCTGTCGTTTAATGGATGTTAACAACAAACCTTATTTACTTAATTTTACAAAATGGATATAATATACAATATTATGTTTATAGGTAGAAATGGACCATTTTATTTGCGATTCATAGCGAAACTATCGCATTTTATTACATAAACAAACCAATGAAGCTAGCTGGATTAGCCACCAGAAACTTTAAATATTAATTTATCTAGTTTCTAAATGTTTGCTGTGTAGTGTTGGCTCAGAATAGTACCACCCCATTTCTTCTGGTGGGTGTGCGTAAGAGGCGACTAACGGTATTGGGGTTTTTAAAGGATTTTCGGGCGATGAGGTTGGAGACCTATCACCAACAACCTTTATTTTACCTTCTCTTCCCCATGCAACTTAAAGATAGTTTATTTCTTTGCATTATTAGTAGTTTAAAATAAATATTTGTACTTTTTACGGCACTTGCAAACACCATCATGTTATTTTTTCAAAGACTCAAAACGTTTACGCCGAATGTCCCCGTAGGGGTTGGGAGAGGTACTAATACTTCTGAACATCACGTGAAATATCACCTGTTCTTTTTTTCTGTATAAGTAAGGCATCGTTAATGAATGAACGATCGATAATCTCTGCTTACCCCGTCACAACCTTTATTTCACCATCTTTTTCCCACGCAACTTCTAAAAGTGGCTGAGGAATTTCTAATCCCTTAGCTCTGGCTACCCCTTCTAGGGATTTATAGCCGTGAGTATATGTATGTATGTATGTATGATGTTTAGTGTCTAACACTCTTTGATACCTAATTATTGCTGTATAATCATAGGTTATTTAACATTTGTACTTAATAATATATTTAATACACAAACCTTTTAAAAGTTAACAACACCTTACCAGTTACAAATTATAAATGTACAATGGTTTGCAAGTTTGTCAAACATTTATGCTTCAAGTCCTCTGCAGTAAGTTAAAGTTAGCACAATAGCACATTGTTACACCAACAAACTGAGGCGCGCCACCTACTTTTCCCTGACTCTTACTACTGATATCATAATTTAAAACGTACATACATATACTTACGGCCATAAATCCCAAAGAAGGGTAGCTAGAGCTCAAAGCTAGAAACTCTTCAGCGGCATTTGAAAGTTGATAAGGACGAGATGGTAGAAATAAAGTATTGTTGGTGATGGGTCTCCAACCGCACTGCCCAAAAACCACTTTTATAAGCTCGATACCCTTACTCGCCTCTTACGACAACTGTGAGTAGAAAGGCATAGTTACATTCTAAGGCGGCACTACACGGCTAATATATAAACTCAAAGTAAACTAACTGTGGAATATTATCCTGCGGATTTTCTGCAAAAGGTTATTAACAAGTTCATTTGCAACAGCTTTGTGCTTTCTTGAAATGAATTCTTATCGCTATCGTTTTCTTTTTACCATGTTTTGCTGAATAAATGATGAAGTTTTATAATAGTTCATAGCGCGGCACTGTCTTATATCTATATCTTCTATACTTATAATAAATCTGTAGAGAGGTCACTGAATATCAACTCGTTTAAATTAAAAAATCTCTGGTAAAAATGGCTTCAAATAGGGAAAATTGTCACTTCCCTGTGGGGCGACATCCCAGAATGTATTATGTGAATCTCAATAAAACCTTATAAAATAAGTATTATATTCAAAGTACCATAAGTGAAACATGCATTTAACCTAATTAGTTCAGGTTTGAATCCTATTTACCTAAGTTCTCAATAGCTAAACGAAGGCGACACGAATTTAACATCACTTCCCTGCCACCTTTAAACACGATAAAATCTGCACAACGCAAATACTAAGCGACGTTTCCGATCTTACGTTTGAAAGTATGTAGTGAATTTAGCCTAATGAAGGTTTTGTTTCGGCCAAACCGTCAGTCATTTAGTCGTGGCTGCAGTGTCTTCGCTGGTTGTCGTGTCTGCGCCAGACAAAGTTTCACTCACCTGGTACGTATTTATTTACAGTGTATTCAATATTATTTCGATCTTTTGACACAATATTTTGAAGCTTACTTGCGCCTATTTACTGGTAACATTAAATTTGATACCATAATTGTTTATTTCATGATTTTGGCAAAATACCTCAAAAATCTCACTTCCCTGTGTATCACTTCCCTGGATTCACGTAGACAGGGAAGTGATAGCTTGCCAGGGAAGTGAGATTTTTAATCACTAATTCAATTATTTTTACAATTAGGATTAAATTAGCTACCGAAAAATCGTTAATATATGATATTTTGGTCATGCAAATAAATAGATATCAATATTTAAATATTATACTTAGTATGTTTAGACAAAGAATTATTAATTTTACCATATTCTTCTTTTAGAGCTCTATCTATTTATTTAAGATTCAGCTCAAAATATGTCTGTTAAGTATCAAGTCTGGGAGTCCAATCGTGAAACAATAACAGATGCCAGAACCAAAAAGGACCGGACAGTGATCAAACAGAAGAAAATAACTTTAGAAACTTCTGCTTGGAACTTAATCCTAAAAATGACCTCGATAAATTTTTCAAGCATGAAAGAAACATTGTACACCAGTACCAGTCATTAAAGATGTTGAAAGAATCTCTAGGTGAAAATGATGCGATCGGGCATATGGATTTCACGGAAAATTATGCTTGTAAATACAGCAGCGAGGAGATCCAATCATTTCACTTTGGGGGATCGCGGATGCAAATATCTCTGCACACTGATGTCATATATTTGCAAAAGTCATTAAGATCGTATTGTACAGCTTCAACAAATTTGTCTCACAATGTATACGCTATTTGGGCTCATCTTCAACCTGTTTTGGAGGAACTTCCACATAACATTGAAAACATCAATTTTGTCAGTGATGGCCCAGTCATCCAGTATCGCAACAAGCTAATGTTTTACATATTAGAGTGCAAAATACATGAAATGTGGCCTCGATTTATACACTGGACTTGGAACTATCACGAAGCTGGCCATGGCAAAGGTGCACCGGATGGCGTAGGTGCTACGTGTAAACGAACAGCAGACCATGTCGTGGCCATGGGTTGTGATGTAACTAACTTAACTCAGTTTTGTGGCGCTGTTCAAGGTCGATGCCCAAACATAACTCTATTTACTGTAACTGATGCCGAAATAGAAGAAATGGAAAAGTTATTATCGAGCAATCAGCCAAATTTAGTGCCATTTAAATGGCACTAAATACTGGTGAGGAAAACTCTTAGTTCTTTTTGCAGTAACGAGTGCGAGCACTTCCGAATGGGCGTCGTAAAATATTCCACAATGAAAGCAAATGTTGATGATGTTTATAGTGAATCTGATACTGAGAAAAGTAATGACGGTAGCACCAGCATTATGAAGTCAACAGACATGATTGATTTTATGAGTGTTTTTGGACTGAGCACTGATGATTCTGATGGATTTCTAGAGATTCCCGGTATAGATATTGACACTAATGAATTGTGTCCAGTCAAAGAGTCGCGTCGAGCGAAAAAGAGGGAAATTAATGAAAATATTACTTCAATAGAAAGAGATAAGAATTGGCGAAAGAAAACAAAACGAACAAGTAACAAAAAGAAATCCAATCTAAGTAAGAAAACAAGAACTAAATCAAAGCCAAAACAGACAGTAAAAGGGATGAAAAAGAAGTGAGACGAAAGTGAAACAGATGATTGTTCATGTCTTATTTGTGGAGCTTTATATAAAGAAGACACAACTGGTCAAGATTGGATCCAATGCATCATGTGCCATCAATGGGCGCAAATAAATTGTATCAAAACCGATCCTACCTCATTTACATGCTCAGAATGTTTGCCAGATGGAGATTTTATACTGTAGATAGATTTAAGACTTTCCCTTATTAGTGATGATCCATTATTATTTTGTTGTAGTTGATTTTCTTAACTTTATAAGATCTTTAAAATGAACGTTTATAAGACTGTAGCCATTCTAAAACTACCTGTTATATAATTTTAGTTTGAAGTAAGCACTCAACTTAATAATTTATAGTGCCGTGTAGTGTCGGCTTAGAATAGCACTACCCCGCTTCTACCGATGGGTGTACGTAAGAGGCGACTAACGGTATTGGGGCTTTTAAGGGATTCTTGGGCGATGCGGTTGGAGACCCATCACCAACAACTTTTACTTTACCATCTTTTCCTCACTCAACTTTCCAAAAGTGGCTGAGGATTTTCTAATTCCTTGGCTCTGGCTATCCCTTCTTGGAATTTATAGCCGTGAGTATATGTATGTATGTCAATAATTTAATTAAATTAGTCGCTTATTATGGACCACGACGTGATCTCTCTAAATGTGATTGTAACTTTAAGGATAAATAAACAGTTCCCATTGAAATTGAAAATCTGACGTTATGGATATTTTAAGTTAATATAAGATAGGTACTTTAATACCTAGATTTAATAATAAATTGATAGTGTAACTTTATGATCCACATTTTTTATTTTTGGAATAAATAATATAAACTTTGATGTAACCTTTAATAATATTTTCACTTCCCTGTATATGTTCTCACTTCCCTGTCCATCTAAAATAGAAAAACCGCTATAAAATTGATATTAATTATAATTTTGTCTGGCGCGTTTAATAATGGATATGTGGTAGTAAATTCTTGGTCTCTAATCACACCAAATAAAAATAACACCAAATAACGTCTTTCCTTATCAGTATAAAGGTATCAGAAGACATGATTATAGCACCCAATGAAAGCTCCGAAACCTTTCCAAAAGAGTCCAGTATTTTAATCACTAAAAGAAGAGAAATAGCTTAATAGAATTCGGTCGTGAAAAAGAAACAAATATTAAGCCCCGGTTCTTTTCATTCGAAGAGGCGTCTGAATAATTTGTCGAGACAAAATTGTGGTTCTATTCAAAACGAGCGAGTGACGATGTCTCAGATTTATGTAAAACGTGTATATGAAACTGAGCGCGATGAAGGGAAATCGAAGCAATCATTTTGAGAGGGTACCAAAATAAAAAAATACTAATAATTTGTTTTTAGATATTGTCTTTTTTTTGTATTTCATATTCGAAACAAATGTTGATCTCCTTGTTAACAAGTTGGAGTACTGGTAAATTGTTATGGTGTTTCTTTTTAAATAGTGAAATATTTGTTACGCAATGATATCTAGAAAATGAATTGGTAGCTTTTACTGGAAGAAAATATCAGAAAAGAAAAATTTGTCAACTTTTTTAAATGGCGAAAAGAGTAAGAAATCATAATCATCATAATCATAACATAAACGTTCACGCCGAATATCCCCGAAGGGGTTGGCAGAGGCACCAATACTTCCGAACATCACGTGACTTTGTCACCTGGTGTTCAGAGTACCCACGTTTTGCATGGACAGTGTACTCACGTGATAGGGGGCAGGCCTATCGCCGTTTTGTACGAATACACTGTCACATGACTAAGTACAACTCAGCCATGTGGGTTTCCTCACGATGTTTTCCCTCACCGTTAACAACCATGATAAATTAACCACACATATGTCTTTAGAAAAGACAAATTGGTGTAGGCCCGACCCAGGATTTGAACACTAGTCGTTTGCACGATAACCGAGTGTTCTACCCACTGGGCTATCACGGTTGCTTAGTAAGAAACTATTGACATTTAATTTTTCAATAAGTATGTAGGTTTAAGGTAACACATATACATTATATGTAGTTTTTTAATTGAATAATGTACTGTTTTAATGCTTTTGTTACGAGAATTTTTATTTATTGATGTGTGTTTTCAGTTTTTAATTTCTTTTATGTTATAAGGTTTTTTATTTTTATTTTGTAAATTTAGTTTTAAGTTATTCCGAAGGGCATACTGAAAACCAGCGCCTAGGAGTGGTGCATTTGTTGCCTTATGTGCATTGGTGTACTACTCCGAAGCATCAGCTGAGTATGCTCTTATTGCTAACAATATGTGCCAGGTATTGTCTTTATGTATTTGTAATGTAATGTAATGAATTGTATTGCGTATTTCTGTGAACTGTATTGTAATTGTTGCAATAAAGTTTTTTATTATTATTATTATTTATTTATATACATGCATATCGTTACGCCATCAGTTCCCATTGGGGTAGGTAAATAATATCGATCGCCACTTTGTACGAACCTCGCAAACCTAGCTTCCGTCCATCAATCTTTTCATTCATGCTCTTTTATTCTTCATACGGACACTTCACTTTGTAAGTGTGTTAGAACTTAATAAATATTTAGTAATATTTAAAATAGATAGATAATAGTTTGATGAATAATTTTAGTTTTTAAGCAAATCAGTTAAATTTATTGGTCATCTACCGAACATGTTTTTAATCCAGCAAATCTTTCCATTCATGGGTTGTCTGGAAGAGATCGCTCTTAGTGATAAGACCGCCAGTTGTACTTTGGCTTTTGTACCGATCTTTTTGTTTGTAATTGTTGTTTTTTTGTAAATGTGCAATAAAGAGTTTTATTATTATTATTATTCACTATTTGATCCAAATGTGTCCTCCGAGGTCGCCATCTGCTAATAGTTATTATTATATACATCTATTATCAATATACTTTCATCCATCTTCTCAATGTGCCCAAACCATCTTAATATTCCTTTTCTATATTTTTTACAACAACATCTTTCATACCACACTGAAAAGATAACTGACCAAGTAATAAATATTATTTTTTTCTTTCTTTCTTTCATAGCAAGATAACAACATGAGACAAGCTTTAAAAGTGAATCGTGTAATTTTTCCGAATGCGCTCATCTGTGCACGTCGAAATCTGAAATGTATTTATCCCATTAAATATTCACATTCCGGCTGTTACAGTAACTGGTCATGTCCGCATTCGAAAATCCACATGAATGAAAATCCCGAATAAGTTGATTTTTTAATACCAATTTTTTATAAAAACTCGCTGGTTTCTGACAAGCTGCATTGATTGTTCTTTTGATCTCTGTTATATTTATTGTTTCCCTAGTCGACATTGTTTTTGTGTGGCAGAGCGGGTAGGAAGCTCTGTATATTCGGGTTTTTCACACGATGAATATTCAAGTACCGTTGCGAATCATATTCCCATTTCAACAGAACGTTCATGTGAACTAGGTTTTGTTTGTAACAAAATCGTAGATCTAGTTTTTTAATTCAACGGACCGAATGCTAAGTTTGTGCAATGTATTTTAAATGCATTGTAGGCTTTGTTGTTTCGGCTTAGATAGCGCATACACATTTATTTTGGAGGGCGACGAAGACTTGGGGCTTTATGTTTAAGTAATTGTAAAGCGATGTGCTAGGTGGCCAATCATCACTCTTCTCTTATTCTACAATCTTTTCTCCACAACTTCCAGAAGTAGCTGAGGAATTTCTAATTTCCAAGCTCTGGTTACCCCATTTTTGGCCTTATCGCCGTGAGCATATTTATCTATTTTCATAAAATCTCTAAAATGTCAGAAATAAAAACTTGTTTCCTAAATTGTGTCCTGACAGTTTAATAGAACTTGGCAAAATTCTTATTAACTTCGTATTACAAAGTGGATATAATATGTATATATACATACATTTTATATTTAGAGGTAGATATGCACCATTTTATTTGCGAGTGATAGCAAAACTATCGCATTTAAATAACATAAACAAACCAGTGAAGCTAAGCCGGATAATCCACCAGAAACTTTAAATAATAATTTATCTAGTTTCTAAATGTAAACGCTCAAACTAAGTTGATAGAACTATCGTTGCGTTTATTGAACGTTTATAGTTGTACTTACCTACTTATATCAAGCCCATTGTTCCCATTGGGGTAGGCAGAGACTATCGATCGCCACTTTCTACAATTCTGTCTATACTAATATTAATAAATTTCTTCGCTTAATTCCGCTAAATAATACCTACAGTCTTCATGCAACATGCACTGTGCACCGCCCGCCCTTCCACTTACAAGAAATCGAAAAGCAGACAATGCACCACACACACACCCGCAAGCGAAAACCACAGGCAACCACAAACATGCGACGCGTTTCGACTCAACACGAGTCATTGACGAGCAGTTAGTAGACAGTTCGGCAGCTGACCACCGAGTGCAGTGGGCACTGCATGTTGCATGAAGACTGCAGGTATTATTTAGCGGAATTAAGCGAAGAAATTTATTAATATTAGTATTGCTATGGATTTCCGCAAAGTAACGCCTGATTCAATCCAATTCTGTCTATGTTAAAAGCAAAACTAATATACTGTATTGTAATCATTGATAATTCTGTAAAGTATTTCAAAACGTTTCTCTGTGTAATCAATCATTTTCACCCTGTTCAGCATTCATGCTACTGTCATGGCAGCACTGTATACTTTTTCTCCGAATTTACATACATACATATACTCACGGCTATATTTCCCTAGAAGGGGTAACCAGAGCTAAGGAATCATAAATTCCTCAGCCACTTTTGGAAGTTGAGTGGGGAAAAGATGGTAAAAGTAAAGGTTTTTGGTGATGGGTCTCCAACTGCATCGCCCAAAAATCCAATAAAAAGCCCCAATACCCTTAGTCGACTCTTACGACACCCGTGGGTAGAAAGGGGTAGCGACATTCTAAGCCGGCACTACACGGCATCTCCGAATTTAACAAGTAAAAATTGATAAATATAATTCCAAGTAAAGATAAATTAAAATGTATTTTCCGAAGAGAAATCCTACTCTCAGTGAAACCCATGCCCTGAAATATCAAAAATAGTAATTCTGAGTATAAACGTATGTAAAAAGGCAATGTACGCAGAAATAGTTTTATGATTTTCTTTTGAGCTACAAATGTCGGCACCGCTGCAACCCGTAGCAGTTTGTGGACAGGTCGGGTCCATTCCGTGTACACGTTTCAATAAGGGACCTCCTATTGGCGCGGAGTGGAGCTTCCGAATTCTCGTTTCAATATTTCCTCTTTTACTAAACGAAATCGATTTTTGTAATCAGTTTGTCGTGCAATATAGGTAGCAGGTAAAGGTTATATTTTTTATAGCTTTTGTATTTAACTACGTGTTAATAAGTATAGATCGTTTCTGCTATTATTATGAAATTACGAAATATGAAATGACAGCTTGTTTGTACATATAAGTAAAAATAAAAATAAAGGCTTTGCATAGTCGCTCAAAACTGATAAAAACTAAAAGAAAACTTTATAAAAATCAATGGCTTACTGATAAAAAAGCTTAAAACTCATCTTTTATACCTACACTACGTATCACTTGATTAACAAAATACCGTGGGCTCTTTACTCATAGCAAATCAATGATACATTTAATTCCCTACAATCCAATCCATCGTATATCAGCTTTATGACCACATTAGTGTAACTAATAATATTAAATCGAGAAGCTTTGTTGTATCTCGTAATAAACAATCCGGGCTTAAATCAAAATTAGCTTGCATTAGCTGAATGTTAGCTACATGCCGCGGCCGGGAGTGTAAATATATTACCCCTATTATGTAAACCGAGAGAGTTGCTCGTTAAGAACCACTAGCCACACCGCCGTTAAATGTTTATTGGGTCTAGCAAACGACTTTCTACCGCACGAGACGTGTACAAACTCTTTGATTAAACTGGCTTACTGGTTTGCTATCTGTTTTGACAATAGACTCTTGAACGTCGCATTTTGTGGAGTGTGGATTTGGAATGATTACTTAAAGATAGTTTATTTTTATGAATGATTACTATTTGGAAATAGATACTTGTAATTGTTACGGTACTTGCAAAATCCATCTTGTCAATTTTTAATGTAATTGTAAGGCATAATTAGAATGGTTTTGTTCATGAAAACCTCATGTTGGGATTATTGCTAATAAATAAAGGAAAGAAGAAAGGTGTCGAAATGTTTCTTTCCTTTATTTATAAGTAAAAGTAAGGCATCTTAATTATATTGCCTTTATACTTGCACTGAATTTTATATATAATTCATAGGTGTCTTTTAGTTTCGAGAGCGTTCAGCTCAAATCTGAAGGTGTACCGTTCATTTTCCAGAGGGTACTCTCAAATACATACCTACCAAAATCTGCTATAAATTCTAAAAAGGGTTCCAAGAGTCACAAAATCAACCATTGCTCGGTCACATTTGGAACCTATGTATTTGTATTTGAACGGGTAATTTTCCGCAAGTCGACGTCTTTTGTGCGCCTGTTTTGCGTGATGAAGGGATGACACTACTCTAGCCATCCCAGCTCACCAAGGAAGTTCAGGATCCCCCTAATATCCTTGAACACCTCAGGGAGCGACCTGGCGTCACCCAGGTGTGTTACCCTGTAATCCGCTACGCCTGTACACTCGAGGAGCACGTGCGCAGCTGTTTCCTCCTTCTCCATGCATGCTCTGCACAAAGGGCTATCTGTAACACCTAAAGTAAACAAGTGTTTGTTAAAAGGGCCATGCCCCGTGAGGGTGGCTGTGATCCAACTAATTTGTTTTTTGTTAAGTTTAAATAGTTTGTTAGTAAGTTTCTTGTTGAACCTGGGTAAAGCTGTTTTGGCTTGACTGCAGCCGCTTTCCGAGGACCAACATGCGTCCCACTTACCTCGTATGGCCTTACGGACTATAGTTTTTAACTGATCGTTTGGTAGAGGCAGACATGGTTCTGGGCCTGTAAACGGGGTATCTGATCCTCTTCTGGCCAATTCGTCTGCTGCATCATTGCCGCGTGATCCGCTGTGTCCTTTGATCCATTGTATGGTAGTTTCATTGGTTTGCCCTATCACCGTTAGGGCTTTGTGACATTCATATATGAGCCCTGATTTGCACTCGTAGCTCATTAGGGCTTGTAGGACTGATTTGCTGTCCGAGAGAATACGAATTGGAAGTTCTCTGATTTTCCTCGCTGTTACTGCTTGGGCGGCGAGTATGATTGCGAAGCATTCTGCCTGAAATATCGAATTCCAGGTGCCCATTGGTCTAGCTATTTTTATCTGCAAGTCTTCGGAGAATACCCCCGCTCCTGTGCCAGATTTAGTTTTAGAGCCGTCTGTAAATATCCTCACTTCCCTTTCATTGAGGCCTTCGTTCGGATTTTCTGTCAGCTGTATTTTGTACTTCTTGTCAAAGAGGTATAGTTTGGGTATCCTGTCGTTCACAGCTGATATTCTAGGTGTCTCTTTTACCATCCTGGTAAGGATTTCGGCGTGAGGGACTTTGTTGGATTTGGACATTTGGAACCTAATTGGGAAGAAGATAGTTAAAGTATAGCGACGTGATAGCTCAATGGGTAGAACACCGGTTATCGTGCAAACGACTAGTGTTCCAATCCCGGGTCGGGCCTACACCAGTTTGTCTTTATTGCCAGGATCGTACAAAGTGGCGATCGATAGTCTCTGCCTTCCCCAATGATAACTAACGGCTTGAGAATATGTATGTATGTACTAAAACACAGGTTTCAATTGTAACATATATTTATCAATTGATTTATACTAATTAAGGTAATTAAGTAAAGAAAAACCAATTAATATCGATAGCGATTGGTTTCCGTATAAATATAAACATCTGCGACCGTTTTCATTGATAACTGCGGTGGGTATTTATTAAACTACGATATTGTATTCTCATACTTTTTTATTATGACCTTATTTATCTTATAAGGCTATAGTTGTAATACTATGAATGGGATGTACTGAAACTTAGAATCTTCTGCTGAAATGTCATCCACAGAAAAAACCTGTTTTATTGAAATATTTTTCCTGGGCCCCTTATTTAAAAAAATGGTATTGTTTGACTTCAACTTCTGTGTCTATCTGTTTCCTTTCATCTGTCTGTCAGCCAACTCTAAATCATAAATCGTATGGGATAAGTGCATGAACTATTTTAACAGGAGAGCGCACTCACAAAAATATGGTACACAATAATGCAATTTATTACCTTGCAATAAAGCTTATAATCTTTTGAACACTGTCAAGTAGAAAAAAGTCCTAGAACGCACAAACTTAGTATCCTCCAGACACAGTCGTCAGTGCAAATCGGTTCGACCAAATGTTCCAATAATCCCCCCTCTCTCACTGCATTCCACGCCCCTTAATATTGCAAGGTTGAAAATATATCGCCAAATTCTCGTAAATTATTTTTTAAGGAAAGTAAACCAGTTAGCATCACCTTTTCTAAATTAACTACATTCATACATACTCACGGTTATAAATCTCTAGAAAGGGTAGTCAGAGTTTAAAAATAAGATCGATATCGATCACCCATGGGAAGAAATGGGGTAGTGCTATTTTAAGCAAACACTAAACAGCTAAAATTAACTACTGATCAGAAATTGAAATCATTAATTCTATACTAAGAAGCTGTGCAGGTGGAGTTCTAAATGTCAAAGAAGTAGAGCTCTTTTTATTAAAACACATTCTTTTAGAGTTTCTACCTAAACGCAAAATTATTTTATTGAAAATTAGAGAAAAAAATTATTTTGCGCTTGCAACGTCAGTGGCGGCGCATAAAAAAATCATAATTTAAACAAAATAAAATAGCTTTGAATCATCGAAAATAAGTGGAAATAAACAATAGTAACCAGTGTAACATGATTCCCAGTCCTTTAGCTTTGATATTTACTCTATTTCGACAAGTTGGAAGTACGTAAGTCGACATTATGATTTTTTTGTGGAGCTGTTTTGGCTTGTCACATACAAAGCTTCTAACCGACTGAGTGCGGGTGCGTTGCGTTGACTGGCAAGTGAAACCAATGTGATAGGACTATCGATATGGCCATGAGCGGATTCTGGTTACTCTTTATTCTATGCTAGAACGATAGGCCGAACTAGAGGAGTGTGTCCCGCTCGCGATGAACTCTCTCGTCAATGTATTACCCTTTCTTAAATTCAACTGGTATATTCTACACTTTTTTGGTTCATAATTATATATTTTTATACATTTATTTGGTATTGATGATTAATTTAATTAAAGAGTAGCCCCTATTGGTAACCACAAAACAGTTACATATGGAAATAACAAATTGTCCAATTAATAAATTCGAGACCGCAAACCGCTGGTTATGAAGAACTTTATTCGTATTTATGAAATTGGAATCAACAATACAAATTGGTTTTGTCCAAATAACAGCGTCTATATAAAATATGTATGTCAGTAAAGCTCCCAACTTTTCTTAATTAATAAATACCACTATAAATCGGTGATTTCTTGGAAACGCTTTAAAAAGCTTTTCGTTTGTCATGTACTTGTATGAATTCGGTATGCAATTTCTTTTTTCGGTTTTTATTAAATATTTTTATTCAATAGCAAACACGAAAATAAAAGATTATTTTGAATATTTTTCATTTTAAAAGAATAACTGTGAAGTTATGATTTTTTAAAGATTGTTTAACTTTTGTTCTCAATGACGTCATCAATCGAAAGAGTCACATAGCGATATGCAAATGAAGCGAAATGTTTAATAAAATTGTTGCTGACTTCACGAAAACATTTCACGAATTTGTGATCTCAAATGATATTATTACGATATTATAATTAATAAACCTATGATATTCGATATTTTATTAATAAACTGCAAAAAAAAAAAATCTTTGAAAAGACATTGAAGGTCAAACACTGTTACAGTTTTTCGATATACTCACGCCCATTGTTCCCATTGGGGTAGGCAGGGACTATAGATCGGCACTTTGTACGATCCAGGCAAATCTCTCTTGCTTCTGTTACAATCACCATTTTTCTCATACTTGCTCTTTTATTCAATATCAAATATATTTAATTCCAAGAAAATATTGTTTAAAAACATAGTATCTCGAAATGGTTTTGAAATCAGCACCACTTTGGTAAAACTTTGCATACCGAATTGTTCTCTTTTCAGTTTTTCATTAACTGCAAACTTGGTACTTATCGTTTATCGTTAACAACGTGCGTCTCGAATTGTAAAAATCCATACGTACTTATTCTGACACCATTGCATTCGTCCCCATTGGGGTTGGCAGGGACTATCGATCTTATCGACATACATACATATACTCACGGCTCTTAATCCCTAGAAGGGGTAGCCAGAGCTAAGAAAATAGAAATTCCTCAGCCATTTTTGGAAAATTGTGTGGGGAAAGGATGGTAAAATAAAGGTTGTTGGTGATGGGTCTCCAACCGCATCGCGCAAAAATCCCTTTATAACCCCAATACCGTTAGTCGCCTCTTACGATCACCCACGGGTAAAAATGGGATAGTGTTATTCTAAGCCGACACTACACGGCAAAGCCGACACTACACGGCAAACTTTGAAAAATCCCGGCAAATTTTTCTTTCTTCATTTATACCCATAAATATGTTCATACATTCTTTTTTTTTCTTTTTGCCTCGGACACCTACTTTTTGAGTCCTTAAATTAAGTAAAAACATGGCCCTTTTGGACAGCGGCCAGTTTACTATCATAAGTCCGTTTTTATATTCGTTCATTACTCATCCTTTAATTGGTTACAGTTTTACACTACTTTTCAGCCTTGAAAGGGAAGAGATACCCAAACTTGTAATATACAACACTTACTGACATACAAATACTCGCGGTTATAAATCCCAAAAAGGGGTAGTCAGAGCCTAAATATTAGAAAACCCTCAGACATTTTTAAAAGTTGAGTAGAGGAAAAGATGAAAAACTAAAGAGTGGTCTCCGCGCCCGCGCGATGAAATGGGCTAATGCTTTTTTAGGGCGCCAGTACAGTGAAATCTAGTTATTTTAATTTTAGGTTACTAAAACTCCTATACAACAGAAATAAAAAAATATATAATTACATCGTTAATCTGTTTCTACCTTTTTAATTTAACACTACCTTATTTTTTGTGCTAAACTAGAACGTTCTTGGAATTGTTTCATCTTTAAAGTATCGTGTTCTCCAAACTCATTAGCAAGGAGTTATTATCTCAATAAAGTTTCCTCCTCACGCTGAATCGATTAAATGTATAATTAGAAAGAAAATTGCTTTGGTGTTGCTTCTTAATTAATGAGTAAAGTTTGACTTTTTACGTGATGGGATATTTAATATTCTGATCCAGTTCACATTTGGTGCTTGTTTAATTGCAAGGCACCCTTAAATTATATACCTACATATATATTCTCACGCCGTTAGTTCCCATTGGGGTAGGCAGAGACTATCAATCGCCACTTTATACGATCCTGGCAAACCTTTCTGGCTTCGTTCACATCCATCAATCGGTTCATATGTGCTCTTTTATTCTTCGTACTTCAGACACCTGCCTTTTTGAGCACATCACCTATTTGATTAGAATGTGTCCTCCGAGGTCGTCTTCTACTAACATTACCTTCCACATAGGCTATATAGATCTCTAAATAGCCCGTGTGGAAGGTAATGTTAGTAGAGGACGACCTCGGAGGACACATTCTAATCAAATAGGTGATGTGCTCAATATAGGTCATCATCATCGATCATCACCTCATCATCATCGAAGATTCACCATTCACCAATTTACTGTCATCCATCCGCTCTATATGCCCAAACCATCTCAACATTCCTTTTTCTATCTTTCTAACAATATCATATTTTACATCACTCCTTTCACGAATCACGTCACTCCTTACACGATCACATAACATACATTTATAACACGATTTTATTTATTTCTTAAAGGTTATATAGAGCCAATGTTGATGATGTCAGCAGAGGACAACAATGTAGGATATATTTCGATGCAGGCAGGCGTCCTTAGTCTTGAGTATAAAATAACTCGACTCAAATGTTCCGGCCGCATATTCACGGAGGGTTGCAGAGGTAATAATCCTTCTTAACATCATATGTCATTATTCTCTCATTTATTCACTCTCATGTGATCGGGGACAGACTTATCACTTATGATATGAATGTACTGACACATGTTTAAGTACAAATTTGCCATACAGGTGTCCTAACGATGGTTTCCTTCACCGTTAAGAACCACGACCAATTGACCTCGATATGATTTTAGAAAAGACACAATGGTGTAGGCCCAACTCGGGATTAACGTCTTTCTTCAGAATAGGCGGGTGGTCTGCCCACTGAGCATCACGGTTGTCCAAATTTTAATAACAGAGCTTGTAGTAAAAGCAGATGGAAGTAGATTAAACTCGAGAGCTCTACCAGGATCGTACAAAGTGGCAAGCGAATGATTATGGCGTAACTATATGCATGTATGTGGAAAGTAAAATTTAATTATAAATTCCTGTTTACCTATATTCACGACTTTAAATATCATAATGGACGGGAAAGATTGCTAAACAAAGAGTGGTCCAACATATTGATGAAAAAATCCTTAGTACTTTAGCGACCTCATACAAACCAAGTCGATGAAATCGATAAGTGCTATTCTCAGCCGAAACTACACGTCTTTATACGATAATGTAGGCCTATATTTGATAACCGTATTGTAGAAGTGCGCAAAGAATTTTAACATTAAATATAGTTTTGCACTTTTTGCCTTTTTGTATTTCTAATGACTTAAAATTAAAATTTATATTTTTGCTAACCAATGTACGTCCCCTGTCTTACTCCCAAAATAAATAAATAATAAAATCATTTATTTCAGACAAATCAGTTACAAAATGTCCATATATCTGTTAGTGAAAAGACTTAATAAACTATGTTAGTAGAATTTGAAAGGGGTAATCCACTCCAGGTTTATAAAAGTTTTTGTTTGCAAAGGTGAACACTATAAGATCCTACCAGATAAATTTCAAGTTAGGAAATGTGAAAGTTTAAAAATTTCGTGATTAATCCTTGAGCTGTACTTCGCTTTTATATAAATTGATTTAGTTATTGGCTGGGAAGTATTATTTTAATGCAAGTATATAGGAAAACTTAATCATAAACAAAAAGTTTATAAGCCATCAATTTCAATATTCAAGACCCTTATCGCATCAATAAAACGGAGACGTAATTAAAAGTGACATGATAGTCCAGTGGGTAGAAACACCCGCCCGAAAAACAGAAGGGCGTGAGTTCCAATCCTGGGACGGGCCTACACCAATTTGTCTTTTCTAAAGTCATATGTGTGGTTAATTTATCATGGTTGCTAACGGTGAGGGAAAACATCGTGAGGAAACCCACATGGCTGAGTTGTACTTAGTCATGTGACAGTATATTCGTACAAAACGGCGATAGGCCTGCCCCCTATCACGTGAGTACACTGTCTAAGCAAAACGTGGGTACCTTCTCTGGAAACTAGATGGCGCTTGCCATGTGAGTTCAGGATTATTGGTACCTCTGCCAACCCCTTCGGGGATAAAACGGCGTGAACGTTTATGTTATGTTATGTTATGTAATTAAAAAAAAAACAAACATAAAAAGCATAACTCCCGCCCTTTTCTACACCAAAAATTAAAAATATTAATCAAAAAACACCAATAACTATAAAAAACAGGCAAGTTAAGCATAAAACTAGGAAGTCATTTCCTCGCTGCAAGGAAATAAACTTGCAGCAAACAGGAAACGTATAATGCAGCAATGTTTATAGTCTCTAAAAAGAGTTAACATTCCCGCCATAGTTTGTTCAATTAGGTAATGGCCGCGGCGGGAACGGTGTACACGCCTAGTTTAGGTGTGGCTCACCCGTTTTAACTAGAACATGTTGTTTGCTAATTATTCACACGGCAAATGTATTGTGGCACGCTTGTCATGTGATCGCACGAATGGTAAAAGAACTTTAAAAAATGGGAATAATATATGATTAATGGCACTATGGTTTAGAAAATGTATGTGCACGAATGTTAAAAAACTGTAAAAAAATGAAATAATATATGTTCAATGGCACTATGGTTAAGAAAATACCTATTTATACTCAGGGTTATCCCAAGTAGGGTTAGTGAGAGAAACAGAATTAGAATTAGTTCAACCACTTTTTGAAGTAGAGTAGGGAAAATATTGTGAAATAATTTATGGTAGGTGATGAGTCTGCACTTAAAAAATATACACATAAGTTTCGGTATAAACAATCTCATCATACATTGGCTAAATGTCCTCTTTTACGTAATCCCTCTTGTTTGTGGGCAAAATCCCGGAGGAATAATCGAGGCCTTTCTTTATCTAATCGCACATAATCCCAAGGAACAATCGTTTGATCCCGATACAGGGTTTAGAAGTTGCCGCATCTCTTTAGTGAACGCATAAATCCCGAAACAAGTTTCTTGGATTTTTTCCGTTTTGATGTTGTGAATACTGTGGTATATTTTTGTGGTTTTGATATTTTTTAATTAAGTTATTGATAAATATCTGTAAATCTCCAGAAAGAGTAGCCAGAGCCAAGGAATTTGGAAATTCTTCAGCCATTTTTTGAAGTTAAGTGGGGAAGAGATGGTATTATACTAGCAGCGTCATAAAAAATCGTACATCGCGGTATCGAAATGTTTCTCTAGCTAAACATAAATACAAATTCTAAGTTGGTACACAGCAGGGTGTACTGGCCAGTATATCTTTGCTGTTTCCACAGTGGTGGACCCCCGACAACAACATGACGAATCTTTCTACTACATTTCTCAATCTACCCACAACTTCTACTCCTCGCTTACCTTACCAAACTACTCGACTCATCCTACCGAGCATCTACTGGCACGCTACTCTGCCTCACTGCTCACACGAAACTCTACTACTAGACGGCGAACTCGCTCGCACACTAGTCCCTCTCTACTATTGGTAACAGGTACCTCCTAGCTCTTCGATATCGTCTATCGACTAGGAGGGGAGTACTGTGGCGACCGCTAGACGGCGAACTCACTCGCATACTAGCAGCGTCATAAAAAATCGTACATCGCGGTATCGAAATGTTTCTCTAGCTAAACATAAATACAAATTCTAAGTTGGTACACAGCAGGGTGTACTGGCCAGTATATCTTTGCTGTTCCCACAAGTTGTTGGTGATGGGTCTCCAGTCCAACCACATCGACCAAAATTCTCTTAAAAGCCCCAATACCCCTAGTCGCCTCTTATGTACACTCACGGGAAGAAATAGGGTAGTGCTATTCTAAGCCAACACTATACAGCCTAATTAATACACTGTGCAAATAAGATCAATTGGATCAACTATTATGTACATAAGCACTTCTAATTTTCTTTATTTATTAAAAATGCCGTTTATATTAGAAAACAATGTTTACTTTGATTTGTACAAATCATGAAATCTCATAGTTTACTTCGTCAATAATGATAATTGTCATGTAACATTTTCGTATCTGTATTTGGTAGTTAACCGCTTGTTACTTGCAATTTAACCGGCACTGTAAACCCGGGGCCTGGTTACCGTTGTTGCCAATCGTTCCTCCATTATAGTTTGCGCCGATCAGGAGATATCATCAAAGGAGCTGGGCCAGCTGGAAACAGCTGGACACTCGATGTTGAGTTGACCAGGGGTGGAACATCTGACGCGCTATTATATACGGCCTTCCGTGTGGATCATTATTGAGAATTGAGGATCTAAATTATTAGCAAAACGTAAAAAATGTGCAGTTGTGGCCTAGGAACCCGCCAATTCATTTTTTCTCAAGGGTGATGTTAGTGGCGACTTAGGGCACCCACAACCTATATTTGACAATCTTTTAGTCAATATATTTTTAACTAACTCAATTTTAAAATATCGCCCAGGAATGTAACTCTGCAGCTCTGTTAACCCCATTTGGGGTTTTTAGCTGCGCGTAATTTATCATGGTTGTTAACGGTGAGGGAAATAATCGTGAGGAAACCCACATGGCTGAGTTGTACTTAGTCATGTGACAGTGTATTCGTACAAAACGGCGATAGGCCTGCCCCCTATCACGTGAGTACACTGTCCATGCAAAACGTGGGTTTTCTGAACACCAGGTGACAAAGTCACGTGATGTTCAGAAGTGTTAGTACCTCTGCCAACCCCTTCGGGGATATCCGGCGTGAACGTTTATGTTATGTTAATGTTATGGTATGTTATGTTATTTATATTTATACTTCTCAATAACTTTTCTAATGCCAAAAACTGTAAAATTAACAAGTTGAATTTTCCGCACTCAAACCAGTAAACCAACATCAGTTTTGCCGTCGCTGCTATACAAACAAGTTAATACAAGTTTCGTGCTTCGCGGCTCT
The DNA here is from genome assembly GCA_963576735.1 of Bedellia somnulentella. Taxonomy (NCBI): domain Eukaryota; kingdom Metazoa; phylum Arthropoda; class Insecta; order Lepidoptera; family Bedelliidae; genus Bedellia; species Bedellia somnulentella. Next base: position 3,268,080 of record OY755178.1, read on the forward strand.
CCTCAATGCATTGGAAATAGCGCATCCGTTTCCGTGACACCAACACTTTGATCGGTTCCACGAGGCTGTGAAATTACTCCCTTTCTGTGTTAAATGAATAAACTGCCTCTGTGGACTAGCGGTTAAGCGTTCGGCTCACAATCTGGAGGTCTTGGAATCGGTAAACTTAATTATTCAAATCGTACTTTTTTTTTGTAAAATGCTGTGTAGTGTCGGCTTTTGATGTGTAGTGTCGGCTATGCTGTGTAGTGTCGGCTTGCAGATAGCACTACCCCATTTTCCGGTGGGTGTACGTAAAATGCGACTTACGGTATCGGGGCTTTTGAGGGAATTTTGGGCGATGTGGTTGTAGACCCATCACCAACAACCTTACTCTCATCATCTTTTCCCCACTCAACTTTCCAAAAGTGGCTGATGTATTTCTAATTCCTTAGCTCTGGCTACCCCTTCTAGGGATTTATAGCCGTGAGTATATATATGTATGTATGTGTAAAATGTGGCAGGTTTTAACAACCCGATCATCAGAAAATTAAGACGATTCCGTGCTTTAGAGGGCACGTTAAGCCGTTGGTCCCAGCAACTCACGGCGCTCCTCTCAGTGTGACAGACTTTTAGAGAGCTATCACGTGGTGCTGTGTGGCGACGCTTACATGATAGGGGGCAACCCACTGTTTTTGTACGATGACGTGAGTTAAGGAACAATAATGTTTGTACTTGTTATCTTGAGTAAGGAGTTTGAATTTATTAAATCGAATTACGTCGGGAAAGAAATATTGTCTTTTTCCATTATTTGCTACAGGTGCAACAGAATCTGGAGTTTTTGATTAATTGGTGGTTACTATGGTTACCTATCTTTTATTCTACTATAATGTATTTGACTTTGTAGTTCTAGTCACTTCTTATTATGTAATTTAAATTACAAAATATTTGTTATATGCTTAACTTCAAAACCAGTTGAAATTTCAGATTGTTTGAAGTTAGTTTTGATTAGGAACATAATAGTGGCCATTAAACCTTTTTCCTCTTCGCCAGTTTTACACTCTGCCTGCACTTCTATTTAAGTTTGCTTTTACTTTCAGAACAGTTTAATAAATGAAAATTTAAAGTTTTACCTCTTAATGTTTTTAAAGATTAAAACTGAACTCTATTGTCTCTCAATATTTTACACTTCGTCCTATTGAATTGAATATTTATTTATTATGACTGTGTTTGTTGTTATAGCGACTACTAGATATATACTATATATATATATGCTAAACTTCATATGCATATGCTTAACTATATTATATATTATATATATATGTATATATACATATTTGTCTATATATATATATATATATATATATTATATATATATATATAAATATATATAGACAAATAGATATACATCATCTAATACAAATGCAATAATACATAAAACATTTTATATTTATATCTTACCAAAATTTGACTCACACTCATACTTTATAAATAACTTTTTAGATCATAATTTAAAAGACACAACGCACACAACAAATCGAAGCCGTATTTATCTGACTACCCACAATTCATTTTTAGTAACAATTAGAGTATATGGTTAAACTAAAAAAATATTACTGTATTTTAAATCTTGAAATGTATATATATTTTATAAACATAACATAACATAAACGTTCACGCCGAATATCCCCGAAGGGGTTGGCAGAGGTACTAATACTTCTGAACATCACGTGACTTTGTCACCTGGTGTTCAGAGTACCCACGTTTTGCATGGACAGTGTACTCACGTGATAGGGGGCAGGCCTATCGCCGTTTTGTACGAATACACTGTCACATGACTAAGTACAACTCAGCCATGTGGGTTTCCTCACGATGTTTTCCCTCATTGTTAACAACCATGATAAATTAACCACACATATGACTTTAGAAAAGACAAATTGGTGTAGGCCCGACCCAGGATTTGAACACTAGTCGTTTGCACGATAACCGAGTGTTCTACCCACTGGGCTATCACGGTTGCTATATATTTTATACAATGAAATTTAGAAAAAAATACTACGACTATTACGGTTCATGAGATAAAGCCTGGTGTCAAACGGACGGCCAGACAGACATACAACGAACACTCAGTAACAGGGCCTTGCTTTACCTTTTTGGTGCGGAACCCTAAAAATAAAGGGTGGGAAGGAATAAAATGAGATATTGATATGGATATTCTACGCTAGGATACTTACTTACTTATACTCACGCTTATTATTCCCATTGGGGTAGGCAGAGACTATCGATCGCCACTTAGTACGATCTTGACAAATTTCTCTTGCTTCCCTTACATTCATTATCCTTCTCATACATGCTCTCTTATTTTTCTCACTTCGGACCCCCGCCTTTATAAGAACGTTTTCTATCTGGTCAAGAAACGTTTTACGAGCCCGTCCTCTACTAACATACAACTACTACAACTACGCTACGCAACAACGCTAGGATACAACTACATATCAATTTATTTTGATAAATATTAGGTGCCTAAATAATTAAGTAAATTTCAAAGAAAACATGAGCAATTAAGTGTGCGAAAAAATCTGAAATAAATGTTTTAAAGGAAATAATAAAACAAAATAACTTTCAATAGACATAAAAGGTAAAGATTACATCTGAATGAAACATGCAAGAACACAAAATGAAACATTATTTTCTCTATACTTCATACTTGGACCTTTAATCTTTTTATCCTATTACCGGGACATAATTGAATCATCCTCGGAGAGTCTCAAAAGGCATTTACCTTTATACCATAAACCTTTATTTAGATTTTTCCCGGAATTCAACAAGTAAAAGCATTTTAATAAAAATAAATACGTGGACATGAACATGCTCATCTTTAAAAAATAATAACATGATAGTACACTTTGGTAAATATAATTTCTCAACACAAAACTCGAACGTACACGCCGTATGTCCTCGAAGGGGTTGGCAGAGGTACTAATACTTCTGAATATCAGGTGTCATTTTCACCCTAATGTTCAGATTACCCATGTTTTGCTTGGACAGTGTACTCACGTGATAGGGGGCAGGCCTGTCGCCGTTTTGGGTGAATTTGGTGTAGGCCCGACTCGGGATTTGAACCCACATCATCTGCACGACAAACGGTGTTTTACGCACTGAACTATCACGAATACTATATATAATTTCATTTCCTGTGATTACACTTGTTAATGTATGTCTTATTTTGATAAAATTACCCGAAACTTAAAAATAAACTGTTTATAATATAAAATGTTGACGAGAATAAATACTTAACATAGCACAGGCTAACTCTATTATGTTATTAATTAACATTTTTGTGTACCACCGTTAATTTATTTTTTAGTGGTCTGCGCCTGTAATTGTAGTAGTTTTCTGATGTTAGTAAATAAATTCTATTTTTATAAGTTATTCATCAAAACTACTGTCTGTGTGTACGTATGTAAAATATGTTCCTTTGTCTGTCTGTCTGTTACCATTTTACACTTTTACTGCTGAATTAATTTATGATGGGTCCAAATGTGTCCTGGGAAGGCGTAATTATATTCAATATAAAAATTCTAATATTAAACCAAATCAATCTGTTATTCTTTCAAATACGCGCACGAAAACCTTACAACAAATCAGTTCATTAGCCAAACCAAAGGTATTATGGTATTGGATTCATTCAACCGCCTTTTTGTTTGAAAACCACCTGAAATTTTAAACAGCTCCTAAGGGCATATTTATGTCGAGCATCATTGACTCGTTAACGTAAACAGCGTATTATTCAAAAAGTACAAATGGAAATAAGAAAAGTTACTTATGCGGAAGAGAATTTCTTCGAGCCCTTTCAGAATTATTTAGAGCTTTCTCACTTTTCGGGAGCAATATTTGTTAATATTTAAGAAGCGTTAATGGTATGACGACTTATTTTGATAGTACTTGTAATTTAGCGTTTTATTCACATACCTACGGTATTAGTTCCCATTGGGGTGAGAAGAAATAATTGGAAATTTTTTCGATCTTAATTTATGTTTAACAATCATATGTCAAGGAGGAAACTTCATTAATAAAATTTAATTAAACCATAGATATATAAAAGGTATCATAGCATTTCTATGAATTAAACAGACTCAATCAACACCGAAACGCAGTTTGGAATTGAACGCATTACAAAATAAATTTGCATATTTTTTTAAATGAACGCAAGCTCTGGTTTCTCTTTTTATATGCATGTATGTTGTAACACGACTTTATACACCTCTAACGCTGAAAAGACTTACAACACCAACCTGTGTTTTGGGGTTGTAGAACTCTGTTTAATTCAATTTATTAATTAAGTTTCGTCCTTGATAAACTAAATGCCATGATACAGTACATGCACAATCTGTTCATTAGAGAAGTTTTGCTATAATTACAATACCTACGACCCCAGCCGATACGTTAGCTATTATCTGTAAACTTTCTTCCAATATGTGTTTTACAGGGCGGTATTCAGGAGGCCATGCACGAGCTTCATTTTATCGTGAATCTGTCGATTAGAATGAGATAATAGTATACGATATTATGTAAGTGCGAAAAAGATGGCTGTTTTACACCACGCGATATCAAGTTGAAAGGTCGTTAATGATAGACATGCAGGTAAATCGTTGTTGGAGACAATTTGGTGGAAATGAAGTTTTTTCAGCAACGGTAGGTTAAATGATTCTTGACTGGCATTAAGTAGTTGTTTGATTACAGTGCAAAGACAGGCAGTAAGAGTTTGAGAATCGAAGATTTTCTGCTGGATCGAAAATTTACGATACTTAATATGCGTCCCTAAGGCTTATAGTGGATAAGATGGCTTTTACTGAAAATTTGAATTTTGTGCAAAAAATGTGAGTCAGAAAATAAATACTGTCCGTACCATTCAGCTAAGTCATCAAGGCCCAAAAATCATTTAAAAAGTCTTATTTTTACCCCAATATTCGCCATGTAGTGACTTAGTGTCTAGTGCTTAGAATAGCACTACCCCGTTTCTTCCCGTGGGTGTACGTAAGAGGCGACTAAGGGTATGGGGGTTTTTTAAGGATTTTTGGGCGATGCGGTTGAAGACCCATCACCAAGATCCTTTATTTCATTATCTCCATCTCCAAAAGTGGCTGAGGAATTGCTAATTCCTTAGCTCTGGCTACCCCTGTTGGGATTTATAGCTAAATCAAATCAAATCAAATCAAATATAGTTTATTCAGTAAAGATACAATAAGACTTATGCTAATACATAGAAAAAAAACATATAAGCTGTGAGTATATTCTTACGAACACTCGAGGAAAGAAATGGGGTAGCGCTATTATAAGCCGACACTACACAGCTAACTTACACAGAGAAGAATTTGTAAGCTACAAGTTTCTAGCTTACGAATCCGCCCCTGAATAAGGGAATGAGTTGAAGTATACCTCGACCTCAGAGCTCGATCGTGTAAACAAAATTACACTTAATTTGATTTTGCTCTCCATGTTGACTTTCAGCATGTGAGTACTTGTACCAAGCTTTTTAAGTTACAAAATTTAAAAGCTTTTGCCTTGCTTTAAGATAACTAAAAGTTAGTGTTGTGTTTATTGGATAAATTGCGTATACAGATAGACTGCTTTGGTGGCATACTTTCTTGATTTTATGGGTCTGGGTTATAGTATAGTACATACATATATACATATAATCACGGCTATAAATCCCTAGAAGGGGTAGCCAGAGCTAAGGAATTAGAAATTTCTCAGCCTTTTTTGGAAGTTGCGTGGGGAAAAGATAGTAAAATAAAGGTTGTTGGTGATGCGTCTCCAACCGCATCGCCCAAAATTCCCTTAAAAAGCCCCAATACCGTTAGTCGCTTCTTACGTACACCCACCGGAAGAAATGGGGTAGTGCTATTCTAAACCGACACTACACAGCAAATATATAATTATATTATAGTCTTTCAAAATTACTATTTTATTTGATTTTTTCATATGGTTAAAATAATACAGACACAAAATAATAAAGCGCATGTATATTTGTGATTACCTTGTGATCAGCAAGCGCAATGGCTCAGTGGGTAGAACACCGCTTATCGTGCTAACAATAAGGCTTCAAATCCCGGGTCGAGCCTACACCAATTTGTCTTTTCTAAAGACATATGTTGTGGTTAATTTATCATTGTTGCGGTGAGGGAAAACATCGTGAGGAAACATGGCTGAGTTATACTTAGTTATATGACAGTGTATTCGTACAAAACGGCGATAGGCCTGCCCCTATTACTTGAGTATACCATCCAAAGACATTACCAGGTGACAATGTCACGTGATGTTCAGAAGTATTAGTACCTCTGCCAACCCCTTCAGGTATACATGGCGTGAACGTTTCCGTTTGAGTTTTATATTATATTAATTTTTAACTATTTAGTACTGGTTTATTTAATCTTGGTGACCCTAATCAGTATAATTGGATGAAATTATTATATTGTCTCCGATTCTCGATAAGTGTACGAATTTTGAATTAAATCGGTCCGTTTGAGTCAAAATCAAGTTTAAAGGAGTCGTAGTCGGTTAAATACATATGAAGCTAATATAAACGGGTTAAAATTATATTTTGTTTTATTCTGACATGTTTAAAATTATGCTAGATTAAATTTTGAAGTATTTCTTCTTTTGTTGAACGTTTTCAAGTCCAAATTTAATCATATGAAATGAAATAACAAAGTAACATTGTGTTAAGATATCAAAAAACATTGCCTGTTCTTTTTGTAAGTTTTCGCTTCATTGTTATAAAGCTTTTGTTAAAGTACAATAGCACATTTTGTTTTTACTAAACCAAGAGTAAATTTATGAAGTTGTAGTCTTCAAATTGTTGCCGTTGGTTTTTTAGAATACACTGCTTACAAATACGAATTGTGAAGAATGAAATAAAATATATGAAAATATTTATAATTTGCCGTGTAGTGCTGGCTTAGAATATCACTACCCCTTTCTACCCGAGGGTGTCGTATGAGGCGACTAAGGGTGTGGGGCTTTTTAGTGGTTTTGGGCGATGCGGTTGGAGACCCATCACCAACGATACGAGGGCTGCTATTTATGTATCCGGAATAAAAAAAAGAAACAAACATATATCAATTAATATGGTTTTATTGCTTCTCAAAATATTCGCCGCTCAGATCTATACACTTTTGCATGCGTTGAAACCAATTTTCATAGCACTTTTTCCACTCAGACTGAGGTATCTCCAAAACGTGCATTTTGAACGCATCGACTGCCTCTTCGCGGCTCGAAAAACGTTGACCACGTAATTTTTTCTTCACATTTGGAAATAAATAAAAATCATTGGGTGCCAAATCAGGGCTGTACGGCGGATGACCTGTCAATTCGATCTTTTGAGCTTCTAAAAACTGAGTTGTGACGGCCGACCTGTGACAGCTAGCATTGTCGTGATGCAGAATGATTCTACGTTGTCGGTTAGTCTTTCTTATTTGTTCAAAGACTTCCGGCAAACAAATGGTCGTATACCACTCCGAATTAACAGTTTTACGATTCTCTAAAGGCACTGTAGCTACATGGCCATTTATACCAAAAAAACAAGCGACCATTTGCTTCAATGTGCTTTTTGCACGAATAACTTTTGTTGGGTTCGGCTCATCTTGGAACACCCACACCGTGGACTGCTGCTTAGTTTCGGGGTCGTAAGCGTAGATCCAAGATTCGTCACCTGTGTAGATATTATAAACAGCTTTTGACGCACCACGGTTGTATTTTTTTAACATTTCTTTGCACCAATCGACACGAGCCTGTTTTTGATCAATACTCAAGTTGTGCGGAATCCAACGGGAGCAAATTTTTTTTACAGCTAAATGTTCATGAAGTATCTTATGTATGCTCGTCATACTAATGCCCAGAGATGCCTCTATCTCACGATATGTAACATGACGATCTTGAGTTATTAGTTCCCGGACAGCATCGATGTTTTGAGGTACAACGACCGTTTTAGGGCGACCTTCTTTAATTTCATCAGTAAGCTTAGATCGTCCACGATTAAACTCGCTAAACCAGTGATACACAGTGGTCTTTGAGGGTGCTTCATCCCCAAAAGTTGAAGTAAGCTGATCGATGCACTGTTTTTGAGTTAGACCACGCCGAAAATCGTAAAAAATCATGGCACGAAAATGTTCACGAGTTAAATCCATGGTGGTGAAGACACGCAATTTTCAAAATGACGCTACGATGTGAAAACAATTGACAGTCACATAAAAATAAATGTATTCTAAAGCTAAAGAGTTCTATTTTTAAATGATGTAATTACTTTTTAAATTATTGTTCTGTAAGTGGCCAGTTCCGGATACATAAATAGCAGCCCTCGTACTTTATTTTTTCCATCTTCTCCCCTATTAACTTCCAAATGCGGCTGAGGAGTTTCTAGCTCTGAAGCTCTGGCTACCCCTTATTGGGATTTACGGCCTAGAGTATATGTATGTATGTATGTATGTGTATGAAAATACTAAAACTTTAATTTCGCAAAGTTTTCCAGGATCGTACAAAGTGGCGATCGATAGTTTCCTACCCAAACGCAAAAAATATTATAAAGAGAAAATACTTAATTGTGTATTTTTTTGTCAGGATGAATGGACTCCCATAAATATATAAATTGTATAAATTATTACTTCAACTTTGGGCGGAAACATAGGCTACATTTTTTTTTCTTTAACTCTCATAATTTTCTTAAAATGTTTTTCAGCAAGTTGCGTTAATTACTTTATTTCAATGTTATTATAAAACATTCACTAATGTCACCAGAGTGCACTTACTATAGACAGCCAGGCCATTACTTCACCACTCTGACAAGTCAGACAATTGTCAAGAAAAACTATAACTGCACCGATTTACTTTATTAATATTCGACACTTGTTTTGCTTATCCGAAATTTTAACTTGAACGTAAATTCAATTATGTCGAAGGAGATATTTTATTCATTCTCTGTACATTCTCCTTTATGCAAATTAATCTAAATCACTAGCACTGCCACTACTGTGAGCGCCATTTTGTAACCAAAAATTACGACAATTGTAACGCTAGCCCTCACGCTAGCCTGACACAGCCTCGATCTCATGTCAATAATTTCCGACAAATCTACAAATATGTCTAGTTGGAAAAAATATCCTTGTTTCACAATACAATTGTCATCAGATTAAGTTACCGAAAATTCTAACATAATGCCTTTCATGTTTAGAACTATTTCTACACCAAATATTTTTCAAACTGATATACCAGGCCACTCAGAAAGTATTGCGAAAAAAGGTTTTAATGTATGAAACACTGGCCGGTTGTAATGTATACTGAAAATATGAGTCTTTATAAATAAAAAAAGGTACTTTTCAATTTTAAAATTTCCCTTTTTATTTTTTACGAGCTATTTTAAATTGTCGTGTCTTACTGAAAAATGAATCTGAGCCGGGAACATTTACGCGCTATGATTTTTTACGATTTCAAATGTCGCTTAAAACCAGACGAATCATACGATAGACTTCAAATGGCGTTTATGGATGAAGGGCCTTCCAAGGCAACCGTGTATCGTTGGTATAACGAATTCAAGCGTGGTCGATTAATTTTGCGGGATGAAGAAAGAAGTGGTCGCCCTCTAACGGCTGTTACGGATATAAACGTGGTGGAAGTGAAAAATTGAATTCATGACAATAAGCGAATAACATATTTAGAGATTCAACGCATTATGCGGATTGGATCAGGAAGCGTTCATGAGATTTTACACGAACATCTTCACGTGAGGAGGATAGTTTTTCATGCTGGGTGCCACACAACCTTACCGAGGTACAGAAACAGGCCCGGGTGGAATGGTGTCGTGATATGATTAATAAATTTGATGCTGGCTCGTCTCGGCGTGTTTACGACATCGTTACAGGTGATGAGTCCTGGATTTATCAATACGATCCAGAAACGAAGCGCCAGTCGACGGTTTGGGTATTTCAAAACGAAGCGACCCCTACCAAAGTGAAGAGATCTAGAAGCGGTGGGAAGATTTTGATCGCAAGTTTTTTCAATATGACTTGCTATTTGGTAATTTAATGTTTTTGACATGAATTCCTCATGTGGGGATTATTACTCATAAATAAAAGATGTTATTAAAGGAAAGAAAAATTTCGACACTGGCGGGGTTCGAACCCGCGACCTTCGGGTATACGCCCCGGCGCTCTGCCAACTGAGCTACCGTGTCAATTTTTCTTTCCTTTATTTATTCTTTATTTATTAGTAATAATGCCCACATGAGGTTTTCATGAACAAAAAGATTTAAATTATGATAACCGATAAGTTTGAAAAATATTTCGTATAGAAATAGTTCTAAACATGACAGGCATTATGTTACCAAAAACATTTATTTAAACCATCTTCTCCCCACTTAACTTTCAACAGTGGCTGAGGAATTTCTCATTCCAAAGCTCTGGCTACCCCGTTAAGGGATTTATAGCCGTGAGTACGTTTAGTTGCCGCTCTATTTACCTAAGTCCTGAATGAGTAAAATATACACTGACGCTTTGCAGGCACACATATTCCAATTCCAAACAGCTCTTCCCATTACTGGTTTGGAGTTTTTACTCAGTTTAAAGTTATAGTGTTATATACGTACATACACATACTCACGCCGTTATTAGTTCCCATTGAGGTAGGCAGAGACTATAGATCACCACTTTATACGATCTTGGCAAACCTATTCTTTTATTCTTCATACTTCGGACACCTGCCTTTTTGAGCACATTCTCTATTTGGTCCAAATGTGTTCTCCGAGATCGTTCTCTACTAAAATTATCTTCATTATAGTGTTACATACATACAAACAATACATATACTCATGGCTATGAATTCCTAGAAGGCGCAGCAAAGAAAAGTTGAGCAGGGAAAAGATGGTAAGGTTTTCCGTCAGGGGTTAGTCGCCTCTTACGTACACCCACTGGAAGAAATGGGTTAGTGCTATTCTAAGCCGACACTACAAAACAGTGTGTTGTTCCACAATTTACTGCAAGAGACTTAGTGTCCTATAGTCTTTTTTATTGTAAATATAAATTCACTCTACAAATAACTCTCTTATGAAGCCCCTATTTAGTTATGGTCTATCGCCCCGCCAATATCGATTCAGAGTGAGACAGACGAACAAGCATTGCGCCTTGTGAGGTGAGGTTTATCTATACTTATAATAAATCTGTAGAGAGGTCAATTCTGTACATGAAATATATTTTCAAAATAACTATCAGGTGGTGATTAGGGATCGATACTGATGCCAAAAATGCAATCAGTAAAATTTTTGTCTGTCTGTCTGTCTGTCTGTCTGTCTGTCTGTCTGTCGGTTTGTATGTTCCTTATGGAAACAAAAACTACTCGACGGATTTTGACGAAACTTGGTACAATTATTCTCCATACTCCTGGGCAGGTTTTTGTATACTTTCCAGCAGAGTAGTAAAGGGGAATTTTGGGAAATTTTGGGAAAACGGGAGAAGTTACTACATTTTTAAAGCTTCCGTCGCGTGTGCAGCCTTAATGGTTAAAATTACATAGAAATCATATATGACGGAAATAATCTTCATAAAATTATCTAAAAAAAAATCCTCAACAGTTTATGTCTATCTTTTACGGTTGACTCACAATAACACGTGTAATTCCTGATAGCTTAGCAGTTCGGAACATTCTGATTATATTTGTTTACTCTTACGTTTGTAAACCTCTCACTCATCCCTAATTTAAAAAAGGTAACATTATTACCTATTCAATAAAAAAAGAATCATAGAAATCGGTAGAGAAACACCGAAATTATACATAAAATAAGCAATCGCGCCCGTGACCAAAACCGAATCGTTACTAATTTACATATAACATACTAGATGGCGCCAGTAGTTGCATCCTACAACACGTAATTATTTATTTTTTAGATTGTTATAAATACTTCATAGCGTTTTATTCCAAAGTTTGCTATTAAACGGAAATACTGAACCGTTCATTAAAGCGCATTAAAAATCACCAAACTACACTGTTTAGGGAGTGCTATAAATTTAATAAATTAAAAACATTGCGCTGAATTTCACAATGCTTGAGCAGTGACTAAAGAAAGAAACCTCAGATATTTTAAAAAAACGCTACCCGTGCGAAGCTGGGACGATCCACTAGTTTGCTAATATAATTACACTCTTTTAGGTTTTGCAGCCGTCCATCGCATGTCAATACATTAGGGTGCTGCGCTCATAAAATTTTACGGTCCTAATACTTTTAACGTTCAGACAAACGGAGCGATAAATAGATACGATACATGAAACCATAGTCTTGGTGGTTTGTATAATAAAGTTGCGGTCATGTTCACGCGTTTTGTTTTATCATTGAATAATTGTTTTAAATGTATATCAGCTGGAAACAACTATATGAATAATTGAACAGAAATCTCTATTATAAATCACTGTACAAATAATTTTATAGAATATTAAATTTGAATATGTTTTTTTAGTGAAATCATACAATGACACATATGCTCCAATCATAAGTACATTTTGCTCGTTCAAACACGGAATAACGTGACTAAGGAAAATATTTTGCTCTGCATTCCAACAAAAACAACTTATAGTACATATTTAACCCTCTGAATTGTTAACGATAGTTTGAATACCGAAAAGGCAGGAAGAGACTTGTCATGTCTAAAACGTATTAAGTAATGAATATTGTAGTTTCGATCGACGAGCCGTCTTGTTACATTAATTGAATAAAACTTGGGGAGGGTTCAATGTTAAGCGCGTTATTGGGGTTGTAAAATAATGTTTCTTAATACATTTATGCTGCCTGCCTTGTGTAATGAATATTTAGATTGGAATTTCCGTGTAATGCGATGTATTCAACATTTTTAAATAAAGTAAATGTTAAAGAATGAGAGACTGCGTTCCTTCTTGAAAATAATGAATGATAACATTGTTTCGTGACTAACATAGATTTTATAATTTATTACAAAATGCTTAAATTAAAATACATTACATGAATATGTTTTCTTTTACATTACCCAACATATTCGATAGATTCATACTTACATTCTATTTGCTTTAAAAAATTAGGCAATACATTTTTATTGATATTTATTTTTTCATTGATTTGTATCACGAATCATGATAGAAAAATAAGTTAAGTGTAAACACATGTTTCATAAGAACCCTTAACTCTATTTAATCGTAAAAGCACAAAATTAAAAAGTCGTTACAAGTGTACTCGTATCATCGGAATTATTAAATACATCAGTATTACATATATTTTGACAAGAAAGGTGCACGAAATATTGTGTGGAATTAAGATATGTTTACACACTCAATCATATTTTCATATCTCTTCTAGTCATATATTTTATTAAATAAAAGCATGCACAGTGAAACATTTTATGTATTTTTTATATTCTTGTGTTCAAATACGTGGAAATGCACTTCCCGTGTAAACTATTCAGTGTGAAATTTTGAAAGAGATTTATTTGTCGACGCTTCACATCACTCTGGTCTTTTATACATTTCAAAGGGTATCTTTGCTTTAGTAATTTGGTTTTAATTGCTGTGAAAAAGGCGGAATATCAAAGGAATTATGTAATGAAAAATATGTGAGAAGGTGACTGTTAAGTTAATGAGTTGATATAGCTAGATTAGGCTATCGAAATATTAGCTTACATTCATAGGTAAATATACTCAAGCCATTATTTCCCATTGGGGTAGGCAGAGCATCGATCGCCACTTTGTACGATCCTGACAAACCTCTCTAGCTTCGTTTACATCCATCAATCTTCTCATAAATGTTCTTCATACTTAATATTAGCTTAGAGGGGCTTAAAGCTGTGTATGTTAGTTATTCTAATCATTTTGTGCTTGACTATCGCCCGATTTCTGAATTGAGTATTCAAGCTAAGAACGACTTAAGTATCGTTTTGTCTCATTCAGATGATATATAAAAGATACTTACGCCCGATTTCTGCATTGAGTATTCCAGTTGAGAACAACTTAAGTATCGTTCTGTCGCATTGAAATCGTAACAACTGAATGAGACAAAACGATACTTAAGTTGTTCTCAACTGGAATACTCAATGCAGAAATCGGGCGTAAGTATCTTTTAGAATATCGTTAAGATGCTCCCTATACATAGTAGCTTTAAGACTTTAATTCCTACTTTGTTCTGAATGGCGGTCTTCCTTCCATTTTGATTCAACATTCTAGTATCGTTTTTAAAGAACTGCATAGGGAAAATGATATAATTTGTTGTTATTTTTTTGGATCCCTGCAGATTGGTCTAGTTAGGTTTTTAAATTGGTAGAAATTGATAACATTCGAAGACAAAGCTTAGCCCTTGTCAAAAACCGATGAGTTTGCCGATTACAGCCTTGTT